>VDFB02193867.1:588691847-589003007 GCA_007258455.2 Sequoia sempervirens | reverse complement strand
TTTATCATTTGAGTTAGATTTATGATTGAAGTATCATCATATTCCCAGATCTGATAAGTTAAAGATTTAGTATTTTCTTGTAGTAAGGTCCCTTTGTGATTACCAACATTTTCACATATTATCTGAGCTATTTATGCATTTTCAAGACCTTACATTAGAGACCTTGGGGTTATCTCTTGAGGCTTGCTGATAGAGATTTACCTTTTAAGAGAGATAGGATATTATATTTTGTTTGAGTTGTTGCTGTGCAAAAAACATCATCAACAGGTCCTTATGTGGTCACAACTAAATATGGTTTTGGGGCATATTGGCTTGCTAGACCTGATGGGGAACCCTTAGAGGAGCCTATCAAAATTATTCTCCTGAAAAAGGTTTTACACCTAAGTCAACTAGGTTATTCTATCCTGAAAAATACCAAAAAAGTAAAAAATCATCAAAAATACAAAAAAAATCAAAAAAGTCAAAAATCCAAAAATAGTATAGAGAAATAATCCATCCTATGGTGAAAACCACCTTTGGTGGTGCCTTGGATAAGTATGTTTGGTGAAAAACTTGCAACAAGTGCCATTCATAGAGGGCTTAATCATTATCTACCTTGCATCTTAGTTACTTTATGCTTCCATCCATCCTATCCCTGCATCCTATTCGCACATCCTATCAATCATATCCTTTCATCTGCATCTGCTTATCTATCACTTGGTATATTCAGGTTGCACATTGGATGCTTCAAATCGGCTATCCATAGTCCTAAATTTTTATCCTAAATCTGAGCATTTTGTCGTTTGTGTCGATGTCATTTGTCGGTCTCGTGTCCTCATCTAGGGTCTCCCATCATGTCGGTCATCATTAGGTCTCATCTAGTCTTTTATCCTTTTGTTGAGCCACATTGCCCCTGCGATTTCATGTAGGCAAGGCTAATCATTTAATCATCCCCCGTGGCATTTTTCCATCTTGTCTTTTTCATCCATCAAGGTCTCCATTGTCCTCTTTCCACTTTTATCCATAGTCGGTCATTGGTCTTTTATTGAACTACGAGGGCTATTCACTTTCACGTAGGCAAGGCTAATCTTTGATTAGCCCCTGAGCCCCTAGGTCTTTAGGGTGTGTTTTGCTATTGTATTGTGCTCTCAAGTATGTCCCTATCTAGTCAGTTCCTAACAAACAAATTCCTTTACTATCTTGAGGTCCAATCAGTTTCAAATATTCTGAGTCATGTCAATCACCTAATCCATCCTCCATCTTTAGTCTTAATAGGATGTATCCTTCCTAATCAAATCGCATCAATCCTATTTATCCTTTTGATCCTATGGCAAAGGACATTTGAAATTTATTGTGATCTTTTGGTGCTTTTGGAATTTTTGTTTATCATTTGAGCTTCCTATTATACCTTGTCACGGTTGCCATGATCCATCATATTGTGGTGCACTTTGACTGGTAAATATAGGGACATATCTTGATCTTTTGTTTGTTCTTTTCTTCTTGGTTGTCCCACGTAGTATCCACCAAGACTACTGTAGTCTTTTGTTACACTAGGGCATCCTTTGTGCTTGTGGTTTTCCTAATACCTGGCCCGACCAAAGCCCTTGTGGCTTTGGGGTGTTGGGATAGCCTTCCTATCTACTATGTTTGTTTTATGCATTTGACACTAATTTGCCTTGGTTCCTCATACCCTAGTGTATCGTGTCTTATGCTATAGAAAAAATTAGTGCTCCTAAAATGGAAAAATGGCATTAGGATTTCATTTCATTTATCATCCTGTTGCATTGCATTTATCTCCATCCATTCCTTCCCTAGCCCATGGTTAGTGATTTAGGTTGTACAAATGCTCATCTCTCATCTTTTCTTCCTTCAGGATTCCTATGGTTTTTGATAGGTGCAGTACCACACCCATCATTATTCATCTTGATATGCAATGCATTGTGACACCTATCATTGTTCACTTAGGTTCATTGCCCATTGCATTATCATTATCATGTTCATTTTAAGTTGTTTGGATTAATCTAGATTGGTTATTCTAAACATCCTAAGTTCATTTCATATCATTTCATCTCATTGCATTATCATCTTTATATTCATTTTAAGTTGTTTAGATTAGTATAGATTGGTTATTCTAAGCATCTTAAGTTCATTTCATATCATTTCATCTCATTGCATTATCATTTTCATATTCATTTTAAGTTTTTTATATTAATCTTGATTGGTTATTCTAATCATCTTAAGTTCATTCCATTCCACTATCATTTCATTGCATTATCATTTTAGGTTGTTTAGAGTTATTATTCTAAACATATTAGTTCATCTCATTGCATACATTGCATTACATTACATTCATCACATCCATCCATAACATTACCACATATGCAGACTGTGCGAACCCTTTTCCTAGTACCTGCAAAACAACATGAATAAACAAGTTAGACAAGGAATTACAAGCCAAAAGAAGGATTCCCCATGAAATCCATTTACAAATCAAACTAGGAATGAAAATAGTGAAGAACACAATGCAAATGCCAAAAACAAGGTAAAATCCTAATTAGATGTGCAAACACTTGATCCCATGGGGGAATTGGTGCCAATTTGATGTGAAAATTGGCCCTTTCCCAATTCCTATGATGAAAGCTTTGCTGATTGATGATGAAGAGTGATCCACTTTGACAAAAGATGAGAACTCCAAGCCAAATCTGCAAAAAGCCTAGCTAAGAATTCGAATGATGGATGGAAATGGCTAAGTATTTTAGCATGGTAACTTTGCTTGGATTGTGGATGATGAAATGAGGAGAGGAGCTCTTCATTTATAGGATTTCAAGATGGATGAATGCCCAAATTTGAGCAATGTGGGACTAAAATTCATCCAATGATATGGTGCCACTTGTCAAGCTTTCATGAATGGATGATGTTGTAAGATTTGGGGTTTGTGCCAATAAATGCCAATATTTGAAATTCAAATTTGTTGAAATGACATGTAAGAGGGAAGGAAAATGCAATAAATGCCACTTGGTCTCAAGGAAAAGGACATGTAAGAGGTTTTTAAACCTTGTTGGATGTACATGCTGACTTGGAATTTTGAATTCAAATTGAGGGAATATTCTGAAAGATGCCATGTGAGGGAAAATAGGGATTTAATAAATGAATTAAATCTATTTTCATGAGCAACTTGCATTATCTAGAGGATGTGACATGAGATGAGGTTAACTTAACCAAGGGTTAATTAATTTAATAGGAGATCAGATGATGTGACTTACTGACTTTAGAGATTTTATGAATGGCTCTAAATCAGATAAGAGAGGAATATGATAAGAGGAATTAAAATAAAGATTTTGATTTTATTTAATTAAAAGGGATGGTGTTAGATTAAATCAAATAAGGTTTTAATTTATTTAATTTAATGGACAAACTTTAGAGATTTAATCAAATAAATTGATTATTTAATTAAATAGGGATAATTAGATCAAATGGATTGATTTAATTAACAAGATAAATGACTTGATTTAGATAAAGTGATTTATTTAATCAAGAGAGGATATTGATGAATTTAATCAGATAGGGGAATTTGATTAAACGGTTAGACCGAGGGGTGATTTAGGAAGAAATGATGTTAGTAAGTCAGGATCAGATGCATGATGTCAATCAGTATATTTTCGATGTCTACATTTTGCCCCTCTTTGAAGCAATAAACTTGTTGCATTGGTTCAAAGAATAAACGATCTTGATCAAAGCCAAAAAAATTTGATATTTCAAAACTTGCCCATTATTTAATTAAATAGGGATAATTAGATAAGATGGATTGATTTAATTAAGAAGAGAAATGACTTGATTTAGATAAAGTGATTTATTTAATCAAGAGAGGATATTGATGAATTTAATTAGATAGGGGAATTTGATTAAACAGTTAGATCGAGGGATGATTTAGGAAGAAACGATGTTAGTAAGTCAGGATCAGATGCACGATGTCAATCAGTATATTTTCGATGTCTACACAGACACCACATTTTTCATTCATTGCATCCCATTACATTTTCATGCCACAATCAAATCACAATAATACGCCTATAAATTTTTCTCACTAAAATTAAAAGAAAATTGATTGTACAGTGTACAACATAGATATCCATGTGATATGAGTTGATTGACATTTTGGGATCACATTTGCTGAATCAATCACAAGGATTTATAAACATATCCATTGTAGGCATAATTTTTCTATCTACACATGTTCATAGTTGTCTACATCACAAATCATTAGTATCATATTCATAACATATAAAATCATAAATCATCCATCACATCTTGCATCACAAAGTGTTAGACGTAATGCATATAACATGAACATAAGCATAAATCATAATCATCATCACAAACATATGCATATCTCATAATCATCCACATACACATGAGCATAATAAACATCCATCCCCTAATAACCACATAGTGTCGATAATGTCCATCACATATCATATACATCAAAATATATAGTGTCCATCATAATCCATAATAAAAACCATGAGTCCATAATAAGTCCATAAAACATAACATCAATGAGTCCATCAAGTCCACCGAAATCCATCAAATAACATATAGGTACAAAGCTCTCACTAAATACAAAGACTACATCTCCTCAAAGAATAAAGAATAAAGAATAAAGGAATCAATGAATCAAATAATCCCTGTCCAATTTGTGCTAAGGAGTTTGTAGCCTCTGTCCTTGTATCCTGCATATCCACTTTGCACCTATCAAAATTTGGATCATGTCTCCCCATCTCTCCTATCTACCCTGTGCTGGCTCCATCTGATCTCTAGGGGGAGTCTGGCACTGATCCTCTACCTCTGAGGGGAGTCTCATGAAAGTTGTTGTATCCTCATGTATGTGTCATTGGCATCTGTGGTGCAACTCTAACATATGGTGATACTCTACATGCAGGATCTGGGACAATTTGATGGTAAGCAAACATGTAATAATCATCCTTTGTTCAGGTATCGAATACCTCTGCTGCCTATGCTCTCACCAAATCCTGATCTATCCTGTATCAGTTCCGCACCCCACTGATGTGCCTCCTCTCACTCTCCCAAGCTTCCTAGGTTATGTGCATCTGATCCACCTATGCCTGTAGTTGAGATATCTACTATGCTACTACATCCCGCTCCCCCTACAATGCCTGCACCTATGCCTTTGCCCTCTCCAACAATCCCCCTGCATCCCCCATGGTCACCTCCACACACTCTGATCTATCTCAGAGCTCATCTCTCTCCCTCCTAATATCCTCCAATCCCCTCTACAACTTCGACACCTGCCTCCTTAGATCATCTCTCTCTATATGAGCCTCCTATACCCTCAATGACGCCTCATCTACAAGGGCCCTGTAATCCCTATCTCCCTCCCTCTATAGAGCCTATAACCTATCCACCTCTATCTGCAACCTATCTCTATTTGCAATGCCTAGCCTGGCTAGGGCTCCTATCAATAATACGATGGGATCCTCTAGCAGTGGTGGCATGTATGGTATCATTGCTAGTAGTTGTACAACTGGGGAATCCTCATCCACCTCCATGGCTTGCTCCTCTCCCCCTGCTTGCTACATCTCCACATCCCCATCTCCTCCTCTCCTCTATCTGCTATCTCTCCTCCTCCTCCTTTGCGGTCTGGCTAGCTCTCTCTCATCTTCGTATCTGAATCCAAGGGCTCACACAATTAGCTGCACTATTGTGATCTGCCTTGGTCTCCCCTCTGCCCACCATGTAGAGTATCATACGGTGGTACTTGTGTTTGTTGGACCTCCTCTCCATGGGTACTTTGTTAGTGGGATTGTATCCCACATTTGTCATGCATACTCGGCTGTAATTGTCTCTCCCCATATCACTGCTGGCTCCTTGGTGATTCACTGGAACCTCTGTGGTCCTGCAAGAATATCCTGTTGTATCTCATATTTCTTGGTGACCCTATCTAGTTTGTGCAACTCCACAATATATGGATCTCAGCCAATCAAATAAAAAACTAAGAAGAAGTAACCCCTCCATATCCTCTCATCATCTCTCCATCCAGTAAACCATCACCTCAGGTAGGGTCTCCATGTGATGTCCTCTACCCTCATTCCATTCAGTCTCCTCTGCCATGCCTCCAAATCACTGACATCCTAGTAATGGAGCCTCTAGCCATACTTTTTCCCCCACCAGTAAGCCATGGGCAATGTCTCATCTCTCACACCAACAATAAGAATATCTGGTCAAGAAACACTGATGTGCTCCCAGGCCCATACTTGGAGTAGTGTCACATGGGTGATGCATAGTTCTCATCTGTAATAGATGATGTGCATGTCCTAGTACAGCTAGGCTAGCATGCATTCTCCCCACGCAAACTCCCCCTCTTTCCTCTCCACAATGTTTCTAACAACCTCAATCACCTTGAGGCTGCAGAAGCATCCACTCCTGTCTGGTAACAAAATATCATTGATCAGGCCACAAAGGTACAATGGCAGCACTGGTACCTCCAACCCCAAGAAAGCATCTAGATCCAACTCCCTCCCCTGGATGGGTAGCTCAAAAGGTCCAAATATAGCCTGTAGGATCTTGTCCATTGCTTGACTATGTGTCCAATTGACCAAGTGCCCTTGGATGGGCAATTGCAAAATCCTCCACATGTCCTCTAGAGTCACTGTCATCTCCCCCTTCTAGAGATGGAAGGTAGAAGTCTTTGAGCTCCATTACTCTATCAATGTGGTCAACAGTCCCCAGTGTGCTCTAATGTTGGGATACCCCAACATGTGTAGTAATCCTGCCTACACTAATGATCCATGGTCCTGGGCATTCATCACCCTCTATGTCACCTCTAACACTGTTGAGTGCCTCTTGCGTGTCCTTAGGGTCTCAAAGTTCTACATCCATACAAAAAATTTTGTTAGCTTTCTAACATTTTAGTCCTATTTATTTTCCTTTTTCTCCTTACCCCAGTTCGACAAATTCGCCTCTATGTAAGGAGAATTTTCCCATTTCCCCACCCTGTGTGTTCGCCTGACCAGCTAACTCATTTGCCTCTGTGTCTTTTTTCTGTGGGTTCACATATTTTCTTGGAAAACCCACTTCTTTCTTGGTTGGGCACAAAACCACCTGTTTTTTCCTCAGAGGTGAATTCGCATTCACCTTTTTCCCCAAGGGGAAATTTTTCATCCGCCCATGTGTCTTTTCTTTCCCGAGTGGAAAATTCACATTTGCCCTTTTCCTTGAAAGGCGGACTTGCATCTGCCTGTTTTCCCTTTGGGAAAAATTATGTTTTCCTTTTCTCAATTTTGGCGAATTCGCATTCACCTATCCCGATGTGCACTCATCCTTGTGTTGTGCAATCCTACCCTTTTCTCAAAGAGGCGATTTCACAATCATTCATCCCCTCGCGTGCCCGCCCCTACAATGCATGCATCTGCCCCTTTCTTCATCGGTCCCTCTAGATGGGAAATTTTTCCTTCCAAATGGGCGACTCCACCCATCTGTGGCGAATTTGTGCCCTAGCTACCCAACCCAAAATTGAAAAATGTGCTTAAACATTCAAATCCAAATCAAAAGCGCAGGATCAGAGTTTTGTCTTAGCATGGTACCACTCGATAGTGGTATAACTGCCACACCTCCTTGCCTAAGTGGATTAGATCATCATCCACGAACACCTCATCACCACTCCCATCCGCCATTCTTGTCACTCGCTTTCTCTCTCTCTTTCGTCTAGTCAGTCGCCACATGTGCAAATGAGCATTAGGTAAATAGTAATTTTTGAAATTTACTATTTATAATTTTCACTTTTTGCACCTAATTAGCCTTTTAATTTTTGGGTAATTTTTACCCTTTAATTATCCTTTTATTAATTCATTCACCCCTTTTTCTTCCACGGGTTGCCATTTGCACCCCGTTTGTCTGTTTTCCTCCGTTCAAAAGCCATTCTTCATGGTTTTTCATGATATATCACGTGGTACTCTCCATTTCTCATATCAACAAGTCATGTGGGGCCCCTTTTCTTCCCCATCTTCCCTCTCGAGGGGGCATACCCTACCATTTTCCTCTATCTTTCCATCCTATCCACTTCCTTGCGACACTAGGGAATTGTCTAACATTCTTTTCTTCTATCAAGTCATCTGTGTTTTATTTTTCTTTGAAACACTGTTATTCTAACAATATTTTGAAGAGGGAAAAAATATAGACACCTGAATTTGACCACTCTCATATGGTCAAGTTCACCCTTGTATTCCTCTGTCTTGCATCCCTCATCCACATTAATTAACTAATTTATTATTTGATTAATATTTCCCTACAGCCTAATGTCCCTAAGGTATTTAATAAATTAATTAAATACCTTACCCATTTCATCTCAAAATTAAATAGATATCCCAATTTATTTAATTTGGTCACTTTACCCCAAATGAATTAAATATATTTTTAATTCATCCTTTTTTTCTCTCCTCATGTCACATCCTCCATAATCCTCTCTAATCCAGATTAATTCAATTAACATATGATTAGGATGTGCACACTCTTAATCATCATTAGGGTCACATCCTCCATCACCTCCCACTTGCCTCTAATCTGTCATTAATTCATCTAATCAGATACTTGCACAACCAATATCACATGATTAACCTAACCTAATCTCCATGCCATTTATGGCATGTGTCCTAATTCAACCCTATTAAATGATTTCTCCTTTTGGAGAAGGCACCCCCTTCCCCATGTGAATTTTTAATTCACATTTAATCTCCCAATGCATTTTAAGGAATTTAAAATTACTTCTCCCATCCCCATGAGGATTTTTGAGGAATTTTTAATTCCTCACATGTCCTCTCAAGCACATGTGGACAAAGACCTCCTTTATGAGGAGATCTTGTCCCTTCCCAAGGTACAACCTAGAATCTCCATGTCACCTCCACATCAACATACCTTTTTAATCTCATCCTCCACATGTCAAGATGTGAGGGCTTGTGAGTTCTCAACTCACCCTAGCCCTTGAGCTCATCCACCTTGGCTCAATTTGGGCCCTCCATTCATTTAGAGGAACTTCCCCTAAAAATGGTGGAATGGCTCCCATTTTCACTATCCACAATCAAGCACACTTAGCAATCAAGAATTCAAGCTATCACTTGCATCCTCCATTGTTGCAGCCATCATAGAGATCTCATCTTGCATCCATTCAACTACCCACATCTACCATTTCATTCATCTTCATGTTAGCTTCATCTTGCACTAGGTTTTAAGCTATTTTTCCATCAAGGAGCACACATATCAAGCTATTGAAGGGCCAACCAAGACCATCATCTAAACAAAATAAAAAGTTTCAATTTCATTGTATTTTGTTTAGATTAAACTAGGCCTAATCTTGAGTGTTTTGTTTGTGTTTTCTAGCTTGCATTTTTGTTGTTGTTTTGCATTTCTAGGTTAGAATTCACTTGCACACAATAGTAATGAGAAATATCATGGTTTGGTATTTCACAAATTAGAGGTTTTCTAGAAGCTTCCCAAAGAATTTTTAATGAAAGAGGCTATCTTAAGTAAATAAATCATCAAAGAGCCCCATTATTGGATGCATGCTATAAAATTCTGGAGGGAAATAGTATCCCAAATTGAGTTAGAAGTGGGCAAGATTGGTTCCCAAATAAAGGAATCCCTAGTATCTTGTGACCAATTTTTGAATAAGCTAACTAAATTGGAAGTTGAAACTACAAACAAAATGGATGAGCACATTCTCAATCAATAATAGAAGTTGCATATTTATAAGGAGTCTACTAATGAGCTATCTTTGGATTACATGGATGGGGCTACACAAATTTTGGTTGAAATACATAATTTTGTTAATCAGAAGGTTGTCTAGATGGCTCTACATCATCAATTAATTGATCATTGTGATGTATAGTGCTACAAATTTCATGTTATTGATAGTCCACATAATGATGAGATTACTCCTGTCTTGACATCTTTTATGATTTTTTTTTTCAAAGAGAAATCAAAGAGGTGTGTAATAAATGACAACATTTTTTGATCCTAGGCACCAACTAGCTCATTTTTCGATGCATTCAAAGGAATCATTTTTGGAAAGTTGTGCTCCATATTTCCTAGGATTTTATAATTATAATTTAATGATTTAATGTAATGTATTGCACCTTTGTATATTCCAAGGAAAATATGTAATATAATTCAGTTGGAGATATATGATGAATATATAACAAACATTTAATGCACTCCAACTATTAAGTGCTAATGTAATCTTGGACCTTGGTGTTGAGATGATCTCCACCATTAATTTTTCCCTAGGTCTTTTTGCCCTTTCCTATTAAAGGAAATGCTCTCTCATTGTAAAAGTTTGTTGAATAGGAATTGTTGTAACCAGACATTTTGAGATTAATACAAGAAAAGCATTGAATTGTGGTGTTTCACTTGTGGTTTCTTATGTTTGCATGGTTCCTTTTCTTCAATATTAGATAGAGTTTAGTTATAATGATGATGAAGTGTGATGATGTTTGATAGATCTCTAGTTCATACCATTTGTAGCTTGTTGATTTTAAGTTTCTTTGCATGGTTATTCTGAACCTTGTCTGATATTAGTTCAATTGGGAAGATTTGTTTAAATCACCTCAGAATTGGGTATTTATATGAATTTTCATAATCTAAAAATATTTCATTAGCTTTGAAGATTACACTATTCTTATGGCATTGTGAGCTAATATCTGGCTAAGTGAGAATTGGTTTTATGATGGATATGTCTATAATTTGAAACACCAAATAATTATTGTCATTATGGTTTCTTAACATAATCTCTCCTTGCCTGGCTAAAATGCTTACCATATTCTCCTTGACTATGACTACTCTTATTCTCTCTGGAGTAAATTTCTTAGACTCTGGTACATTGGTTGGGATTTTCTGGATTCTCTTGCTAATTTTTTTGACCAATGGAATTTCCCTTTGTCCTCTACCATTTTGAGGTGGCTATGGGATCTCATGGCTCTGCATATTGCTTAGGGATTATGGAAAGAGAGAAATAATAGGATTTTTCAGGAGACTAAGCTTAAGGTTAATAGTCTTTTTTATCAAGATTCGTTGAGCCGTTTTGGAGAATTTTGCTCTGATTCATTCTGATTTAGCTCATTGTGTGCTGTCTACTTTCCTAGCTGGGTATGAGATGATGGTGACCTCTAACTAGAAGATAAGTTCAAATCCTATTGTGAATACTAAGTCAAGCCCAATTGCTAGATTGGACACAAGATGGAAGCCTCCTCCTTTGGGTTGGGTTAAGGTTAACTTTGATGGGGCAGTGAAGGGGAATCCTGAACCTATAGGATGTGGGGGGGTGTTAAGAAATGATATTGGTAGAATCCTTGGCATGGTGGCACTCCCATTGGGTACTCAAACCAATCATTGTGTAGAGGTAGAGGCTATGTTCATAAGTGTTAAGTATGCCATCAACAAAGGGTACTCCAAACTTTGGGTGGAAGGCGATTCCATGACCATCATAAATTATCTATGTGGCACTCATCCTCCAAGCTGGAATGTTGACCATCTTATCAAGGATATGATAATTATGTTGTAATCTTGTGATGAGACCCAAGTCTCCCACGTTTATTGAGAAGGAAACTCATTGGCAGAGTCTTTTTCCAACGAGGCTATTAGCTTAAATGAATTTCGTTCATGGGAGGAGGGATCAATCCTTCCCGAGTAAGCTAGGAGTTTATTAAGGAATGATGGCATGGGATGAGGTGTTGTGGCATTTATGGCCTAGTACCTTCCTTTAGTTTGCACACATTGTGGGTAGTTTTTGGCTCTCTAGTCTTTAGTTGAGTTGCTTTTGGAAGGGTCCTATGAGTTTTGTGTTGGGTGCAATGGGTGGTGATAGGAGCTGAATCGATCCACACTCTTGTGGTGACATTCAGAGAAAGAAGAAAATTTGGAGTATTTTGAGTCATGGGAATTTCACTCCATTCTTGGAGAGATTGCATAGGCATGACCCTAATGCCTCAGTGCAATTTGTCTCTTTCTGGCATAATCATAAGCTAAAGGTTAAAGGTTTGGAAGTGGAGGTTAATGAGGACTTGATTGCCACTATCACAAGGATGTTGACTATGGGTAGGAAGTTTTTTAAGGATAAAAAAATAAATGAAGAAGTGATGGTTCAATTTTTTAAAGATGATGAAAGGAATAAGTTAATCAAATTGGAGAGCTGGGGTTATGAGAGAACTTCCCTCAAGAAAATTTGGGTGAGTGTTGTGGAGGTCTTGATGCACTATGTGACCCTGGAAGGGAGGTTTAGGGCTATTCTGGACCACCATTTTACACTCAACAATTTTAGACATGGTTTGTTCATTTTGTTTCCTTTTTTCCTATTATCTTCTTTGGAGGTCTTGGTGTACGCACATCTAAAGAATAGGAGGGCCTCTATCCTCCATGAAGGGCTTATCTTACTTATTATGGAGCATGTCAAGGCTCTTATTCTGGCTCCAACCATTAAGGGAAAGGAAAAAGTTGTTAGTGATATGTCTAGGTCATTGGGTTCATAGTTCCCTTTGGAGGAGGAGGAGGAATGGAATGAGGATGAGGAGGATGCTTCTCCTGCGGTAGTGACTACATCTTTGAAGAAGAGGAAGTGGATGGTGCTAAGTGTAATAGGTTGCCTAAGTGGCTGGCCCTTTTTGAGAGTGAGGACACGAAGGTGGGGTCGGGTGATTCTTCTCCCAAGTTTGTGGAGGTGTTTGTTGGTAAAGTTGTTGTTGGTGGTGATTTGGAGGTGGGGACATAGGGTAATGTTGAGGGTTTGGTTGATAAACTAAGGTGGTTGTCTAAAAGAATTTCCAATTTAAAGAACAAGGCTTATGAGGTTCTGACCAAGGTTCTAGGCATAAATATGAACATCAAGAAGTTAATGCAGGTGTGCCATATCTTTGTCAGGGAAAGGAAAAAATTGTTAGTGATATGTCTAGGTCATTGGGTTCAGAGTCCCCTTTGGAGGAGGAGGATGCTTCTCCTGTGGTAGTGACTACATCTTCGAAGAAGAGGAAGTGGATGGTGCTAAGTGTAACAGGTTGCCTAAGTGGCTGGCCCTTTTTGAGAGTGAGGACATAGAGGTGAGGTCGGGTGATTCTTCTCCCAAGTTTGTGGAGGTGGTTGTTGGTAAAGTTGCTATTGGTGGTGATTTGGAGGTGGGGACATAGGGTAATGTTGAGGGTTTGGTTGATAAACTGAGGTGGCTGTCTAAAAGAATTTCCAATTTAAAGAACAAGGCTTCTGAGGTTCTGACCAAGGACCCAAATGTGGCTGGTGAGGAAAAGGATGCCGGTGAAAAGATGGTGGCCATTGAGGATTCTCCCATGCAAGAATTTCCCAAGGAGGAGCAGGAAGAGGAAATTAGGGGTCTAAATGAGGAGAATGTGGAGAAGAGTAAATCCAAATAGGAGCCTTTGAAGGTAAATCCTCTTTCTGAGGACTTTTCTTACCTTGACGATGATGCTACTTCCATGTTTGATTTATTGGATATGGCTAGGGCTGGGGCCACTGGTACCTTTAAATTGGCTAAATGGACTCTTCAGGAGTTCAATAAAATCAATATTAAAATTAGAGGCTTAAAGGAGAATATGAAGAATGTTCTGAAAGGTTCTGTGCCAGACATTCTTATAGATAGAATGGTGGACCTTGAAGGTTCTTATCATGATTTTAAGTCTTTGTGTCATGAAGGATTGGTGGCTCTGGAAACCAAGGTTTTAGGAATAAATATGAACATCAATAAGTTAATGCAGGTGTGCCATATCTTTGTCAAGAACAATGGAGACTCCTTGGAAGTCCTTTTCAGTAAAATTAGTGAGCTCAGGGAGGATCAAGTTTAATTCTCTGAGCTTATGGAGAAAGAGCATGTGGCCAAGGGAAAGGGAAAAAAAGCTGCTAAGGATGATGAAAAAGGTCCTATTGGCAGAGGGTTGGCTGATTGGAAGAAAAAATTTGATGTTGAGAAGAAAGACTTGTTGGACATGGTCAAGAGGCACATGAACTAGCAGATTGAGGTTGCCAATACTCTGGGTGGCTTGAATTAGTGTGTGGTCTTTCCCTTATTTCTTTTTGTTTCCTATTGGGGGTTGGTTTCTTTTAGGTTGTTTTTCCGTTGCATTGTTATTGGGTGCTAATGGTGGTCTTTTGTCTTAGTTGTAGTTCAACACCCGCCCGTTAGTGTTTTTTGGCTATTGGGTTGTTTGTGGCCTTTTGAATATTTCTCTTGGTAACATTTTGTATCCTTGGTTGTAAAGGATTTTAGGTCCCTTCGAAACCTATTTTTCCATTTAATCAAAGCATAATCTCTCCTCACCCTATATTTCAAAGTTTATTTGAAGATTTGAGTTAGTTTAGGAAGAAAATCATCATCTAAATTATAAAATTTGATGTTGGATATTATTTCTAGATCTCATATCTAGAAATATAGTTAGGGCTTCATATCAACTTTAGACTATTAAAAACTTGTATCAATCAAGTTGCAACAGGGTAATTATAAGGACCTTTGTTAAACAACAAAAAATTAAACCACTAAGTCATTTTTGCAAGGTCAAGACCTGACTATCGAAGCCTTAGGTTAATATTTCTAAAGTATTAGAGGTTAGATTTCCTTCCAAGAGAGACCAAGTACTTAGTATTTTGTATGTGTTGTGATATGCATAAACACTTTTCAACACTTTAAGTTCATTTAAAAAAGGGTCTTAGTTCCAACAAAGTGATGTAATCCATCACCTTGTCTTAATTGTGGTAACTCTCCTCGCTACCCACCATGAATTTGATAGCTCTCCTAGTTACCCATAATGATTTTTTATGTTTTTCCACCTACCAAAGATTAATGTTGATCTCCTCCTTCAATCTAGAGCACACATTTTGAGCAAGATCCATCCCCAACCAAATATTTGGTACTAGATATAGTACCACATTTTAGGGTTTTTACCTAGGTATATATTTTGTGTTCTTTGACTCATTTCTAAGGTATTCAATGATTATCTCAACATAGAAGTGTCAAAATTTTCTAGGGTTTCAATCATTGAAATTTAGTTGTGGGTGTGCAGTGAAATTTGCAAGATATCTGAAGGTATTATGGTAGAGCATATGCAAATGTAATGTCTCCACAATCATAGGTATAAGTTAAGAGTGTAAGAATATCATTTATTTTCCCTTTACAAAGTTTGGTGTTGCGAATGTAAATTTTGTCAAAATTATGACAACACTTTAAAATATTATAGTTTTTATAATGATCTTTTAATATTTACATGTGGACTTGTGTGGTTTAATTTTGGATAAATAAGCATGTTTTATCTATATTATTCTTATGTGATGTATTGTTACACTTACATCAATGGTTCAATTTTTTTATTTCATTGCATCTCTTTCTATCAACTTGACTTTGTTACCCATAAATAGACACCGATATAGGATAATTAGTCTCAACCAATCATTAAACAAAAAAACATTAAATCAATCCTTTTAGTTTAGTTTTCATTTATGTAGTTAACAATTTTACCATATCTATATAGATTATTAGTCATGATATTTTTGGATCATGTATCTTTCCCATACCTTGTACTCACTATGAAGGTATCAATTAGCAATACAAAGATAGTAGGGTAACTAGTTTCTCTCATGTTAAGTGAAAAATATTAGGAGATATACCAGCACTATAGGTTTAGTTACCACCATCCCTAATTATGATTTTATTTATACAAACCTCTAGGAACACCTTATTGATTTTAAGTCAAGTTCAAAGTGTAGGAGATAAAACCCACTCCTATTGAGTTGGCCTTGAAGAACTAATTTCACTCATTGGATGACAATCCTAGCCTTGTGAGGTGGATTTAGTTCTAGGAAGTGGAGCAGTGGTTTTGGGATCCAAAAAAATGGCATCATCGTTAGGGAAGAATTATTAAACATTTGAAGATAACTACCAAGTCATAAGGACTATGTGTGTTTGCAATTGTTTTGGGTTGTAGTAGTAATTTTATTAAAACAAATTGTCTTCCATTTTGGGATTGGTGACTTTATTGTAAGAACCTAGTTTTAATTTTTTTTATATCATAGATTGAACAAGACAATGTGGAGATCAACCTGTACAAGGAGGTAATTCAATTAGTATAAGAAATAAATGTGTTAAGTGGAAAATAAAGGATGGAGGTGGTCTATTAGGGAAAAACAATGAAGAGAATGTAAGCACCTCAGGCAAAGGAAATTCCTTCATTGACTTAAGGGATAAATACCAATATAACTTTGAAGATTTAGCTAATTAGCTACTCAAAAGAAGGATCAACATTGACGAGTATGATATAAGGAGAAGCAATATTGAAATTGGTAGAATAGGTAGGCGTCAACATGAAAATATGGATGTGAGAACATATGACATTACTTGAGCAAGGTATGGATGCACATCATGTTGACAAGAAAGACTTTTCACCTACAATTTCTAGTAGATCTATATTTGATGAAATTTTCCATGAGGCCAAAAAATAAAATAATTATAGATTAAGATAATTTTGAATTGATTAACCAAGTTAGGTAGAGAAGACAAGAACTTCAAGTAGAAATTTATTAGCTAATTCATGTAAGGAAAGCTAGATGTGGAAACAACTCTCCTAACGTCAAAACCTTAGAGAAGAATGTAGATATACTTTTAATTTTTCAATTTCAGTTCAATTAAGATGCACTATGAAGTAGATAATAGAAACAAAGTATTTGCCAATCACACAGGAACACTAGATATACATGGGAAAACCCTTACGGGAGAAAAACCCACCACACCAAGAGAAATCACTTTGTATTACAGTAATGGAGATTACATACAAATGTCAAACTTATCTTTTTGGTGTCTGTTTATAGCAACATTCACCATGAACAATCTTGTATAGGAACCTTCAAATTACAATCTTTTCATAATAGAATTCACTTTGATACAATTCAAACTATTCACCCACAACTATTGATCAACCCCACTGAATCACTACAAAGATTACAAACTATATTCATGTCATTCCTGGCTATTGAGTTTCCTCACAGAACTGTCACAACAAATTGTCTCCCAACGGTTCTAATTTGGCTCCTCTAATTGGCTGAATACTAGCCACGTAGATAGTCATCGCTCGGTCAGAAGAAACAAACTTTGTTGGCATCTCGATGAGACACTAATAGTGTCTCGCCGATACCACAAAGTCTTCATATCGATGTCTCCAAGAGTCATTTCCATCAGCAAGAGGTTTCACCGAGCTTACAACTTGTATCAGCTTTAGTTTTCCTTTCAGCAAGACTATCACTCTCGCCAAGACATCCCAACGAGCCTTCTTGTGTTACACCAAGTTCAAGAGACTATCGCTAAGACTTCCTTATGTCACCAGGACCTCACACTGACGTTCTCCACATGTATCGCTATCACCTAGACTCATTGCTTTTGGTGAGACGTCATACCGAAACTCCACAAGTCACATAGACATGAGTTTTCCATTCAGCAAGAGTATCGTTCTTCATCAAGACCTCACGTCGAGTCACCATGGGTTATATAAAAGTTGTATGTTATACCGAGCTCCAAAGAATAGTTGGCAAGACATATCAATATTGCCAAGAGGTTTCTCCGAGATCACACATGTCACCCCGAAGTCATCAACAGTCGCCAAGACATATCACCTTCACCGAGAGTTCTTATTGAACACATATATGTTGCACTGAAGACCTCTCATCATCGGCGAGACTCACCAATGTCGCTGGGACTTCATAGTGAGAACCCTTTAGTTATCCCGAAGACTTCAATACATAACATACTATCGGCAAGACATTAGCTTTCACTGGGACTTCACACCGAATAAAGCCTTTCGGCCAAAGGTCTTCCCGATATATGATTGAATGGCCTATCGGCCAGAGATCTTCACAGGTGCTAAGAGGTCACACCGAAAGCAACTTGTCACAACGATATGATCCTTCAATGAGACAAAAACTAGGTCACAACGACCTGTACAAAACATGATGTTCCAAACTGCTAGTCAGCTAGACATAAGAACTGTCACACCGACTTGGCTCCAATGGAGGTTTCAGCCTGTGATGATTCGGGCATACTTCTCCAACAATCTCCCACTTGATGAAGATCACACAGGCACCTTCAGAGCACAATAAAACTTAATGAAAATTATGGGCACTAAGGCCCATCAAACTAGCACACCACCTGAACTTGTCTGTGCTCACTGGCTTCGTCAATGAATCTGCAACATTCTCCAGAGTATCAACCTTTTCCAAACTGACTTTTCCATCCTCCACCATATCTCGTACAAAGTGGTACTATACATCAATATGTTTCGTCCTAGCATGGAAAGTTGGATTCTTTGCAAGACAAATTACACTCTGACTGTCATAGAAAATATTTATTTCCCCTACATCAAAACCAATGTTAGAACAAAAATGTTTCAACCAAACTACTTCTTTACAAGCATGAGTAGCTGCCATGTATTCAGCCTCTATAGTATACAAAGCGACTACAGCCTGCCGCTTACTCATCCAACTCACTGCACCACCATTCAACATGAAAATGTATCCACTGGTGGACCTCCTGCTGTCAATGTCCCCTGCCCAATCAGAATCTACATATCCACGAATGCTGAGAGTCCTCTATGATTCAACCAAGTTCCCATGGTAACACAAAGCAAAATCTGAAGCTCCCTTCAAATATCTTAACACTCTCTTCACAACATCCCAATGTATCCTTCCAGGATTTTCCATAAATCGACTAAGAATTCCCACTGCTTGGGAAATGTCTGGCCTTGTACAGACCATTGCATACATGAGACTGCCAACCGCACTAGCATAGGGTACACTGGTCATGTCCTCCATCTCAATAGGAGATTTTGGACAGTCCTCAATAGATAGCTTCGTTCCTTGCAAGACTAGAACCACTAGCTATTTGCAATCATTCATACAAAATCTCTCAAGAACAGTCCTGATATACTTACTCTGACTGAGCCATAGTTTTCTATTCTTCCTGTCCCTGGTTATCTCCATCCCCAGAATATACCTTGCTACACCAAGATCTTTCATTTTGAACTTAGCAGACAACTAAGACTTAAGATCAAAAATCATTAGCTTACTATTGCCTATGAACAACATATCATCAACATAGAGAGCAATAATAAGTACTCGATCACTTTCAGCTTTATAATATACACAGTGATCAGATTTTGATCTCATAAATCCCAAAGACAATACAAAAGTATCAAATTTTTGGTACCACATTCTAGGTGACTGCTTTAACCCATATAGAGACTTCTTTAATTTGCATACCAGTTTTTCTTTACCTTTCTCAACAAAGTGCTTAGGTTGGGACATATAGATTTCTTCTTCAAGATCACTATGAAGAAATGTTGTCTTCGCATCCATCTGTTCGACCTCTAAGTCATATGCTGTTGCAAGTGACGAAAGAAATCTGATAGATGTCAGCTTTGCTATAGGAGAAAACATTTCCCCATAATTGATTCCCTCTACCTGGGAATAACCCTTTGCAACCAGTCTCGCCTTGTACTTTTCTACACTGCCATCCAGACCAATTTTCTTCTTAAATACCCATTTGCAGCCAACAACCTTTTTGTCTTTAGGCAAGGGCACCAGACTCTAGGTTTCATTCTTTTCTAATGATGCCATTTCTTCATTCATGGATTCCAACCAAGAGTCTGAATCAGACATTTTAAATGCCTCCTTTACAGTCCTAGGCTCATCAGTGCTAGAAATTAAAGCATAGGCACAAGTAGAATCAATCAAAGAGAACCCATACCTATCAGGTTGCTTTCTTTCACGAGTTGACCTCCTCACTTGCTGAGGCTGAGGTTGAGGTTTTTCTTCTTCTTCAGAACTATCAGAACTACTTGAGCTCTCCTCAGTTTCAAACATTTTGAATTTTCAATTCCTCTTTCTCTGGTGTAGGAGGAATTAAAGCTACATCCTTAATGTTTTCTGACTTTTTCTTTGACTGTAGATCCAAAGTGGAAGGTTTCAGCTCACAAAAGATTACACTTCTGTTGTATACAACCTTCTCTATATCAGGATTCCAAAGCTTGTATCCTTTTATGACAACACTATAGCCAATAAAAATACATTTGACAACCTTGTTCTCCAGTTTAGATCTTTTCACATCCGGCACATGAGCATATGCCTCACAGCCAAAAACATGAACATGTTTAAGAGAGGGATTCTTACCAAACCATGCTTCCAAAGGCATTTTCTCAACAAGAGTAGAATTTGGAGAATGATTTATTAGGTAACATGCAGTAGATATATCCTCAACCCATAATTTCTCCTCCAAGCCAGCACTACTGAGCATAATTCATGCTCTCTCCATTATTGTCCTATTGAATCTTTCTGCAACTCCATTTTGCTGTGGAGTATAAGGTGTAGACTTGTGTCTTTTAATTCCATGGTCTTTACAATATCTTTCAAATTCATCAGAACAGAATTCACCACCATTATCAGTCCTTAAGCATTTTATTTTTCTACCTGTCTGATTTTCAACAAGATTTTTAAATTCTTTAAACTGACTAAATACTTCTGATTTACTTTTCAGAAAATATACAAATGCTCTTCTTGAGTAATTATCAATAAACGACACATAGTATCTTGACTTAGACAAATAAGGAACATCCACTAGACCAAATACATCCGAATGAATATAATCTAGCAAACCAAAAGATTTATGAGGACTGGAATAAAATGAAACACCATGCTGCTTTCCATATATACCATGCTCACAGAATTCAAATTCGATATTACAATCTTCAAGCCCCTCAACCAGGTTTTTATTCTTCAAGGTTTTTAAACATTTTTCTCCTATGTGGCCTAACCTATGATGCTAGAGCATAGTCTTCTCTGCTGGAAGTTTTACTTCCATAGAGTTTACATAATTAGGGATATTTCCCTCTTTACCTCCACGAGTAGCTTTCAGTGAATTTTCAGAGACACTGTTACATTGAACAACATGTGCATCTAGCTTGTACAAGGTACCAATTCAAGCACCTCTAGCCAACACCATTGAATCTCTAGTCATTTTGCAGCCATTTCCAGAGAATGTGACTTGTACTCCAATATCATTCAGCTTACTGACAGACAGTAAATTTTGAGCCAGACCTGGTATGTGCATAACATCATTAATTCCCTTTACTCTGCCATCAAGAAATTGTATTCCGACTCTTCCACAACCAACTATCTCCAAAGTTGAATCACTTGCCAAGTTCACCTTTCCACCATCATATTCTTCATACTTTGTGAACCAGTCTCTATGAGATGTCATGTGGAAAGATGCTCCAGAATCAATTAGCCAGACATCATCTGATGCCTACGTAGCCAAAGCTGCAATGAAGGCATCTGCATCACTATGAGAAGAATCATTGTTGGAAGAATATTTCTTCTTCTTCTTCTCCTCTTTACAATCCTTTCGAACATGACCAGGTTGCCCACAGTTCCAGCATTTCACCTTGGACTTCTTTCCAGGAGACTTTGATCTTCCCTTTGATTTTGATTTTGATTTCTTGTCCTTCTTCTTGCCTTTCTCTTTCGATCTTCCTCTAACATCAAGAGCTTCCTTCACCATCTCAAAATATTTCCTTCTCATCTCTTCTGACAGCAAAGAACCAACATCTTCCATCTTGAAACTAGATGTTGTACTCCCAATAGCCATCACCAGATGATCCCAAGAGTCTGGCAAAGAACACAGTAATAGCATACATTGATTCTCTTCATCAATTTTTACACCAACAGATGTCAATTGAGCAATCAACATATTAAATGTGTTCAAATGATCAGTCACAAACCCTCCTTCCTGCATTCTCAAAGAATACAGCTTCTTCCTCAGGAATAGTTTATTCACCAAGGACTTCCCCTGATAAATAGATGCCAATCTCTTCCACAAAGAAGAGGCAGTCTTCTCATGCACATTCAGAAGAACTGAGTCTACCAAACAGAGCCTTATCAGCCCCTTAGACTTTCTATCTGCAAGGTCCCAATCTTCTTGCTTCATGCCTGTAGGTTTAGTTCTAGACACTGCAAGCCATAGATCACGATCAACTAGAAGATCCTCCATCTTGAGTTTCCACAACTCAAAGTTACTGCCGTTGAACTTCTCTATTTCAAACTTTCGAAACGTGCTAGCCATCTCAACTTGTAAGTAGAAATAACAAACTCTACAAGACTCCCACTGAACAGAATTGACTCAAAAAACCCAATGTAACCACAAGGATAACACAACTGGCTAGGCTCTGATACCACTTGTAAGGAAAGCTAGATGCGAAAAAAACTCTCCTAACGTCAAAACCTCAGAGAAGAATGTAGATATACTTTTAATTTTTCAATTTCAGTTCAATTAAGATGCACTATGAAGTAGATAATAGAAACAAAGTATTTGACAATCACACAAGAACACCAGATATACGTGGGAAAACCCTTAAGGGAGAAAAACCCACCACACCAAGAGAAATCACTTTGTATTACAGTAATGGAGATTACATACAAATGTCAGACTTATCTTTCTGGTGTCTATTTACAACAACATTCACCATGAACAATCTTGTATAGGAACCTTTAAATTACAATATTTTCAGAATAGAATTCACTCTAATACAATTCGAACTATTCACCCACAACTGTTGATCAAAACAACCGAATCACTACAGAGATTACAAACTATATTCATGTCATTCTTGGCTATTGAGCTTCCTCATAGAACTGTCACAATGAACTGTCTCCCAACAGTTCCAATTCGGCTCCTCTGATTGGCCGAATACCAACCACATACATAGTCATCGCTCGGTCAGAAGAAACAAACTTTGTTGGCATCTTGGTGAGACACTAATAGTGTCTCGCCGATGCCACAAAGTCTTCATATTGATGTCGCCAAGAGTCATTTCCATCGGCAAGAGGTTTCACCGAGCTTACAACTTGTATCAGCTTTAGTTTTCCTTTCGGCAAGACTATCGCTCTCGCCAAGACATCCCAGCGAGCCTTCTTGTGTTACATCGAGTTCAGGAGACTATCGCTAAGACTTCCTTATGTCGCCAGGACCTCACACTGACATTCTCCACATGTATCACTATCGCCTAGACTCATTGCTTTCGGTGAGACGTCATACCGAAGCTCCAAAAGTCACATAGATGTGAGTTTTCCATTTGGCAAGAGTATCATTCTTCGTCAAGACCTCACGCCGAGTCACCATGGGTTATACCGAAGTCGTATGTTATACTGAGCTCCAAAGAATAGTCGGAAAGACATATCATTATCGCCAAGAGGTTTCTTCGAGATCACACATGTCACCCCGAAGTCATCAACAGTCACCAAGACATATCACCTTCGCCGAGAGTTCTTATCAAACACATATATGTTACACCGAAGACCTCTCATCATCGGTGAGACTCACCAATGTCGCTGGGACTTCATAGCAAGAACCCTTTAGTTATCTCGAAGACTTCAATACATAACATATTGTCGGCAAGACATTAGATTTCACTAGGACTTTACACCGAACAAAGCCTTTCGGCCAAAGGTCTTCCCGATATATGATTGAATGGCCTATCGGCCAAAGATCTTCACAGGTGCTGAGAGGTCACACCGAAAGCAACCTGTCACAACGATATGATCCTTCGGTGAGACAAAAACTAGGTCACAGTGACCTGTACAAAACATGATGTTCCAAACTGCTAGTCGGCCAGACATAAGGATTGTCACACTGACTTGGCTCCAATGGAGGTTTCAGCCTGTGATGATTGAGGCTTACTTTTCCAACAATTCAAGCTTGTGCCCAAGCTTCTCACTAGTAGATGGGAAATCAATACATGGCATAAAATGTACCCCAAAATCAACAAGTGCATCAAAACCAAAATGTGGGAAAAATATGGGGGCCATCCCTAGGAGACATGCTCAAAGGTATACTCCATTCTGACAACCTTAGGAGTAGAAAAGTACAAGAAAATTAACTTCTATAGTATCTTGAATGATTCAAGTCCAATCCCAAATGAGATTAGAGGGAAAATTCTAAAACTTAAAGGCAACAATGTAGTCAAAAGATAAGAGAACCTAACACAGTTCATCAATATCACGAATGAGTATGAGATTGAGGATGAGGATGTAACAATGATTTTTTTGTACTCTCTTGAGGAAAGTGCAAAAGAGTGGAATAAGAATCTCCTAGATAGTAGTATATCTTATTGGGAAGAGTTTGTAGATGGTTTTATAATGCAGTAGGGGGACATGATTGACATTAATTTTTCTATACATGATCTTAGTACCATCAAGAAGAGGATCAATGAGATGGTGGCATACTTCAATAGCAAGTTCATTTTGACTATGAGAAAGGTACCCTAACATCTCAAACCTAATGAATCTATGTGCCTTGTATTATATTGTGGTGATTTTGACTCTAATATAGGGTATTAATTAATAAATAAGAACCCTCAAACACTTAGGGAAGCATATTCAACTTCCATAAACATTGAGAGAAATATGAGGGCATCTAGTAAACAATTAAAAAATCTTACACAAAGTTGTCATAGCTAAATAGGGAAGTTATAAATAAACTTCTTAGCTAAAGATATGTTGGACAAAATAATGGAAGCCATGAAAGATTTATCTTGTAAGGTGGCATAAAATGAGAATGGGTTGCCACCTCATGGTGCATCTGTACATTTCAATGAAGGGCAATGATTGCACAATAGGTCATACAACACTGATTGGTCCAAAATACCACAAAAAGTTGATAAGCATGTTGCCATTAAACATGTAAACTTATAGAAATATGAAAGGGACACATTGATACTCTAAGGAGGGAGCATGTAAATTATCAAGAGGATAACTTATGGTGTGAGTCTTTTTTCCTCCCTCATGATCCTTTGAATTGTATAGTTGAAATTTATTTGAGAAAAAATAACTAATATCCAAATGAGGATGGTGGTGCTAAATATTATGAGAATAACATTAACCAATTTGAAGAATTAAGCTATGGTCAAAAAAATAATATAATATGTCATGACATTCTTGGTTTGAATAACCAAATTTTCTAATATAAAGTTAATGCTAGTCAACAACAATATCAGTTCATACACATGGTTTTGATCATTTGAATGGTCTCATGCAATAAAGGTACAATAGAATGAGGCCATAAAAAGAGGACATAAAAACCCTCACTGATGAAACAGTTATGTTGGTCCAAAGTGGTTATCATCTAAAAAATAGGTTTGTCCCAATGCAACAATAATGAGCTAACAAATCAAGTGTGGTAGTTCTAAGGGTTGATGTTGGTAAACAAAAGGTGAGTGACGAGGATAAATGAAAGATCCTAGCCAATAAGGTTGTTTGTAAAATAAAAATTCTAAAACAAGTAAAGAAGAATTTCATGACCAAGATCCAAAACTAGCATGTGTGAACAAGTCATATTGTTTTCCATGGGGAAAAATTTTCTTATGCAAAGGAATCTAGAAATGATAAGGATATGTCATCAAACCACCTACTTGCAAATATTCGAGCTAAAAAGGAGGTACAAGATAATGTATTTAATTATTCTTCAAATCAAGTGGTACCTTATGTTTTATATGTAAATGAGATTACCAAAGCATGGGATGTGCCTTTTCTAACATATATTTTGATCAATGTTGGACAAATTTTGAGCCAAGTGAGAATTTATTTACCTTTTCTTGAGGATCTCAATATTACATAACATAGGGCAAGAGATTTATCTTACATTTCTATTTTTGTGCTTGAACACCCAAATAGCACCTCAAATGAAGAAAAAAAGATAGAGAAGGATACTATGGAAGTATACCTTTGTGCTTCAGTGGTGAGAAATCAGCTAAGTGTGGACCCTTTTTATATTACTTCAATCATTAATGGTTGGTTGCTCTATAATTGATGCTTGATTCAAGTGCATCTATCAATTTCATGCCACTTTAGGCAATGAATGAACTTGGTCTACAAGTATCAAAGTCGTATGGTTTTTTTTTTTCTATGGATACTATAGAAGTGAATTTCATTGTACCAGTGAGTAATGTAGAGGTCTAGTTGGCTACTTACCTAGATAAATTTTTCATGATGAACATCATAGTGGTAGATTTTTCTCCTAAGTGGGGAATGCTATTATCATGAAAATGGGTAGCTTCTATTGGTGGAAGAATATAGATGGATCTATCATATGCCACCATTCATTTGCATGGTGAGAATGTAAATTTTTATAGGGAGCAAATATTCCTAGATAACATTGAGGACAAGAATAAGTCTCTTGATTACGTAAACATATTTGATACCATTATTGATCATGTCATAGGTTTTATGATGAAATTTAAGTTGAAAAGGGTATCTTACTCCACTAAATGTTGATAAGGAGTGAGTGATGGTATTTGAACCATGTTCTTTAACAATGTTTTCTCAAGAGAAGGTAATGGTGCTGGTATCATTATACTATCTCCAAATAATGAAAAGTGTAAGTTTTTATTTAGGTTAGCCTTCCAGTGTACTAATAATATTGTTGAGCATGAGGATTTATTTTTGGGGTTGAATATATCTCATAAACATGGTATCAAATGTCTAAAATTCACAAAGATTCAGAGTTAGTAGTGCAGTAGGTAAAATGAATATTTGCAGCTAAGGAAAATAAGATGAGATCATATATAAATGTTGTTTGAGATAGAAAGGAATTTTTTGATGTCATTGGTAGTGAATGGATTGGTAGAAGTAAGAATGTAGAGGTTTATGCTCTTGTAGTTTTTGTGATTTAGATTCAGATCTTCCTTTGTATTATTATAACATTGAAGTCTTGGTAAGACAAACCATACAAAAAAATATGTAGCTAGAAAGTATTTGATGATAGCCACCAAATATACAAGTTTATGAATGGTATAGATGGGTTTGATCACCAATTGATTGATTGGAAGCTGATAGTGGAAATGAAAAATGGAAAAGAAACCTTGTTTGGGAATGAATTGCAATTGAAAACGAATATCATTCACAAAGGGTTAGTTTCTTTAGAAAATATTTTTGATAGTGGAGATAGTTGCAAGAAAAGAGAAAGTGAGCTCATGAATATGATGCTAAGGAAGTAAATATGGGGATAAATGAGAATCCCAAGATGGTATACATTACTAAGAAGCTAAAGCCACATGAGAAGCAAATGTCAATTTCCCTATTGAATAAGTTCAAAAAATGTTTTACATGGTCATATGAATATTTTCAAGCATAGAGGGAGGATTTGTTTTAGCATATTATATTTCTTCAACTCGATGCTAAACCATTTATAAATATGGAATCATCAGAGCCATTAGAAATTTTGAGTGGATGTGTAATCTTGTCTTGATAAGAAAAAGGAATGAGAAGATAAGGTTGTGTGTTAATTTTTTGAACCTCAACCTTAAGTCTCTCAAAGATAATTATCCCCTTCCAAGCATGGACCAGTTGTTGCAATGAGTAACAAGATCAAAACTAATGTCCATGATGGATGGTTTTTTAAGCTACAACTAGGTCATTGTTAAAGAGTTAGAGAAATATAAAAAAATACTGATTACTCCATGGGGTACATATGTCTATGTAAGGATTCCTTTTGGATTGAAGAATGTATGGTCGACTTTTTGGAGAGAAATGGACATTGATTTTTTTGGTCTCATTGATTGGATCATAGTTCTATACCAAGACGATATGACTATATTTTCAAAGGAAAGACGTGAGAATTGAAAACACCTTGAATTAATTTTCAAAACATTCTTGTAGTATGAGATTTATCTAAATCCCAAAAAGTGTCAATTTGGTATTGAAGAGGGTAGGATCCTAGGGCACATTATTTCAAAGGATATAGTGAGAATAGAGCTTGAAAGAGTCAAGGCTATTATCCTTATCACTCAACCCAATTTTTTTTGAGGGAATACAATCCTTTTTCAAGAATATTGACTTTGTTAGGAGGTTTGTTACTAAATTTTCTAAAAAAAACAAGGCTATATAAATAATGCTCAAGAGAGGACAATCAATTATGTGGAGTATAGAACTAGTTGAAGCTTTTAATGAGATCAAGAAGGTTATTTTAGAGGCTCATGTCTTGGTGAGTCCTAATTACTACAAGAATCTCTAACTATTTTCTTTCGCATCCTTTTATACCATTGTTGTTGTGTTGCTATACAATAATAAATATGGATATGAGCAATTGAAATATTTATTTAGTAAGTCACCACAAACAAAAAAATTGAAGTATTCTACAATGGAAATCATGTCTATACATTAGTCAAAGTAATACAAAACTTCAAACTATATATTGTCGGTACTAAAATTGTAGCATATGTGCCACACCCAACTTTGAAGGATATATTCATGTAATATGAGGCTTCAAGTAGAAGATGTTTCTAGATAAATAAGATATACGAATATGCTATGGAAATTCAAATCACAAAAAATGTCAGAGGTCAAGGCTTGGCCAAGTTGATGGCTAATTCCAACTTGAAGAAGCAAAGTTAAATGAACTAAATACAAATAATGGTTCCCTTCCATGCAGGTTGAGTAATGATCATTGGTACAAATATGTGATCTTCTATCTAGTGAACATGAATTTTCCACCTTCTATGGATGAGAATCAAAGGAGAACTCTCAAGCTATGATCACAAAGGTATGTGTTGGTCCAAGGTGAATTGATGTAGAGAAATTGTGAAGGGGTTTTTCTTTGATTCCTGGATAGCAAGCAAGTTAAGGAAGTGATTAAGTAATTTCACCATGGCATATGCGGTGGAAATTTCAAGGCCAAGACCACTACACATAAAGTTCTTAGGGCAGGTTTATGGTGGCCAATGTTGTTCAACTATGTTGCATAGATGATATGAAAGTGTGATACTTTTTAGAGATTTTTGGGCAAGCTGAAGTTTGTTGGTGCACTTACCTTGCTACCTTACACAATTGAAGCACTATTTTAGTAATGGGGGATTAATTTCCTTGGAGATTAAAAATCCAATAATGGATATTGTAGATCCTTGAAGCCACATATTACTTCACCAAGTGGGTTGAGGAAATTCCAACCCATAAAGAAACATCCATGATAGAAATAGAATTATTGATCAATAACTTAATAACCATATTTGGGGTTCCTACTAAGATCCTTGTGGATAATGCTATGTCTTTCATATCTCAAGATATATTGAGTATGTGCTTCGAGTTTGGTATAAAATTGCTACATTCATCCTCACCAGCCATAAAGTAATTTATAGATTGAATCAAGCAATAAGGGTTTGATGAAGATTATAAAGAGGACTTTGGACCAAAATAAGAAGAGGTGGGATAACAAGTTCAATTATTCTCTTTGGGCTGATAAATACACTTTCAAAAATGTTATTGTTCATAGCCCATTTGAGTTGGTTTAAGTGGCAAAAGCTAGAATTCTTGTTATTTTAGAGTTGCACGTATAACAATTGTTGTAGGATATGGATGTTGATTAGTGTGATGTATTTTTAATGGTCATGACATTGACTAAATTATATGAGCAAAAAAGAGTAGCACAAGATATAAATATGCAACACAATCAAATCATGAAAAACATGTACGATAAAAGATAATACCAAGAGAGTTTCAAGTTGGTGATATAGTCCTTTTATGAAATGTCAAGTTAGAAGATAAGGGAAAGCATGGGAAGTTTGAACCCTTATGGATTGGGACTTAAAATAATAGTTGAGAGATATGGACTTCATGTTTACCATATCATGGATTAAGATGGAGAATTATTGGAGCTTCTAGTGCATGCTTGGCATCTAAAGCTTTACTTTGCTTAACTAATGGAGTTCAAATTTTGATTGATGAGTGCACTATTGCATCCTTTTTTTTCAACATTTTTTGAGTAGTCTTGATTCCTGTGTTTCAAGATGGTGTTTTGTGTTGGTCATGTTCAAATTTTATTGTCTAATCAAAGATATGGATTCTCACAATGCTTGTAGGAGGCATTCATTCCCAAATAGAGCCATTATTAGGGCCTCAAAAAATATATATTTATAAGTGGTTTCCCCCAAGTTTTATTTTCCTAACTGTTTATGGGGGGATTCCTTTTGCTTGTCAACATTTTTCCTTTTATTTGAAACCTTTTTTCTTAGCCAAATTTTCATACATATCTTTTATCAACCCTTTGTTGAGGTTTTGAAACATTTTTCAAGGGTCAACAAGGTTTTCAACAACCTTGTTGACATCCAATAGGGTTTTAAGAACTTCCTTTACCTTTTCACTTTTGGTTATCTTTAAATTTTGGAATTTTATTGTGATTTTGAAACCTTTTTCACTATATGATAAGGTTGTCACAACATTGTTAGAGTCCAATGAAGGTTTACAACTTCTTTGCTTTACCAAAATTTTCCAGGTCTTTGTTTATCAGTAGTTGGGGGTGGTTTCAAAACCTATTAAGTGTCAACAAGGTTCTCATAGCCTTGTTGAAGCTAGAAATCCTTTTTATAACTTATTTATTCTTCAAGCAAGGATGAAATGTTTAGAAGGAAAGTGATGCCTTGTTTGACACCCAGTGAAGTTTCTTGTTGCTTCATAAAATTTTAAAGGAAGCAATTTTTTCTTAGCATTCTTTGGAGTTTTTGGATAGTTCTAGAACCACTGTTGGATCCTAGCAAGGTCCTCACAACCTTTTCAAAGGCCAATCAGGTTTTCATAACATGTGCAATAGGAAAATGGAATGGTTCAAGGATGTGTTTGTCCATGATTTTTAGTGGTTCTAAAACCATTGTCAAATGTCGATGGGGTTTCAATAACTTTCTTGTTCACTAACAAGAAGATAAAAGAGAGATTAAAAAGAGACTAAGTGCATTGTTTTTTGGTGAGTTAATGTGGTTGTGAAACCTATGTCAGTTGCTAATGAGGTTATCACAACATTGTCAAAGATCAACATATTTTTTCTAATATATTGAAGCTTTGGAGGTGGGGTGCCATGTGCCAAAATTTCACAATGGTTTAAATATTGTTAGCCCTAACAATTTTAAATTTTGTGCCATTGGCCACATAATGCCACTTGTCAAGGGAAGTGGGTACCATTTTTCTCATGTGATGTCAAGGTTCCTAATTCATTAAAATTATAAGAAAAAGTTATGCAACAGTTCATGCATCATGGAGGCCTTGTTAGAGGAAAATAATACAAGGTGTTGCACCATTGGCTAAGATAATTGACATAGAGACACTTGTCAAAACCACACTATATTTGAGAAGTGATGAGCCTAACTTATTTCCCTTGTTGTTTCATTGGCTCTTTGGTATCAAATTAGCATGTGGGCTCATTTCCTCTTAGGCACATTTAAAAAGGGTCTTCATGTCAACATAGTGATGCAGTATGTTGGCTCATCTTAATAGTGATAGCTCTCCCAGCTAACTGTAGTGATTTTTTTTGCTCATCCACTTACTAGAGATTAATGCAAATGTCCTCCTTCAATTTGGAGTGCATATTTAGAGTGGGATCCATACCAAACCACAAATTTGTTACTAGGTATAATGCCATGGATTAGGGTTTTGACCCAAAGATATATTTTGTGTTCTTTGACTCATTTTTTAACCATTCAACAATTATTTCAGCATAGAAGTGTCAAATTTTTCTAGGGTTTCAATATTTGAAATTCAGTTGTAGGTGTGTAGTGGAAGTTGTATGATATTTGAAGGTACTATGGCAGAGTGTATGTTGATGTAGTGTATCCATGATCATAGGTATAAGTTAAGAATGTCTCAAAACATCATAGTTTTTTCCTTCAACAAGTTTGGTTCTATGAATGCAATTTTTTTCATGTGATCATTTTAAAATATTTACAATCTTTTTAATGGTATTTTAGTAATTACATGTGAAATTATGCAATGTGTAGTTTTATTTTGGATAAATAAACATGTTTTATTTGTATTATTCTCATGTGATGTGTTATTACACTTAGATCAATGGTTCAGTGTTTTCCTTTCATTGTTTCTCTTTCTATCAACTTAACTCTGTTATCCATAAATAGGAACTGATATGGGATAATTTTTCCCACCAATCATTAAATGAAAATTCATTAAATCAATATTTTTAGTTTATGTGCTTCACAATTTCACCATATCTACAAGGAATAATAGTTATAATATTTTATGGATTATGTATCTTTCCCATGCCTTGCACTCACTATTAAGGTATCAATCGGATATACAAAGATATTATTGTGCCTTGCACACACGTCCCGTTGAAAATGAAGACCCCCTAATTTTTTTGGTTTGTCTCGGTTAGTTTTTCTTCAGGTTCGTCCTTTGCCCCTCTTTGCTTGTGTTAGTTTTGAGTTTGGGTTTCTTTTTGGCTAAGTCTCTTGCTTTTGTACGGAATTGAGCAGGGAAAAATCTACTAAGTGGGGCCCTTTTGACTTCCCTTGATCAAAATCTTGTAGTCACTCAAATCCCCTAGTTTATTTAAGAAATGCATGGAGTCCATCTTCACTAAGGCCAAGTCCTCCACTGGGTAAATTTTTGCATAATATGAATCCTCACATGGTTTAGTTTTCCATAATATTCATTTTATGAGGATTGCACTATGGGTTTTTGTGGTGCGGTTTCCCGCAAATATGAGGATTTCTCAATCCCCACAAACCTTCAAGCCCCACAAGCCTCAAATTTTTATAGTTCTTTACAAACCCTAATTTCACACTTTGTAGTGTGCACCACATTATCAGGGATGCATTTATGATGGTAGGTTTTGGAGGGGAGTATAAATAGGGCTTCCCCATTCATTTTTCCGCACCTTAGTTTATTCAAAGTGTAGAGCATTCCAAAGAAGCATTCTAGGTGATAATTTGGGTGTTTCAAAACATCCAATTTGTGATCTTCAAACCTTCACAAAATATAAGGTTGTTAGCCATTCTATAGTGAACTTAGTCATGATTTCAAATCTGATTCATATTTTATTAAGGTGCGGGTTTTTTTGGGAATGACCCTAGTTGGAGTCTCAAGAGCATTAATAAAATGAATAGGGTTTTGCACATGACTTTAATAAATTCCCCCCATTTGAGACAAGTTGTTTGAACATTGTTCTATTTGGTATTCTACAAGAATTACTGTTATGGAGGTCTCGTAACAGAATACTTCATTTGATAAATTTAGTGGTTAAAGTAATGAATCTTTTCCCTCGCAAACTCAAAACCTACAAGACGTGGTTTGTTAAGTTTCTCGTGCGAAAATCCTAAGTCCTAAGATTTGTAAGAAAATTTAGAATCTCCTATGGACCCGCATTGCTTCCAATCTTGAAAACCTTCGATCCCTGCAACACTCCGAATCCCACAGTGGTTTGAAGACGCATCTCGTCAACAATTTGCAAATGTTCAATAGCTACATCTCTCGATTTTTGCAAAGCTTTGCTTGTGAAAATCCAATTGCGGGTTTCCCTCTGTTGTGCACTTGAGTTGTCAAGTCTAAGGTCTGAGATGCCCCCAACGGTCACAAACTTCAAAATTTTGCAAGGTGCTTAGGACTCTATTATTTTTCTTAACTTCCCAAAGGGGAACCTTGCAGGATATCTCTTGCAGGTTTTTCATAGCACCATTTTGTATGAATGGTTAAATTTGTTCAAGTTGGCATTCAGACCCACAATTCCTCGAGACCTACAAAATCTCAAAACTCACAAATGGTTGAAATATGACTAATTTAAAAGATTCTTTTGATGGTGGATGATTTCATGCATTTCTAAGATGAATTTGATCATAATCATCTGCACATTTTTTATATATGTATGTGAACAATGTAGGGTATCAGTAAATAGCATTAGTTCTTAAATACAAACTCACTTCGAGAGGATTGATTAGGTGTTATATTTTTAGATTATATGGAAAAAATGAAAAAGAGCGTCAAATATGAAGTATAAGTTCCAAGGCATTAACACTCCTAAGATCAAGTCCACATGGGAAAATTTTTGTGACACTAACCTTGGGCATGTTGATATAGAAGAATTCAAGGAGAAGATCTTCAGAGCCTAGGGGATCAATTTTTCATTGAAAATAAGACAAAGTGGATTAAACCAAGTGGTGGGATTCTCACCCTCCATGCTTTGCACCAAGTTAATCATGGGATCTCGGGAATACTACCATAAAGATTCCAGGAGAATAATTGTTGTTGAAGGGAGAGTCCTTGCCGACTTGTCCCCAGGTTCTATGGAAAGAAAATTTGGGATCCTATCTTTCTCTCAGATGTTTGTTTCCATCTAAGAATATGCAACCAAGGTCTTTGATACTGATCCTAGTGGGTTCGTCTAGCTTATCAATTAAAATTGGATGAAGAAGCCGAGATAAAATGCTAGCAAGTTGCTAAAGACTCTGTATAGGAGAAAATTCAATGATTTGGTCACACTCCTCAGTATAATAAAAGGGCTGCCATCTGCATCCACATTTGAGCATTGGATGTTCTACGATATCAAGGAGATTTTGAGGGGAAAGACTAAATTTTTCTGGGCAAAGATTATTAGTGAAAATCTTCATGAGCAATTTTTTGTGGTGAAGAAGTCTTCCACCTTTTACATGACCTCTTATGTGGTGTATTTATTAGCAAAAAAATTCAAGTATAGAGGTCTAACTTGCAACGACAATGTGCAAACAGGCCCAGATGAACATATTGTATATGAATGCTACCCACAATTGCAATACCAAAATTCCAAGCACCACTACAAAAGAGTTAACAATGCATTCACAATGTTCATCGTCATAACATTTCAAGGAGACTTCGGGGCTAGATTGTATTTCTCTACCATGAAAATGGTCAACTGATTTGGGTATTGGTTTATCCATTTCCCAAAATTTACATATTTTAGAATTGAAGGTTTCTCAGGGGCACCATATAGATTGCCCAAGTATCATACTGATAGGATCACGATGTTGTTGAGAAAATATGTCTCAACCTTGTAATTATATATGATTTATTGATAGGATGTATGTTGGTATGTGGCGACTGATCATGCAAATACTGTACACTTGTAACAAGATGTGGGGTTCAGGGCAATTCCCCAGATTTTTTTTTTGTTGACATGTCAAGGTTTTTTTTTCTACTAACACATCAAGGATTTTTTCTCGCTAAAACTTCAAGGTTTTCCCTTTAACACATCAAATGAAAAATGACCTTGTAAAACCCTAATTCTAGAAGGTTCCAAAAACCTTGTTATAAGCAGACATGATGTATGTAGATGGTGGTGTATTTTGAGAGTCTGATGGCAGTCAGGTTGTTTCTTGTTCTCTGGTGGTGATACTCCTGTGAGAAGCTTTCTTTGCAAGTATATTGTAATCTTTTGATTTATGAATAATATATTGGGCATATTTTGGAGTGTGGGGTTTTTCTCTCGAAAGGGTTTTCTCCACATAAATCATTGTGTTGTGTTATGCATGATATTTTTGTTTAAGTTTTTGTAACTGTTAAAGATCTGTAAAATTTTTGTATTATTCTCCTCTCAAGATTAGTGTAGGAAGTTGTTCCACTACCTTAACTTCCTTACAAGTGGTATCAAAGCTTGATCACCTTTGGTTTCAGTTGTGGGTTGTTAGGTTTTTTGAACTAAACCAAATTTGAGCGGGAGCTTGTTTAGAAGACACTTTGTGATCTTGTTGTAGGAATTTTTAGATGGAAAGTTCATTAGGGAGAATAGAGGTGGATAAATTTTATGGAAATAATTTTTAGATGTGGAAGTTAAAGATGGAGGATTTGTTGATAGATCAAGATTTGTGGGATGTTGTTGATGAGAATGTTTCAAGGCTTGCAAATCCTACTCAAGCTACTCAATATGATGTTATGGACCATAAAGCCAAGGGTCTAATCAAATTGTGCATGGAAATCTTTATTTTAATTATTGTCCATGAAGATAGCTCTGCACAAAAACTATGGAAGAAGTTTGGTGAGATGTATCAGGAAAAATCTTTAGTGAACAAGATTTTCTTGAGGAAGAAGTTGTATTCCTTGAGAATGGAAGAGGGTGGATGAATCACATACCACCTAGAATAATTCAATATGTTGGTGGCTCAATTGGCATCAGTTGGTGTCAAAATGGATGAGGAGGAGGAATTTCAGATCTTGTTGTATTCTTTGCCTGATTCATGGGATTCTCTTGTTATGGCTATTGGGAGTACTTATGTTATATTGAAGACTGAAGATGTGGTGGGTTCTTTGCCTTTTGAAGAGATGAGGAGTAAGGTATCCATCACTGCAAGGAGGCCCTAAATATTCATGGAATACCTAAGGAAAAAGGAAAGAAGAATGAGAAGCGTGACAAATCCAAGTCCAAAGGGAGATCCAAATCTCCTGGAAAGTCCAAAATTATTTGTTGGAACTGTGATAAGCCTAGACATGTTTGTAAGGAATGCAAAGAAGAAAAGAAGAAGAAAAAGAAGAATTTTGATTATGATTCCGAGACCGAGAAGGAAGATGGTGACACATTCATTGCAGCTTTGGCAACTCATGCAGGTAATGATGCATGGTTAATTGAATTAGGTGCATCTTTTCATATGACCTTTAATAGAGATTGGTTTTGTGAATATGAAGAATTTGATGGAGGTAAGGTGTACTTGGGTTATGATTCTCATTTAGTTATTGTTGGTCATGGTAAAGTTAAAAATTAGGTTTCCTAATGGTAGAATAAAAAAGATTAATGGTGTGTTACATATCCCTAGATTAGCATGAATTTTTTTATTATCTATGAGCAAACTAATAGATGTGGGTGTGTAGGTAGTATTTTCTAATGCAGGATGCAAGATGGTTAGAGGTGTTATGGTGATTGCTATAGGTGTTAGATATGGGACATTATATAAGCTTGATGCATGGACTGTTGAGTGCAATAGTATTTCTATGAAAAAAAAAGTCTGCAAAAGAATGAGGGTTTCACCTTCAGTAGATGGTCATGGATTTTGGGTACCCAAGGTGCTCTTTCTTCTGAGACAAAGTTACTTCCGGAAAAAAACTATGTTATGGCACCAAAGACTTGGCCATATTGGAGAAAAGGGTCTAAGGACCTTGAAAAATAAAAACCTTGTTGAAGGCTTTTCTAATTGTAATCTTGAATTTGATTTATTTAAGCATTGCATTTATGGAAAACAAAACAATGTTCAATTTTACTCAAGTTCTCATAAATCTTGTGGTGTATTGGATCTTATTCATTCTGATGTATTTGGTCCTATAGATGTTCCTTAAATTGGTAAATCCACATATTATGTTTCATTTATTGATGATTACAGTAGAAGGACATGGGTATATTTTGTGGAGTAAATATAAAGTTTTCAGTTGATTTAAAGAATTTAAAGCAATGGTTGAGTTGTAGACTTGAAAGAAAATAAAATGTTTGAGGATTGATAATGGCGATGAATTTTTCTCTAATGATTTTGATAGATTCTATAAAGATTGCAGTATTCATATATAAAAGATAACTTTGTATTCTCCAGAACAAAATGGATTTGTAGAAAGAATAAATAGGACACTGATGGAGAAGGCTAGGAGTATGTTGAGTGGTGCTGGCCTAGAATAAAGGTTTTGGGCTGAAGTTGTTGCCACTTCCTCTTACCTGATTAATAGGTCTCCCACATCAGTTCTTGTTGATAAGACACCTATAGAGGCATGGTCAGGTTGCAAGCCTTCATTAAGACATCTTAGAGTTTTTGATTGCAAGGCATATGCACATGTGCCAAAGGAGAAGTGAAAAATGTTGGAGAACAAGGTTGTGAAATGCATCTTCATTGGATATAGTTATGGTGTGAAAGGATACAAGCTTTGGGATCCTATTGCACAGAAGGTAATACACAATAGAAGTGTTACTTTTAGAGAAACTAATCATTCTTTTGTTACATTGCAGCCAAAACAAAGTAAACAAGAAGATGTTATTCAATTTCCTTCTACACCTAAGAAAGTTGAATTGAGGCCCAAGGATAGACAAGAAGTTGAGGAGAGCTCATCTATCTCTGGGTCTTCAGAAGAGGAGGAAGAACCTCCAACTAATCTTGTTCGTAGGTCTACAAGGCATAGAAAACCACTTGAAAGGTATTCACCTAATGATTGGAGATGTATTTTTTCTTTAAATACTAACATGGATGAACCCAGATCTGTAGAAGAGGCACTAGGAATGAATGATGCAGAATCTTGGAAGATTGTTATAGATGAAGAAATGGCATCTTTGAAAAATAATGATACAAGGGATTTTGTACCATTACCTGAAGGATGAAATCCTATTGCTTGTAAATGGGTGTTCAAGAAAAAAATTGGTTCAAATGGAGGTATTGAGAAGTACAAAGCAAGGTTAGTTGTGAAGGGTTACTCTCAAGTTGAGGGTGTTTTTATGGTGATATATTTTCTCTTGTTGCAAAAATGACATCCATTAGATTTTTTCTCTCTATTGCTACTACTTATGATTTAGAGGTTGAGCAAATGGATGTGAAAACTACTTTCCTCCAGGGTGATTTGGAGGAGGATATTTATATGACACAACTAGAGCACTACATGGTGAAAGGTAAAAGTAAGTTGCTTTGTAAATTGAAGAAATATTTGTATGGCTTAAAATAGAGTCTTAGGATGTGGTACCAAAAATTTGATACATATGCGTTGAGTTTAGGATTTGAGCGTTCTAAATTAGATCATTGTATTTATTATAAACATTTTGGAAATCATTTCCTATTTATTGCATTATATGTTGATGATATATTATTTATTGGTAGAGGGAAAGGTATGATTTTAGAACTAAAATCTCAACTTACTGCTAAATTTGAAATGAAATATCTTGGTGTAGCTAAACACATTCTTAGGATGGAAATTAAAAGAGATAGAGTGAACAGAAAGCTATGGCTTGGCCAAAGCAAGTATGTCAAATCAATTTAACAGATGTTTGATATGCAGGATTGTAGACCATTGTGTGTTCCTGTTTCAGTTGGAACAAAGTTATTTATTTTAGATTTATATAGGAGCAAATTTGCACCCCTTATGAAAATTCCCCTTTTACACATCGTCACCTTAGAAAAAAAAAATCAAAGGTGAAATTCCACATTAACAAGTTTCATTCCTTCCACTTGGCATCTATCCTTTATGTTGATAGGATAATATTTGTTAGGGACACACACACAACGCACAAACATTTGTGTGGAAAGCTTAATTCCCTGATAGATTCCTGTGTCTGAAGTTGGCAGAGGCGTAACACTTTTGATTTGAGTCAATTTGTAAAGTCCCTCTTCAACCAAATGAAACTGAAAATGACATATTCTTCCTTCTTCTCCTTAAAATTCACTCACTCTAACTTCACTTGGACCTCTAAGCATTCAATCCATCCTTCTTTCACATTCTCAAGCACTTCCAGCATTTTCAACACTCCATTGTAGCAACAACACTCCGTCAACTCTGTAAAGCAAGTGTGAAGCAATCCATTGTAGTGTGGGCTTAAGGTTTTGTGAAACCTCCCTTCATCATGGTCAAGGTTGTGGTGATTGTTCAAGCCTTCTTTCTCCTCCATTGGCTAGTGAGCTCTTGGTGAAGGTGGTAACATTTCACTCCTCTCCTTTGCAATTTGGTTGAGTAGCTCTTTTATGTTTTGTAGTGTTATTTGTATTCCTTCCTTCTTTACTTCTTTATTGTATATTTCTCTCTCATTGATATCTGGTTGTCCATGGAGGTGGAAACACTGAAACATGGGTCAGACTGAGGCAGGCCGCTATACAACCCCAAAAATTTTCCCCTCCTTTCTTGTGTGCAGGTGAAAGAGCGTGGAGCTAGCTCATGAATGTGCATTTTTATGAGATTATCTTTATTACTTTAGCTTTTATCCACCTACTTTATCATCTTCATTTGTATCTATCTTACCTTATTATTCTATTTGTCCCATTGAAACCAACCAGCTAGGCCGATTAGTTAGTTTTTGAGTAGTTCGTACTGTGTTCATTGTTTTTTGACTGTACAGATGCCAAAGCACCGCGTTGACATCCTAGAATTGTGTTTCCTTCCTCGAACAGAGAGCTATCTAAGGCACAATACCGACTCTAAAAACCAACTCACCTATCCCAAGCTAAAGTTTGAGTCTATAGAGTGATTGAGGCACATTATAGTCCTCATCATTCTCGGTCCCTATTCCCAAAACATCACTTTAGAGTGAGGTAAGTTAGGGCAGCTCTCCGCTCTTGGCTCTTAGTGACCTGGGGCCTTGATGTGGTTGGTCCCCCTCTCTTACATTTTTGGTGAAATTGAAATGAACTAATGTTTGTTCATTCATTGGTATCAAGACTTTTCCCTGGTACCTTGTGATCATTGAAATCTTGAGTGTTGTGAAGGTTTATGAGCATCACAACCTAGTCCATGACTTTTGGGTACGTTGTTAGAATTTTGTGACACCTTCCGATGGAGAGTACAAAGGTCACTATTCATTTCTCTACAGGATTTTTTGCTGGATGCGCCATTGGTTTTTCCACTCAAGAGCAGTTGTTGAGGAGCGAGGTAGGGATCTTCGATGAGATTGACCACATCCCCACTCCTCCTGAATCTCCTACACCATCGTCGATAGACGGGCATGAGTCCATTCAAATTCCTTCATAATATATCTCTATCCTTAGCAAAGGACTAGGGACTTGGAGAATCACCTAGAAAAGGACCCGAAGATGGCTAGGGCCACTAGGGTTATCAAAAAAATAAAGTATATGGTGGGAAAATACCGAACATGCATAGAACTCCTGGCTAGTCTCTCTAGTCTGACTGAAGCATGTTCTCCTCCAAGCAATCCTAACATTATACAAGGGGCCACTTTTGAGGACCATGAGAGACAACTAGGAATGTCGATGCCTCCCATGTATGTGTACATGCAAGCCGACATAGTCCCATCGATGAATATCCCTTCTACCTTCGAGGGATCTGAAACTATCAAGGAAAACTGAATACCCTTGGGTTTTAGTTTCACCCCTCCTATCACCTCTAGTGGTGGAGGTTTTGGCAGATTAAGTGGTGGGGGATTTGGTAGTGGTGGCGGCTTTGGTGGAATAAATGGTGTTGGTGTAGGCGGTTTGGGTGGAGGCCATGGTGGTGGCTTCAAAAGTGGAGGTGACTCTGGTGGAGGCCCTATTGGTGGTAGTGGCTTTGGCAATGGTTCTAGTAGTGGTCACACTGGTGGTTTTGGAGATGGATCTAGTGGTGGTTTTGGAGGAGGTTCCATTGGACCTTTATCATCCCAAGACCCTATTCTGAATACTCTTCTTCAGAATATGGGTAAGATGCAAAGCCAGCTGGCGAGTCTCTCCCAAGCCTCTACCCAACCTATCTTTCAACCCTTTTTCCAACATAGCCCATTATGGGTATCAATTTTAAACACTCCCTTCCCCCAAGGAATGGAGATTCCAAAACTTGAAAAATATGGTAGAAAAGGGAACCCACAAATGCATGTGTCTGCCTTTAATGCCCTGTGTACTGATTTTTTCCATCATAATGCATTGATGGAAAAATTATTCCCTTGATGTCTTAAGGATACATCACTCTAATGGTATTGTTCCTTACCTAACAATTCCATCTTCTCATTCAATCAACTTGTAAATCAATTACGCTGACAATTCCAAGCCAACATCGAACCGAAGATGACATTTTCAGATCTTTTCTGATGCAAACAAGGTGATAATGAAAATATTATTAATTTTATAGTGCGATACCAAGCACTCTTTTCACAAATCTCGTATCCACTACCCAATTCTGATGTGGAGAAGGTGTTCATAGGGAACTTGCAAAGACCTTGGTAGGAGAAAATTTCCCTTATGAAATACCCTTCTTTCGTGAATTTGTGTGCTGCATTATGAGAGTATCAACAAATAGTAGTTTAGTTTGAGGGATCCTCCTCGTGCTCCCATTCATAAGGAAATTCCATTGTATCAATCTCTGGAAAAGGAAAGGCTATTGCAAATGTAGTGGCCTCTACGAATGATAACAGCCTCAGACGAAACAAAAATTTTACAAATTTTGCAGAACCTTATTCTTCCACCTTGCATAAGTTGCTAAAGGATAAGATCAGAACCTTGGAGAACCCCAAACCTCTCAAGGAACCTTTTCCTAGTTGGTACGATCTGAATACCTTCTATCAGTACCATCAAATTAATGGACATGATATAGAACATTGTATGCGCTTGCGTCATGAGATACAGGACCGTATCAAGGATGGTACTATTCATCTTGATGGAAGTAAACAAAATACAAACCAATCGATGGTGAAAGTGAATAGTGAGTTGTAGATATACATGGACCCATTTCCGTCACACTCTACCGACATGATTATTGATCCCTCTAATTCTACCACTTGGCCTGAGGTGTATGTTAACATGGTCATAGTTACTCCTACCATGCAACCTATGCTTGGCTCCTTGGAAGTGACATTCACATAATAGGATTTACCCTTAAACAACAAGTGTCTCAATGGTAACATTTTGACCGGGGTCTTAGTCGACCCCATGAGTCGAGTGAATGCCATTACAAAAGAGACGTTGTGGCTTAATTCATTGCATAGAAAGGAGTACAGAGAAAAAAATCTACCATCCATATGCATGATGGTCTTTGTCTAAAACCGTATGGCTCGATAACTCTGTTTGTCCTAGTAGGACCTAGGGCTATAGACATAGTATTTGATGTTATTCCAGAGTTAGATTTGTTTAGGATGAAGTTGGGCATACCTTGGCTAGCTTCCATGAATGGAATCGCCTTTGTCATTCATAAATGTTTGAAGTTATCCCATGAAGGTGCTATGCATGTAGTGCATGACACTAGATACTAGCCATTGGTGTCCCGTGGGGGTTACTTGTTGGATCATTTTTGGCCTATTCTGATCAGTTTTCTCCCTCCAAGAACAAACCTACTTTACAAAAAATATGTGAAGTATAAGACCTGGGGCAAGAGACAACCGAAATTGACCCTCCCAGTAACATAATAGTTGGATGCCTCCCCTTCTCGAAAGGGAAAAGAGAACCTACCCCATTCCTGAGATGAATCTCACACTCCTCTTTCTAGAGAAGATTTTTGGATGAATGTTCCTGGATTTTATCCATTGAGTTTGATGATACTTTCTTGGCGTAAGCCTAAGATTAGGATATCAGACCTCCCTACTAAGCCACCCAAACCTTGGTACTACTTGTATGGAAAGAGAAAAGGTCCCCATGGGGAATCCTCTATGTCTCAGCCTCCATGGCCTCCCACTACTTTTTCTCCCAAAGAAGTAAATGGGAAGAGGACCACTACTGAGGCATTAGAGTCAACTCCCCCCATTACTAATTCTCAATATCTTCCTCTTGCTCCCATTCAAGAGCTTGTCCCTCCACTAGAAATAGTTGTGGTGGACACTCCCATGGCTAAGTAAGAGTCTTCTATTCCTTCGCAACCTCTGACCTCTAGCTCAAAGAGTTTCATAAATCACCTTGCACATGAGTGCAAGTGTCGGTGAAAGGATTTCACAACTAAGCAGGATGCTTTGCAAAAAAAGGAAGATGAGTCGACCACCCCTGTCTTAGGGTCTCTTGATGTGTCATCCTCACTCCTCCCCTCTACTTCCATTCAATCTAGTTCAGTATCGCTTCCATCTTCCACTATGAGTATGAATGCACCTGAACCCAAAAAGGTACATGTGTTTATCACTCCTTCGGTAGAGCCACCCTTGTTGATGTCCCTTCTGGACATCCCTCCTTTCCCTAAGCACATGGATATGCCAAATACTTTGATGGTATCTATGGTGGTCTTCTCCTCCTCCTCCTCCACACCTCTTGCCTTGTCTATCGGGAGTTCACATCCTCCAATGAAGCAGAAGATGGAGGATGACCCTTCTAGTAATGGAGGGCGTAAGAGTATCCCACCTTCTTCAAAGGGTGGTCCTGCGCTGGCTTGTTTTGTCCTAGTAACAGAACCAACCCTAGCTTCCCCTGAGTTTGTCACTGCTCTCGAGTCACTCGGTGAGCCTAGCGATGAACCTTGGGCACAACCCTCTCCATCCATTGATATATGACATGGAACTCTAGCAAAGTGCATGTTTAACTCTCTGGATGAAGTTTTGACCTTGTCAGCAATTTTCACAAAATTGTTGACCATAGCTCCACAAGAGCCGAGTGGCTGAGACCTTGGCGGGCCTTCTTCCTTATCCCTTTTTGCAAGAGGGTAAAAAGCTCCTCCCCTTAATATTCCACCACTGTAGGCTTGTCCTCCTTCCCCTTATGATGATCTAGAGTGGGAAGCAGACAACCTCTTGGTCGATGAGTGTTACGGGGAGACCTCTTCTTTATCTTTAGATTAGATATGTGTGTGTGTTGTGACATGTTCCCCCATGATTGTACTGTGTTCTTGGATGACCCTTGTCACCCTTGTTGGTGCTTGAATATAGGCATGGTTTTTGTGTCGTTAACCTTCTTCTATTTGTGTCATCATTCTTCCATGTTTGTGATTGATTTTTGATAAATTGGGGACAATGCAAAGCGTTGGGGGCATTTAGGCTACCCTTCCATGTTGACCCAAAATTTATTTTTACTTTGTTTTCTCATGCATTCTTCACATGATATGATATAGTAGGGGGTTGATGAAAATTTATTTTATATACTATTATATATATATATGAGTAGCTTTGTCCCTAAAATATTAGATCACCCTTGTGCCATTTGTGATTCTCTTTTTTTCTCTTTTCTTATCTTTCTCTCTTCTTTTCTTCAGTTGTACCTTTCATGTGGGACAATTCCATTACTTTAATTTTTAGAAAATTTATTCATTGTTAATGAATCTTTTCTCAAGAATCTGTGCAATCTTTTTCAAAGGATCACATTCTCAACTTGGACCCCTAACAGAATGTGTTTCCTTCATCATGGGTTTGGAAAGAAAGAACTTGAGAAATTTCCTTTGAGGAGGAAGCAACTTTGACCTTCCCCTCACAAAGGGGAATCTTCTTCCTTAAAATTTCCTTGATGAAGTGAACATCTTTCAAAAGGATTCCTCAGTGTTAAATCGATTTGAGAAAAAACATCTCTTCCGTACTTCCAAACAATGTGTCCCTTGAGTGGACCCCTTTCTTCACACCGGGTTTCCAAGGGACTCCTTTAAATTTTTTCCAAGTTGTTGATGGTCTGCTTGACTGTCCACTTACTTTCCTATGTGGCCGCTTTCAGACATATTCTATTTATGGGTAAACATGTCACTTTGTAGGTGTTCCTGTAAAGTCACTTTCCAACTTTGCACAGTCTCCTTTTTTGGGTCTCCTCCATGTGAAAGATCTTGGAGGACACCTTCCTTATAGGTCTGCAGGCTTGTAAGGCACTTCCTCTGAGCTTCCTCCATGTGGGAGATCTTGTGGGATGCTTCCTTGCAGCTCTACAGGTCTATAAGGCACTTTTTCTGGGGTTTCCTTCATGTGAGAGATCTTGGAGGATGCCTTTCTTGTAGGTCTGCAGGCCTGTAGGGTTTTTTTTCTCAGTTTCCTTCATGTGAGAGATCTTGGAGGATTCCTTCACTGCAGGTCTGTGGGCCTATGGGGTGCTTTTTCTGGGTTTCCTTCATGTGAGAGATCTTGGAGGACACCTTCCTTGTAGGTCTGTGGGCCTGTGAGGTGCTTAATTCTCGAGGATTCCTTCATGTGAGAGATCTTGGGGGTCACCTCCTTACAGGTCTGTTGGCCTATAAGGCACTTTCATTCTACAACTTCATAGTTTTGTGGGCCTATGGAGTCCTTTTCCTACCCTGTGCTTTCGAGCTCACCAGATTGTGGTCTGCTTCCTCAATGGTTCAAGTATAAATTTCTAACCCTTCTAACTCTTTGATCTACTTTACCGAAGCACTCATCAGTATTCATGCTCACTAAAGTGGGGGAAAAATGCATAGGAGTGAATTTTACCCCTTACACAAATTCCCCTTTTACACATCCTCACCTTACAAAACCAAATATGAAGGTGAAAGTCCACATCACCAAGCTACCTTCCTTCCACTTGGCATCTATCCTTTATGTCGGTAGAAGAATATTTGTTAGGGATGTGTGTGTGACATGTAGATGTCTACATGACACACTTAAGTCCATGACAAATTCCTACGTCTGAAGTTGGCAAAGGCATTACACTTTCAATTGGAGTCGATTTGTAACATCCCTCTTTGACTAACTGACCCTAAAAATGGAAGATTCTTCCTTCTTCTCCTTAAAATTCACTCATTCTCACTTCACTTGGACCTCTAATAATTCAACCCACCCTTCTTTCACATTCTCAAGCACTTCCATCATTTTCAACACTCCATTGCAGCAACAACACTCTATCAACTCCATAAAGCAAGTGTGAAGCAATCTATTGTAGCCCAGGCTTGAAGTTTTGTGAAACCTCCCTTCATCACGGTCGAGGCTATGGTGATTGTTCAAGCCTTCTTTCTCCTCCATTGGCTAGTGAGCTCTTGGTGGAGGTGTTAACATTTCACTCCTGTCCTTTGAGATTTGGTTGAGTAGCTCTTTACCATTTTTGTAGTGTTATTTGCATTCCTTCCTTCTTTACCTCTTTATCGTATATTTCTCTCTTGTTGCTATCTGGTTGTTTGTGGAGGTGGAAACAATGAAATGGGGGTCTAACTGAGGTAGGCCCCTATACAACCCCAACAATTTTCCCCTTCCTTCTTATGTATAGGTGAAAAAGTGTGTGGAGCTAGTTGGCGAATGTGTATTTTTGTGAGATTATGTTTATTACTTTAGCTTTTATCTACCTACTTTATCATCTTTGTTTGTATCTGTCTTACCTTATCATTCTATTTTTCCCATCGAAACCAACTAGCTAGGCCAATTAGTTAGTTTTTAAGTAGTTCATACCATGTTCACTATTTTATGACCATACAGATTCCAATGCGCCTGAGAGACGCCATCACGCTGCATTGACGTTCCAGAATTGCGTTGCCATCCTCGGATAGAGAAATGTCAAAGGCATAGTATTGACTCCAAAAACTAGCTCTCCTATCCCAAACTAAAGTTCAAATCTGTAGAGTGATTGAGGCACATTATAGTCCTCATCATTCTTGATCCCTATTCCCAAAACATCACTTTAGAGTGAGGTAATTTAGTGTATCCCTGTACTCTCGGCTCTCTATGACCTAGGGCCTTGGCATGGTTGGTCCCCCTCTCTTACAAGATTGTCCAACATCTCCATCAGAGATATAAAACATGGGCAGAGTACAGTTGGAAGTTAGATGTATGTTATGGTTTGTACTAGACTAGACATTGCCCAGGTAGTGGGAGTTCTTTCCATATATATGTCTAATATTTGTAGAGTTCATTGGGATGCAATTAAAAGATCCTTCAAATATTTGCGTGGTACCTTAGATTATTCCTTATTTTATCATAGTAATATGATTGAAGATGAGATTTCCCTAGATATTCATGGTTATGTGGATTCATACTGGGCAGGTGATGTTGATAGTAGAAGATCCACCACTAGTGCTTATGTGTTCACTTTATTTGGTGGTGCAATTAGTTGGATGAGTAGGTGACAAGCTATGGTTGCTTTATCCACTAGTGAAGTAGAGTATATGGTAGCTACTCATGCGTGTAAAAAAGCCATTTGGCTTAAGAGACTATGTTCAGACATTGGAATAAAACAAGGTGCAATGACAATTTATTGCGATAGTCATAGTTCGATATGTCTAGCTAAGAACCCAACGTTTCATGCTAGGACCAAGCACATTCATGTACAATATCATTTTCTTATAGATATCGTCAAAGGTAGAGACTTTGATGAATGTTGTTGATTCTTTAACTAAGCCTATGAGCACATAGAAGTTTAGATGGTGTTTAGAGACTATGGGCCTTCTGGCCCCTAGCAATTAGAGATGATGATGACACCCTTCCGTTGTCCTTGCAAGGTGTTCGACAAGTGGGAATTTTTTTTGGGAAAATATGTCTCAACCTCGTAATTATATACAATTTATTGATAGGATGTATGTTGGTATGTGGTGATTGATCATTCAAATATTGTACACTCGTAACAAGATGTGGGGTTTGGGGAAATGCCTCAAAATTTTTTTTGCTAACACATCAAGGTTTTTTTCAGCTGGCATGTTAAGGAATTTTCTCGCTAACACATCAAGGTTTTTCCATTAACACGTCAAATATAAAATGACCTTATAAAACCATAATTCTAGAAGGTTCCAAAAAAAAATTTATAAGTGGGTGGGATGTATGTAGATTGTGGTCTATTATGAGAGTCTGACAACAGGTGAGTTATCTCTTGATCTCTAGTGGTGATACTCCTATGAGAAGCTTGCTCTACAAGTATATTGTGATCTGTTGATTTTTAAATAATATATTGGGTGGCTTTTGGAGTGTGGGATTTTTTTACTGAAATGGTTTTCCCTACATAAATCATTGTGTTATGGTATGCATGATATTTGTGTTTAAGTTTTTGTAACTATTAAAAATCTGTAAAAGTTTTGCATTATTCTCCTCTCAAGGTTAGTGTAGGAAGTTGTTCTGCTACCTTAGCTTCCTTACAGATGCTAGAAATCACCAAGAAATCATGCACATCGCATCACTTAATTCATGGAAAATATAGAGTGAGGGTTCCATACCCTCAAACGTTGGGAAGAGGAATGTATTCATGTCCTTCGACACCCTTAGCTGAGCATTCAGATGTAAAGATCTAGGGATTTGGTTTCAACTTCCACAGCTGGAGGAACAATTTTGAACCTTACGATAAAATGAAGAAGTAGGTGGGAAGGAAATATTCCCACCAATTTCATATAGAAGAATTTTGGGAAAATTTATCAAATTAGTATGAAGTCTACAAAATGGCCTACATGAGGGTGACACTAAAATATGTTTGCACCATTCATCTCTTCAAGGTTCCTAATCAACTGCAAGAGGACATGTGGATCCTTGATGAAGATGAATATAACAAGGTGGTAACTCAACCTCTCCCTCTACCATATTGGACCAAGGAAGAAGAAATAGACATTAATTTCATTACTTGTCTAGTCCTTAGAAGAACAAGGAGGTGCATTGAAGCCCAAGTGACCCTCCTCATGGAAAAAACTATTGAGTTGGCATACAAAGAAAAGGAAGAAGCACCATTGAGCAATGATGATGAGAAAACTTAAGATGATGGGGCTTCAATCACAAGTTCAATGAGCAAAGAATCATCCACTCCCTCGAAGGCTAAAGGGAAAGGAAGGGAAAATGTATAAGAATGATGCCCTATGGAGAAGTTTAGGGTGTACCAAAGGAAGGTTGGAGAGGCAAGTAGGCCTCCTCCTAAGAGGATGAGGAATTTTAGTACTAATACAATGGAGTCCATTCTTGAAGATTTGTCTCCTCCTTCTCCTCCTCCAACTACAAATCCTCCTTCTCCAACTCCAGTCTTAACTCCTCCATCTCCCCCACCCTCTTCTACTCCTCCATCCTCATCTACTCCAGTTTCTTCTACTCCCATTCCTCTGCCAATCCTTTCCTCACCCCTGACCATCGACATTTTGGTCCACCTCACTTCTTCCATTCCCACTCCTTACAACTCTGCCATTCTAGTAGAATCCTCTCCTTCTGTGTCCACTGCTTCATATCCCTCATCTTCTTCCCTTTCCACTCCTTAATTCATTATCTCTACTTTACCACCCACCATTCCTTGCACTTCTTTTCCTCCCTCTCTCAACCTACCTAAATCATTCATGTATCATCTATCTAATATTCCCAAGTAGGTTGTGGATGTCCTCCTCTCTCTGGAAAACTGAGCAATGATTAACCAAGTTTCCCAAGCCACTCTTTCCCCTTCTTCCCAATATGTTTTGGAGCCACCTTCCATGGAGAGTGTGGATAAAATTTTGAAGAAATTCAAAAACAAGAGAGAGTATTAGAGTAAGAGAAAGAACAGGATGAGAATCAAGTAAAGGAGACTGTAACAAAAGGAAAATCTGCAAAAATTCATTCTTTATTAGAAAAGGTAACAACTCCTATTTGGCTTCAAGAATAGTTGAAAAACAAGAAGCCTATAATAGATACTTCACAAGAAAGCCTTGAGGTGATTTTGGTCCACATTGGGAAGCCTAAGGAGAAAAATAAGGCTAGAACAAGGTCACATGTGACTAAAGATGCTTCGAGATCCAAAATACTTCACATTGCAACTTGTGCGGTGGATAAGGATGCCACCACAATTTTTTTGGAATATTATAATGTTTCATCAATCAAAATGGGAAATTAATAAATTCCATGGGTTAGTGTCAAACATTTTAAATCAGATGGATAAAGATCAAGTGACGAAGGAAAATTTAGAGGCGCAAATTGCAAAATTAATGACCTTCATACAACACCTTGTGTGCCTATTTAGAGTGCTTTAGGTAAGGCTGCAACACCAATTTTTCTATCAGGAGATGATATTAATAAGATGGAGTAGATGAATACATGGGCTCAATCCACCCATGAGTGGATTGGAAATATTAAGAATACCGACAATAAGGCAGTAGGAATGGTTGTGCAAATGCACAACAATATCCTAATTTTCAAGGAAGAGATTGACAAAACGATTGAAGATTGTACAAATTTTTCTAAGTATTATGAGATGGTATATCATTAGCTAGAGGAAATAAAGAGGCTACACATAGAAGTGATTAAGGAGGGAATGTTTCTCGATAATGAAATAATGGAGCTGAATTTTTTGTTGTACGCTCTAGATTTTTGGAGGGAAATCATAACTTAGGTAATGGTTGGGATGAATAATATAATTGGGAAAGTTAATGAGGTTTTGGATGATTGTGATCAATTTTTACAAGACATGGTGGGAGTGACAACCAATAATTAAAAAAAACTAGATGATATGGGACTAAAGCAATAGAGGCAAAAAATTATACATAAAGAGCCCACTAATAGTTTGGCTAAGGAGTTTTTGGACACTGCTACACAGTTTCTAGTTAGATCAGAGGAGCTAATTAGAGAACCTCCTATATTGAGCTCAACACCAAATTAATGGATGACTATGAAGTTTTAGGCTATAGAGTGCATGCTACCTAGGGCCCTCCATATAATAAAGTTATAGTTGCATTATTTTTTTTTGTTAAATATGTTATTTAAGGGAAAAAGAAGCTGGAAAAAGTGTAATAGATGATAATTTTTTGTAAAATCCAACTAGTTGTAATATCTTCCGCAAAGTGCATGCACCCATATTTTTTGGGATTTTGTAAGATCTATTTAATGTAAAAGTTATATTAATATATTTTACATTCTTCTAGGTTCATGTATAATGGAATTTTAAATTGGGAGATAAGAGGGAATATTTTGTAAGCATTTAATGCACCTCCAATATTTAATGCAAATGTAATGTGGGTGCTTGGTGTTGATTTGATCTCCACAATTGATTTTGTAAGCCTTCTTTATAAAATGAAGCCTTCTCTAATTTGTAAAGGGTTGAACAAGAATTGTAACAACATTTTGAGATTAATACATGAAAATTCATTGAAGTTATGGTGTTTTTCTTGTTTTTTTAAATGCATGCATTTTTCCTTCTTCTAATTTTTGTTCAATTTTGTTGAAAATATGGTTTTCATTGCACCAAAAGATGGAGTTGTTAATGCCTGATCCAATCACTAGAGTTAATGAATCCACAGGAGGCAATTAAGCCATGCCATGAATCTGATTATTACACTACGCAACACACCTTAACTCAAACCTAAATCCACATATACATGCCATGCCACACTTCCAAAAACACCGAAGCATATCCACTATTAGTGTAAACACCCAAGGTCATTTGAACCCGTGTTAACACCATTAAAAATTTAAGTACACACTTCCTTTTATCCAAAGACAACCTGTAGACCACACACAACACTCAAACAGAATCTAGAATATTCCATCAATACCCTAAAATCCAACAAATCCTTTACAACAACTTGCACTTGAAGAACATGCTTATTCTATACAACCAGTTAACCTTCCACACATTGTAACTTATGAATCCAACCTTGTGGAGCACCAAACCTTAAACAAATCAAACTAAAGAAAGATATGATCAATATAAGAAAACTTCTAGATCCACAAGACTAGAAACCACACTGTAGAGAAATGAGGAGCAAAACCATTTCTCCTAGACAACACTACATTATAGTTCACACACTAGTGAACGCAACTTCTTCTGTCAAAAGATACAGAACATGAAACTATGGATATAACACTTCTAAAAACTTTTGATCAACATATTTGAACCACACAAGTAGATCTTCAACCATGAAGAAATGTGAAGCAAAATACTGAACAACACTCTGCCACACTGAACACACTTTACCACACAGTTTCCTCTTTTATTCAAATTTTCTCAAAAACACTTGGAATCCAAGCACCACAAACAACATCTCAACATCTAAAACATTCCTCTTATCATATCAACCACACAAGAGGTTGAACATCCACAAACATATTCTCATCAAAGCAACACTAGAGGTTGGCATTAGTGAAACTACTAATGACAACATAATGCAACCAATCAAAGCATCTCCATAGGTTGACATCAATGCAACAACATAGATCTGTTGACATCAATGACACACAAACTTCCAACAAGTTCAACTATACTAATGGAAAAGTGTTAAAGGTACTTGATAAATTTCTTGCTCATACCATTTGTAATTTGTTGATCGTAAGTTACTTTGCATGGTTAGTCTAAGCCTTCTACAAAATCAGCTCAACTGTTGGTATTCATTTATGTTGTGCCAAAAATTAGATATATGTCTAAAAATATTTAAGTTTTCCTTTGAAGATTGCACTATTTATGTAGTGTTGTGGGTTTAACCTTGATTAAACATAAATTGGTTTTATGGGGGATTTTTTAGCTGTAGCATTAACCATTGTTATTATTGACCTTAGGATTTCAAACTTAGTTTCTCTAAACCCTTATCTTTTATATTTTATTTGAAATTTTGGGTTTGTTTAGGAAGAAAAGCATCATCAAAACTGCCATATTAGATGAGAAAAGTTATTTTTAGAATGTAGATTTAAGAATACTGCTACGGTTTCATTTCATTTTTCAAATTTTACAAACCCTAGTTCTCAGAGTTCTAGCTTAAAAGTGTAAGGCCCCTTGATAAAATAGTTAAAAATTAATTACTGAGTCATTTTATTTAAATTCAAGACCTGACAAGCAAAGCCTTGGGGTTATCTTTCTAAAGTTTTTGAAGTTAGATTTCCTTTCAAGAGGTAGGGTACTCTGGTAGCTAAACCCAAATTGTTGATATAGCTCCAAATATTTTTCATTGAGAAAAGACACTCCTCAATAGATAGTAAGGCAACTAGTTTCTTTCATGCTCAATGAAAAATATTTGGAGATATATCAACAATTTGGGTTTAGTTACCAACATTGCTAATTATCTTTTTATTTATACAAACCTCTAGGAACACCCTCCCAAGTTTAATTCAATCTCTAAGTGTATGAGAGAAAACCCACTCTCATTGAGTTGATGTTGAATCCTCTATGTTTATGTAGATGAAATGATGTTACTCACTTGATGACAACCTTGGCCTGGTGAGTGGGTTTAGTTCTAAGAAGTGGAGCAATACTTTTGGGACCTAATAGATCCTTTGTCATACAACTTGAGAATTGTTGATTGAATGAGAATGTATTGGACAAAAACCTTTTTTAGACATGAGATATGGAGAACAAAATTTAATTTGCAAGATAGAGGGAGATCTAACTTGAAGGAAACTTCACACACCCATTGTAGTATCTAAAAGAGTCCATGGAATTTTGGTGCTAAATTTTGTCTACCACTAAGCCTGAGAGATATTTTTTTATATATGAAAATGTAGAAAGACCAAGTCCCCTTTGTTGAATGTTTGCTCACAATAATGGTGTGCTATTGTTTCATAGAATATTGATCTAAGGACAAGTTTCCCTTGAGATTTTGGATAGTATAATCTCATTTTTTTAGAGTTAAATCAATAGCATATACCTTGAACCACATGGCAAGTAGGAGACAAGGGATGGTAAATGTTGGTCATACACAATTTCATATGGGTTTCATATTGGTAGAAGAATGATATTAGGTGTTGTGCCACCATTCTGCAAGGGGGGTTCATTTAACCCTTTGAGTCTTGTTGGCTAACAAATTGACACCTTGAGATTTTATTCCTACAAACTTGAATCTTTTCCCAAAAGATGCAACCATTTCAAATAGCTCAAGATAATTGTTTATGTGAGAAACAACCACTCTCTAAATTTGACTAAGGTACAACTCCCTCTTCAAATTTTCAATAAAATCTTAAAAAAATTAAATATAAATATCAATATGATTTTAACCTGAAAATAGTAAAGGAAAATGAACCTAATATTAGAAAGCTTTCCAATATTAAATGTTGGGAAATAAGAGAATCCCAACTACCAATACAAAGACCAATAGACATAACATATAAATGAACAAGTTTCAACTCAATATCACACACGAAAGAAGCCAAACACTAAAATGAAACAATCATACATTCACATAGGAATGGTATAATTGAAAGAGAATAGGTTAAACACAGATTTAAAGTATTCAATTCATCTCCATGAAATCTAGATGCACACAAATGTATAGAGGATTTTAATAATGCATACTATATCAAAATTCAAGTATATGAGTTTTCTAAAATTGTTAGGAGAGAGAATTAGTTCATCTTAATTACATATATATCCAACAAATTCATAATAGCTTCTTTTAAAAGAATAACTATCTAATGATTAAAATAAAGTCTTTTAATTAACATAGAACTAACACGAGCAATTAAAAAGTCACTGAGGTGGCACTTCATTCACCATCTCTCGACTGACTAGGTTGATGAAGTGGTGATTCTCATTCAAAAGGTTTGAAAATATTTTATAATAGCTGGAATTTCCTTATGTTGAGGAATGGTGACATTTTTGGCTTAGATCTTCCAAATAGCCTTGTTATCTCATCGAGCTTCAAGTCTCCCTTCATAAGTGGTTACAAGTCTAATTGTTTAAAATAAAATAAAATCAATCCTGCTAAAAATTCTAAGACTCTCAACATTGAAAGGTCATGTCTCAATGATGCCATCAACCATTCTTTTGAAACTTTCTTTTAAAGCTTCCTCATCCTTGTCGACATTGTCACCTTCTATATAGGAGTGAATTTTCACCCCTTATGTAAATTCCCCTTTTACACATCCTCACCTTAGAAAACCAAATCTGAAGGAAAAATTCCACATCAGTTAAATGCCTTCCTTCCACTTGGCATCTGTCTATTGTGTCGGTAGGAGAATATTTTTTGGGGATGCTCGTATGACGTGCAAATGTCCATGTGGCGCACTTATGTCCTTGACGAATTCCTACGTTTGAAGTTGGTAGAGGCATTACACTTTTGATTGGAGTCGATTTGTAACATTCCTCTTCGACCAACCGACCCTAAAAATGATTTTTTTTTCCTTATACTCCTTCAAATTCATTCATTCTTACTTCACTTGGAACTCTAAGCATTCAATCCATCTTTCTCTCACACTCTCAATCATTTCTCCAACATTCTCTCCATTCTCAAGTAGCACTTCAACACTCCATTACATCAACAAAACTCCATCAAAAGCAAGTGTGAAGCAAGCCATTGCAGCATGGGCTTGAGGTTTTGTGAGACCTCCCTTCATCATAGTTGAGGCTATGGTGATTGTTCAAGCCTTCTTTCTCCTACATTGGCTAGTGAGCTCTTGGTGGAGGTGGTAACATTTCGCTCCTCTCCTTTGTGATTTGGTTGAGTAGCTCTTTACTATTTTGTAGTATTATTTGCATTCCTTCCTTCTTTACTTCTTTATCATATATTTCTTTCTCGTTGCTATCTAGCTATCCATGGAGGTGGAAACACCAAAATAGGGGTCTGACTAAGGCAGGCCCCTATATAGCCCCAACAATTTTCCCTTTCCTTCTTGTGTGTAGGTGAAAGAGCGTGTGGAGCTAGCTGGCGAATGTACATTTTTGTAAGATTATCTTTAATACTTTAGCCTTTATGTACCTACTTTATCATCTTTGTTTGTATTGATCCTACCTTATTATTCTATTTTTCCCATCGAAACCAACCAGCTAGGCTGATTAGTTAGTTTTTGAGTAGCTCATACCATGTTCACTATTTTTTGACCGTACAAACACCAATGTGCTTGAGAGATGCTAGCACACCGCTCTGACATCCTATAATTGCACTATCATCCTCAGACAGAGAGTTATCTGAGGCATAGTATCGAATCCAAAAACTAGCTCTCCTAGCCCAAACCAAAGTTTGGATTTGTAGAGTGATTGAGGCACATTATAGTCCTTATCATTCTCGATCCCTATTCCCAAAACATCCCTTTAGAGTGAGGTAAGTTAGGGAAGCCCTCCACTCTCGACTCTCCATGACCTAGGGCCTTGATGTGGTTGGTCCCCCTCTCTTACATTTTTTGTGAACTTGATGTGAACCATTTTGGTTCCATTTTGCCATACTAAAAGTTCCTTTCCTTGTATTTTAGGAGTGTTGTAGGTGTGAGTTTTGTGAGGCCTTTTCCTTACAACCCAACATGCGACCCCTAGTAGGTGTAGTTGGAAGGTTTTGAAACTGTTGTGTGGAAAAACCTTAATTGGGTCATTGTCCTATCTTGCAACCTTTGGGGGGCTTTGTGAGAGTGTCATTTAGTGCATGCAATGGCCTCTTTTCTGCATCAACCTATCCCCTCTGTGCAACCAGTGAGAAGTGGTACTGGTATAACCTTCACCTCACAAGATCTTTCGATGGGCTTTAATAGAGAACCATCTACTCTTTACATTCCTACGCGAATTAATGGGAACACTATAGTAGGTGTTCTTGTTGATTGGACATCTTGAGTAAATAGGAGATCATGTACTTAATTAACTTTCTACATAAAGATGGGTATGATGCACTTGTGAGTACCATCTGCATGCATGATGAACTTTCTGTACCTCCTTTGGGTAGCATTATCTTATCAATTTTGGTTGGACCTAAATCCGTGAATCCTTTGTTAGATATAATCTCGAGGTCTGAACTCTTCAGAGTGAAGTTGGGTATCCCCTAGCTAGTAGCTATGAATGCAATTCCCTTGATTGTGCACAAATGTTTAAAGCATATTCATGAGGGTTCCATGCATGTGATCTACGACACCTGTTACAAACCACCGGTTGCGCATGATAGATACTCTTTAGATCACTTTTGGCTTGCACCCGTTGGTCCTCTTCCACCTAAGAAGGACCTCTTGTACCATACTTATCAAAATTACCAGAAAGGGTGCTTAACGCCTAGAGTGAGATACCCTCCATTTCCTTATGTTGTTTCACATAGGATGTGCTTAAAAGATCAAAATGATGCCGCCAAGGCATGAAGAAGGGAAGAAGAGAAGCGGTCCCAAGATCCTCCTCCTTCCTCTTTCGTTGTTCATCTTAACACTCCCTCTCTCCCTACTGTGGCACCATTAGATTATCTTTTGTGTTTGCAGGAGAATCCTATGGTGCCTACTTGGTGAAAGCCCAAACATCCCATTTTTTAGCTTCTTGTCTTTCCCACGAAGCCTAGGCCCATTCAGTATGGTAGGAGAAAAGGTCCCCATGGGAATCCTTTATGTCCTGACCTCCACATCTCCCATCGCTTCTACTCCCAAAGAAATAAACAGGAAGAGGCCCGCTTCTGAGGCATTAGAGCATGTTCCCCCTGTTGCTTCTCAACCTGTTCATCTTTCTCCCATTCAGGAGCTTGTCCCTTCGCTAGAAACAACTATGGTGGACACTCCCATGGCTATGCAGGAGCCTTCCATTCCTTTGCAACCTCTGGCCTCTAGCTCGAAGAGTCATAGAAACTACCTTGCACATGAGCGCAAGTGTCAGTGAAAGGATCTTGTGGAAAATTAGGTCACTTTGTAAAAGAAGGAAGAGGAGTCGACTGCCCTTGTCTCAGGGTCTCCTGATGCATCCTCCTCTCTCCTCCCCTCTACTTCTATTCAATCTAGTTCAGCCTCTCTTCTAGCTTCCACTGTGAGTATGAATGTGATTGACCCCAAAAAGGTGTAGGTGTTTATTGCACCTTTGGTGGAGCCACCCTTGTTGATGTCCTTTCTAGATGTCCCTCCTTTCCCTCAGCCTACAAATATGTCAAATACTTCAGTGGTATCTACCGTAGTCTTCTCCTCCTCTTCCTCCACACCTCTTGCTTCGTCTGTGTAGAGTTCACATCCCTTGATGAAGCAGAAGATGGAGGATGGACCTTCTAGCAATGGAGGGCATAAGAGGATCCCACCTTCTCTGAAGGGTGGTCTTGCACTGGCTTGTTTTGTCTTAGTAACGGAACTAGCCTCTACTTTCCTTGAGTTTGTCACCACTCTCAAGTCACTCGGTGAGCCTAGTGGTGAACCTTAGGCACGAACCTCTCCATCCATTGTGGTACAACATGATGCTCCAACAGAGTGCATGTTTAACTCTCTAGATGAAGTTCTAGCCTTGTCAGTTATTTTTGCAAAATCATTGACCACAGCTACACAAGAGCCAAGTGGAGGAGACCTTGCAGGGCCTTCTTCCTTATCCCTTGTTTCGGGAAGTTTGGAAGCTCCTCCCCTTAATATTCCACAATTGCAAGCTCATCCTCCTTCCATTTATGATGATCTAGAGTGGGAAGCGAATGACCTCTTGGTTGATGAGTGTTAGGAGACCTCTTCTTTATCTTTAGATTAGATGTGTGTGTGTGTTTTGATGTGTTCCCCTGTGATCATGCTATGTGTTCCTGGATGACCCTTGCAACCCTTGTTGGTGCTTGGATATAGGTTTGGTTTTGGTGTCATGAACCTTCTTCTATTTGTATCATCATTCTTCCATGTTTGTGATTGATTTTCGATAAATTGGGGACAATGCAAAGCATTGGGGGAATTTAGGCTTCCCTTCCATGTTGACCCAATTTTTTATTTTTACTTTGTTCTAGTGTATTCTTCACATGGTTTGATATAGTAGGGGGTTGATGATATTTCATTTTATATACTATTATTATACTTATATATATATTTATGAGCAATTCTAACCCTGAAATATTAGATCACCCCTATGCCCTTTGTTTGTGATGATCTCTCTTTCACTCTTTTCTTATCTTTCTCTCTTCTTTGCTTGAGCTGTCCCTTTCATGTGTGACAACGCTATTACTTTTATTTTCAAAAAATGTATTCGTTACCAACGAATCTTTTCTCAAGAATCTTTGCAAACTTTTTCAAATAATCACATTCTCGACTTGGACTCCTAATGTAATATGTTTCCTTCATCATGGGTTCACAAAGAAAGAACTTGAGAACTTTCCTTCGAGGAGGAAGCAACTTTCACCTTCCCCTCGCAAAGGGGCATCTTCTTCCTTTCTAATTCCTTAATGAAGTGAATATCTTACAAAAGGATTCCTTGGTGTTGAATCAATTTGAGAAAAAACATCTCTTTTGCGCTTTCAAATAGTGTGTCCCTTGAGTGGACCCATTTCTTCACACCAGGTTCCCAAGGGACCCCTTTGAAATTTTTCCAACTTGTTGATGTTCTGTGTGACTATCCACTTACTTTCCTGCATGGCCACTGTCGGACATGTTCTATCTATGGGTAAACATGTCACTTTGTAGGTGTGCCTATAAAGTCGCTTTCTGACTCTTTAGAGTCTCCTTTTTTGGGTCTCTTCCATGTGAGAGATCTTGGAGGAAACCTTCCTTGTAGGTATATGGGCATGTAAGGAACTTCCTCTAAGCTTCCTCCATATGAGAGATCCTGGGGGTCGCTCCCTTATAGGTTTGTGGGTCTGTAAGGCACCTTTTTTTGGGTTTCCTTCATGTGAGAGATCTTGGAGGACACCTTCCCTACAGGTTGATGGGCCTGTAGGGTTCTTTTTCTGGGTTTCCTTCATGTGAGAGATCTTTGGGGTCGCCTCCTTGCAAGTCTTTGTGCCTATAAGATGTTTCATTCTACAACTTCATAGTTTTGCGGGGCTATGGAGTTCTTTGCCTACCCTACACTTTCGAGCTCACTGGATTATGGTATGCTTCCTCAATGATTCAAGTATAAATTTCTAACGTTGCTAACTCTTCTATCTACTTTATCGAAACACTCATTAGTATTGTGCTCACTAAAGTGGGGGAAAAATGTATAGGAGAAAATTTGCACCCCTTACACAAATTCCCCTTTTACACATCCTCACCTTAGAAAACCAAATTTGAAGGTGAAATTCCAAATCAACTAGTTGTCTTCCTTCCACTTGGCATTTTTCTATTGTGTTGGTAGGAAAATATTTGTCAACGATGTTTTTATAGTGCACAGACATCTGCACGGCGCGCTTACGTCCCTGACAGATTCTTGCATCTAAAGTTGGTAGAAGTGTTACACTTTCAATTGGAGTCAATTTGTAATGTCCCTCTTCGATCAATCAACCCTGAAAATGGAAGATTCCGCCTTCTCCTTCAAATTCATTCATTCTCACTTCACTTGGAACTCTAAGCATTCAATCCATCTTTCTCTCACACTCTCAATCATTTCTCTAGCATTCTCTCCATTCTCAAGCAACACTTGAACACTCCATTGCAGCAATAACACTCCATCAACTCCACAAAGAAAGTGTGAAGCAAGCCATTACAGTGTGGGCTTCAGGTTTTGTGAGACTTTCCTTCATCGAAGTTGAGGCTATGGTGATTGTTCAAGCATTCTTTGTCCTCCATTGGCTAGTGAGCTCTTGGTGGAGGTGGTAATGTTTCACTCCTCTCCTTTGTGATTTGGTTGAATAGCTCTTTACTATTTTGTAGTGTTATTTGCATTCCTTCCTTCTTTACTTCTTTATCATAAATTTATTTCATTGATATTTGGTTGTCCATGGAGGTGGAAACACCAAAATAAGGGTATGACTGAGGCAGGCCCCTATACATCCCCAACAATTTTCCCCTTCTTGTGTGCAGGTGAAAGAATGTATGGAGCTAGCTCGAAAACGTGCATTTTTGTGAGATTATCTTTATTACTTTAGCCTTTATCTACCTACTTTATCATCTTCATTTGTATCTGTCCTACCTTATTATTTTATTTTTCCCATTGAAACCAACCAGCTAGGCCGATTAGTTAGTTTTTGAGTAGTTCATATTGTGTTCACTATTTTTTGACTGTATAGATGCTAGGGTGCCTGAGAGACACCAGTGCATTGTGTTGATGTCCCAGAACTACGATGTCATCCTTAGATAGAGAGTTGTTTAACACAGTACTGATTCCAAAAACTAGCTCACCTAGCCCAAATCAAATTTTGAATTTGTAGAGTGATTGAGGCACATTATAGTCCTCATCATTATTGATCCCTATTCCTAAAACATCCCTTTAGAGCGAGGTAAGTTAGGACAGCCCTCTGCTCTCGGATCTCCATGACCTAGGGCCTTGATGTGGTTGGTCCCCCTCTCTTACACCTTCATTTATAAATTATAAGCCAAGTTTAGAGTAGTTCTTATGGACTTCCTCAATGGCATTACAATACATCAATAATTTACCAAACTCTTGCAAGCTTTGTTTGACTATGTGGAGTTTCCACTCAAAACCCTTTTATGTGGTTGTCTATAATGTTTTGAAGGATTTTCTCATTAACCAAATTCTTAAGACCCAACTCCATCATTCCTTTCATTTCGCTTAGATTATTTGTCCACACCGTCTCTTCAATTTTAGTTAAGGAAATATCCTTCTCCACTTCTTCTTTCATAGTGCTTACATCCTTGTATATCTTCTTCATATCCAAGATTAACCGATTTCCCTTATTCGATATTTTCATGACCCATTCATCTATAGCCTTCCCAAAAAAAAATTAATTATGTCTTTCTCACTACCTCCCTTCCAACTTCTAATGATGGGTCAAATGCAACTTCAGTTTGGGTAATTGGTTGAGGAGCAATGTCAAAGACAAACTTCAATCATTCAATAAGGACTTTGATTTGACCTTTCAATTCATCCTTGCTTTTCTTGTCTTTGGTTTTTTTCTCTACCAATTTGGGCACTCTAATTTAGAAATTTTGTACATCCACATCTCTTATAGATGGACCTAATTTTACTCTACTGACATTAAATTCGCTAGCAGTAGCCTGGCTTACCTCTTTTTGTGCAAAAGGATGAGCTACTTCCACACATATATTCCCAATCTTTCATCTTCCAATAATCTAGAAGTAGTTTTCAATCACTTGGGCTTAGGGATCCTCTAGATTAACTAACCCACAAGGACCTTCTCTAGGAGACTCACTTGAGAAATATTTATTTTCTTCGACAATGTTTTCTCAAGCCAAGAGGAAGTGGTAGGAGTGCTAGTTGATTTAGAACTGGAGGAGGCAAATAATGTTCTTCTCAAGGGAGAGTAATAGATCATTCTTGTTTTGGGGAAGGAGGAGTCATCCTATCCTAGGGGAGACATGCACACTTCTATCAGGATAATTCTCAAGAGAAGGGGAAGAGGTATTTTCCTAAGATGGGGAGATATAGACATTGACCATTTCTTCTTCTTCTCTTCCTGCTACTTCTTTATCTTCATTTTCTTGAGGAGATTCAAGAGAATCTTCCTTGCAAGTTCTTTCTAGTAAATTCCCTCTTTTGGGTTCATCACATCCACCACCTTCCCCTTCCAATGACACCTATCATGAGGTAGAAGATGATTTCCTTGAGGTCACGGGAGGTTGACTACTTTCCCTTTGTGGTTGAGTATTTTGTGACTAGGTGGGTGGTGCTTGTCTTTCTTAATTTTTCCTAGCAACCCACTCTTGATTCCTTCTCAATATAACTATAATTCTAGCCTCAATAGTCTCAAATTTTTTATTGCTACAATCCATAGACACAATAGGTTGAATTTGGATATGTTTAACAAAATAAGAATCCGCCAGGTTGGACTCATCATCTTCAATATCTTAGATATTACAACCTAAGTTGAATGTATTTATTTGATTCATAGTAAACCTCATCCAACTCCTTCTTCTTACTTTATACTCATTAGAGCAATCAACCCAACAATCCTCTAGTTCAATAAAATGATGGAATCCAAAGCCTAATTTCATATTGTTCTTTACAAAATCTTTACTATCAAAAGGAAATCTTGCATCATAGAATTGAAAAGTATATTTGACCAAGTCTATCTCAATGTTGAGTGCATTAGACATATAATTGCAAGAGAAATAACCAAGTCAAATTGGGAACTATATGCCAACCTTTTTCCTTTATTGACATCACTTATTCACTTTCGGCACTTGCCTGCAGACTTCTATCAACACAAACTTATCTTCAAAAAACTTAGGAAGCTTCAATGGGGGATCATCAAATCCTCTAATCTTGATATATGAAAATATTTAGAATTGTATGAAATGACTTCCATAGGTATCAATTAGTTGAATGGCTTCAGGAGTAATTCTTAAACCAATGTCCCCTTGTATCTCCCAAGCTACCGTCATGGTAAAAGTGTCATTAATTCTTCTATCATGGCAATAACTTTTTCCCAGTTGCAGCTTATTATAATAATCATATATTGGAACTCCATCGTGTAGAGATGAACTTGGCCTCAAGATGGGCCATGGTCAGGTGTTAGTGATGGTATCAATTAAATATGAGGACATGTAAAAGAACTTTTTGACCTGAAAACTAGTAATTATATGATGTACTTGGTCACATATTATTTGTGCCCCATCCAAGAATTGGTTTCCTCCAATAATGATTTGTATGAATAAATACATCCATTCTTCAAATTCATGAGCCCTTTCATTTCCCTGTAACCTATGCACTTACACAATTATATCAGAAATTTCATCCTCAAAATAATTTTTGTGCAAGCTCTTAGGTAGTTGGGATTTTCCTCTCTTAGGTGTGGCAAACCACTCCTTGGGAATAATATTCCTATACACCCCTTTCTTTTATGAAAAAGTTATTTTCAAAGAGGTGAAATCAAAATATGAATATTTTTCTCTCTTCAGGATCTTTAAACAAGGAGTAAAGGTAGCTCTTTGAATACTTACCACCATTTGGTTATCATTCATCTTGACCTCTTATGTTTTGGGATCATAATGAGTAATACATTCCATTATTAAGTCTAGAAATTGAATAGCCACAAGGAATGCGGAAACTTGCAACAATCTAGCTCTCTATTAACCTTTGTGTAATGGGAAGTGGATTTGCTTTCCCAATTATGTCCTAGAACTCATTTAAACTTACATGCCCTAACTTGGTATCACCTATCTCTAATATTGTGTTGTTTAAGCCAAAAACATATTCATAAACCTAATACTTATACTTCATTATGACCAAAACCCTAGGGTGCCCACCCAATTGTGTAGAGAGAGAAAAACTTATGTCAATGTAATTCTCCACCTTAGAGTGTAATTTCACTATTTTCTAGTAAATTATAGCTCAGTCAAGAAAAATCTTACCTCAATTATGCTTAGAGCTCCCCAGGATCACTAGTTGCGCGGTTCACCTTTTTACTCCACTTTGATCCTTTCTCTAGTCAATATTAGAATGTGCCTTTTGAATAGGTCAAATCACTTTAAAACACGCACAATTAATGTTGGAATGGGTGAGTAGTTAATGTTAGAAATCTGAAATAGATTGAATAACCAAGATCTTCTATGACAGATAAGCTATAAAACTGTAAATAAAATAACACAATTATAGACTCGAGATTCCAAGAGATGTGAAAATGTCAAGATAACAATATTGCATTAGAAGCTCAAAGAAAATCTATAGAATAATGATTGTATTCATCACAATACATGTATTCCAAAGTATGTAATAATGCAAGAGAATGAATGAAAATACAAGCTAGGTAGTCTGCTACACCCTTAATATTATTGTACATTGGGTTATGAATATTCGACTTGTGGCTATCTTAACTCTCTATTAAGTCATATTATCATTAGTATATTGTTATTTAGTTGTTTAGGTTGGCCTAAGACTTATATGCGTGTGTCTAAGTTGACCTAGGTGATATCCTAGGCATAAATAGGTATATATAGGAGGTTGTGAGTCTTATTTCATCATCATGTTGTGAAGTGTGTTCTAATTGGAGATATTTGGAGGTTTTCCCCCTAGAATTGGATTGTTATTCTCAGATATTATCAAGTATTTGCAGCATATTCATATCATATTATTCTATTGTGCAAGTTATTTCATAGCAAGTGGTATCATAGCATGATCTCGACACTATAGAGGCAAGGTTTTTTCTCAATTTTGGAGGTGATTTTGGGAAGAGCATATATTTCATATTTTAAAAAAAAAAATCTGATTTTTAAAGGGTTTTTGAAGAACATATTAAAGAAGCTACAGTCCATATTTTAGAAGAATTGGAGAAAAATTAAGCAAATTATTGTAGAATTAGGGTTTCTACACAGTTGTTTTGGAATATGCATATCTCGCATGTATTGTCGAATTGGAGCCTACTTTTTATTGGGTTTTTGAATACATACTAAAGGAGATTATAGTAAAAACATTGGAGGAATTAGAGCAGAAATAAGCAAGTTATTGAATTTTTTTTTGTTTTCAGAAATATCACTCTCCACACTGCAAATCTACTTATTTCTTGGATATTTTTCTAGGTGAGATTTATTTTGGCCCTAGTAAGTTATAGTAATTTTTTTAGAGAATTTAAGTTTCATTTGTGTGATTTATTTCAAAAATAGTGGTTCCCATCATGACAGGGCCTACAACAAGGGGCAAAAAGAATGTTGTCACTCTGGGGAAGACTCCTGATAAGGATGGGGAAATAATAGAGGATATTACTCATAATGAGGAAATCAATAAGGTAAAGGAAGAAATTTCTTCAATGAATATGGATATGTGTGACCTAAGAGGAGATATATTGGACATACGAAACATGTTAAGCACCTATATGGTTGAACCAAGAAAGGAGTTCTCAATTGACCAATGTGAAAATTGTAGGTCAGCTAACATTGACACAAGTTTTAGTACTCCTATGGGATCTAGGAATTTATTTTCAAAGGTGGATATGTGCAAGTTCAATGGCAAGGATCTTCTAACATGGATAAACCAAATGGATAAATTTTTTCAAGTACACCAAATCCCAAATGGACAAAAGGTCACGATGGCTTCCCTATATCTAGAACCAGATCAATTCATTTGGTATCGTTGGCTTTGCACTCATCGAAGTAAAAAGGGGCTCACCGTCTCATGGTCAATTTTTACGGAGGAACTCCAAGCACAATATATGCAATAGCGTGACATACAACTTCTTCAGGTAGTTGGCTAAACTTCAACAAATAGGATCAATTAAGGATTATATTCAACAATTCCAAAATCTATCCTTAAGACTGGATACAATTACAGAGGAAAAATTGAATGATTTATTCTTGGGGGGTCTCAAGGATCACATTCAACATGAGGTACGCATGTTTAGCCCTAGCTCCATAAATGAGTCTTTTATCTTAGCATGCGGGGTAGAGGAGAAGTATTTGATTCCTAAGAAGCAAGGGGATAATGTGACAAGAGAGAAAGGATATACAACACAACCTAATAGGTTGAATCCACAACAAATTGAGGAGAAAAGAGAAAAAGGGTTGTGTTTCAATTGTGATAGAAAATACAATTGAGGACATAAATGCAATGAAAAGAAATTATTCTATATTGAAGGTCCAAGTGACGAAGAAGAGGAGGAACCCATACTGGAGGTTGAAAGAGAGTCAAATGAGGAATCACATGATTCTCAACCAATCATTTATTTTCATGCACTCTCAGGTTTTAGTGCTCCACAAACTCTCAAGGTGGTGGGGTTCTTAAAGAAGCAGAAGGTAACAGTGTTGATCGACTCAGGTAGTACTCATAATTTCATCAACAAAAAGTTAGCTACTTGTCTAAATTGTTTTATATATCCAACTCCAGTGTTTTAGGTTTTGATTGCATATGGTATTATAGTTAATTGTTTAGGGAAGTTTCATAGAATTAAATTATCCATGGGAGATTATCAACTTGATACCCCAATGTATGGGATATCCATGGGTGCAACAAATATTGTTTTGGGAGTACAATGGCTTACTATATTGGGAATGATTGAGATGAAATTCCAAGAACTATTCATGAGATTTCAATTAGAAGGAAGGGTAGTAGAGCTAAGGGGGTTGAAGGAAAAATCCCCACAAATAGTAAGCTCTCATCAAATGCAAAAGTTTCTTAACAAAGGAGTGGATAGATTTGTGGCCCAGCTATGTTCATTCGAAGTCTCTCAATCTAATGCTCCTACTCATCTATATTTGCAAGCTAGAATTGATTGTCACTCAGTTGTTCTTGGAGATATGACTAAAGGACTTCCTCCTAAGAGGGATCATGATCATGCCATACAGTTAGTTCCATGGAGCCAACCACTGAACATCAGGCCTTATAGGTATCCACACATATAAAAGAGTGAGATAGAAAAAATTGTTGAGGAGATGATAGAGGCAAGAATTATTAGGCATAGCCAAAGTGCTTACTCCTCACTTGTGGTGATGGTACATAAGAAGGATGATACTTGGCGTATGTGTCCAGATTATAGAGTGCTCAACATGTACACCATTAAAGATAAGTTTCCTATTCCAGTCATTGACTATTTTCTAGATGAATTGAATGGAGCTACGTATTTTACCAAGTTAGATCTTAGATCTAGTTATCACCAAATCTAGATTAAGGTTGAAGATATTTGTAAGACAAAATTTCAAACTCACGAGGGTCATTATGAATTTTTGGTGATGTCTTTCGGTCTTACCAATGCACCATCTACATTCCAAATTTTGATGAATTCCATTTTTAAGAAGTTCTTGAGAAAGTTTGTGTTAGTATTCTTTGATGATATATTGGTTTATAGCAAGACTTGGGAAGAAAATTTGCAACATGTGGATCAAGCATTACAAATAATTGAAGATCATCAAATCTATGCTAAGCCATCCAAGTGTGCTTTTGGTCTTAAGGAGGTGGAGTATTTGGGACACATAGTTTCACATAGAGTAAAGGTGGACCCTAACAAAATTAAGGCTATCATGGAATGGCCTATTCCAAAAACAATTAAGAAACTGAGGGGTTTCTTGGGATTGACAGGGTACTATAGAAGATTTGTGAAGAATTATGGTTGTATAGCAACACCTTTCATCAATCTATTGAAGAAGGATTATTTTCATTGGAATGAGTCTGCTAATACAACATTTGAGAGATTGAAGGAGGGTATGTGTACAACTCCATTGCTTGCAACTCCTGACTTCACCAAGGAATTTATTATGGAATGTGATGCTTTTGGAAATGGGATAGGAACAATGCTCATGCAAGAAGGTCGATCAATTTCTTTTGAGAGTTGTCAATTAAAGGGTAAGAATCAGCCAAAACCTATTTATGAGAAGGAAATACTTGCAATCCTTCATGCATTTAAACAGTGGAGGCCTTATTTAGTGGGTAGACACTTCAAGGTTAAGATAGATCATGATAGCCTAAAATATTTTTTGCAACAAAGACTATCTTCTGAAGAGAAACAAAAATGGGTCATTAAGATGTTAGGATATGACTTTGAGATTGTATATAAGAAAGGGAAAGAAAATATTGTAGCAGATGCACTTTCAAGGAAGGATGAGAAAGAGGAAGCCTTATTGTGTGCCCTTTCAATATTACAAGAAAATTGGGTGGAGGAAGCCAAAGCAGAGTGGTAAAATGATGTTGCGACAAGTAATCTCATCGAACAATTAAAAAGTGATCGTAGTAGTTTAGATAATTTTGGTTGGAAGGGAGATACTCTTTTGTATAAAGAGTGTTTGTATCTCTGCAAGAATTCCAATCTTAAACGCAAGATTCTCACAGAGTTGCATGAGTCTCTAGTTGGTGGTCATTCAGGATTTTTGAAGACATATCATCGAGTAAAGCAATATTTTTTTTGGGAAGGGCTAAAAGGTGATGTTCAAAAATTTGTGACTGAATGTTTGGTTTGTCAAAGGAATAAAGGGAAGACAATGAAGACACCAGGTCTCTTGCAACCCTTATCTATTCCTAGCTAGTGTTGGGAAGAGGTATCCATGGACTTCATCACAGGGCTTCCCAAATCTAATGGTCATAATGTCATCATGGTAGTAGTTTATCACCTCACTAAATATGCACATTTCATTGCATTATAACATCCTTTTATGGCAAGTGCAGTGGAAAAATATTTTTTGGAGAATATCCAAAAACTACATGGTACACCTAAGGTTATTGTTAGTGATTGTGATCCTATCTTCACTAGTCACTTTTGGAAAGATTTATTCTCATGTTTGGGTGCTCAATTGGCTCATAGCTCTTCATACCACCCTCAATTAGATGGGAAAAATGAGGTTGTTAATAAGTGTTTGGAAGGATATCTATGTTGTTGCACTTCAGAGAAACGGTCTTAATGGGTAGATTGGTTACCACTTGCAGAATGGTGGTATAACACTTCTTTTCATAGCTCATCAAAAATGTCTCCATTTTTGGCACTTTATGGATATCATCCTCCTTCCATCACATCATCAATAAAGGTGTCACCAAGAGTTCAGGCAGTAGAAGACCACTTGCTTCATCAACAACAAGTACTTTCAAGACTCAAGGAGAATCTAGCCATGGCACAAAATCGAATGAAATGACAGGCAAACCAACATCATAGTGAAAGAAGTTTTGAAGTTGGGGATTGGGTCTTCTTGAGATTGTAGCCTTAAAGAAAATCTCACTAAATCAACAAAAAAAGAATAATAATTTTTCTCCAAGGTATTATGGTCCATACCAAATCATGCAAAAGATCGATAGTGTTGCCTACAAGCTAGAGTTGCCACCAACAACAAACATACATCCATTTTTTCATGTTTCCTATTTGAAGAAGGTAATTGGGAATAATATTCCAACTCAAACAACACTACCAGAGCTCGATGAAGAAGGAAGAATCATTTTGGAATTAGAGTGCATTCGTCAAACACACACAAAGAATTTGAGGAATAGAAATCTCACTAAGTATCTCATCCAATGGAAGAATTTATTAGTTGAAGATGCCACATGGAAGGATGAGGAGTTCATTAAAAATAATCCAAACTTGATTAGCATTGAGGACAATGCTTCTTTGAAGAAGGGGGGCATGCTATGCCCATAATATTATTGTACATCGGGTTATGAATAGTTGGCTTGTGGCTATCTTAACTCTCTATTAAGTCATATTATCATTAGTATATTGTTATTTAGTTTTTAAGGTCAGCCTAAGACTTATATAGGTGTGTTTGAGTCAGCCTAGGTGATATCCTAGGCATAAATAGGTATATATAGGAGGTTGTGAGTCTTATTTCATCATCATGTTGTGAAGTGTGTTCTCATTGGAGATATTTGGAGGTTTTCCCCCTTGAAGTGGCTTGTTATTCTCAACTATTATCAAGTATTTGCAGCATATTTCATATCATATTCTTCTATTGTGAAAGTTATTTCATATCATAGTCACTAGTGAGTTTATATAGAACTAAGGAGATGATGGAGGTGGAAAATCCAACCAATGGGAATTAACCACCAAAAGTGGAGATGACCACCAAAGGTGAAAAATATTTGACCATTTAAGGAAGGGGACACCACATCACTTATCTCCTAGTAATAAACTCACTTTATTTTCCCGAGAAAGCTTAATTAAGTGTAGGAAAAACCTTAAGGGGAAACAAATTAATCCACTAGGAAATAAAAACATACACAAACAGTTTATGTACCCCTTGTTTAGGTTAGCGTGTGTAAGCTTTCACATCTCCCCATTTACTCTAACCTCTTTTAAAATATTTAAAAAGAAATGGATAGGGAAAATTTATTTGGTGAAGCAAATGGTTTTGAAAACCTCATTGGGAGTTTACAAAGGTTTCAAAACTACTATAAAGTTCTAAAATGCTTTATCTATAATGTAATATTTTTTGCATCGCATCTTGGAACGAAAGTCCTTGATGATAGGATTTCCATCAAAAGAAAGGGTAGTTTTGATAACCTCGTTGAGAGTCGACAAAGGTTTCGAAACCTCTAAAAAAAATCCAAGATAAATTTAACTTCGACTTCATTGGAACTTGCAAAAAGTTGTGACAAGTACTTCAGACCCTGAAAAATTTCTCAAAACTTGACAAAAGACTGAATCCAAGGAATAAACTCAAACTTAAAATTTAAATTATTAGGCAAGGATGGGGTTGTGACAACCTAGGCGGGGCTTGATAAGGGTTTGAAAACCAAAGGAAAGACCAACAACCTTAATTAAGCAAAAAATTGGGCAATAGACATGAATTTTCATTGGGGGTCAAAAATTGTAGTAACAATTGGCTTTGATTGGGGACGAGGGGCGAGGACTATGCAGGGCAAAGCAAGGAACCTAGAAACCAACATAGAGAAGACTAGTGCTTTAGATTCACTAGGTGTAAGGAAAGCCCAGTGCGGAAATTCCTTCCTAATACAAAATTCTCAGGGAAGAAGTGTAGAAAAAACTAAACCAAGTTACACAATAAAAAGAAACACATTAATAGAGTAAATTTATTAGACAACACACACAAAATCAAAACACCAAATTTACATGGGAAAACCATACGGGAGAAAAAACAACACACCAAGTAAATCTAGTTTATATTACAGTAAATAGATTACATACAGAGTTACAAAATTCACTCTTAGGTGTTAAATCACTGCAGTAATACAATCCCTTGATCAACCTCACTCACAGATTACATTTCTCCCTCACTGTTACAATGCTAGTAAAAGCATACAATGTAGAACCACTAAACTACCCTCTTCATCAAGCCACATTCCATTTAATTAGGATACAGAGGATTTGACTATGCATTCAATGCATCCTATTGTCCATCCGATCTAATTTGATCTTGATCACCTCTGCAAACCATGTCATCGTCATGAAGATCAAATCTTCATTTAATTTGATTGTTGGAGTAGTTAATTAATTTTTCCCTCCAATGTCGATTACCAGGAAAGCTACCTGCATTCAAGCTGATGACTACCATGAAATTCACAACAATGATATGAATTGCACGATCATCCAATTGATAATCGCCATCAGCTTATACACATCACCATCTGTCCTTATCAACCTATCGAGTCCCACCATATGCCTTCACAAGTTACTGAGTCAACCAATGTACCACTTAAAAAATTGGCACTAGTCGAGTCTACTATGACATGTGTTTGAAGCCCACACACCCCACAAGAGTCACTCGGGACCCACCACAATAGGTGTGGGGTTAGTGGGCGTTGTTGGATTATTTTAATCACAAATGTCGATCAATAAAGATGTCACCGCACTGTCAACATGACATCAAAGTCACTATCGTTGACCAATCCCATACGAAGTTGCTAAGTCGCTAGAAATCCTAACTTCATAACCTCTATCAGAAGGTTAGGGATTTCTCAAATCCCATGACATGCTAACAAGAAGGAGAACCACTATTGCTAAGTTGAGAGGTTATGAAAAAATTAGAACCCCATGACTTCGGTTGCAAAGTTTTAACTTTCTGTGATCTAGCGATATGTCAGAAAGTTATGAATTTCTAGAACTCCATGACATGAGCTCCAAAGTTAGGAAATTCAAAGATCTTGTGACATAAAGGATGATAAAGGGAAAAATTCCAAGATTTAAGGGAAGTTCCAAGCTAGCAAGTTGAGACACATTTTCCAAAAATCTCCCACTTGACGAAGACTTACTGGCTTCTTCCAAACTCGAAGTTATTGCAAGTCATAGGCCCCAAGGTCCATTGAACTGGCACACCACCTGTACTTATCTATGCTCATAGGATTTTTCAATGCATCAACAAAATTTTCCAGATTATTCATCTTTTCTAGATTAACCTTTCCATCTTCCACCATATCACGTACGAAATGATATTGAACATTGATATGCTTCATCCTGGCATGCAAAGTGGGATTTTTTGCCAAAAAATAGCACTCTGACTATCACAACAAATAATAATCTTCCCTGCATTAAACCCAACATCAAAACACAAATTTCTAAGCTAGACGGCTTCCTTGTAGGCATGTGTTGCTGTCATATACTCCACCTCAGTAGTAGACAAAGCAACTACAACCTTTCGCTTGCTCATCCAACTCATTGCACCACCAAATAACATGAAGATGTATCCACTAGTGGATTTTCTCCTATCAATGCCCCCTACCCAATCAGAATCCACATACCCACAAATTATAAGAGACCTATGTAATCCAACTGAGTTTCCATGATAACAAAAGAATACTTTGAGGTACCCTTCAAATACTTGAAGACTCTTTTCACAACATCCCAATGTGGCCTTCCTGGATTAGCCATAAACTGACTAAGTACTCCTTGTGCTTGGGAAATGTTTGGCCTAGTATAGACCACTGTGTACATTAAATTGCCAATTGCACTTGCATAAGGCACTCTAGTCATGTCCTCCATCTCAGTAGGAGACTTCAGACAATCTTCAACAGATAGCTTCATCCCCTACAACACTAGAACAACTAACTGCTTGCAATCTGTCATACTAAATCTCTCAAAGAAAGTATTAATATACTTGCTCTAGTAGAGTCAAAGCCTTCTACTTCCCCTATCCTTTTTTTATTTTCATTCCTAGAATATACCTTTCTGTACCTAAATCTTTCATTTCAAAATGTGTTGAAAACTGATATTTTAAAGCAGAAATCAAACCCCTACTATTCCCAAAGAATAACATATCATCCACATACAAGGAAATAATAAGCAAATGATCATTTTTAGTCTTGAAGTACACACTGTGATCTGATTTTGATCTCACAAGTCCCAAAGACAACACAAAGGAGTCAAAATTTTGGTACCACATTCTAGGTGATTGCTTTAAACCATACAAAGATTTCTTTAACTTGCAAACCAGGATTTCTTTACCTCTTTCAACAAAGTGTCTAGGCTAGGACATGTAAATTTGTTCTTCCAGGTCTCCATGAAGAAACCTTGTCTTCACATCCATCTTCTCAATCTTTAAGTCATACGCAATTGCAAGTGACAAAAGAAATATGATAGATGTCAACTTAGCTATAGGAGAAAAAAATTATCCATAATCAATTCCCTCCACTTAGGAATAACCTTTAGCGACTGTATATGAAAAAATTGGATAAATAAAATGATAAAACAATAACATGCATTACCTAATCCAAATCTTCAATACCTCAAATAGATGCAATGATGGATGAATTGGTCGATTGATTTGGTATGTTGGTTGCTCAATTCAACATAATGATATGATGAGGGTGATAGATGGAGGATGATAGATAGAGATGGGTGAAAGATTCGAGAATGATTTTGATAGAGTAAGGGTACTTGAAGAATTGAATCCCAAAGTGGCTTCTTTGAGGCTATATTTAACTAACTAGATGATGACATGGGTGCCTAGGGAAAAACATGCTACAAGATGTCTAAATGATGTAATGTTGTGATAAGGTGTTGTAAGAGGACATTTTTGGGTATCTACATTTTTCCCATCTTTAAGATGATGTTCGAGATGATGAGATTTGTGTCGAGTAACATCATTTCAAAGAAGCTAAGGTATGGATAGAGGAAAATGGATGATGATAAAAAGATAGGATGATGATGAGATGGGGAAAAGGATGGGATGATAATGATATAATAATAGGCTGATGATGATATAAGAATAGGATGATGATGGGATGATGATACCCCCTCGAGAGGATAGGCGGGTTGAACAAATATTTGTATTCTCTCAAAATGAAATGAAATGATAGAGGGATAAAGAGATGGATAATACGTTATGCTACAAGAAAGTGAGAAACCATGATGTTTGATTTAGCACTAGACATTATGCACCATGGTATAAGGACCAAGGTGATGATGTGTCTCATGCCCCAGCGTAATACAACCTTGTCTAGATACAAGATATGAATATTAGTTGGGAGTGATTCATATCTGATGCAAATGCAATATAAAATGATAACACACACAAGCAAGCAAGCATACATGCACAAATGATTCAAAAACAAACAAGGTATTGCCCTTGTCAACCTATAAACTATTGATTGATTGATTGATTGATTGATTGATGATGATGATAGACGTGTCATTACGGGGAATGATATATCCCCAGATCAACACAAGGATGATGATAATTGATTGATTGATTGGTTGATTTGGTTTAAGAAAATATTAGGATCAAGACCATTGATGCAATTGGATAATTTGACAAGATTGATTGAATTGATTGGTATGGATTGATGACAACTTGCATTTGGATTGTTGCTTGGAATAATTGAAGATGATTTGATGTATGGACGAATTGATTTGATGAATATGATTGATTGGTTAAATGGTTGGATGATTGAATTGAGGTTGTTAGAGTAAAGTTTTTAACTTAATTATGTTAATTAAGTTACCTTTATTCCTCTCTTAAGATTTCACTTTAGTTTGCATATTGTGACATTTAATAATTATATTAATTATTAAATGTCTACCTATTAGGGTTACTTTTAGGTTTTGCATGATCTCCTTTTAAGGACGCCTAATTTTTTGGGAATTTTGGGCCAAAATGGACTTTGCCATTGAGTCTGTAGCACCCAAAAACCCCTATTTTCATATAAAATTTATCCAATTTGGACATAGTTGCACTAGAAGGTAAAAAAAATTGCCCTAAGGCCGTACGGCCCCAGAGCACATAGAACAAGGCAAAAATTTAAAAAAAAAAAACAATTTTATTTTTATTTTTGGGGCACCGCCTGTATAAAAGAAAACCACCACCGAAGCTCCACCTGATGGCCTCCCATCCACCACCACCGCCCGATGGCCTCCACTCATTCATTGCTCCGGAGTTAAGCCCCCACCCCATCAATGCAGGTCGTGTTCATATAGGTGCCCAGGCGCCCGTGCTCAGCCCCACCAGTGCTAGCAGTCCCTGCTGTTGGTCCTATTGCCAACCAGGGGCTCCGTTGAGGAGCTAGCCACCCAACGGACCAGGGACCAATTTTTTTTAGCCCCCAGGGCTTACAAGGGGCCAAATTGTGCTTTTTCAGCTACTTTCACAAAATCGGCCATATCTCAGGCATTTTTGCTCAGATTTTTGAATGAAAATAGGCGTTGGAAAGCTAACTCCGAGTTTGTCCTGATAGTGTAAGATTTTTTCAAAATTTTCTAGTTTGGTTTCCTTTTTTCGCAGTCAAAGTAAGATGATGTTTTTTGCACTCTGGAGGCCATAACTTGGTCATTTTTGCTCTGTTTTTCGAAAATGAATAGGCATCAGAAAGCTATTCTTGTGCGCTATTTAAATCTACTATTATTTTTTCCAAAAAAATAATCAGGTACACAAGATTCATTCTGAAGCTTTTTTTTCTTTTTCCTGCTTTTTTGCTGAAAAATCACTACTGGGGTTTGGTTCTTGCATTATGGGGGAGTTTTTTTCTTGCTTTCTACCATTTACTTTAGAAAAATAGAAACTCTTCAAATTAGAAATTCATTAAACCTCTCCAAACTTGGCCGAAAATCCTTCTTTTTTTGAACTTCTCACACCTCATAACTATCATACTTGGAAGACATTCATGACACGTCTTCTCATATCAAAGGGGTTGTGGTCCTGTTTAGATACAGTTCAACTAGTTTTGACATGACCATTTGAGGTTATGCAACATAGAAATAAGATGGATGAGGCTATGGGTTTGATTTCCTTACATGTTTTAGACAACTTGTTTCATCTTGATGGGTGTAACATTCCTCTTGAAATGTGGACCAAGTTCAATGATTTATTTGGTACCATCAATTAGTTCCGTGCAATATAGATTGAGGCAGAGTTGACTTCACTTGTACCTAATTTTTTTCCCTCAATTGAGGACTTTTTGATGAAATTCAAACAACAAAGATCTCTTCTATAGGGTTGTGGTAAAAAAAATCAGATGAGGAGTGTATTTACCTAATTCTTTCTAAGCTTCGAGGTCCTTTTCAGATATTCTCTTCAACATTTTATTCCACCATGGATGCATTGGGAAATCACTTTACCATGCCTACTTTTGAGGTGTTTTGTGATCGGTTGACACGAGAGCATGCCAAGATATCATAGTTGGATGCTCTCACAGGATCACAACACCAAGCATTGGTAGCACAGTTATCTCAGGGGAAGCAGAAGAAGAAGCAGAAACAAAAACCAAATACCACAGAGCATTGGAAGGATTCTAGTTCACAGAACACCTCTAATTCACCTTCTCCTAAAGGAGAATCATCAAAGAAAGACAGACCTAAGTGTGCTTATTGTATTAAGCCAGGACATGATGAGTCCAAGTGTTATGAGAAGAAGATAGATGGATATGCAAAATAGTGAAATTCTTTAGCATCCTATCATGGCACACATCTTGAGACAGATTGGTTCATCACTCTTCACAGGGTTTCTCCGACATCATCCTTTGGATCTATTTCTTCCCAAGGGGAGGAATATTATCTGCCGCTTTAGGATCTCCTTTTGGATTCTACATCAGGCATCTACCATTGTGACAAGAGTTTCTTCATTGTGGGGGGGCCTTCTTGTCTCTTTATATCTCTCCTATGGAGACCATTGTATATGTACTTATATGATAGAAGTTGTCTATGGGGGGTATCATGTAATCCACCTCCTTTCCTTCTTTCATTAGTGCATTTATTTTCTTTTCTCTCTTTTTGGGGGGATTTTTGTTCCCATGAGGTTCTCTCCCTTTCTCCACTTTACAGAGATTTGGTTGTATTCGAGTACCTCATCAGGCCTAGTTGTCGGGACCCTTGTTTTCTTTCATGCATTGTAGTTACCTTTGCTTTCTTGCACATGTTTGTAGCTGCACTTTTTCTCATCTTAAGGGGGGGGTGTTAGAGTAAAGGTTTTAACTTAATTATGTTAATTAAGTAAACTTTATTCCTCTCTTAATATTTCACTTTAGTTTGCATATTGTGACATTTAATAATTATATTAATTATTAAATGTCTACCTATTAGGGTTACTTTTAGGTTTTGCATGATCTCCTTTTAAGGATTGATCTTTGTAATTATTTCAAAATTAAGTCAATGCAATCTCTCTTGAAGCTTGTAGAGCACCCTTTCTTTTTTGTCTCCATCTCTTCCTTTCTGTGATAGGTTATTTGCATGCAGGTGATCTTCGGGGTCTGTGAAGTTGGCTTTCTCAACTTCTACAGAGGTGATGGATAAATTAGATGAAATTGGAAGAATTGATTTTATTGCTTGGATTTTTGTTGGCTATTTTTTGTTTTTTTGTTTTTTTGGGGATATTTTGATTTTTTTGGAATTTTTCAAGATATTTTATGATTTTTTAAGGGATTTTTTAAGGCATTTTTTTAAGACATTTTAACGGAAGAATGCAAGGATAAGGATAATGAATAGTATTATCAAGATCAACTAGATAAGTTAAGGACACAAATGCCTAAGTATTTTTCCCCTATTCCTCATCAAGACCAAGGAAGGGAAAAAAGGATGTATTTAGATAGAATGATGGAATATGGATAAGGTAAAGGATATGTTACAAAAGATATGGATAAATTATATAGGATAAGATGTATGTTGTTCAAGAAGATCCTTAACCTTGTCAAGATCAAAGGTGGAAAGGTAAAGGATGAATGTAAAGAGGATAATTGATATTAATGATAGGATGGATGAAACTTTCCACCAAGTGTAAAGTGCAAGAGGAATATGGAAGATAGGATATGGATAGGAATAAATGAATATGGAAGATAATAAATGCATGATAGGGGGATGGATGCAGGACTCAAGCATCAAGTTTCATAGTTAATATTCCTCAAATATGTGTTCTAATAAACTATGGAAATGAGGATAAAACTCATAAAGGCTAGATTAATGGTATAATGGAAGAAGCAAAGGACTTATGCAAAGGTTTGGATTAAAGGAGGATAATGGGGGATGGATGTTGGATAATGGATAGGAGATTTGAAGGCTTGTTGATGGATAGATGGAAAGGATGGAAAGATCAACATCAGCACACACCTTGAAGGGTGGTGGAGTGATGGAAGAGAAGTGGATTTTGAATTTAGAGATTTAGATGGAGGAGTGGATGGGGATTTTGGGAAATAAGGACCCAAAATGGATGGTGGTGATAAAGGGTATTTGAATTGGATGGAGTTTTTGTATAAGCAAGTTTGGATGCCAATTTTGATTTTATTGCTTATATAAGACTTTTAGGAATCCACATAGATTTTGACTTTGACTTTTGATTCATGGGCCTTTGTGGCCTTTTGGATTTTTATTTTTGATTTGTGGGCCTTTGTGGCCTTTGAAATTTTTCTTTTTTATTTATGGGACTTTGTGGCCTTTGAATTTTTTTCTTTTGAATTTGGATCATATTTTCTTTTATTTTTGCATGTCTCTTCAAGGAGACATGTTGATCCTTTGATATATGTGGATTTTGATATGGAAGCTTTTGACATTTGGTACCCAAATTTCTACCAAGAGAAATGGGATAGGTGGATGGAGATGAATGGTGTAGAGGAATTATGGATGGGTTAATGTAGGTAGAATTTTAAGAGGGCATCAAGGATGTGTGCCTTTGTTGTTCTTGATGAATAGGAGATGGATGGATGTAGGGCCCCAATATGTATGGAAGGGTTAAAGGGCTATTTTTTTGATGATAAGGAACAAAGATAGATGGAAGGTTTGATGAACTAGGATAAGGACCTAGGATAGATGGAAGGTTTAATGGACTAGGATACTTAGATTTATTTTGATGGAAAATGGAATTACAATGGGTACCAATGTCTTGAGCATGAGGTGTATAACCAAGGCCATGATAATTTGAATTTTCTTGTATATAAAGGGGTTCTAGGATACCTTATTCATGAAGGCCTAATCCTTTTCCTTTGTAGTTCATACTTTGACACATTCATTTTCTAATGGGATATGTATTGTTTATGAAACAAGATGTGAGTCCATTTTGGGGAGGATATGATATGGATGATAGGATAGGCGTTGGAAGTAAACTAGAGTGGATAAAGGTGGAGGAACCCATTTTATAGGTGTGGAGTTCATGGATAGCTTGAATAGGGGTGATAGACTCTTGTGGAGGATTGTGATCATGGGGGGAATTACAATGGGTGATAGGATCTTGACATGGGGATGATGGGGTACTTTGATATTGACTTGGAAAGGGATCACAAAGTGTAGAAGATGGAGTAGCTTGATCTTTATTAGGTAAGGAATCATCATGAAATGGTATGAAAGGAATATCTTGATCTTGACGAGGAAGGGAATCCTGAGATTTTGTGGATAGCATATCTTGATCATCAGATGGTAGAACATCATTGGATATGATGGAATCATGAGATGAGGTGGATTTGTTAGATGAGGTGGAAGGGGATGACTCTTGAGTAGGCTCGGTCTATTGTAGATGGTCAAAAACATGGAGACATGATGGAGGTTGACTTGGGCTCAATGGGGGAGACTCTTGAATAGGCTCAAGGGGGAGACCACATGATGAGGTTGTAAGAATGGACATGGTTTTTGAAGACTCTTTGGTACGTGGATGGGTGGATTCAGGTAATGCCATAGGTTTACTTTTGAAATGTTTGAATTTAGGGTGAGGATTTTATAGAGGATTAGATGATGGTAGGGGTAATGAAGAGTTTGATGGGTTAGGTTGGCATGATGATGAAGGTGACACATAGGATTGCAGTTGAATGCGTTGAGGCTAGAATGGTTTTTGGACTCCCTTAAGTGTGATTATTGGTTTAGGTGGTGGAATGTGAGTAGGATCTCCCTTAAGTACAATTTTGGTTTTATTGGAGGAATGTCATTAGGAACTCCCTTAAGTGTGATTATTGGTTTAGGTTTAGATGAAGATTTAGTAGAAAATGATGTGAAAGATAGGGATGAAGGAATGTTTGGCTTATGGTTTGGGAATGTTTTGAGGTGTTGTAGGAATTTTTAGGATGATGTAGGATGATTAGTGAAGTTTTGGGAACGTTATGGATGGTTAGAATGATATGTTTATGTGTTGGTGTTTATAGCTTGATATGGAAATTTTCAAACAAATGTCACACATGTAAGACACATAAGATAGTTTGAATTTGAAATTAGGAATGTGATGATTAAGCAAACACTTGAAGAAGAAACATAAAAAATTCCTAGAACTAGTCAAGTGGGTATGGCCAATTATGTTTGAAGCTAGGATGCATGAGGTTGACTAGGCATGATTTGAAAGAAAAATCCTGCCAAACATCTGGGAGAAAGGGGTAACCCACCCTTCACCTTCACTTCATAAAGGTATAAAGTTATTTGGGTCTTAGCCAAGAGTGGCAAGATTTAAACTCCCAAATAAATGTGTCTTTAGATTCACACTTCAATTGAGGTCATCCCTTGGAGTGGTGTGTGCTCCAAGTAGGACTCCTAAGAAGGGTATGAAAAAACTGAACCAAGTGAGGTGTTTTTTAGCACACATGCACTTGATTCACACTCGCAATTGTTAATTGAACCTTAGAAATGAAATGTGTGTAAGAAAACAATGGAATCACTTGTTCTTTTTAACCCAAAGCAAAAATGTGTGATGAAAGACAATGGTTCATTTTAGTTCTGATTTTTTATATGTGATTGAAGACAAGATTCGTTTTAAGAGTCCAAATCTAAATGTGTGACAAAAAAGATTAAGAGATGAAAGATGGAATTTGTTCACCTGATATTCACTTTCCAAGTTGTTGTTGTGACTAATCCCAATGCTCCTATAGCTCCTTTGATTCACCTACAAGCTACAAAATCGAGAAACAACAAGTAAACTTACATATAAAAGCATGATATGAAAAGGATGAAGTTTGATAAAATCTAATTAAGATGACCTGATGCAACTGGATTGATTGTATAAATAGAAAATTCAAAAGATTTCATGCACTTTCAAAAAAAAAATTGTCGAAATTGGATCAATTTTGCTCAAGATATGCTCATTGGAAGTTTAAATGCAAGTTTGACTTTCACTGATAAAAAACCTAGAAAAATGCATAGTCACCTACTAATTTCTACACAGTTGCATAGTTTTTCTTGTCACCTTTCCAACGAGTATTCGTTTGCACGATTCAGATCCCCTATGACCAAGTTATGATAAAAAGAAAAAAAATTGCCCCCTTTATAGCACATAGGAGGAAAAAGATAATCTTGACAATTTGATTTGACCACTAATGGTTTGGTCATTCTGGTCACATGCAGACAATTAGCCCCAGTGGTTAATGTTAGTGGTTAGAGTCTTAATTGAGCCCCTAGTCACCCATGTGACCAAGGATCAAACTAAAACAAAAAATAAAAAATAAATGAGGGTTTTGAAAACCCCAGAATCACAAATGAGTATAAATAAAGAATTTTAAATAAAATGAATTATTGTGACTAACCCAAATGCTAAATATAAATGCCAATAAAAATGTTTAGATTTGACATTTTAGGTGCGGTTAGGCACAATTAGGGCTTCCATGGCTAGAGGTTTAGGATTTAGTGTGACTAAGATTTAGGATTTAGAGGAGACCAAAGGATGATTAAGTGTCGACAAGAGGTTTTAAACATGTGACTGAGGGAAAAGATGATCGTTGAGGCTTCAGCTTGTTATATGATGGCATAAACTTTGAACTATGATGAAGACCAGTCATAATTTCCATAGAGGATTTGGAAGGTCGCAATCTAGGAGGGGAGTTTGGAATAGAGGTTGGCAAAAGTCTTGGTAGTGACTAGGGCAATAGAGGCGATTGGGTGGCACCAAAACTGCCTAAAGGAAGCGATCAAAAGCGATAGGGGGAGATGAGATTTTTCAAAAGTAGCAGAGGGTTTTGAGAGCTATGAAGGAGGGTAGTCTATAGGTAGAGGAGATGGAAGTCACCACCTGCAATGGTGATAGCAGTGGTGATCAAGGGTCTCAACAAAGAGTTCAGCAGAGAAAGAACACAAACACCTGTAATGAATTACAAAACCCACCTGCAATACTTGTTATAAATTAAATACAGAACATACCTGCCACATAGATAAATTTAGCCATAAAATAAATTAGAAAAACAAACCCCAAATTTTGACCAAGGACCCCTGCGTAGAGGTCGTACGGTATGGCCTTGTGGAGGGGCCAAAACTAAAAATAAATAAAAAATTTCCCTGTAGCCAAATTTGATGAATTTATAGTTGTTTTTCATGGAAAGGGCCTCCCAAACTCAAGGTGAGGTTCATTTGAGCTCTAGAGGTCACCTGCAACAATTTACTCCCAAAACTTGACAAAACGAGGGTTAAAACATGCAAATGTATGTAACAAACAAAATCTTCCTTAACTAATGATTAGATCCTTCAAGCATGTCATAGCGGGTTCACCAAAATGTATACTAAAAAATTGGATAAATAAAATGATAAAACAATAACATGCATTACCTAATCCAAATCTTCAATACCTCAAATAGATGCAATGATGGATGAATTGGTCGATTGATTTGGTATGTTGGTTGCTCGATTCAACATCATAACGATATGATGAGGGTGATAGATGGAGGATGATAGATAGAGATGGATGAAAGATTCAAGAATGATTTTGATAGAGTAAGGGTACTTGAAGAATCGAATCCCAAAATGGCTTCTGAGAGGCTATATTTATAGAGTTTTGATGTGGACGAAGATAAGATTTGATCTTGGAGATGATACTTGATTTTTTCTTTATTTGATCAAAGAGGAAATAAAACGAGATAAGATGAGATTTAAAAAGATAGAAAGATATTGATTTTTTGTTTTACAAGAAATAAACCCTGAAAAAGATGAGAAGGATAATTGATGAATTATCTAATTAAATTAATTAATTAGATACACATGAGTTCCAATTTTGGAAAGAAAACGAGAAGATATTTTTAGGATTCTATTAATTAAATAAATATTTGATTTATTTAATTAATGTTGGATTTATGATTTCATTAATTAAATTATTTAAATTATTTAATTAACATTAGAAGAACGGAGAGATTATGAATAGAAATGATTTAATTAATTAAATAATATAAATTATTTAATTAACATTAGAAGAATAAAGGGATTATGAATAGAAAGGGAATAAATAAAATTAGTCAAATAAATAATATTTATTTAAATAATTAGATGATGACATGGGTACCTAGGGAAAAACATGCTACAAGATGTCTAAATGATGTAATTGTTAACTATCCAAATTTCCACCCCTCTGCCAAGTTGTGGAAACTCAGGAAATTTGGAGCAACATGGGACTACTTTCAGGCTGTGGGTATCCTATTGTGAAAGTAGACCTCCAGATTATGGGTTGGCCCCCCTTTTGGTGTCACCTAAACTACTCATTGTTGGGAAAAGGGGAGAATGAAACATGAAAAGAAAACTAAACCCCTATGGTGATGCACCTAATTTGATTTCTCAGACCTATACAACTTCTTTAGCACACAATTTCATCAAAAGCTCAACTTAACTTAACACAACTCAGATATTTTAACATATCAATGCATAAATGTTTTGTAAGGAGGCTTGGTTCACTTGTCACTTTGAAGGGAAAAAGTTTCCACAACTAAAATAACTATTGAACTAGTGCATAGATTACAACCTGCAAAACATATGTTTCCTCTACCTAAAGGTGCTAAAAAAGAGACAAACATCTAAGGAATTGTCAAAATTCACAAGAACATTCATCAATCGAACACTACACACTATTAAACATTTTCTAAGAAGGAAAAACACTGAAATTCATTAATGAAAGGGTGTTACATATTGTTGTACATGTCTGATATTGAGTCACAATGCTATCCTCCACCTCAAAGAACTCCAAAAGAAGCTACAATTCCTACAAAAAGAAAGAAAGAACTCCCTTCCAAAACCCAGTTTGAAGATACTTAAGCAATTTTAAAACAACTGTTCACACATGTCCTTCTAGAAACCCTAGTCGGATGCAACATAAAGGCCAAAAAAGAACCTCCCAAAACTCCTCCAAAATGCAAAAAATTCAAACTCTGACCCAACCATACCAAAAGCATGACAAAAATGCCTCCAAAATGGTCCCATTCCCTCCAAAAATAGTCAAAGATGATCCACACACCAATCCCACATGTTGGTCAATATTTCAAATTCTCTACATGCCTCCAAACTATTCTGACTCACACTTTTAGTGTGTTTGCAAAAGCATAAGATTCAATTATATGCTCTTAAATTAAACATATCAACACATTCCTTTTCATTTTGCATTTTAAAAAAATAGCATTTAATTAAATGGCTTATAATTACACCATTTAACTAAATGGTTTACATTTGAAATTAAAATGCAAAAAGGAAAAGGGCTCAAACAATTGCTTCCACCACCCCTATATGCCTGCAAAGTATTAAGACTTAACTAGAAAACCCTACATGCTTGCAACATACACCATATCCCCCTTTTGCTTGCTAAACAACATAATTAAAATAATTTACAAAAACATCATTTTAACTATATTTAACATTATAGTTATATGACTCGACTAAATGAATCAATGCAAAAGCTAGAGTGTTTAAAAAAACTTCACACCTAGCATATATGAGGACTTTTAAATCGCGTAAGGCATGAAACCCACAGGCACATTAGTTATATGATGATTTTTGTAAAAATATTTACAAAAATCCCATCTCCAATCGGCATACATTAGGGTTTTGGAACCCTAAGCACAAAGCACTGCAAAATTCACAAAAGGAACTTCATTTTGAGTGTTGAGCTTTCTGGAAGCTCCTTGCCACCATAGGGTTTGTTTAGGCTCGATCTCATCCATGGCGCATTCATAAGAGTCTTTAGTAGATTCTATGCAAAAAAAACAAGGCCGAACTCGGGTAAGACATCTTCCTGTAGAAATTTCACCATTTTCTTTCATTATTTATTTAGAAAAATATGCTCCATTCGAGCTTTGTATGCAAAAAAAATATGGAACATTTTGTTGTCTGTGGTATTAATTTCTACTCAAGTTTGAAATAAAATACTCGCTTCGAGACTCCACATAGAAAATGGTGAAGATGCTTTTCTTTTTCCTATGTTTCCATGCTTCATTTCCATGTATTATGGGCACATTTCCTTGCATTTTCTATAGAATAATGGCCATGGTTGTGTTTCTCAAATGCGTATTTTGGGCATTTATTTTCTATAGCATTCCTTTGCATCACTTCGAAATATGCTTTAATGGTTTCCCTATAAATAAAAAGTGGTTTGCAAAATGATTCAATTTCATTGCACAATGTAGGCATGAGTCAAAGACTACATATATTTTGCATTCCTTCATGAGCATTGCCTTTTTTGACCTTGATATGTTGCTTTACGTAGGACTGGGTTCCATTTTTGTTGGTATTGAGGGTTTTCACTTTTGCTTCCCTTGAAATGCAAAAATAGAAGCTTCATTGTAATATTTTTTTTTAAACCCTTAAAGTTCCATCTGCTTCTTTGAGGGACTCCATGAGATGCAATATAAATGTGTCATTTCCACTAGATTTGCTAAATAACTTTGAAGTTGCTTATGAATATCAAAAGATTTAATGAGGGTTAGAAAGAAATGTGTAATTCCTTGTTCGGTCTGATCATAGAAAACTTTATAAAGAAGTATCTATGCAGTCTGATCCTCTTGCTCTGTCTCCCTCAAACTGTTATATGCATAGACTATACATCTGATACTTGAATTATTGCAAACTAGCAATACTGACTTGTTGTCAACATCCTCTTTAATGCACAATTTCCTTCTATCACTAAGAAGGTCAAAGAGTCTTCAAATTAGAGCATGTGTTTCCCCTTTTTGCATTGGTGACTTCCATCAAGAAAGGGTACAACTAGAATCCACCATTATTTTCCATTGAAAGTCTTTAGGACCGTCATTCCTAAGAAAAACCTTCAAAACTTCTCAGATGTCTCCATGAATGTGGTGAAATTGCTACTCATATTATTGTGGATAGTGACCCTTTTGTGCCTCTTCATAGTAGACAACTAATATTCCAATCATCGACATATGGATATTCTTTGGACTATGTTGCAATAGTCATATTTCAAGGAACTCTACAAGGTTAATGCCCTCTTGTATTAAGTTATCTCCTTTTCTTAATCATGAAGTGAGCTACTTACTGTTTTGATTTCTCTATATCTTCTTCTTCCATCATTGACCATAGAACTCTAGATGAATGGAGTATTTAATTGTCCTTCAAGTTCATTTGTTGTGCACTAGCTACTAGTTCAAGTCGTTGATCCCAAAAATATAATGGTAAATCTCAAGTAGTAGCAAATTATCTAAAACAAGTAAAACCATGCATTCCAAAAACATGTTGGGTCAATGCTAAAAGTAGTTCCATCACATTTTCATGAAAATATGCTCCAAGAAAGCATCCCTTAAAAAGTGAAAATGAGAAGTAGATTTGTCCATCATTTGTTTAGGTGAAGGATCTTGAACAACCAGTAAATTACGAAACGGTGTGAACACCAACTAGATGATCTTCCAATTTGTATAATCTTTAAAATCTGCCTTGCTCCAAAGTGACTCCCCTCACTCTTTCAAAACCATTTGACTTAGTCCTTTGCTTAATAGCTGGCTATTAGTATTATATGACTGCCATTCATAAATTGAGGTTGTTCTTTCACTATTTGTTGTCCCAACATAGATGCTTCCATGTAATATCTTTGATGTACTTGTGTCACTAAGGTTTGTAGGTTTACACTGTACAAGCCACCAATCCTCATAAACATATCCCTTCGATGATTCCCCATGCAACAAAGAAAAGCAGTGATCTATTGTTGGCCTAGATCAAGAAAACTCCTATCATTATTGACTACTAATTCCTTCTTGATTAGAAACCGAAGAAACAAATATTCCAAGGAAGAACATAAACAAACCATTATATATTGGCTACTCCACCTATCAGAGAAGTGTGCAGTGACTACAGTGTTATGCTTTTGACATAACCTCACTAGGCTCTATCTTTCACTTAGACTGCCATTGTACCTTTTGCATGATCATGTTGTCCTTATGATCTCTCCACTGTCTTCATCACTATGGAAATTCCTTTGGCAGAAAGGGTCATCTTATGGTATTTTAAACATTGGACTACAATCTTTATATTGCTGCACACAATTACTATCATTCTTTCCAAACATTTGAACTGCAACATGGTGACCATAATATTGATAATTTTTAAATTTTCCTCACTTGACATCATAGAGATTTGTCCCCACTGCCTCTTGATGACTTGAATGCAGTCATCAATAAATAAAGTGGATGTCCCATGTATCTCCTTTCCTTTGGGATCCTTATCATTGCTCCACTTGGCTCTTTCTGTGAATACTACTACCCCATTATGCTTGCTCATTTGTGATATTTACATGTCCTATGTCTCTTCACTTCCTAAGTGACAATTATTCATTATTATCTCATTGTATCTTACTAGCAACACTATTTTGAGATCTTAGAAACATTGCTTTGAACATCCCATTGATCACTTTTAATACTCTCTTAAAGATCACTACTTTTACAAAGTCTACCACTCTTTTTTTTCATTCTTGTCCTTTGATGCATGAATGATGACTATTATTCTTCGTGGTCTCCAAAAAATAACTTGGCAATGATGGATGTTGTAATCTCTTAGATCTTTCTTACATGACCTTTAGGTTGTCCTTGTTTACTTCTGCACAATTTTGTGATGATCCCTCTTTCTGAGTTTTTTGATTATTATCTCTTCAATGCAATGATATTGTTTATTGATGAAAGCATAATTGAACTTGATGCATCTGTTTCACCATTATCACATAACTCATCTATTTTTTGGGAAGAGAAAAATTGTTTTCCTCCTCTTTTAAATGAAAATGACTTCCCCTTGAAAATGATGACAATGAAATAAAACTCACATCATTATTTATATGGACTTGGGATCCACTTAAGAAGATTGAAAGACATATTCAACAAAGTAATATTTCCAAGCATCCTATTGTTTGATTCATTGTGAAAGATGAAAAGTAACCTTTCTTGATAATTCACATAGTTTTGTTGCATCTTTTGAATCTGATAATGAAAGTTGATCAACTCATATGATTCCATATTGATTTAATGCATCATGAATAGGTTTATCATTGATTTGATCAAATTGCTCAATTTCCTATCCCTCCTAAAACACAGAGGGCAACATGTTGGGCTCAACCCTCGTGAGAGCCACATTTTACGCCACATGCTATAACCAGTTGAATCAAAAATAGTAACAAAGATTTGTCTTATATTTACACAAGGAACAAACAAGTTAGATAAATAAATCATATGATAAGTGTGTTTGATTAATCTTTTTGTTTTTGTAGACACCTATGGTCTATTGTCTATTTTAATGCTTATGGACATCAAATTATATGTTTATGAATGTTTTGCACATATTCTGATTAGTGACCTTTCATTGCTCTAACACCAATATTTTTTCAAATGCAAGAAATATAGGAGTAGCAAGGAGAGTGTCAAATGGAAGCAGGATAAGAAGGAAAGACTTAAGATGATGAAGGACAAGGCCAACGAGATTCGTCATTTTAGGAAATGACGGGTCCCTCTTCACTTTATGTGCATTTATTTTTTTAATATATAAATGTATACTATTTTCTTTAAAAGCATTAGAATAATCAGTCCCTCAGCTTGTGAAGGACATTATACACTTATGATCATCAATAAAGATTACATTTGTAATAAATGTTGGCTCTCTTTCTTATTGTATGCAATTGCACAACTATAATAATGCAATCTTTTGACAATCTCTTTTATGCACATGGATAAAATTTAGCAGAAGGTGATATGTATATTTTAATGTTTAAATGCAAACACAATCATAATACTACTTGATTTAACTAGAAGCAAAATCAGGTAATAGTAATGTTGTGACGAGGTGTTGTAAGAGGACATTTTTTGGTGTCTACAATGGCTAATCGAGCTTTATACTTCTCAACACTGCCATCTAGACCAATTTTCTTCTTAAATACCCATTTACAACCAACATGATTTTGACCTTCAGGAAAAGGTACCAAATCCCATGTTTCATTCTTTTTCAATGATGCCATTTCTTCATTCATGGCTTCCAACTAGGAATTTGAATCAGACATATTAATAGCCTCCTTTACAATCCTAGGCTCATCAGTGCTAGTAATCAAAGCATAGGCACAGTTTGAATCCAACATAGAAAATCCATACCTTTTAGGTTGTTGCTTCTTATGTATAGACCTCTTCACAGGTTGAGGATGAGATTGTGGTTCTTCTTCCTATTCATAACTCTCAGAGCTTCTAGAAATATCCTCAGTATCAGGTACACTTTGAATTCATAGTTCCTCTTTATCTAGAGTTTGAGGAATTTCAACTACATCATTCTTCTTTTCTCTTTCTTCTATCTCTAACTGCAGATCAGCTGAAGAAGATTTCATCTCCCAAAAGATTACACTTCTATTGTACACAACCCTCTCAGTAATAGGATTCCAAAGCTTGTATCCTTTAACACCAATTCCATAGCCAATGAAGATACATTTAACAACCTTGTTCTCCAACTTAGATCTTTTCTCATTCGACACATATACATATGCCTCACAGCCAAAGACACGAATATGTCTCAGAGAGGGCTTCTAACCAAACCACGCTTTCATAGGCATTTTATCAACCAAAGCTAAACTGGGTGAATGATTAATCAAGTAACATGTTGTAGATAAAACCTCAGCCTAAAAATTCTACTCTAGACCATCACTGCTCAACATACTCCTCGCTTTTTCCATCAGCGTCATGTTTAGCCTTTCAGCAACTCCATTCTGTTGTGGAGTATAAGGCATAGTTTTATGCCTTTTAATCCCATGGTCTTTGTAGTACCTTTCAAAATCTACAAAACCAAACTCATCACCATTATCTATCCTTAAGCATTTAATTTTTCTTCCAGTCTAATTTTCTACCAAGTTTTTTAAACTCTTTAAACTGACTAAATACTTCTAATTTACTTTTAAGAAAGTACACAAATGCCCTTCTCGAATAATCATCAATAAAATAAACATAATATTTAGATTTCAATAACGAAGGAACATTTATTGGACCAAACACATCAGAGTGAACATAATCCAATATGCTAGAAGATCTATGGGGACTAGAATAAAATGAAACATGGTGTTGCTTTCCATAAATGTAATGTTCACAAAAATCAAACTCAAGGTTACAATCAACAAGCCCTTCTACTAGATTTTTATTTTTCAAGGATTTTAAGCCCTTTTCACCTATGTGGGTGAGTCTATGATGCCATAGCATGGTTTTCTCTACTAGGAGTTTCACCTCCAAGGAGTTTGCACTCATAGGGTCTTCATGTTGCTTCTCTTTATGAGCAACCTTGCTTGACTTTACAGAGACATTGTTACATTGAACAACATGTGCATCCAGCTTGTACAAAGTGCCAATACACCCTTGGCTAGCACCAGAGAGCATCTAGTCATTTTGCAGCTACCACTTGATAATGTAACTTGCACACCAAAATCATTCAACTTACTAACAAAAACCAGGTTACGAGCCAAACTTGGTATGTGTAGTACGCCATCGATTCCTTTGATTCTTCTGTCAGGGAATTGGATTTTGACTCTTCCATGACCAAAAATTTTAAGAGATGAATCACTTTCCAGGTACACCTTTCCACCAGCATACTCTTCATACTTAGTGAACCAATCTTTGTGAGATGTCATGTGAAAAGGCGCACCTGAGTCAATTAGCCAAACATCATCTTATGTCTAAGTCACCAAGGAAACAATGAAGGCATTTGCATCACTCTAAGAAGAGTCATTATCGAAGAGTTTTTGTTGTTGTTCTTCTTTTTCTCCTCTTTACAATCCTTTCCAATATGACCAGTTTGCCCACAATTCCAGCATTTCACCTTGGACTTCTTGCCAGGAGACTTTAATCTCCCTTCAGATTTGGATTTAAACTTCTTGTATTTCTTCTTACCTCTCTCCTTTGATCTACCCTAAATAGCAAGGGCCTCCTTGGCCATCTCAAAAGACTTCCTCCACATTTCTTTTGACAACAATGAAGCAACCATGTCTTCCATCTTAAAGGTGGTCGTTTTACTTCAAATAGCCATTACCAGATGATCCCATGTGTCAAGTAAGGAGCATAATAGAAGCATACAAAGATCCTCCTCCTCTATCTTCACACCAATAGAGGCCAATTGAGAAACAATCATATTAATTGAATTCAGATGGTCTACTACAGATGCACCTTTTTCCATCTTCAAGGAGTATAACTTCTTCCTCAGAAATAAATTATTCACCAAAGACTTGCCCTGATAAATGTCACCAAGTTTCTTCCATAACGAACATAGAATCTTCTCCTCATGGACATTTAGGAGAATAGAATCTGTTGGATGTTGCTGATATGTGGTTTTCATTGATGTCAACACTATTAGCATTAGAGGTTGTATATGTCAAGGATATTAAGAAAATTTTAATAAAGTAAGTTGCAGGTTGTTGGTGGTGCAGTGAAGTTTAGTATGATGGCCAGATTAGTATGTTTATGATCAGAGGTTGTGGATTAAAGGGTTTGTTGTTGAGTATATATAGTTTATCCATGTTAAGTTTTAGAGATCTACATGAAGATTTGATCGAGTTATGAGTATCTGTGTTCTAACATTTTTTTTGTTGCTTAAGTTGGTGTTCCTGAAAGAAGATGATGTGATTCTGGTAATGTGAAATGTTGTGAATGCTTCTCTGGTGATTCATGATGCTTGTGGATGTTTCTAGATTATTTGCTATCTTTTTTACTTGTCTACATTGATCAGTGTGCTCGTGATTGGATATTTTATCTTAAGTGTTCATGTTTTTCATGTTATTGGCCGACAGGGTGATTGTAGTGTGTTGTGGATCTTCAAGGAATAGTTATTGAACATGTTTCATGTTCAAGGATGTTGTTTTGGGTGTTCACTATGTTTTGGACGATGTTGGTTGATTCACATTGATAATTATTTATGTTTTGGGCCAATAGTTTGTATTCATTTTATATTTTATTGAAGCTGACATGTAGATGATGTTATTCTTGGTTGTGGATATATATGAGCTATTGCTTTATCATTTGAAGGTATGATTAAGAAGTGTGTGAGTCCTATGTGTGAATAATGTTCTAATCATTCGAAGGTAGAAGTTAAGTGTAAAGAAGAGTGAGAAGAGTTTATTTTCTTAATCAGAATTGTAATCAGGCATGAGTAGATGCTATTTTCTTGGTTCAAAATCTTGTGAATGTAATCTGAATCTTTCTATAAGACAGTTAGTCTTCCTTTGGGCAATAAGACTTGTTGTATTTGAGCAGTGAGCTCTAGGACATGTGCTTGAATGCATGCACATTGCCCATTTATTCCTTTATACTTTTAACAAGGTATAATCTTGTGGACTAACCTCCACCGTGGTTTTTCCCCTAACAGGGTTTCCACATAAAAAATATTTGTGTTATGTGTGTTTCTAATGTGGTAATGATTTATGCTTTCATGGTTATTAATCAGATCTAAGAACATGTTTAATAAGTTTAAATTTTTGTGACAACTAATTCACCCCCTCTCAGTTGTCTGCCCTTGTGTTGCCAACAATTGGTATTAGAGAAATTTCCTTGGAAGAAGTTTAATAGCTTGAGGTGATCTAGGATGGTGACATATAAGAAGGATAGTCTGAGATTTGATGGAAAAAATTATTCTCTATGGAAGACTCAAATGGAGTGTCATCTGAGATGCATTGGTGAATCCTACTGGAGCATTACAAAGAATAGGTATATCATCCCACATAATGGTCCTTCTACTTTTACTGAGATTAAAGATGTCGAGTACAATATCAAGGCTAAGGAAGCATTGTTGAGTGCTTTGACTGATTCTGAGATGAAAAATGTAATGGATTTGAATACTACTTATGAGATCTAGAAAAATTTGGAAACTTTGTATGAAGGTGATGCCCATGTGAAGATTTATAAGCTACAAAGTCTGAAAGGGAAATATGAAACATTGAAAATGGGTGAAGATGAAAACATTACTGCTTTCATGCAGAGAGTGAATGGACTTGTTTGTAATATCAGATGTATTGGTGGAACATTGGAAGAATTAAATATTGTTGTTAAAGTGCTCAAATCCTTGCCTTCTGCATACAAACAAAAAGTTGCTACTATTGAGGAGATCCGAATTGTGACAAATGTAACCAGAGACATGTTGATTGGTAAGCTTGCTGCTTTTGAGTTAAGTGAGTTTGGTGATGCTCTTCCTAAGATATAATTTGCATTCAAAGCTACTACCTTCGAAAAAGATAAGCAGAGATATGATTTGGGAGAAAGTTCTTCTAGAAAATTTTCCAAGTATGAGCAGGAAATGAGAGAGATTGAATAAGAAGAGAGAAAACTAGATGAGCTTGAAGAACTTCTTGTCAAGAGAGTACCTAAAGGAGTAGGTAAGTATAAAGAGAAATTGGATCTTAAATGTTTTTCTTGCAATAAGATAGGTCATTTTGCCTCAAGGTGTCTAGAAAGAGTTCCTAAGCCAAGACCTAACAATCCTAGATTCCAAAGAAAGTGTTATTATGTTGTTGATGAAGGTGTGACAAATGATGAATTTGATAAAGGGAATGCAAGTGAAGATGAATGGGTATTTATTGCTATCAAGGAAAATGATATGATACCTACTGAATCTGCTAGTTGCATGAATGTGGAAAAAGCTTTGGTAGCCAGAATTGAAGAAAAGGATGAATGGGTGATTGACAGTGGATGCTCTCATCACATGACAGGTGATAAAAGTAGATTTGTGAGTCTTGAAAAGTATGATGGTGGTGTTGTAAGATTTGGTGATGATAAAGCTGGTGTAATCCATGGTAGAGGATCCATTTCTCTTGATGGTAAGAATAATACTAATGATGTTCTATATGTGGAAGGTTTGAAGCATAATCTTTCAAGTGTTGGACAAATGGTTGATAGGGGATACAATCTTCAATTCAAGGATGGAAAATGTAGAATATTGGGGATTTCCATAAATGTGATTGCATCAGGTACAAAAAAAAAAGGTAATATCTTTCACCTGAATGTTGCTAGTAAAATTTGTCTTATTACTCAAGTTGATGAAAGTTGGTTGTGGCATAGGAGATTGTGTCATGTAAACTTTGAAAATATTATCAAGATAAGTTCTACACAGGTTGTGAGAGATCTTCCTAAGTTGGTAAATCCTACTAATACCATATGCAAGGAATGTCAATTAGGGAAGCAAACTAGAGTTTCGTTTCAAAGCAAACAACATTGTTCAAATGAAGTGTCGGAGCTTGTGCATACTGACTTGTGTGGTCCTTCTAGAGTCAGAAGTTTACAAGGAGACAAGTATTTCATGTTACTCATTGATGATTACTCTAGATTGATGTGGGGTGCTTTCTTAAGGGAAAAATATGAAGCTCTAGAGAAATTCAAGATTTTTAAGGCTAAGGTTGAGACAAAGACAGGCCTGAAGATTAAATGTCTGAGATCAAATAAAGGTGGTGAATTCATTTTTGGTGAGTTTAATTCTTTTTTTGAAGAACATGGGATAAAGAGATAATTATCTGCCCCACGAACCGCTCAACAAAATCGAGTTGTGGAAAGGAAGAACATGATAGTTCTAGATGCTGCTAGGACTATGATGTTGGAAAGAAATGTCCCACATATATACTAGAGAGAATCTATGAGTATTGTTGTTTACACTCTCAATCGGGTACATATCAAAGGTGATACTAGTAAAACCCCTTATGAGCTATGGTTTGGTCATAAGCCTATTGTTAGATACTTCAAAAATTTTGGGAGTAAATTGGTGCAGGAGCACCTAAGGAACACTAGGAAACACTAGGCAATTAGGCAACCTAGTTTTTGAATTTTTATCTTTAGTATGTTACCATGAAGGTCATGTTGACCATTGGATAGATGAGATAGCTTAGGATTAAATTTGATCATTAGAATGATGTTTGGAAGGTTTCATGAGATTTTGAGTCCTTTTACTCAATTTCTAGGAAATTGGCAAGAAGTTGCAAAATGTTCCATTTTGCAACTTTGCCATAATAGGATTAGCATACAAGCAGCCAAGGAGTGGTTAAGGACGAGCTCAAGTATTTTAGAGGCCATATTTAAAGAGGACCTCGACATGGAATTGAGGTTGGAATCATTCGAGTTTGTAATTAGTTTTGAAATGAAGAAAACAATGATATTTTAGTGTGCATTTCCTGTTTTGTTTCTACTTGAATTAGTATGTTAATGGATTGATCATGGAATTTTGAATAGAGTAGGATGTAGTGAACTTGTCTTTCAAGCATTGTTTGGAACAGTAGATAGTTAGGTTATTCATTTCAAGCTTTCTTGTAATTACTTTGTTTTTTTCTTTAGTGGTTGTTATGACTGGTAGACTGTGAAAAATGGGGTTTTAGCTCACATTTCCACTGTACCTAGTGTACGAGCTTGTGGGGAATGTGGCTAGGCTCCATTTCTATAAATAGGTTAGGGTTAGGAGTCTATAGAAGTCAAGGAATCATGGAGAAAGTCTTCTCCTAGGCGAGCTTGATAGTGCCTGGCTAGGAAAGAAAGTTAGTGCAAAGCACTTGGTTTGCAGGGGTGACCTTTCTCTGTCAAGGTAGATAGATGCCTTGCAAAGACTTGGCATGAAGGGAGAGGCGTCATCAGTCCATTTGGTGGTTGAATAAACTGACAGTTTGTTGTGTGGTCAGGAAATGGCTTTTAAAAGGCCAAACTTTGCAATTTAAGGGTTACGCCTGTGTACGGACAGTGAAGGTCCAAGACCCCAAAAATATTTGAGAGATAGGCACATGGACCAGGAAACCTAAGGAAAGATCCTATGTTCTTTGGGAAACTTTCAAGGACTGACCTATTTTCTCAGAGGTGGAGACCTAATTGGGGATCCTAGGCTAGTAGCCTTTCTAACCCTAAATGAGGGTTTGGTGAAAGCAATGAAAAGGTGGAGTTTGGTGAACCTTCAAGAACCCTAGGAGGATGGTTTGAAGCTATTGGAGACATTTCTACACCCCTGCAAAGATATAATTGAGTGTTGAGGATAGGTTAGCCTTTAGGGCAGATTAAGGGCTAAGGAAGAGTTGGAGACATTGCACCAAGATTGTCTTGGTATATTGAACTGTGATGGTAGTGGGGTTGGCCAGGAGAACCAAGGGTACCTAAACATGACAAGGGTCCTATAGGTTAGAGTGGTGGAGCAAAACACCAAGGAGGTCTTGCAAGCAAGACCTAGAGCAGGAATCTGTGATTAATTCCTCCAACCCCCCCTATCAGATTGGTATCAGAGCGAGCAAAAGATTTGGGAAGAATCTTGTATGTTAGACCTTGAATCTAGTGGTTCTACCATCATGGTGATAAATGCAGAATTGGCCAAGATGGTTGAAGGACAGAAGGAAGACAATAGGCTATTGAGGGAAAGAATAGACCAACTTGAACAAGCATTGAATGATGTGCAGGTTGAAGGAAGGGTACCAAAGAAAGAAGAGGTTGCAGAGGAAGACAAGATCCCTGAACCTGACCCTGTTTTGAAAGAAGAGCCTTTCTTGAAGGCATTAAAGGCTTTGAGTGGAAAAGCACTTGAAGGCATACCACTGTTTAGTGGAAAAATGGAAGCTAATCTAGTCATAGATTGGAAAGAGGGAATGGAAAACCATTTTGAATGTGATGGATTCACTGAAGCACATAAGGTAAAGATGGCCAAATCAAGATTAAGAGGTTCTGCCTTGACATGGTGGAAGTTCATTCAGAAAGAGAGGGAAAAGGAAGGCAAGAAGCGTATTTCAACTTGGAAAGGTATGGTTGCAAAAGTGAGAGAAGCATACATGCCAGATGATTATGAAATACAATTGCATAAGAAGAGATAGATCTTGAGGCAAAGAGACCAAGATGTGAACACTTATACTGAGGAGTTCCAAAAACTTTGTATGCAGTCTAATGTGACAGAGGATGAAAGTCTCAAGGTGGCTAGGTACCTTAATGGCTTGAAGTGGAAAATTCAAGAGGATATGACTCTTCTAAGTCCCAAGACAGTACACCAATGTTACCAATTGGCTATAAAGATTGAGGAAAGAAGCAAGAGGAAACAAGATCAGGCTTTTAAGAGTAGAGGCAAAGGCAGAGATCAAAGAGGACATAGAGGTGGATACCAAGGTAGAGGGACTGAACAAAGAAACCAAGGAGATTCTAAACTCATAGAGCATGGAGGTGAAACAACTTCTAGAGGAGGATATAACAGAGGTAGAGGACCTCAAGGAGGTTCAAATTGAGGAAGAGGAGCAGGTAGGAGCAATTTTTACTTTGCCAATATGAAGTGTTACCATTGTGGACAAGTAGGCCATCCTACTTATAGGTGCCCAGAGAAAGCATCTTCATCAAATAATGAGAAGAGAGTGGCATATGCACAAGAGACAACATGAGTGTCAAATCACCAGAGGTTAGTCACATTGAATCAGAAATGGGGGAGAATATGATGTTTAGGAGAGTTTTGATTAGACAACCGGTCAAGGAAGAGCCAAAACAGAGAAGAGCCTTATTTAGAGTAAGGTGCAAAATACTTGGAAAGGTGTGTAAGGTTATAGTGGACTCAGGGTCTACTAACAACATAATCTCAGAGGAGGAAATGATGAAATTGAAATTGGAGAAGGTACCCCTCACTAACCCCTACAAAGTAACATGGTTGAACAAAGGGCAGAGTGTTCTTGTTAATGAGCAAGTAACGGTGGAGTTTTCCATTGGAGGGTACAAGGATAAGTTGATTTGTGATGTGTTACCCATGGATGCATGCCATCTACTATTGGGCAGACCATGGCAGTATGACAGAAGTGCCATGTATGATGGGAAAGAGAACACCATTTCTTTCAAGAAGGATGGGAAGACATTTAAGTTGCAGTCATTGTCAGATGAGGAAGAAGGACAGTCAAAGACACCTAGTGTCTTGTTGAGTAGTGGTAAAGAGTTCCTTAACAACCTACATCAAGGGGGTGAAGGATATGTGGTTATGTTACAGCCTAAAGAAGAAGACAAGGTTAAAAAAAAAGTCATACCTAGAGCAGTCCAAGAATTGTTAGAGCAGTTCAAAGATATAGTGAGTGATGGGACACCTGCATCTTTACCTCCAAAGAGAGCCATTAGTCATCAGATTGACTTCATACCAAGGGCTTCACTACCAAACAAAGCAGCCTACAAGCTTACACTAGATCAGAACCTAGAGGTAGCTAGACAAGTGCAGGAGTTATTAGATCAAGGATTGATTAGGAAGAGCATCAGCCCATGTACAGTACCCGTGGTCTTAGCAACTAAGAAAGGTGGTAAGTGGAGATTATGTATTGATTCTAGGGAAATAAATAGAATCACAATCAAGTATAGGTTCCCTATTCCTAGAATTGAGGACTTGATGGATTGTCTTGGGGGAGCTCAGTACTTCACCAAGTTGGATCTCAAGAGCGGATACCATTAGATCAAAATCAAGGATGGAGATGAATGGAAGACAACTTTTAAGAAAAATGATGGGTTGTATGAGTGGAGAGTTATTCCATTTGGCCTCTCTAATGCCCCTAGCACATTCATGAGGCTCATGAATGAAGTGCTCAAAGACTTTATAGGGATATTTGTGGTGGTATATCTTGATGATATACTTATCTTCAGTAAGACAATAGAAGAAGACCTAAAGCATGTGGAGTTGGTTCTTAAAAGGTTGTAAGAGGAGAAGTTAGCCATCAATCTAGAGAAATGTGAGTTCTTCAAATAGGAGCTTGTGTATTTGGGGTTTGTAGTATCCCAAGGATCATTGAAGATGGATCCAAGCAAGGTGGAAGTTATCCTAAACTGGCCTATGCCAACCATAGGGATAGAGGTAAGAAGTTTTCATGGATTAGCCCAATTTTATAGAAAATTCATAAGGAACTTTAGTGGCATATGTGCACCAGTCCTAGACACAATCAAAGGTGGTTTGAAAACTAAGTTTAAGTGGACTCAAGAAGCTAAGAAAGGTTTTGAGAAACTGAAACCGAGAAGTGGCAACTCAACCTATACTTTTGTTACCTAGTTTTGACAAGTTGTTTACTATGGAATGTGATGCTAATGGAGTTGCAGTAGGAGGAGTGCTAATTCAAGAGGGCAGGCCTATATCTTTCTTTAGTGAAAATCTCAATGAAGCTAAGACAAAGTACTCTACCTATGACCTAGAACTATATGCTTTAGTTTAGTCACTTAGGAAGTGGAGGCATTATCTCCTACCTAAAGAGTTTGTGGTCTTTACTGACAATCAGGCACTTAGCTATGTCAACACCCAAGAGAAGTTGAACAATAGAAATTTGAAATGGATGGAGTACATTCAAGCTTTTACTTTCACCATCAAGCACAAGAAGGGACAATTGAACAAGATAGTAGATGCACTAAGCAGGAGATTACTGACAGTGCAAGAGATATAGCTAAAGAGCATTGGAGTGGAGAGTTTCAAGGATCTATATGGGGAAGATGAAGACTTCTCTGAGGCTTACAAGGTATGTTCTAACTTTGAGAATCATTTTCATAGCCAATACTTAGAGTATACATTACAAAGTGGATTTTTATTCAAGGGAAATTAGTTGTGTGTTCCAAAAGGTTCTATGAGAGAGAATCTTATCCAAGAGAAGCACAATGGTAGTCTTAGTGGTCATTTTGGTATCAACAAGACAATGGAACTAGTGAAAAGGTTATACTATTGCCCCAAGTTGCCAAGGGATGTCAGAAGATATGTGGAGTAGTGTGTAGTTTGTATGAAATCCAAAGGGGGAGCTAGTAATGCAGGTTTGTATCAACCTCTACCCATTCCAAATAGACCATGGGAGTGTGTTAGCATGGATTTTGTTGTAGGACTCCCTAAGACTAAGATAGGGTTTGATAGTGTCTATGTGGTGGTAGATAGATTCAGCAAGATGAGTCATTTTATCCCTTGCAAGACCACACATGATGCTAGCTACATTTCTCACCTTTTCTTCAAGGAAATTGTAAGGATCCATGGATTGCCTTTGAGCATTGTATCGGATAGGGATGTGAAGTTTATGAGTCTTTTTTGGAAGACTCTATGGAGCAGATTAGGTACCAACCTGTCTTTTGGATCAGCTTACCATCCTCAAACCGATGGGAAAATAGAAGTGGTTAATAGGGTGTTAGGTAACCTGCTCAGATGCCTAACCAAAGAGTATGGACAGACATGGGACATGGTTATCTCACAGGCTGAGTATGCATACAATGACAGTGTGAATAGGACTACAGGGAAGAGTCCTTTTGAAATAGTATATGGGATGCACCCAAGGGGTGTGTGTGAACTCAGAGATCTTGGAGCTATGGAGAATAGGAGTGGACATGCAGAGGACTTCACTCAGACCATGAAAGAGATTCAAGAGCAGGTAAAGAAGACAATCACCAAGGCTACACAAAAGTTGAAGGATAAGGTAGATTTGTCAAGAAAAGATTTGCAATTTGCAGTAGGAGACTGTCATGGTCCACCTCAAAAAATCTAGGTTGCAGAAGGGTACATCAACCAAATTGCAGATGAAAAGAGTGGGACCATGCAAGGTGTTAGCCAAGTATGGGAAAAATGCATACAAGGTGGAGTTACCTGCAGATTTAGGGATTTCACCAGTGTTCAATGTAGCTAATTTGATTAGATATAAGGGATCAGTCAGTGACTTAGATCATAACAATAGGGATATCTTCAAGGATGTAAGCAACATAGCCTTACCTACTCCAGACAAGCTACAAGCAGAGAGGATCTTGGATCAAGAGTGAAGAAATCTACAAGGCATAAGGTGTACATGGAGCATCTTATCAAATGGGAGAACAAACATGAATCTGAGGTTACATGGGTAAAGGAAGCCTAGTTCAAGAAGCAGGGAATTGAGGAATCACTGATCTCTCCTCACATTCCTTAGTGTTTGTGCAGAGGGGGGAGAATGGTGCAGGAGCACCTAAGGAACACTAGGAAACTAGGCAATTAGGCAACCTAGTTTTTGAATTTTTATCTTTAGTATGTTACCATGAAGGTCATGTTGACCATTGGATAGATGAGATAGCTTAGGATTAAATTTGATCATTAGAATGATGTTTGGAAGGTTTCATGAGATTTTGAGTCCTTTTACTCAGTTTCTAGGAAATTGGTAAGAAGTTGCAAAATGTTCCATTTTGCAACTTTGCCATAATAGGATTAGCATACAAGCGGCCAAGGAGCGGTTAAGGCCGAGCTTAACTATTTTAGAGGCCATATTTAAAGAGGAACTCGACATGGAATTAAGGTTGGAATCATTTGAATTTGTAATTAGTTTTGAAATGAAGAAAATAATGATATTTTAGTGTGCATTTCCTGTTTTGTTTCTGCTTGAATTAGTATGTTAATGGATTGATCATGGCATTTTGAATAGAGTAGGATGTAGTGAACTTGTCTTTCAAGAATTGTTTGGAACAGTAGATAGTTAGGTTATTTGTTTCAAGCTTTCTTGTAATTACTTTGTTTTTTTCTTTAGTGGCTGTTCTGACTGGTAGACTGTGAAAAATGGGGTTTTAGCTCACATTTCCACTGTACCTAGTGTACGGGATTGTGGGGAATGTGGCTAGGCTCCATGTCTGTAAATAGGCTAGGGTTAGGAGTTTGTAGAAGTCAAGGAATCATGGAGAAAGTCTTCTCCTAGGCGAGCTTGATAGTGCCCGACTAGGAAAGAAAGTTAGTGCAAAGCACTTAGTTTGCAGGGGTGACCTTTCCGTGTCAAGGCACGGTGTGGAGAGGTAGATAGATGCCTTGCAAAGACTTGGAATGAAGGAAGAGGCTTCATTAGTCCATTTGGTGGTTGAATAAATTGAAAGTTTGTTGTGTGGTTAGGAAATGGCTTTTAAAAGGCCAAACTGTGCAATTTAAGGGTTACGCCTGTGTACGGACAGTGAAGGTCCAAGACCCCAAAAATATTTGAGAGATAGGCACATGGACTAGGAAACCTGAGGAAGGATCCTATGTTCTTTGGGAAAATTTCAAGGACTGGCCTGTTTTCTCAGAGGTGGAGACCTAATTGGGGCTCCTAGGCTAGTAGCCTTTCTAACCCTAAATGAGGGTTTGGTGAAAGCGATGAAAAGGTGGAGTTTGGTGAACCTTCAAGAACCCTAGGAGGATGGTTTGAAGCTATTGGAGAAATTTCTACACCCCTGCAAATATCTAATTGAGTGTTGAGGATAGGTTAGCCTTTAGGGCAGATTAAGGGCTAAGGAAGAGTTGGAGACATTGCACCAAGATTGTCTTGGTAGACTGAACTGTGATGGTAGTGGGGTTGGCTAGGAGAACCAGGGGTACCTAAACATGACAAGGGTCCTATAGGTTAGAGTGGTGGAGCAAAACACCAAGGAGGTCTTGCAAGAAAGACCTAGAGCAGGAATCTGTGATTGATTCCTCCAACCCCCTCCCTATCATAAATGCTATATCAAAAGAGATGAAGATATAGGAAATTTTGATGCTAGAAGTGATGAAGGAATATTTCTTGGTTATTCTACTAAAATTAAAGCCTACCGGTGCTTCAACTAGAGATTGAGGAAAGTAGTTGAAAGTGCCAATGTCAAGGTTGATGAAGACACAGTTAGACCATCCAGAACTTGTGGATATGATTCAGATGATCAAAATGTCAGTTCAGTTCAGACTCAAATCAAGTGCAGATCATTTCGGTGAATAAGGAAAGCTAAGGGGAAGGAACTAGTGAAAGTGTAGAAGAGAGATCACAAGAGCCTGAAGTTCAAGAACATCCTAAGAATCCAAGGTATGTAAGACTGAATCATTTAGAAGATCAAATTATAGGTTATAAGAACAAAGGTGTTCAAACTAGGAGAAGAATTATAGAAGAATACTATTTTAGTTCAAATATTGAGCCTAATAGTGTCAATGAAGCATGCAAAGATGAACATTGGATGGAAGCAATGAAATAAGAGCTACAAAAAATTAAGAAGAATAAATCATGGATTCTTGTTCCTAGACCTAAGGAAAAAAAATGTAATTGGAACTAAATGGGTCTTTCAGAACAAACTGAATGAGCAAGGTGAAGTTGTTAGAAACAAAGCAAGACTGGTGTGTAAAGGATATTCACAGATGGAAGGAATTTACTTTGAAGAAACTTTTTCCCCTGTTGCTAGGATTGAAACTGTGAGATTATTTCTTGCTTATGCTGCTTATAAAAACTTCAAGGTTTATTAGATGGATGTCAAGTCAACATTTCTAAATGGTGAACTAGAAGAAGTGTATATTGAGAAACCTGATGGATTTCAATTGACTGATCAGCGACATATGGTTTTTTGGTTGACGAAATCATTGTATGGACTTAAGCAAGCCCCAAGAGCATGGTATGCTAGATTGGATAAGTATTTGTTGAAACTTGGATTTAATAAAGGTACTGCTAATAGTAATATGTATTTCAAGATTGATCATGATAAAGATTTGATTGTTGAAGTCTTTGTTGATGATATCATTTTTGGAGGAGATGATAGTTTGTGCATGAAGTTTGTTGATGAGATGCAAAGTGAATTTGAGATGTTTATGATTGGAGAAATAAAATTATTTTTGGGATTATAAATTACTCAGCTAGACAAAGGGATCTTTATATCTCAATCCAAGTATGTGAAAGAATTGCTAAAGAAGTTTGGTATGGAAGATTCAAAGCCAGTTGGTACACCTATGGTGACCGGATGTAAGTTGAATCAAGATGATGATTATCCTAAAGAAAACTAGACTAGATACAGATCCATGATTGGTGGATTGCTTTATTTGACTCAAACTAGACCTAATATCATGAATGTTGTATGCATTGTTGCAATATTTCAAGTTGATCCTAAGGAATCTCATGTGACTGGTATGAAGAGGATTTTCAGATACTTGAAGGGGATAGTTGATTTTGGCCTGTGGTATCCTAAAGAAGATGACTTTACTTTGAGTGCATTTATTGATGTTGATTGGGAAATAGATTTGAATGACATAAAGAGTACCAATGGTGGTGCATTTTTCTTGGGAAAGAAGCTAATTTTGTGGTTAAGTAAGAAGAAAAATGCCATTTCTTTATCTACTACAGAGGAAAAATACATTGTTATTGCTAACAATTGTACTCAAGTATTGTGGATGAAGCAGATGTTGAAAGATATCAAAGTTGTATATGATGAACCTATTGCTATATTCTATGATAATTCAAGTGCAATTAACATTTCTAAGAATCTGGTGCTGCATTAAAAAACCAAGCATATATCTATCAAGTTTCGCTTTTTGAGAGAGAAGGTGAGTGAAAAGGAAGTCAGATTGGAGTATGTTCCCACTAAGGAAAAAATTGCAAATATATTTACTAAGCCTTTTCCTAAGGATACTTTTGAGTATCTCATAGGGAAGCTAGGGGTGATTACCCCTCCTAATCAGAACTAACATGCAATTCATTACATTAATCCATACATTTCATAGTCATATCTTGATCCGGATTGATGTTGTGGTGGCTACTACTCAGGGGGAGTAGTCAAATGTTTAGAAATGTGGTTTAAAGCTTGTGTGAGAAAGATAATGATCTATATAGGATCTAGGACAATTGCTTTTAGAATGCTTAACGTAAATGATCACTTAATTACAATGCTCAAATGAATAAAAGAATATAATATAATTGCCAAGATAATGAACTGAAAAGAAAGAGAGAAGAATAAGAGGAGACAAACGCAATTGATAACGGAGTTCATCCCTAAGGACTACGTCTCCGGGCCCCTCTCCAACGGAGTGACCGATCCGATTATACTCCAAAATCAGTTACAATTGCGATAGCATCATTCCTTTCAAGCACATCGATATCACATCATAACTTCGACGTACAGGAACAATTACAATCATCTCCCGAGCATTCTCTCGTTCTCACCACCTGGACTTTTTTTTTTTTTTAAAACAACGCCTATTACCCCTCTTTTTATACATAAAATTTGCCTAATTAGGCTTAACCATCAAATTAATTGCATAACTCCCTCTAACAGTTCGTACAACCCTCTGATATCTCCATTTAGTTTCTGGTTTAGATTTTTAGAGCTGGTTTTACTTGCTTATGGCTTAATTAGCCATTTTGTTATGGCTCAGTTAACAAACACACAACAAAACCAAACTGTTGCCATAAGATATTCGGATATGTTGTGTGGTCTACTGGCAGCTTAGCTTTTTAGTGGCCGTGGGGTCGGCGGTTCCAACCCTGCCGGACTCGCTTTATAACCAATACTCGAATTGATAAACAATATAAACAACTGGCTCCATAGAAACACAGATGGCTATGTTTGGCATAGTGGTTACCGATGGTTATGGGTGAAGTGGAGGTTGTGGGTTCGAAACACAACAACCACAAACTCTTTTGTTGAAACGAACTCACCCGCCGAACGAAGGAGCGCTTGCACAAACATGCCACGTGTCAAGCCATTATTGGCTAATACCTAATGATGTGTCCACTGACGAAGCCGCCCATGGGATAACCATACTACTAACTGGGAGCCACGTGTTAGAGTGCTATTCGCCTAACCTGATGACGTGTATGCTGACTAAGCAAACCTGTATGTTGACTGTGTTGCCAATGATGTCGCCACGTGTCCGATGACATGTCGTACGGATGCCACATGTCGCACTCCCATTGGTCCATACAATTTGACTCATACACCATGTGTCACGCTGGAGTTTGACCATGTGAAATCCGTATAGTACAGACTGACACGTCAGTATGGTGACATCATCATCTGTACCCTCAAGTCAACCGAACTTTGACTGCCTGTAACTCGATCATATGATGTCAGATTTCGACAAAATGAACACTGTCGGAATTGTCTCGATGAGCTCTTCATGATGACGCTGGTTCCGTCAATTTCTGAGATGATTTTTTTTCCTTCTGGATGACCCTGAAGCCTATTTGACTAGAATTTTGACCGGCCGTAACTTGCACAAATGGAGTTCTTTTTGCCCCGTTCAAGTTGCATTGGAATCAGGACATCGTTCTCTTTCTGATGAAGCTAAAATCTGGAGTATTGGGAACACTTCAATTTTCACTAAAAAATTATCCCCCGGATCAGGGCTCCCCATTGGAGGACCTCCGAAAGCTTGATTACTTGGAAATTAAGTGAGGGTAAAGTTCCCTCACTTTACCAATCTCCATCCATCTTGCTTTGCTTGGATGCATCCCCTTCAGGCCCACTCTGAGGTACTCAACATCTCCTCTTCGTGAAGTTCTGACATTCCTGTCGAGAATAACATCTTCTGGCAACTCTGAGATGTACTCTGGTGAAAGGTCATCAACTGATGGAACCTGAATGTCTGTGACCTCATCTAGGATCATTGGAGGTTCATACAGTTTCAAATTCTCAACATTGACAACCGAGTAAATATGCATGTATGGAGGAAGATTGAGGCAGAAGGCATTAGTACCAATCTTCTCAAGGATCTCAAAAGGACCATGCCTAATTTGCTTAAGCTTTTTACCTTCACCTTGCATCCTTTCCTTACTAATATGTAACCAAACTCTGTCTCCAACCTGAAAATGATGATCAGTGCGATGCTTGTCATGGCGAACCTTGTATTTTGCTTGGCTCTGTTCCAACTGTGCTTCCACTGCCTGATGAATTGCTTGGACTTTCTGGATGAACTTCAAAGCCTTCTCTGCATCATGGCATCCATCTTCAACATCATCTTTCCCAAAAGCAAAATCCATCGGTGTCTTGGGCACATAACCAAAGCATGTCTCAAAAGGAGACCTCTTAGTAGAAGAGTGTCTGCATGGTTGTAGGCATGCTGCACATAATGAAGACTCTCATCCCACAACTTAGGATGCTTACTGCAGTAACCTCTGAGTAGATGCACAACTGTCCTATTTACAACCTCTATCTGTCGTCAGTCTGTGGATGGAAGGTTGTACTCTTCTTCAGTCTGGTGTCCATAAGTCCCCACAAAGTTGACCAAAATTCCCCCAAGAATCGAGAATCTCGATCCGATACAATAGAAGTAGGTAACCCAAAATGAACCCATACAAATTGAAAGTACATATGAGCTGTTAGTTCAGCAGTGACCTATTTTTTACAAGGCATCAAAATACACATTTTGCTGAACCGATCAACTACTACATACAAATAATCATGTCCCTTCCTAGACATAGGTAACCCCCCAACAAATTCCATTGACACACTTTCCCATGGACGAGAAGGTACAGGTAGAGGTGTGTACAAACCCAACTTCCTGTTACTAGGCTTACTAGTTGCACACATAACACAACCTCTAATATACTTAGTTACAGTTTCTTGCATACAAGGCCAATAACAATATTTCTGTAGCTGAGTCAATGTTTTGTTTACCCCAAAGTGTCCTGCAATCAATGAGGTATGTGCTTCTCTAATAACCTGTGCTTGTTCATCCTTTGGAACACATAATTTTCCCAAGTGATATAACAGTTTATCCTGCACATAATAATCTTTCTCTTCTACATGTTTACCATTCATTAAAGCAACATAGATATCCTTAAAGTTCTCATCATTAGCATATTGTTCCGAAAACTTTCATGAACCATAGAACTATTCTGAAGGATTATCAAAGCATTCATCATAGGAGGTCTAGAGAGCATGTCTGCTACTTTGTTATGGGTACCTTTCTTATACTTAATAACCAAATGAAGCTGTTGTAGAAAACCCATCCACCGAAAGTGCCTACTTTGTTGCAGTTTAGTTTGTGAGTGCAAATACTGAAGTGGCTGGTGATCAGTGTGGATTACAGTTTCTTTCCCCATTATGTAATGTTTCCATTTTTTAACACTCTGAACTAAAGCATAAAGTTCTTTATCATAAGTGGGATAGTTACTTACTGCTCCTGAAAAAGTTTCAGAGTGGTAGCAAACTGGTTTACCTCCTTGCATGAGTACTGCTCCCATGGCAAACCCACTCGCATCTGTCTCAATCTCAAATGGTTGATGTAGATCTGGTAAGGCCAAAACTGGTGCGGTGCTCAACTTTCCCTTCAAAGTGTCGAAAGCCTTCTGCTGTGGACCTCCCCACTGAAAAGTTGCCCTTGTACTGGTTAATGCATGCAATGGTGATGCTATATAAGAGAAATTTGCAATAAACTTTCTCCAGTACTGAACTGCACCTAGGAAACTTCTGACCTCTGTGACTATACTTGGCTTAGGCCATTTTACAATAGCTTCGACCTTCGTAGGGTCTACTTTCAATTGACCACCCCCTACGACATAGCCTAAGTACACTAAGGATGTCTTAGCAAATTCACATTTAGACATCTTTACATACAATTTTTCTTTTCTCAATACATCAAAGACTTTATTTACATGACTTACATGATCTTCCCAAGTTCGACTGAATACCTCAGATTTATCATCTTCTTTGGCTTTTACAAGCATCAATACAAATTTTTTACTTGAGTTGACCAACCTCTTCATTTGACCAGCATTAACTAGTGTAAGATTAGTCTTCACCTTATGTGCCCGTACAATGTATTCTACCCCATCTTTAAAAAGATGATACTTATTCTCCCCCCTATAAAAGATTGCTTTTTTGTCATAAAGATAAGGACTTCCTAACACAAGCCCACAAATATCCAAAGGGACCACATCTACTTCTACCTCATCTACAAAGTTTGCAGTGATAGCAAATCTCAATTTACACTGTTTAGTTACTTGTAGTTGAGCATCATTGCAAACCCATCCGAGTGGATATGGTTTCGGATGAGGTGTTGTATCAAATTTTTCTTTACAACTTCTTCAGATATTAAGTTGACTTGTGAACCCGTATCAAACAGAGTATCAACCTTAGTATGTTTTGTTACAACACGAATGTGAAACAATTCATTTCTTTGCTTATCAACCTTAGGAGAAGATTCTTTACTTGTACTTGCACTGGCATTAGAAAAACTTGCATTAGAAGAGAGAGATATACCTTTCCCTTTACCTTGGATTCCGGTAGCAACAATCTTTGTCTCATCTCCAGAGTCAGAACCAAGATCCTGTTGAATCACTGCAGTAGTCTTTTGCTTGCCTTTATTACCTCCATATCTTTTCGGCCTCAACTCAGGATGAAGCTTCCAACATCTTGAATCATCATGCCCCTCTTTCTTGCAATGGGAGCATGTGGGTTTCTCACCCTCTTTCTTAGCTGTAGCTGTCTTCTTCCCTTTGCCTTTATCTTCGTCTTTTTCTTTCCCTTTAGACTTACCCTCAAACTTAGATGGCTTCTTGGAAAAGTTATCACTAAAAGTATTCTTACCCCTTGACTCTATATGAGTAGCTTGAACAGACACCTCGTCTAGATTGTTGGGACTCAACATCAAAATAGTGTGCCTAAGGTAAGAATGTAAACCACCAATATACTTAAGTAATGTGTCTTGGGTATACAAGGGAACATTTAGAGCAATGGCCCGTTTTCTAAACTCATGAGTATATCCTGGACAGACTGCCCCTTACCTTGCCTAAAGGTTTGCCAATTCATGGTTAACTGTTGCATGTAACCTAAAGGATAGAATTGTTTCCTAAGGGCAGCAACAAACTCCATCCAAGACATATTAACTTGACCATGGCGAGCAATTTCTTCCCGAGTTTTACTCTCCCACCAGGTGAGAGCTGTACCTCCCAACCGGAGAGTTGCTAATTGAATCCTAGAAGCATCTTCTACTAGGCCTTGAATCCTACAGTATACTTCTACTTGTTGGACCCAATCGTCTAACTTCTCAGCATTTAACTCCCCACAGTATTTAGGTAACTCAAATTTTACATCAAGCTTAATTACAGGCTTAGACTTGCTCTTAAATGGATTTACATTAGAAGAACGAGAAGGAGAAGGAGGAGAAGAAGAAGGGGGAGGAGAAGAAGAGGGAGAAGATGGAGGAGGAGTTTCTGGAGCTTTATCCTCTGTGTCTTTCTGATCTTCCTGCTTCTCATGCTTTGAAGAACCTCCCTTTTCACGCTTCTTCTTTTCTGCATAAAGTTCGTCCACCATCGCCTTCATGTCAAGGAATAGCTTCTGGAAATCCTTGTCACTGAGCTCTGAACTTTGTCCACCTTCTTTCGCTTCCATCTATGACAGTTGATTAGCTCTTCGTCTTCCGATCTCTGGATTATATTCTTCAAGTTCTCCTTCACCTCATTGCAACCTGGATCTTGTTAGCATTCAATTTATGCAATACTAGCCACACACAAAGCTCTGATACCAACTTGATCTATATAGGATCTAGGACAATTGCTTTTAGAATGCTTAACGTAAATGATCACTTAATTACAATGCTCAAATGAATAAAAGAACATAATATAATTGCCAAGATAATGAACTGAAAAGAAAGAGAGAAGAATAAGAGGAGACAAACGCAATTGATAACGGAGTTCGTCCCTAAGGACTACATCTCCGAGCCCCTCTCCAATGGAGTGACCAATCCGATTATACTCCAAAATCAGTTACAATTGTGACAGCATCATTCCCTTCAAGCACATCGATATCACAGCATAACTTTGACATACAGGAACAATTACAATCATCTCCCGAGCATTCTCTCGTTCTCACCACCTGGACTTTTTTTTTTTTTTTTAAAAACAAGGCCTATTACCCCTCTTTTTATACATAAAATTTGCCTAATTAGGCTTAACCATCAAATTAATTGCATAACTCCCTCTAATAGTTCGTACAACCCTCTGATATCTCCATTTAGTTTCTGGTTTAGATTTTAGAGCTGGTTTTACTTGCTTATGGCTTAATTAGCCATTTTGTTATGGCTCGGTTAACAAACACACAAAAAAACCAAACTGTGTCCATAAGATATTTGGATATGTTGCATGGTCTACCGGTAGCTTAGCTTTTTAGTGGCCGTGGGGTTGGCGGTTCCAACCCCGCCGAACTCGCTTTATAACCAATACCCAAATTGATAAACAATATAAACAACCAGCTCCATATATACACAGACGGCTATGTTTGGCATAGTGGTTACCGATGGTTACAGGCGAAGTGGAGGTTGTGGGTTCAAAACACAACAACCACAAACTCTTTTGTTGAAACGAACTCACCCACCGAACGGAGGAGCTCTTGCACAAACATGCCACGTGTCAAGCCATTATTGGCTAATACCTGACGATGTGTCCGCTGACAAAGCTGCTCATGGGATAACCGTACTGCTGACTGGGAGCCACATGTCAGAGTGCTATTCGCCGAACCTGATGACGTGTATGCTGACTAAGCAAACCTGTACGCTGACTGTGTTGCCAACGATGTCGCCACATGTCCGATGACGTGTCGTACGGATGCCACGTGTCACACTCCCATTGGTCCGTACAATCTGACTCATATTCCACATGTCACGCTGGAGTTCGACCATGTGAAATCCGTACAGTACGGACTGACACATCAATATGGTGACGTCATCATCTGTACCCTTAAGTCAACCGAACTTTGAGTGCCTGTAACTCGATCATATGATGTCGGATTTCGATGAAACGAACGCTGTCGGAATAGTCTCAACGAGCTCTTCGCGATGACGTTGGTTCTATCAATTTCTAAGATGATTATTTTTTCACCTTCTGGATGACCCTGAAGCCTGTTTGACTGGAAGTTTAACCGGCCGTAACTTGCACAAATGGAGTCCTTTTTGCCCCGTTCAAGTTGCGTTGGAATCAAGATGTCGTTCTCTTTCTGATGAAGCTAAAATATGGAGTATTGGGAAAACTTCAATTTTCACTGAAAAATTATCCCCCGGATCAGATAATGTGTATATTTTTCATTGATTTCAAAGGGGGAGAAGAGTCATGTGAAAAACTGTGAATTATCTGGGGAGAAGAGTCAAAATCTAAGGGGGGAAAGTGTTAAGAGAAATTTAGGTTGATGGTGTTTTTCACATCATGTGTTGCCATCAATGCCAAAGGGGGAGATTGTTGGATGTTTCTGATATGTGGTTGTCATTGATGTCAACACTATCAGCATTAGAGGTTGTATATATCGAGGATATTGAGAAAATTGTAATAAAGTAAGTTGCAGGTTGTTGATGGTGTAGTGAAGTTCAGTATGATGGCCAACTCAATACGTTGATGATCGAAGGTTGTGGATTAGAGGGTTTGTTTTTGAGTATATCTAGTTTATCCACGTTAAGTTTCAGAGATCCGCATGAAGACTTGATCGAGTTATAAGTATTTGTATTCTAATAGTTTTTTTGTTGCTTCAGTTGGTGTTCCTGAAAGAAGATGATGTGACTATGGTAACATGAAGTGTTGCAAATGCTTCTTTGGTGATTCATGATGCTTGTGGATGTTTCTAGATCATGCTCTATCTTTTTTTCTCGTCTGAATTGATTGGTGTGCTCGCGATTGAAGATTTTCTCTTGCATGTTCATGTTTTTCATGTTCTTGGCCGACAAGGTGATTGTAGCCTATTGTGGATCTTCAAGGAATAATTATTGAATATGTTTCATGTTCGAGGATTTTTTTTGGGTCTTCACTATGTTGTGGTCAATGTTGGTTGATTCACATTGATAATTATTTATGTTTTGGGCCAATAGTTTGAATTCATTTTATATTTTATTGAAGCCAACATGTAGATGATGTTATTCTTGGTTGCAGATATATATGAGTGATTGTTTTATCATTTGAAGGTATGATTGTGAAGAAAAGTGTGTGACTCATGTGTGCGAATAATTTTCTAATCATTTGAATGTAGAAGTTAAGTGTGAAGAAGAGTGAGTAGAGTTTATGTGCTTAACCAAAACTGTAATCAAGCATGAGAAGATGTTATTTTCTCAATTCAAAATCTTTTGAATGTAATTTGAATCTTTTTGTAAGATAATGAGTCTTCCTTCGGGCAGTAATCCTTGTTGTATTTGAGCAGTGAGCTCTAGGTAGTGTGCCTAAATGCATGTACATTCCCCATTTATTCCTTTATACTTTTAACAGGGTATAATCTTGTGGACTAACCTCCATCGTGGTTTTTCCTGTAACAGGGTTTCCACGTAAAAAATCTTGGTGTTATGTGTGTTTTTGATGTGGTAATAATTTATGCTTTCATGGTTATTAATTAAATATAAGAACAAGTTTAATAAGTTTAAATTTATGTGACAACTAATTCACCCCCCCTCTCAGTTTTCTGCCCTTGTGTCGGTTGTTGTACTTCCAATAGCCATTACCAAATGATCCCATGTGTCAGGTAAGGAGCATAACATAAGCATACAATGATCCTCCTCTATCTTCACACCCACAGAGGCCAACTGAGCAACGAACATATTAAATGAATTCAGATGGTCTGCTATAGATGCACCTTCTTCCATCTTCAAGGAGTATAACTTATTCCTCAGGAATAAATTATTCACTAGAGACTTCCCCTGATAAATGTCACCAAGTTTCTTCCATAACGAAGATGCAGTCTTCTCCTCATGGACATTTAGGAGAAAAAAATCAGCCAGACAAAGCCTTATCACTCCTCTAGCCTTCCTATTTGCGAGGTCCCAATCTTCTTGCTTCATGCCTTGGGGAATAGACACAACAATCTAGAGGTCTCTATCCACCAATAGATCTTCCATTTTGAGTTTCCACAACTCAAAATTGTTACCATTGAACTTTTTAATTTCTACTCTTCTTGATGTGCTTTCCATCTCAAACTGTAAACAAGACAATCAATTTTCTCTACAAGACTCCTAGTGAACAAAATTATCACAAAAAACTATCCCTACCTACAAGGATAACACAACTGGCCAGGCTTTGATACCACTTGTAAGGAAAGCCCAGTGTTGAAATGCCTTCCTAATGCAAAATTCTCAGGGAAGAAGTGCAGAAAAAACTAAACCAAGTTACACAATAAAAAGAAACACATTAATAGAGTAAATTGATCAGAAAACACACAAAATTGAAACACCAAATTTACGTGGGAAAACCCTTACGTGAGAAAATCCACACACTAAGTAAAGCCACTTTGTATTATAGTAAATAGATTACATACTGATTTATAGAATTCACTCTCAGGTGTTAATTCACAACAATACAATCCCTTGACTGGCCTCACTCACAGATTACAATTCTCCCTCATTATTACAATGCTAGTAAAATCATACAATGTAGAACCACTCAACTACCCTCTTCATTGAGCCACATGCCATTTAATTAGGATAAAGAGGATTTGAATATGCATTCAATGCATCTTACTATCCATTCAATTTGATTTGATCTCGATCACCTCTGCAAACCATGTCATTGTCATGAAGATCAAATCTTTATTTAATGTGATTGATAGAGTAGTTTTTTAATTAATTTTCCCCTCTAATGTCGATTACTAGGTGATCTACCCATGTTCACACTAATAACTACCATGAAATTCACAATAAGGATGTGAATTGCATGATCATACAATTGATAATCGCCATTAGCTTATATGCATTACCATATGTCCTTATCAACCTATCAGGTCCCACCATATGCCTTCACAAGTTACTGAGTCAACCATTGTACCACTTAACAACTTGGCACTAGTCAGGTCCATCATGACACGTGTATGAAGCCCACACACCCCGCAGGAGTTACTCAAGACCCACCACAAGAGGTGCAGGGTTAGCGGGCATTGTTGGATTATTTTAATCATAGTCATCAATCAATAAAGATGTCATCGCACTGTCAACATGACATCAAATTCATTCCCACTGGCCAATCCTGTACGAAGTTGTTAATTCATTAGAAATCTTAACTTCATAACCTCTATCAGAGGTTAGGGATTTCTCAAAGCCTACAACATGCCAACAACACGAAGAACCACTATCACCAAGTTGGGAGGTTATGAAAAATTAGAACCTCGCAACTTCGGTTGTGAAGTTTCAACTTTTTGCGATCTAGGGATATGTCAAAAAGTTATGAATTTCCATAACTTTGTGACATAATTTCCAAAGTTCAGAAATCAGGGATCCCGCGACATGAAGGCCGATAAAAGGAAAAACACCAAGATTTACAAGAAGTTCCAAACCAGCAAGTTGAGGCACATTTTCCAACATTGGGCAATAGAGTCAATATCCACTAATATAAATATATATGACATGAACTAAGAACCTTCAGAAAACCCAAAAAGAACACACCAAATTGAGACAAAACTTCCTAAACTAAAATATTTACAAAGGGGATCTGCATGGGTACTCACATCTAGTATAATTTGAGATCTTTCCCATTATAAGGAATAGGAAATAAAGTTTCATCGAGGTAAGATAAGTTGAAGGTATTTATAAGACCATATTCTTAGGTCACTTTGAATGGACCTTTCCAGAGTGCATCAAACTTCTTGTGTGCACCTTTGGATTCTCTCCTTTTATCCCACAATAATACCAAATCCACAATCATGAATCTTCTAGGCCTAACCTTTATATCAAAAAATCACTTGACCTTAGCCTAATGCATTGTGATCTTGTCTACCATATCATCCCTTTGTTCTTTGATTCTAGAGAGAAGCATGATCCTTTTCTCTAGAGAATCTTGAAATTCTTGATCTTCTATCACAGTCTGTAACTTACTAGCAGAAAACTCCAAAGGAAAAGGTAAACCACTGCCTATTCCATACACCAACTCAAAAGGAGACATACCTATGGACTTTGTAGGAGTTATATTGTCTGACCATAGTGCTTCAAAGAGTTTCTTATGCCAATTTTTTTGGTTTTCATTTACTAGCTTCTTCATGATGTTGATTAATTTTTTGTTGCTAGATTATGCATTCCCATTCCCTTGAGGGTAATAATCTGTTGAATGAGACAAATAAATCCCATGTTCATAGAAAAAGAGGGTTATCTTTGTCTTCCTCCTACAATGATTCAACAACTAGGCCTTTACAGTCATGATTCATAGATTGGACATCTAACCTGAATAGCTATTTCAATCATCATGAAGGTGTATTTAACTTGTCAACCCAGGGATGTGAACTTGAAATGGGTCAGCACAGTATGTGCACTAGGAACCCAAAGTATCCATTTTCATTCTACAACTAAGAAAGACATAATGTTGAAAGTAAATTTCTTAGAAAGGAATAACATAAATGCTAACCATCAAACAACAATTACACCAAGCGAAAATGAATGACATAAATGAGAATCTGAGCAAACAAACAGGGCACTACTCTATCTGCTTTGGTTGCAGGAATAGTCACAAAATTGAATTCTAGTGGTTGTAGGAATAGTCGATGCCAGATTTTTAACTAATTATTGAACATAAAGTAATACTAAACTAATACTAAACTAAAGGATGGATTACTCACCAAGTGGGCCCCCTTGGATAAGTATCCTCTAAAACTAATGAGAACTTAGAAGCGTGAACTTAGAACTTCATTTTATTCATTGTAAATCATGAGTACAAAAGAGTAATATATCTGTATTTCTAAAAACTCAAGAATGCAAGTACAATATCAAATTGTGCAACCTTCAGAGAAGGAGCATCTAATCTTTATATATACTACCAACTAAACAAGCCAGTCAACTCCATGAATTGGGAGGACACCATTTAGGGAAAATAGAGAAAGTGGGGTGGTGGTTATGCATGCATGGAATCCAGTCAGACATGCATGTCCAACCGTAGATTTAGTGTTGCAGTAATGTGCACGTTTGCTCAACATCAATAATGACCACTACAATGTGGTTACATTCGGTTTGCATGGGGAATCTCCTTCCGTCAACCTCCTTTGACCTTTGAACGATTCCCTGGTTGGACGTTATGATGCATGCCTAGCTAGCGGTGTCTTCATCAATTTAGCATCCTCAAATTAAATTTGCATGGCAATGTTAGTACACACAATAATTACATATCTCTAACCACCTTAAGGAACATTCATTAACCACATGAAAAGTTAATATAGACAATCCATATAACATGCCATTATCATTAAAGGTTTGTAGAAATAAGATTAAGCCCAATGTCTAAAGTTTGAGAAAAATATCATAAAAGTATCAACAATTAACATCAAATTCCATGATAACTTCAGCAACTAAATCACAAATTCTAACCAAAAATGAGACCATAAACTAGACTCATCACTGCCCCCAACCTAAGGTCTTGTTGGTCCTCCAGCAGGGGAAGGGTTGTTCTTTTGCTTGGTCAATTCTCTGAGATTTGCAACTAACAACTGTCCCACATTAGAGTGTGTTGTGTGTGAATCAATATCCCAATAGAATCCTCCCAATCTGTCTAATCTACTCCATCTTTGTCTCCCTATAGCAATATCATATTGGTAGAACTTGAAGTTCGATATAGGCCACATTAGGATGGATGGCTGAAAAGTCAGGGGAAGCCTGAATCACCCCTTTGTCCTTCCAATGTGAATATATCTATCAATTATTTTAAGAGTTGTTGCATAGTTCTAGATGGAATGAGGCTCAGCCTGCTTGAGATCATCAGTTAGGTTGTTCCATCTTTGTGAGAGGTATCTCTTCACATTTTCCTCTTTTTCTTTTGCCTTTGCCTCATATTCACTATAAATTGCTTCTATCCAAGGCATAATCCTATTACCATAGCTAGGTCTGAAAAGCATTATGTGTCATTCCCTAAAAATATCCCTTGGATTCCTTGATTCAACCCTAATGGATAGGGGGATGTTGGATTCCATATGCTTATAGGCCCCATACTGTTGTCCCCAACTAATCTTATTTTGTACCCAAGACATAAATGCCCTTAATTGGACATCCCCAACATACAACAACAGATTCCAATCATGGTCAAGAATTACAACATAATTATGCAAATAAAACTCACACAACAAATTCTTCATTTCAGGGGAAGCAATCTGATAAGAATTCAAAAATTCAGTAGGGGTCTCAATAGAAAGGTTCAAACCTGAGAAAATTCTTGCCAGTCTAAAAGAGAAATATTTCTCCTTCAAATGTAGATCATAGACCCTTGGAGGGGTCCTACATTCCAAAAAAAAAATTATCAAGGCTTCCATATCATCCACCTTCTTCAAGGTGGCAATTTATGCATCTTTATCTTCAATTTCCTCATCTCTCTTTTGAATTTCCTTCTTCAATTTGCATTTTTATTCCTTCCATTCCTCTTCTCTTCTTTGCATCTCTTTCCATAAATGCATGCCTACCTTGTGCATTGAAAAATCAATGGATTTATGTATTCCTACCAGCATCTTCTATGGCACTAATGCTAACTACAAGGATTCAGGCTATCCTATCAATTCTGGCTACAGGGGTATTGATTGTTCTCCCAATTCGGGTTGTTGCTATAGGGACTCCTACTCCTATTCTATCTTTTGTTGTAGGATCTCTTGCTACAAGACCTCTTACTGCAAGACCTCTGCCTGTAGGAAATCCTGATTTTCCTCAGACTCTTGATTTTTGACTTGTTCTACAATATTGGCAAGATTAGCCAATGTTATGTTTGTTGTTTCCTTAAATATATCTTCCTCCTCAACATTCTCCTACCCCATTGGAGTTTCTATGTCCTCTTGTGATACTTATCTAGACTTAGGGCTTTCCTGCGGAGGCATACCAAAGACTGGCTTAGTTGGTCTTTCTTTCCTAGGAGGGCTCTCATGTTTTTCTTTGGTTGCAGGATGAACAGTGTCAGCCTTTCTCTTCTTAGAGCTTGGCACCTCTTAAACTTTCGGCTTCCTTTTGGCCTTTCCTTTTCTCATTTCTACTTCTCTCTTATGTGCCCTAGTTTTCATTAGAATTCCAAGTGGAACATCATCATCAGATTTAGGGGAAGAACTTTCTTTTTCTAAGTGATTTGTTCTAGAAGAGCTAATTTCTATGGTTTCTTCTACTGCAAGAGGGTTAACACTAGGGCCTGGGCCAGAGGTTGAAGCACCAAGAGTGGATTCAACCATGCTCAATCTCCTACTAGATCTATGAGGTTGAAGCAAAACCCTAGGTTGCAAATGCTTAGGTCTAATTTGATAAATTTTTATGAATTCTTCCCAAGTCATTCCGGACACATCATGCAAAGACTTCTCAACTAGCAATTTAATCAGACAATGGTGGGAAACAGAATTGTCCCTACCTTTTTGAGTCTCAAACACCATGATTGAAAGAAGGTTGTATAACACATTCGACACATTCATCCTCATGTGGCTTATATGATTCAAAAGCTTGAAGTGTACAAAATGAAAATTCGACCGACGACCTTCACAAGTGATGTATTTTATGATATAAACAACTATCTGCTTCCATGGCTCGAGCAAAGACATTCTCTTCACAACCTGTTTATTTATGCTCAATGGAGGGTTGTTCGGCTCTATAAATTCAGCTCTAGCTAATCTAGCATCTCTAGAAGCAAGGTAATTTTCACCATCAGCAGGTAACCCTGTAACTTCTACAATTCTTTCTTCAGTTTCTATGAGCTCCATCCCTTTTACCATGGACTTCCCTTTAGACAATGTCTGGGAAAACTCTAGTGCAATGTCTTCATCAAAATCATCCAGCTTTAGGAAGTAGTCAATCCATCCACATTTTTTGAATTCGGCTAGGCATTGTGAATCATGTAGTAATACATCATGCATCGTGGGTTCATTTAGAATTAACCCACCTCCCATTGTCTGCAATCAAACAAACATTTTGTGGTTTCCTTCCTGCAATTCTGTCTAAAAATCAAATTCACCTTCCTGCAACACTTGCTAACTTTCCAATGCCAATGTTGACTGAACTTTCCTTTTCTAAGTTACCTTTTGTTTGCAACACAACTTGAGATATGATAGGGTCAATAATGGCAAGGAAAGAGTAATAAAGGAAAGCTATAATGGACAGAAATGGCGGCAACAATTGGTGTCACCTCACACATGTGAGTCATCCTCTCACTCAGATTTCAAATTGGCTCAATTTAAATTTTTTAGATTTAGACCAGCATGGACTGACACGTGGGAAGAATATTCACATATTTTTCCTTCCCCCCTCAACCTAAATTTAGGAATGTGTCCACACATGCGGAATGATGATTTGACAGGGTAGGGAATATTGGCATGCTATAGTGAACGTCCATACTAATGTACAACAATTAAATGAATGCACTTAAAGACAATTAAGATATAGCAATTAATGCGCACATACCTGAATGTGTGGAGGATTCGTTGCAAAGATTGTGGAGAAAGAACCGCTTGCCTTTTAAAGAAATAATTTGAGCAATTAATGAATATGAGGTGGGATGAGGGGGAGTGGAATGAAGTGAAGTGATGGAAGAGAGAGAAAGGTGGAAATGGATGGGCGAATGGGCGGATGGGTGAAGAAATGGACTCCCATGGAAGTGGAAGTCTTTATTATGACAAGTACGTACCTTAATTAGCTAGAAGGAGGGACACTAGGTCCACTTCCTTTGGATGTAGGAAGCTTAGATTTTGCATGTTGAGTAAATTGTTGCAGGAACTCCTCCTTGGAATTTGGCTTGTGATCCAATTTGAGGTGGTGACCATTGAAAAGTAGCTTAAATCTGACTAGGTCAATAGTAATGAGTTATACAACACCATTAGGAAATACTTCAACAACTTCATATGGTCCTAGCTACCTTGTTTGCAATTTTCTTGCATTGTCCTGATATCTTGAGTCATAGAGCAAGGCCCAATCTCCTAGTTGAAATTTCTTTTCCTTGATAAGTTTTTCATGCCACTTGATTCTCTGATACTACACAACCTCTGTGTGATGTAGGGCTTGTTGATGTGTTTTTCATGACCGCACCAACGCAGAATAAAGTTGCCAACGGCTACCCTATCCTCTCTTGATCAAAGTATTCCGCACGCTAAGATTGCAAGAAATTTCGTGCATTCAACTCCAAGGTTCTTTCAGTGCAAATAGGCTCAGTTGGCTCGATGTGATTTGCTGGTATTTCAAGGGGACTTACGGAATTGTTCAACAACAGAGGAAGGGGTCTCCACAATTCGACAGATTTATCAATGAGGCACAGATTTCTTATTCTAACCAGAAAGTACTGAATTTAAAGTGGTGCAAGGTTTAGAGAGTCTAAATCTAATCTAAGTGCGGGATATGGAGCTCAACTTCAGCAAACTTTCAACTGGACTTCCCTTTACCTCGCATCGGACAGCTTCCACAGAGTCGGTGCAATCTTCAAGGGAGATGACTAAAGATGTTCAAACCACCACTTGACATGAAGATACCATCACAACGATGCATACCATCATTCAAACTGTGATTGAAGTTAGGCCCACAATGTTGCAGTTGACCACACAAAGCGAACACACCTTCAATGAGCCCGCTAGTGGTATGGATAAGCGAAGCTTGCTTAGATCAAACACCACATTCCACAGCTAACAACTACTTGCATGGAATGAAAATTATACTACTTTGAACTAATTTACACTACCATTTGAATTGGAAGGATGAAGAAACCTTGCTAGCTACTCGCAACAAAGAAAAAATTCACCATCAATGAAAAACTCTTTTATTGAGAGAGTGTTCACAACAATTTCTTACAAAGTTTTCAAAGGGAAAACTTTCCCTCTTCTTCAAACTACACTATCAATCTATACTAAGCTACTTCTAAGTTGTCCCTCTACTCTAATTCTACTCTGATCTTCTCTACTGTCTACTTAGATACAAATGAGGGGGACTCCCCCTTTTATAGTTGGCCAAGTCCAACGGACGGCTCAGATTACAATCGGCTGGGTGGCCAGGATTGTGCCACCTCAGCCCTAAACAAGATTCTCCCTAAAAACTGCCACCAAGACGAGTGGGGTAATAAATGAGCCATAATGTCCATCATCCTTCTAGAAGATTCCATCTTGTAGACGCGTTCACACTGTTCTCGATCTTTGCATTCAGCCAATTTTGTTGATCATTTGGAGGAGGGTAAAAGAGTCTCTAAGATTGCCTCTTCAGATAATAAAATTTGATAGAATCCGGAGTCCAACTGCTCTTGATCTTCTTCTTGATGTTGTTCATCAACCTTGCTCGAACTTCCACTCTTTTCTCCATCTTGAGTTATACTAAGTCTCAACACTTAGCCATTTTCTTGCAACTTTTCTTTCCTTCATGTGAAACTCATAACTTTATCTTCCTCTGAAGGTTGTAATATCATCGTGCTTCACCACTTCAAGTCATCATGCTCTGGCCTCCACATTCATCCTACAAAACAAGCAAGGAGAAGAGCATTAGAACACTTCATAATGTAAACTTAACTCACTTACCAGGATTTTCATGCTTTGATCTCCAAGTGTTCATTCAAATTCTTCATGCCTTAACCAAATTCCCAACCCATCTTGTATTCTGCCTGGCGCACTTCACTCTGATATTTCATCCAACTCAGACTCGAGAAGAAATTCTTTCATCAGGAATTTGATCAAAAATTATCTAGGCGATCATTTTCAAATTCATCAGCCACAACACTTTATTTCAACATCATTTATTCCTTGCCTTAGAAAAATTTTCAAATTTCCCTTAGGAAATTCATCAATCCTGTGCCCATCAAAAATCTCCATCCTGAGGGCCTTGACGAAGCATGGAAGACTTTAAAATCAACTCCTCATCGATAATCTTCGATACCCAGAAGAAAATTTCCTTCAGAACGCGTCGAACTCATGGGTGCACAACGAACGGGTTCATTTAATTTTCTTGAATTTTGCACCTTGGAAAAAATAATTCTTTAACAAATTTGATTCCATTCTTCATATCTATGACGATCCTGTTGCTCTGACTTGAAAACATTTTTGTTGACCCTGTGCAGCTGGCATCTGCTAACTTTTCATTGGTAACTTCATTCGTGCTTCTGAAAAATTTTATCATCCTCCAAGCCCAGGCGTATTTTCTTAAGGAAGAAAATATTTGTGCCTTAGAAATTTTTTGAATCATTTGAAAATTTTGCCTCAGAAATTTTATTTTGCCTTGGAAGTTTTTATTCAATCTTGCTCATCTTTGCCTGTGAGAAAGACATCAACTTCGCTTAGAAAATTTTTCATGAGGGCACCTAGCATATTTTATCTTTTGCTCACCACCTTGCATTTTATTTCACACTTGGAAAATATTTTCACTTGAAGCTCCAACGCCTTAGGAAAAAAAATTCATCACTTTGCACCTTACACACTTGAGTGCATATCTCATGTAGAGGGGTAACTTCATATCCACGCCTAGCATTTTCTTTTTTATTCACCACTTAGCAATATTTTCTCTCATCAATTTTATTCCACCATCTTCACACTCCACTTTAGGTGCATAGCATAAAAGACAAGACCACGCCTAGCATACTTCACTTTCCACTCACCACCATTCTTATTTGGGCGCATATCACATGTAGAGGAGAAAACACATTTCTAACGCCTAGCATCAACTCTATACCTTGGGCGCATTTGAGCTAGAGGAAAGGATAACATTCATGACGCCTTCCCCTTTGACTTGTTGACTTCTCAAACATGGGCGCATTTAGCACTTGATGGAGGATAAAAATTTGACACTTAGAAACTTTTTGCATATCTTGAGGGTGCATTTAGCTTAGTGTGAGGGATAAACATTTTTTACTTTCCTTTTGACTTTCTTGTTGCATGCTTCTAACTTTGGCACATTTTACTTGTGTAGATGAATGAACTTCTAACACCTTTTGCCTTGTTGACTCATTGACTTCTCTTGTTTTTTCCTCACATGGCCCCATTTGGGTGCATTTTACATAGGGTGCAGGATGGGCGCAAATGGAGGGTGGTGGAGGATATCTCCATGCCTTAGAAAATTTTTCCTCATCAAACTCTTAGAGTGGACACATTTAGGCTAGGGAGCAGGATGAAGTTTTAACTTAGAATATTTTTTAGCATGCAAACTCTCAAGGTGGGCGCATTTTGGATAGGTAGGAGGATTAACATCTTTGACTTGTTGAATTTTATCACCTCTCCTTGAAGTGGGTGCATTTTGCTATAGGAGCAGGATGAAATTCATTGACTTCTTTGACCCTTTCTTACCTTGGGCGCATTTTAGCCTAGGAGGTGGATTTTTATACTTAGAAAATTTTTCAACATGAGGCCTTGAGCTGGCGCATCTTGCCATATGTGAAGGATGAAGTCCAACACTTAAACATTTTCTTGACTTCCAGCTTGATGAGGGCGCATTTTGCCTGGGGAGCAGGATGAACACTTGCCTTAGAATTTTTTTATGTTTCTACTCCACCAACTTGGGCGCATTTTGAGGTGGCAAGAGGATGAACTCAGACTTAGAGAAAAATTATGCCTGCCACTACCTTGAGCTGGGCGCATTTTGGCATGAGAGCAGGATGAACTTTTCATGCCTTAAGCCATTTTTTCTTCATTTTTGCCAGTTCTTCCATGCCTTACTATTTATAGTAAGTCCTTCAATTCTTGCATCTCTGAAGCTCAGAATGATTTGAAATTTTGAACGTTGGATCTTCATGACTTCATCAACCTGTCAACACTGCTATTCTGAGCTGACCTGCTAAAAATAGCATATTTCTGAAGGTGATTTGCTATAAATAGTAACTGCTTACTTCTGATAGCTCCACAGCTCTGATTGACTTGAAATTTGAATGAGGTGCTCCTCACCACGTAACCTGTCTATCGACATCAGCGCATGCACTTGACTTGCTATTTTTAGCCTGTTTCCAAAATGACTTACTATAAATAGTAAGTGCTTCGTTTGACTTCAAATTTTACCAACAGATAACCTGAAGGATGCTGATAGTGGTGGTTTACACCGGTTTTCAAAATTTTAACTTTTTTCCCTTCTTTTCAGGCTCTGAAGTTGGAAACCCTAATTTTCTCTACATGCGTATCAAATGATCTCTGTTTGTCTTTGTTTTTGCTGCAATGCAATCAGCTCGTGATTCTAAACTACTGGGAAGTGGCTGTCGGGACACACCTGCTAAAAATAGTAAGTTCCTTACTGAGTGATTATCTCCATTTGCATGTCATACCACTGTGAAGCTCTCGAAAAACCCACTAGGAATCATTCGACATGCAAAAGAAACCCTGACATGCAAACCCTAAAAATAGCCTCGTAAAGACTAAATTCTGAAAGTCGTTATCTCACTTTGCATGTTATACCATCGCGAAGGTCTCAAAAAACCCAGGAGGAATATGCTGACATGTAAAGGAAAACTCTGCATCTAAGCCCTGAAATTTGCTCTGGAAGCCGGACTGCTAAAAATAGAAAGTTTTCTGTTTCAGCTCAAATTTTGCACGCGAGTAGCCTGATGTGCTTCGAATGCAGTGTGACTGTCAGATTCTCAAAAATGATGATGGATTGCCTAGAATTGCACACTTACTAAAAATAGTAAGTACCCAGAATTAGATGAAATTTAGCTGAGAACCTGCTGGGAGCATGCTAACATCAATGTTAAGCTCAATTTTAAATTTATTCACTTCGTTGAATTCAAATTGGCATGAAGGAATCAAACCCTAATTTCTAGACTTGGCCAAAATTCAAGTTTAAACTCAATGACGGGCACAATCCCGGAAAGGCAGACAGTAGAAAAGAGAGACAACGACAAAACAAACGAAAAGCAAAGCCAAAATTAGGGGGTCCCCATTTGCAATGGGGTGATGTGTGAAAAAGGTCACAACAGGGCTGCTTTTCTCATCTTATCCAAAGCATTTAGTTGCATGATTCTTTCTCTCTATGCCTCAGAAATATCCATCCCCAAATCTACTGCAATCCTAAGAGTCTTATGTTCAAATTGAATGGGAATCATGGTTGTCTTTCCATACAACAACTCAAATGGAGTGAAGCCTGTAGTTGTTTTCCAAGTAGTTTTGTAGGCCCAAACAACTTTTGGTAATCTGTTTTCCTAATCCTTTATGTGGATAGCTACTATTTTGATCAAAATAGCTTCAATTTCTCTATTGGTTACCTCAACTTGGCCATTAGCATGGGGGTGATAAGGAGTAGAATTTTGTGCCTTATGTTGTACTCATTGACTAGTGTTGCAACAAGGGTTGATGTGAGTTGAGCCCCTTGATCAGTCACTATCTCTCGTGGAAATCCATACCTTGTGAAAATATCCTCATAAATAAATTATGCAACCTTGTTATCCCGTGCATGCTTCATGGCTTTAACTTCTACCCATTTAGTTACATAATCAGTGCATACCAAGATATAAGACTTACCATTTGATGGAGGGTCAATGGTCCTACAAAATCCAATCCCCACTTGACAAAGGGAGTGATTACTACTTGAGGATAAAGTGGCATCTCATTAGATTTGGTTGTTCTTCCCATTCTTTAGCATCTGTCACATTTTCTTGTATACCTTCCTGCATGCTTATGGAGTGTTGGCTAATAATATCCTATGTTCAAAATCTTCATTGTTGTCCTCTTGGCCACAAAATGTCCTCCACATGGTTCATTGTGGCATGCATGCAAAATTTCATATGTTTCATCTTCTCTCACACATCTCATGACATGGTCTAGTCCAGTATAAAACAAACATCCAACAATCCATGAGAAAGGAAAATATTTTTCAATGAGTGCCCTTCTCTTTTTTGGAGATAAGTGAAGAGGAACTCTGTCTATGACCAAATAATTAGCTATGTCAGCATACCAGGGTGTTTGTACACTGATAGAGAATAGATGCTCATCAAGAAAAGATTCATCTATGGCTTGATTATCCCCTAATGTAGTCAACCTTGAAGGAAAATTTGCAACAAAATTGGCCTTCCCTAGCTTATCCACAATGGTTATGTCAAACTCCTGCATCAACAATAACCATCTTTCCAGCCTACAAAAGAGTAGAGGTTTATTCATGAGATACCTAATGGTTGCATGATCAGTGTGCACAAAGATTTGGTAACTTGTTATGTAATGCCTGAATTTGTTCAGGGCATAGATTACTACCAACATCTCTTTCTTTGTCACTGTATAATTGAATTCAACTCACTGTAAATTTTTGCTAACAAAATAAATGGAATTTTCAATAGCTCCTTCTTTTTGTCCTAAGACTACTCCTATGGCATAATATGATGCATCAGTATGGATGTGGAAAGGAAGCTCCCAATTAGGTCCTTTGAGTATAGGAGAATGAGTCAAAGCTACCTTCAAGTCAGAAAATGCATTGTCACAAGCTTCAGTCCACCGAAATTCAACATCTTTAGTGAGAAGAGTATACAATGGTGCTGCTATCTTGTTCAAATCCTTAATGAAATTCCTATAATATCCTACATGGCCCAAGAAACTCCTAACATCCTTTTGTTTTGCAGTTGTGGGCAGATTTGTGATCACCTCAATCTTTGCAGGATCTACTTGAATTCCTTTGTGGGAGATGTAGTGGCCAAGAACTACACCTTCTTGCATCATCATGAAGTAATTTTCACTGTTTAAGAACAATTTTTGGTCTTTGCATCTCTATAGGACTCTCTTGATATTTTCCAATGCTTTTTTTAAAATCAACACCATAAGTGGTAAAGTTATCCATGTAAATTTCCATGCAATCATGAGAAATTTATGAAAATATGCTAATGACTGCCCTTTGAAAAGTTGTAGGTGCATTGCATAAGCCAAATGGGAGTACCTCCATGGAAAAGTAAAGGTGGTCTTCTCCTAGTCCTCTTCTACAATCTGGATTTGGTTGTAGCCACTAAATCCATCTAGAAAAGAAAAGTATTGCTTTCCTGCAAGTGTGTCCAAAACTTGATCTATGAAGGGTAAGGGAAAATGGTCCTTCTTGGTGTCAGCATTAAGTTCCCTATAATAAACACAAACTCACCATTTCCCTCATTTCTTGGGCACAATCACTAATGGAGACACCCACTAGCTATCCGAAATGGGGTAGATAAATACTGCATCTTGCAATTTCTGCAGTTCCCCTTTTACAATTTCTCTCAGTGTAGGATTAATTCTTCTTTGTGGCTGCCTCACTAGGGTGCAATCATCTCTGATATAAATTCTATGTGTGAAAAGTTTAGGGTCCAATCCCTTCATATCATGATAATCCCACGTAAATGCATGTTGATCGGTCCTTAATAAGTTTTCCAATAACAATTGTTGTTCTTCACTCAGTTTATTGTTAACATTCAAATATCTTCCCTCTGACACCTGCACTTGTGTAGTCAAATCTATCATGGTTTCTTCATTAATGTATGGTACCTTTAGTTCATATGGAAACAATGTATGTGTCATACCTATTGTTGTAGGAAGTCCAACTACAAGAAGAGTGGTTGCAGGAAGAGCATTTGCAGGAACGGTGATTGCAGGAAGAGCAGGTAGAAATGTCTTGACTAGAACAATGGAATGAGAAGTTGATGCCTCATCTACTTCACAATGGTTCTAAATGATGTTATCCAATACTTCATCCTCATCTTGAAGCTGCATGAAGGAGCTTCTGCCTAACATCATAAGTTGCACCATAGAATTAACTTCCTCAGTGTCTTCACCAACATGTGGCCACACAAAATTATCCTCATCATGGGATGGCTAAGCAAGAGGATAAAGAACAAACTTTTTGGTACTCTTCCCATCAGAAATGGTCATGTATCCTAACCAACATCCAATATATTCATTTGTAGCTACTAACCATGGTCTTCCAAGAATAATGGGATACCCGCCTAGTGTAGCTTTAGGAGAAAGAATCATGAATTTTGTTGGGTACTCCTAGGAGTCTAAAACTACCACAAGATCCTCCACTATACCATCAGGATTAACAGTAGAACTATTAGCAAGTTGCAGGACAGTAGGAGTAGATCTCATGCTTACAACGTTTAGTTACTGCAGGATGTCCTTGGTCATCACATTGATTGTTTCCCCTAAATCAATTAGAGCATCCTTAATTTGGATCCCATTTATAACAATTGCTACCACAGGACTACCTAGGTCATTGTACTTGGGGATAGTCACTTTTCCAAGCATGATGTCAGCTAGTTGTCCCACCACATGAACTATAGTTGGATTTTTCTTTTTCCTACCTGGCTTCTTGAGGAATGCTTCCTTGATTGCTTTTCCATAGACTGGGACATCCTTTATGGCCCAGAATACAGGGATTTGGACACATTTATGCTTCAGTTGATTCAGGATGTCAAAAATTTTATCTTCTTTTTCTTCCTTCTTCTTGGCAACTTCCAATCTCTGAGGAAATGGTGGTTCTTGATTAGTTTGCTTGGTTGGGACTGGTTCAGGATTTTTAGGTGCACTTGGTCGAATGGGATCATCCAAAGGTTCTTCTTCCTCTTCCATAGGAAGCTTAGTGATAATGGGCTTGGAATGGGCTAGTAAAGTAGTTCCTAAATGCAAGTAGATGTCACTTACACTCACATCATATGCAGATAATTGATTTGAATCAGTAGAGTATGCAGGCTACTGTTGTGGTTTGTTATTTGGATTGGGTGTGGGCTGAGTTGGTAGCTAAGTAGGTTTAGGTGGGTTTGAGCTTGAATTAGTAGGTGGAGGAATTATAGTAGGTTGTTGGGGCTAAGAAGGTTGTTGCATGTAACTGGTTGTCTGGGTTGGCCATTATTGTCCTCCCCTCCATTAATTTTTTTGCTGCCAATTTTTTGGAGGTGGTTGCTAATACCCTTGATATTGCTGCCAATTCCCTGAGGTTGTTGTCACTAGGGTGGAGAGTTTTTATGATTGGTCCAAGGATTTGGAGGGTTACCCCAAGGGTGTGGTGGATATCCTCCATAGCTGGATGGATATGGGGGTTACCATTCGTTGCAAGATGAATAGGAATTGAAATATGGCCTAGCATAAGATAGTGGATCCAGTGACATACCTTGTCTTGGAGCCCAAGGCTTCCTTTGTGCAACATAGTAGACTTGATCTTCTTCAATTTGGATTGGTTTGAAGTTTGGTGGAATCTTCTTACTTTCAATATTAGCTACCATCTTGTATTTGTGGTCCTTCTTCTGTCTACAATGGAGGCAATACTCTGCCAACATTGTCTCTACCTCCTCTTGTTTCTTCTTGGCTTGAAATGTATCCAGCTGAGTAGCTAGATTGTTTATAATGTCTTGCTTGAAATCTTCCAGCAAGTGTGTGACCTCCATTCTTGAGACTCCACTAGTGGATGACTTAGCCATAGAGGATCAGTAAGCTCTCCCCTTCTTTGAAGTTATCCTAGAGTAGTTTTGGCATATTTTCTTGATGTCTTCCCATGGAACTTGGGTGATATCTCCTCCTACCATTAGGTCCAAGGCATCAGTGCAACTCTCATTGATTCCTCTTAAGAAAAGCATCTTTTGTAATTCTTCATTGAGGGTATGGTGTGGATATTTTTGTAACCAAAACAAAAACCTTGAAATGTAATCTTTCAGGCTCTCATCTTCATTTTTCTAAATCCTAAAAATGTCATCTCCTCTCATGTCACTACCCCTACAATATTCCTTGTATTTCTCAAGGAATTTTGTCTTCATGTCTTCCCAAGTTTCCATAGTATCTTTGCCTAGGCTCATGAACAATCTTAATGCAGCTTCTTTCAAAGTGGTAGGAAATAGCTTAGGCCCATGGGCATCAGTGGTATAATCATAACTCCTGTAGAGTATGTCAAACTCGAACAAGAAGGTATCAGGATCTTCAATGACAAGTCCATAAAACTTGGGGAATGCTAAAGGGGTTCTCAAGCTGATTTTGGCCCTCAGAGGAAACTTCAGAGCTAGTCAAATCAGGAAATGCATCAACAAAGGGGTGTGAGTCTTCTTCTTCTTCTTCTCTTGGTAGGTTATGATATTCAAATAGCTAGAATGGATTAGGATTTTTAGGAAAGAATCTCCCATAAGCATCCCTTCTCCTTCCTCTATGCATACGATATCAACTCACTATTAGCCAGCTCACACAAAGAATTGGTAAAGAATAAGGGAGTTCATTACTTCCTAAATGAGGGGTATGTTAAGAACAACTCTCATAAATACTACAACAAGTAAACTATCAATGACTCCAAAGAACTTCCTAGTTTGACACCATCCTCGGCAATGGCACCAAAAAAGTCTACCTCCTACAATGATTCAACAACTAGGCCTTTACAACCGTGATTCAGATATTGGACATCTAACTTGAATAGCTATTTCAATCATCATGAAGGTGCATTTAACTTGTCAACCTAGGGACATGAACTTGAAACGGGTTAGCATAGTATGTGCACTAGGAACCCAAAGTAGCCATTTTCATTCTATAGCTAAGAAAGACACAATGCTAAAAGTAAATTGCTTAGAAAGGAATAACATAAATGCTAACCATCAATCAAAAATTATACCAAGTTGAAAAGCATGACAGAAATGATAATCTAAGCAAACAAACAAGGCACTACTCTATCTTCTTTGGTTGCAGGAACAGTCACATAATGGAATTCTAGTGGCTGCAGGAACAGTCGGTGCCAAATTTTTAACTAATTACTGAACAAAAAGTAATACTAAACTAATATTGAGCTAAAGGACAGATTACTCACCAAGTGGGCCCCCCTGAATAAGTATCCTCTAAAACTAATGATAACTCAAATGCTCAAACTTAGAACTTCATTTTATTCACTTTAAATCATGAGTACAAAAGAGTAATATATATGTATTTCTAAAAACTCAACAATGCAAGTACAATATCAAATCACGCAACCTTCAGAGAAGGAGCATCTGATCTTTATTTATACTACCAACTAAACAAGGCTGTCAACTCCACAAACTGGGAGGATGGCATTTAGGGAAAACAAAGAAAGTGGGGCAATAGTTATGCATGCATGGAATCCAGTCAGACATGCATGTCCAACCACAGATTTAGTGTTGAAGTAACGCGCACATTTGGTCAACATCAATAATAACCACTACAAGGCAGTTACATTTGGTTTGCATGGGGAATCTCCTATCATCGACCTTCTTTGACCTTTGAACAATTCCTTGGCTAGATGTTATGATGCATGCCCAACTAGCAATGTCTTCATCAATTTAGCATCCTCAAATTAAATTTGCATGGCAATGTTAGTACACACAATAATTGCATATATGTAACCACCTTAAGGAACATTCATTAACCACATGAAAAATTAATATAGACAGTCCATATAACATTCCATTGTCATTAAAGGTTTGCAGAAATAAGATTAAGCCCAATGTCTAAAGTTTGAGAAAAATATCATTAAAGTATCAACACTTAATGTCAAAGACCATGATAACTTCAACAACTAAATCACAAATTCTACCCAAAAATGAGACCATAAACTAGACTCATCAATCTCATTGGACGAAAAACTAGTAGTGTTGTTAGTAGTCAACTTGTGGGGAACTCCATATCTTACCAAAAAAAAAAATTTAATAAAATCACAAACTACCTCTAAAGTTGTGTGATTCATTGGGATGGTTTCTACTCATTTAGTAAAGTAGTATGTTGCAGTAAGAATGTGTATATTTCCAGCACTATATTGAGGACTTATAGGCTCTATAAAATCAGATCCCCATTACTAGAAAGGTCCATCTATCACCACTGGTCTCAAAGGTAATGCAGTCAGTTGAGGTCTCCTTGTGAACTGTTTACACTTCTCACAATTGGCTACCTAGTAATATGCATCTTTGAAAAATTTGGGCCAGTGATAGCAATTCCTTATAATTTAAAAGTAGTCATGGAGGAAGAAAGTTTCCACCACAAGCTTCATTTTGAAATGTTTCTAGTAATCTTGCATGCTGGTCTTTATCTACACACTTCAAAAATGTACCATCTAATCCCTTTTTATACAAGGTGTCTTCCCAAATAACATATTTAGATGCCTTCAACTTAAGGTTTCTCTTCTAATTGGGAGGCAAATGTCTTGGGAATTCCCCATATGTGAGGTAGTATGCAACGTTTGAAAACCATTCATCTTAAATCTACTTAGTAGCAATACCATAGGGAGAGCTTCTTTATCAGGTTAATTTTTTTATATTAATTTACATAATCCCCTTCCTCTAACCAACTTAGTAGGCTTAATGTTCAACTTGTATTCTTGTAATTTAGCTATCCATCCGCCTCTCTTATTACAATCAATATCCTATTGGGTGAGCACACTTTTGATAGGAGGATTTGGCACATAGACAGTTGAATGAGAATATAGTATGTAGAAATGAAATTTCTTAATGGCTTTAACTAGGAAAAAAGAATTTTTCTTAATCTTCAAATAGTTTAATTGATTATTTTTTAAAGGATACTCGTGAAGGAAATTGGTGCTTGGACTCCCTGGTCACTAGTTTGTAAGAGGATGGCAGATATTATGTTGTTCATAAGCATAACAATAAATGATGAAATCTTTGTTGAAATCGGGATGTACTAACACTAGCACATGGGAAATAACATCCTTGATGTCTTTGAAGGCTTTTACCAAATTCATTTGATTTTAAACCTTTCTTTTGTTTCATCATATCTACTATATGCTTAGTGATTTTGAAGAAATTAGGCATGAACTTTCTTAAGAAATTGACTTGTCCAAAGAAATATTTGACTCTTGTCTTGTTTGAGGGAAGACTTAATTGCAAAATTTCCTTGACTCTATGGATCTATCCTAATTCCCTCCTTTGATACAATGTATCCTATTAGATTACCTTCGGTTACTCCAAAGAATAACTTCTTAGGGTTTAATGAGATGCCATGCTCCTTACACCTTTGAAGAATCTTCTCCAAATCTTTCAAATGATCTTCTCTCCTCATTGAAAACACTGTCCAGTTGTCCAAGTAGATAACAATTATTTTGTTCATGAGATCACCAAATGAAAGGTGGTGCCAGCATTGATGAGCACAAATGGCATCCAACTATAAGTGAAGGTTCCCCATGGAGTGGTGAATGTTGTTTTATACCGATCCTCCCTGCAACACTAATCTGATTATATCTTGAGAAACTGTCGAGCATGGACAATGTTTTTTATCCTGCCACTATTTGGAGGATATGGTCCATCATAGGGAGGGGGTAATTATCTTTAAGAGATGCCTAATTGAGATTTGATAATTCCATGTAAATCCTTATCTCCTTATTTTTCTTTTGAATCAAGACTATATTGGAAACCCAAGTCGAATGATGAATTGGGTATATAATCCTAGCTTTTAACATCTTATCAATTTCTCTAAAAATAGAATTAGTGACCTTGGGGTTATAATTCCTTTGATTTTTTTCTAAAGCAACTGTACCTTCTCTAAATGGTATGTGATGTTGAAACTTTCCATCCATAAAATTTCTTAAGTTATCATAGCACTAGGCCAAGAATTCTTTGTATTTAATCAATAGTTCCCCCAAATTTTCTTTCTCCTTAGGAATACAACACTTTCCTATATATACTAATTTTGGAGACTCAACATCCCCAATATTCACTTCCTCATATTCCCCTAAACTACTCATGGATTCACTCATTTTATTTTTACTCTCTGTCATGGCAATCAAAAAAATCTTTTGAAGACCCCAGACCCTTGAGAATCTTGTTCCCTTTTAATTATACAATCCCATTCTCCAAATCTTGCACATCAGCCAGGAAAAATTCTTTGCATTCATTAGTGCTACCCTCAAAGAAGGAATGAGTGAATATTTTACCATTCACTAAGAAATCCTGAATATGCTTGTCATTCTCAAATACCTACCAATAATTGACATTGTCTGGGACTCCAGGTCTATAAATCATATCAATTCAATATTTTTTTTCTTGAAATCAGGATGGAGTAGCAACAAGGAAGTAGGTGCAGCTAAAGAATCAGCTTTAGAATTTAATTCCGTGGGTATGGATTCTATAGAGAACGCATCAAAGATTCAATAGAGTCCCATACCTTTTTACGATAATCCCTCAATCTCTCATTCTCAACAGCGAAGATCTTGTGTAATTTATTGACTATCGATTCGACATCCCCCAAGACTCTTATCATTTTAATTCCCTTTTCTTTTTCCACAAATAATCCCAATAACAAGGCTCTGTACTATATAGTACTATTAGTATGGTGTAGGAGCACCTAAACACTTTTGTCAAAATTTGATAATTTGATGTTGGTCAGTAGGTGAGTCTAGGTTAGTATGGGGTGGTTTAAGTATATTTATGATAAATAAGGTCTAAAATACCATTTATGATGTAATTGGGGGATTTTAGGGTCAATTTTGTTGGAAGTGCAAAAGTTGCAAAAAATGAAAATGTTGTCATGCAAAAATTGTCAAAAATGCAACTTTAGGGAATAGGAAAGGTCATGGTATTTCAAAAGGTAGTTAGAGATGTTTTGGTAGTTTTAATTTGAAAGGAAAAAGTTTATAAAGCCTCTAAAGGCTTGAGTAATTGTTGTTTAATAATGTACTGGATATTTCCAATTGGAATACAACATTTCTTCTGCTAATTTTATGTGTTTCAAAAATTTCTTGGAACTGTACAAGGCCGTATAGGTAGTAATTTCTTTGAACATCATTATGTTATGTAGAGGGATGAATTAACTCCAAGTTGTGATAGTTTTGAGGTTTTAAGATTAAGTTTGGAGTGAGTTCTCTTTATTTCTCTGTGATTGCCCTATAATCTCTATGTTTTAAGGTTGATTGCCTTCTAAAATGACAAACTGACCCATTCCACTTTTTGTTTCTACTTTTTCTCATGGAATGGGTCCAATACTCTCTAATTTATGTGTTTCCATGTTTTGGTAGGAAGTGGAGTTGAGTTGTGTGAAATGGAAGGATGCCCTAGGGCTGGTAATTATATTTTTCCTTGTGAAAGTGAGGTAAGGTGGTAGGTTTTTGGTGAAATACTGATAGAATTGGACTTGTAAAGGTTTAGGGAGTCTGTACAGACTTTATTGAAAGTGTTGGATACCTTGGTTGAATTTGGTAAGTCTTGAAGTTGGAATTTGGTGTTTTGACACATAATTAGTGACTTTTTGTGGATTTTTTTCAGAAACAAGGAGTTTAGGAAGTACTTCCTTTGTTAAATAGGGCTAATTGAGTAGCCTAGAAGCAAGCTAGTCTATTGATTCTTGAGGTTGTGTCAAAGAAACCTCTTGTGATCATTTGGGATAGTATGTTGGCATCTGAGACAGGTCTTAAATGGTGTTTTGTTGGCCTCTGTATGACATTATCCAAAAAATATATTCATTTGTTGGTCTTTGAAGGCTACAAGCCCTAGTGTGGGTATTCGAGTTAAGTTGAGGAAATAGGGATTACAAGGCTTGTTTTCTTGATTGAGATTGATCAATTTTGTGTTGGTTTGGAAGTTTCACCACCTTTCTTACATCAAGTGGTATCAGAGCTCAAGGACAAGGTCTCTTGTGGTTGAAATTTTGCAGGTTTGGAAGGTGAAAAGACAAGTTTGGTGAAGATGCCTTTGAAGGGTGTTGGTGTTGCTAGAGAGTTGCAGGAATTGAAGAAGAATCATTCTAAGATTTTGGAGTCACACAATACTATATTGGAAAGGATTGTTGCCTTGGAGACAAAGAAAATAAGAGATGAGAATGAAGAGAGTGAAACAAAGGAGGAAGATGAAGAATATGAAGATGTTGATGAGGAGTTAGACCCTGAAGATTAGAACATGGTAAAGATGCTCAAAGCAGTGAAAGGTGATTCAATGAAGGTAAAAGTTGATCTTCCTATGTATGGTAGAAATTTAAATGAAGAATAATTGCTTGACTGAATTGCTGCTATGGATAATTACTTTGAAAGTGAAGAAATTTCATATGAGAAGATGGTGAAGGTGGAAAAGACTAAACTCAAAGGTCATGCTCTTTTATGGTGGGATTATGAGCAAGTAGAAAGGAGAAAACAAGGCAAGTCAAGAATAGTTTCTTGGAAAAATATGGTACAAAAATAGAAAGGTAAGTTTCTTCCAAAGGATTATGAAATTCAATTGTATAAAAGATTGCAAGGTTTGGAAAAAAAGATCTAGATGTCAAGGCATATATAGATGAATTTTACAAACTAAGTATAAGGTTAAGAAGGGATGAAGATGAATTTGAAAAAGTGCCTAGATATCTAGGTGGTCTCAGATTTAATACACAAGATGAACGTGTTGTTGCTAACCCAAATTCTATTGAAGAGTGTTTTCAATTAGCAATCAGGGTGGAGGTAAAGCTTAAAAGAAGGAAAGAGAGATCAGTTAGAGGAAGAGGTGCTAACACAAGAGGGAGAGGAGTAATCCCTACACCAAAGCATCCAAATGAGGAACAAGAAGAAGCAAACAAGAGTAAGGAGCAAGGTGTTGATACAAGAGGTGGTTTTAGGGGTAGAGGAAGGTTTAGTGGTGGTATAAATTCTGATGTTTTTGCAGGGAGGTGTTATAATTGCAATGAATATGGTCATCCTTCATGGAGATTTCCTGAAAATTTTGGTAGTTCATCAAGTGTAGAAAAGAGGGCTAAAAGGAGAGCACAAATCATTCAAGAGGAGGATTGTGAGAGTACAAATTCTGCAAGTTTAAGAGTTGCTCCTGAGATAGGGGAAATGTTGATGAGGAGGAAGACGGTATTGAAGGTAGCAAAGGAGGTGGAACCATTGCAAAGGAAGAGTCTTTTCAAGACAACATGTAAGTGTAAAAACAAGGTATGCAAAATTGTTATTGATTCTAGTTCTACAAAGAATATGGTATCAAGTGAGATGGTTAACAAATTGAATTTGCAAAAAAATCATCTTGAGTTACCCTATAAAGTGTCTTGGTTGAGTGATGGGAAATATTTGTTGGTTAATCAAAAATCTATTGTTGAATTTTAGATTGGAGGCTATAAAGATAAGGTAGTTTTTGATATTCTTCCTATGGATTGTTGTCACCTACTCCTAGGTAGACCTTGGCAATATGACAGGAATACAATATATGATGGAAGAGAGAACACATATACCATAGTAAAATATGGGTATAAGTTTGTTTTAACTCCTTTGGTGGAAGATGAGAAAGGTAGGGAAAAAGTGATTATGTGTGGACAAAAAGATCTTGTTGAGGTTGCAAGAGCAGACAAAAGGATGGATATTTGAGTCAATTCAAGACATGAGAATGCAGGGACAACATATAAGAAGATTGAATCAGGTTTGCAGGGTAAGTTGACTGTGAATTTGAATGAGAATGTTTTTGTGGGGACCGTTGTGTGTCCTATAGGTAAAGGTGAGTTTGAAAAGTTGACAAGAATTGTAGTTACAATGATTAATAATTTTGACAATACAGTGGATAGTATGATGGGACAAAAAGATAACAAGACAATGGGATTGGTGACAGAGAAGAAAGGACAGGTTGGACAAGACAATAAAGGCAGATGCAAGCATGACTTTGAAGAAAAAGGGAAGAAAAATCAAGGAACCCTTGGTAAGAGTTTGTTTGATTGCGTGAAGGAAAGAACATTGTCATGTTTTGGTTAGAGAATGGATGGAAGACAAATAGCAGGTTTGAATGTAGAGATGAAGTCATGTTCAAAAGAAAACATAGTCAAGGATGCAGGGAAGACTACAAGGTCATTGTATGAGAACCATTTGAAGTCATTTGTAGAACATAAGGCATGTGAGAAGCTTGGAGGATTTGGTGCAAGATCTGACTCTTGTGACAAGAGTTCTTTTTTTGTGGGGGTGTATGGTGCAAGAGCACCTAAACACTTTTGTCAAAATTTGATCATTTGATGTTGTTCAGTAGGTGAGTCTAGGTTAGTATGGGGTGGTTTGAGTATATTTATGCTAAATAAGGTCTAAAAGACCATTTATGATGTAATTGGGGGATTTTAGGGTCAATTTTGTTGAAAGTGCAAAAGTTACAAAAAATGAAAATGTTGTCATGCAAAACTTGTCAAAAATGCAACTTTGGGGAATAGGAAAGGTCATGGTATTTCAAAAGGTAGTTAGAGAAATTTTGGTAGTTGGAATTTGAAAGGAACAAGTTTATAAATCCTCTAAGGGCTCGAGTAATTGTTGTCGAATAATGTATTGGAAATTTCCAATTGAAATTCAACGTTTCCTCTGCTAATTTTTTGTGTTTCTAAACTTTCTTAGAACCGTACAAGCCCGTACAGGTAGTAATTGCTTTGAACTTCATTGTGTTATGTAGAGGGGTGAATTGACTCCAAGTTGTGATAGGTTTGAGGTCTTAAGATTAATTTTGGAGTGAGTTCTCTTTATTTCTCTGTGACAACCTTGTAATCTCTGTGTTTTAGGGTTGATTGCCTTCTAAAATGACAAACTGACCCATTCCACTTAATGTATCCACTATTTCTCATGGAATGGGTCCAATACTCTCTAATTTATTTGTTTCCATGTTTTGGTAGGTAGTGGAGTTGAGTTGTGTGAAATGGAAGGATGCCATAGGGCTGGTAATTGTATTTTTCCTTGTGAAAGTGAGGTATGGTGGTAGGGTTTTGGTGAAATATTGATAGAATTGGACTTGTAAAGGTTTAGGGAGTTTGTACAAACCTTTTTTAAAGTGTTGGATTCCTTCGTTGAATTTATTAAGTCCTGAAGTTGTGATTTTCAGAAAACCCTAGTGTTTGTGCATAGAAATGGAGGGTTTCATGGAACAATGATCTAGAAGCCTTAGATTTGAGAATTTATGTTGGAATTTCATGTTTTGACACACAATTAGTGACTATTTGTGGATTTTTGGCATAAACAAGGAGTTTAGAAAGTACTTTGTTAAATAGGGCTAATTGAGTAGCCTAGAAGCAGGGTAATCTATTGATTCTTGAGGTTGTTTCAAAGAAACCTCTTGTGATATTTTGGGATAGTGTGTTGGGATCGGAGACAGTCTTAAATGGTGTTTTTTTTGCCTCTGTATGGCCTTCTCCAAAAGATATCTTCATTTTTTGGTCTTTGAAGGCTACAAGCCTTAGTGTGGGTGTTTGAGTTAAGTTGAGGAAATAGGGATTGCAAGGTTTTTTCTCTTGATTGAGATTGATCACTTTTGTGTTGGTTTGGAAGTGTCACCACCTTGCTTACATAATAGTATTTCCAAATTCCAAATTATAAGAAAAAGGAAATGCTTTGCTTGTAGGAGCAATCAGAACCACACCTGCTCCTGACCCAAAACTACAACTTTTGTCGAACTCCATTGTCTATAATTCAAAAGATATATCTAGACCAATAATTTTTGTCTTTTCCTGGATCAAAGAAGAGCACGTAATTCCCAAATTTTCATGCTTCGAATAAAATTTGCAATCTAGGGTCTTTTGATTTTAGTATTGAAAAATTATCTTTCAGTTTAGGATCCAAACATACCTTTTTAGTTCCTATAGGAATAGTGGTGTGAGACCATTCCATTTGAATCTCACCTCCTAGATCCTTGCAGAAACTCCTACTCAAAAGCATGTCGTAACAAGCAAGTATGTCAGCCACCAAGATTGTTAGTTTAAGTCTTATTAGGATGAGCGGTAAGCATGACCTAGGCGTCTTTAATCTATTTGACCAAATGAACTTGTTTAGATTCCATAGAGTAGCATTTCCCAAATTTTTTTGTGAGAATCAATCCTAAAGCACAAGCAACTTGGGATGGCATAACATTATCTAAGGCACCTAAGTCAATAATGTAGTTACTCAATCTGAATTTGTTAATGCATAAAGATATATAGAAAGAATTAGGTTTACTGTCAAGATCAATGGATGTAAGATTCTTATTAGTCAATGAAAAACTAGTAGAAGGTTCCCCTGCAGTGATCATTTTTTTCATCCAAGGCTACATGAGACTCCAAGTTTCCAGACTTTACATATTCTACCAATCTATCTAATTCCTTAGGGTTCATCTTCAAGTATTCTTCTTGAGAAATCTGCACCTTTGAGTTCTTACAGAAATCTATATCAAATGAGTCCCTAGATTTCTCAAAAAACAAAGAAATGGTAGATTTAGAAGTACCCTCAGATATTTGTTGATGCCCATGAGATGATTTTTCATTATTAGAGGAAGCATTAGCTTTTCTTAGTAAGAATTTAGGGGTATTTTGAGTACCTTTTTTATTTTCATTTTGTTGGCTTGGATTCAATATCACACAAGCAGACTCATCTAGAGTGATATAGATGTCTCCTCCTCTTTCATCATCAAGTTCAAATTCAAAGTATCCAATACCAGATTCGTCACATTGATTAGATAGATCTTCTTCCTTAGTGGCTTATTTGATGTCCTTCATTGTAGACATCTACATGAATTTGTTCATCTCAAGATAATCTACTCCATCATGATCAGTAGTGAGATGAAAGGTACACATATTTTTCTTGTTTCCTCCTGAGGGTGCTTCAATTGATAACCTTTGCTAAGCAGGAGGAAGAGGCAAGGCTTTACTACTTGATGGAAATTTCCATTTTCTTGATATATCTTTATACGACTGTGAATTCTAGGGTATTTTTCTTTTTAGGGCAATTATGTTATTAGTAAGTCTCTAAATCATAGGGTCTAAGGAGGTGGAGGCTTGCGACTTACTAGAGTGTAGTTCTCTTTTCCATTTCTCTATAGTAATCATATCATCCTCTAGTTCAATAGCCATAATTTGTGTTGCGTCTAAATTGGCTACTTGTACTCTCCTTAGGTGAAAACTAATATATGGATGTTGTGCGTTAATAAAGAAGAACTTTGGGATTTCTAGTGTAGGCCTTTTCATGTTATCAATTTTATTTACCAATTTGTTAAGTTTGGCCACAAATTCCCTCATGTGTTCATTTAATGCCTTCTTTTTAATATGGGTTAATTGTGCCAATAAAGTGTGCTCATCTTTTGCACTCGTAAATCTATTTTCAAATTGTGTTCTCATGGCATCCAATTGTTAATAGAGACATTAGGAAATTGGTAACACCATTTTGCAGTGGCTTCAATAAGGGACTCCACAAATAATCTTATTTCCACATATTCATGTTGCATGTCGAGTACTCCACGGGAAGCATAAAAAGCATTAATATGTTCATTTGTGGACACTTTCCCATCTCCTTTAAACTTTGGAGTATTCTTTTGAGAACCTTTGGGTAAGTCATGTAACTGAACCTCTAGAGATAAAGATCTGATAGCCCCTCCCCATGGAACTGGTGGTGGTGGGTTGGCCATATTTTGATTAAAATTGATAATAAGGGGAACCTACAGTCATGTAAAACTAAATTATAACAAATAGAAGAGTAGGAAGGTGGTCTAACCAATGAAGAAGGTCAACTTCTAGATATAATCCTTCTATTTGGATAAGCAAAGACATAAAAATTGCCTTCTTGCAAGGCTTCAAAAACCAGATCAATGATTCCTCTTCTTCTAACCCCTCTAGTATACCTTCTAGAATCTAGGATGGCTTTCAGATTATTCAATCACAACATGGATAAGGCCACTTTAAAACTATTCTCATTTGAGATCCCCAGTAGAGTCATCAAAAATCTGTTGGCTAACAAATCGACACCTTGAGATATTATCCTACAAACTTGACTCTTTTCCCAAAAGATGCAACTATTTCCAATAGTTCGAGATGATCATTTCTGTGAGAAATGAACACTCTGTGAATTTTACTGAGGTATAGCTCCCTCTTCAAATTTTCAATAAAATCTCAAAAATAATTAAATCTAAATATCAATATGTTTTTAACCCGAAAGCAATAAAGGAAAATAAACCTAATATTAGAAAGCTTTCCAATATTAAATGCTAGGAAATAAGAGAATACCAATTACTGGTACAAAGACCATCAGACATAATATAACATATAAATGAACAAGTTTCAACTCAATATCACACACGAAAGAAGCTAATCACTATGATGAAACAATCATACATTCACACAAGAATGGTATAACTGAAAGAGAATGGGTTAAACACACAGATTTAAAGTACTCAATTCATCTTGATGAAAACTAGATGCACACAGACGTATAGAGGCTTTCAATCATGCATACTATACTAAAATTCAAGTATCCAAGTTTTCCAAAAAAATTAAGAGAGAGTATTAGTTCATCTTAATTAAATATATATCCAGTGGATTCATAACCGCTTCTTTTAAAAGAATAATTGTCCAATGATTAAAAGTCTTTTGATTAACATAGAACTAACATGAGCAACTAAAAAATTCATTGAGGTGGCGCTTTGTTCACCAGTCTCTTAGTTGACTGGGTTGATGAGGTGGTGATTCTTGTTCAGAAGGTCTGGAAAGCTTTTATAATAGTTGGAATTTCCTTATGTTGAGGAATGGTGACATTTTTGGCTCAAAGCTTTCAAACGGCCTTGTTATCTCGTCCAACTTCAAGTCTCCCTTCATAAGCGGTTGCAAGCCCAGTTGTTTGAAACAAAATCAAATCAATCCTGTTGAACCTTCTAAGACTCTCAACATTGAAAGGTCGTGTGTCAGTGCTTCCATCAACCATTCTTTTGAAACTTTCTTTTAAAGATTCCTCATCCTTGTCGCCACTGTCACATTCATTCATAAATTGCAAGAAAAGTCAAGAAGTTCTTATGGACTTCCTCCTTAATGGAATTGTAGTCCATCAACACTTTACCAAACTCTTGTAGGATTTGTTTGACTACATGGAGTTTCCACATGACACTCTTTTTCCACATAGCATAGTGGTTGTCTATAATACTCTGAAGGATTTTCTCATTGATGAGATTCTTGAGATTGAACTCCATCATTCCTTTAAGTTCACCTAGAGTATTGGTCCACACCGTCTCTTCGAGTTTAGTCGAGGCAATATCCTTCTCCACTTCTGCTTTCAAAGTGCTTACATCCTTGTATATCTTCTTCATATCTAAGATGAATTGATTTCCTTATGTGATATGTTCATGACCCATTCATCTATAGCCTTCCCAAAAAAATTGTATTTATGTATCTTTCTCACTACCTCCCTTCCAACTACTAATGATGGGTTAAACACAGCTTTAGTTTGGGTAATTGGTTAAGGAGAAATTCCAAAGAAAGACTTCAAACATTTAGTAAGGACTCTGATTTGACCTTTTAATTCATCCTTGATTTTCTTGTCTTTGGTTGTTCATTCTACCAATTTGGTCGTTGTTGTGTGTATGAAAATATGACTATCATAACAAATTCAAAACACCATCAATAAAACCTTATATCAAAGAAACTGAAAGAAAATTAAACAAACTCTTTATGGCAGCTTCTTCAAAGTCATCTTATTGTTCTCTATCTCCAAGATTTCATTGGTTCAAGTTGCTCTCATATTCAGTATGCCAAGCTCAACGAAATAGACTACTAGAGAATGAGATTTAAACTAAAATGCATAATATGCTAAAATGCAAGATTATGCTGTGATATGATCAGATTATTGCTAAGATATGATTATTGATAAAATGCTAAAGATGCAAATTCGTAAGTGTAATTGCGTATGCGTGTTCGTGTAACCAATGCTTGGATTTGTATATGTATTTAAAGAGTTTTTGAAAGAACCTGATTGTCTGTTTGTGATCAACGGTTCAGATCAAGCTTGTCGGGATGAACGGCAAGAGATTTTTGAAAGTCGAGTGAGAGATAGAAGGTTTCCTCTTCAATTTTTCTCATTCAGAATAAAAGGAAGGTTGCCATTTGAAGAATGAGTTGAGAATGAATTTCATAATTAAATAAATAAACTTATTTAATTATATGTGAGGATGAATTTAGAAGTTTACATAATTAAATAAGTAATATTTAATTATGTGTGAGAGATGAATTTAGAAGGTTACATAATTAAATAAGCAATATTTAATTGTGTGAGGGATGAATTTAGAAGGTAATTAAATATTTAAAATATTTAATTATGTGTGGAGTGAGAAAAGGTATTAAATTTAATTTAACTATGAGATGAAGAGGGTGTTTGGAGGAATATTCCACTATTTGAATTCAAATATTCAAATTTAGAATAACATGATAATTAATATAAATAAATTATAAAATTTATTTAATTTAATTAAGAGGAATATGAAAGATGGTAATAATTAAATAAAGTTATTTATTTAATTAAGGTAGAAGAATTATAAAAGTGAACAATATAATGAAATAATTAAATTTATTTATATGTAGATTACTTTAGAAGATTAATTAAATAATTTATATTTAATTAATTAACAAGCTTGATTAACCATGACCATTTTTAGACGTATACATTTTGCCCTCTTTGAAGTGATGTGTGAAACGCATTGCTTCAAAGAAAATAAAATTTTTGCCCCTTATATGTTTTTGCTACCGATGCTGATGATGCCCCCTCGGGAGGTAAATCACGAATGATGATATGAATTTTGAAAATGTGATAAACAAAATTGGATTGGATGATGATAAATCAAAACATTCCAAAAGTCCAAAAATAAAATAAAATCAAAACATTTCAAAAGTCCAAAAAAAGTCAAAACATTTCAAAAGTCCAAAAATCAAACACATTTCAAAAGTCCAAAAAAAATCAAAACATTTCAACATACAAAAAAATCAAAATATCCCCAAAAATACAAAAAATCAAATAGCCAACAAAAATCCAAGCAATAATCGAAATGCAAGTCAATCCTTAATCCATTCCAATCAAGTCAATCAATCTTGTCAAATTATCCAATCACATCCTTTGGTCTTGATCCTAATCTTGTTGTAAACCAAATCAACCAATGAATCAATATCATCATCCTTGTGTTGATCTAGGGATATGTCATTCCCCACAATGACAACACTATCATCATCATCAATCAATCAATCAATCATCGGTTTACAGCTTGACAGGGGCAATTCCTTATTTGTTTTTGTATCATTTGTGCATGCTTGCTTGCTTGTGTGTGTTATCATTTTATCTTGCATTTGTATCAAATCCGTATCATTCTAGCTAATATTCATATCTTGTGTATGTTGGAGTAACTTTTTGCACTATCCTTTGCATCTAAGGTCACATCATACCTTTTGTGCATTAGGACTTTAATGCTCTAAATCTACTTCCTCATACGTCTAGACAAGGTTGCATTATGCTGGGGCGCGAGACACATCGTCACCTTGGTCCTAATATCTTGGTGCATAACGTCTAGTGCTATATCAAACATCATGGTTGTTCACTTTCATTGTAGCATAACGTATCATTCATCTCCTCCATCCACTTTCTATCTTGCATCATTCATCTTGTTTATCCTTATCATTTCATTTCGAAAGCCTACCCGTGTTTGTCCAACCCGCCTATCCTCTCGAGGGGGCATCATCATTCCATCATCCTATCTTTATATCATTATCCATTTTCCTTTATCCATACCTTAACTTCTTTGAAATGATGTTACTCGACACAAATCTCATCATCTCGAACATCACTTCAAAGAGGGGCAAAATGTAGACATCAAAAAATTGTCCTCTTACGATACCTTGTCACAACATTGCATCATTTAGACACCTTGTATCATGTTTTTCCCTAGGTACCCATGTCATCATCTGATTAGTTAAATAAATCTTATTTATTTGACTAATTTCATTTATTCCCTTCCTATGTATAATTCATCAATTCCTCTAATGTTAATTAAATAATTTATATTATTTAATTAATTAAATCATTCTATTATTTAATTAATTAAATCATTTCTATTATTTAATTAATTAAATCATTTCTATTAATTCCTCTAATGTTAATTAAATCATTTTATATTATATAATTGATGAAATCATAAATCCGGCATTAATTAAATAAATCAAATATTTATTTAATTAATAAAATCCTAAAAAGATCTTCTCGCTTTCATTCCAAAACTGAACTCATGTGTATCTAATTAATTTATTTAATTAGATAATTCATCAATTATCCTTCTTGTCTTTTTCAAGATTTATTTCCTTTAAAACAAGAAATGAAATCTTTCTATCTTTTTTGACATCTTATCTCATCTCGTTGTATTTCCTCTTTTGTCAAAAATCAAATCCTTAATGAATCTTGTCAAATCTTATCTTCGTCAACATCATGGCTCTATAAATATGGCCTCTCACAATCCATTCAGGGTGGATTCATCTAGCATCCAGACTCTGTCAAAATCAGTCTTCCATCTCTATCCATCATTCTCTTTATTGGTCATTTTCGTCATCAAGTCATTATGCTGTAAGAATGAGCACTCAACACTCCTCTCTTGTCAACCCTTCAAAATATTGCATTCTCATACAGGTGGAGAAGAGCAATGGAGATAAATCGAGTTAGGGCGGAGATCAGTTTACATTTGTGCTTCTTATTGTGATTTTCGTGTTGTTTCGTACTCTATTGTGCTTGATAGGGTTTTAGTTAATTTATTGTTTTCAATACTAAATCTGATTGATTTTTCCCTATCTACAGTTGTAATTTGGAAATTTTGTACACCCCATCTCTTATGGATGGCCCTAAGTTTACTCTAATGACATTAAAGTCGCTAGCAGTATCCTAGATTACCTCTTTTGTGTAGAAGGATGAGCTACTTCCACACATATGTTCCCAATCTTGTCATCTTCCAATAATCTAGAAGTAGTTTTCAATCACTTGGGCTTAGGGATCCTCTAGATTAACTGACCCACAAGGTCTTTCTCTGGGAGACTTGCTTGAAAAATATTTCTTTTCTTCAACAATGTTTTCTCGAGCCAAGAGGAAGTGGTAGGAGTGACAACTGATTTAGAATTGGAGGCAAATAATGTTCTTCTCAAGGAGGAGTAACAAATCATTCTTGTTCTAGGGAAGGAGGATTTGGTCCTATCCTAGGGGAGACATGCACATTTTTATCAAGAAAATTCTCAAGAAAATGGGAAGAGGTACTTTCTTGAGATGGGGAGGTAGAGATATTGACCATTTCTTCTTATTCTCTTCCTACAACTTCTTTATCTTCTTTTTTCCGAGGAGATTCAAGAGAATATTCCTCGCATGTTCTTTTAGTTAAATTCCCTCTCGAGGGTTTATCACCTCCACCACCTTTCCCTTCCAATGACACCTGTCATGAGGTAGAATATTATGTCCTTGAGGTCACAGGGGGTTGACTACTTTCCCTTTTTGGTTGAGTATTCTATGACTGGGTTGGTGGTGCTTATCTTTTTGCATTTTTCCTAGAAATCCACTCTTGAGTCCTTCTCAAGAAAACTGCAATTTTAGCCTCAATAGTCTCAACTTCTTTAATGCTCTAGTCCACAAACGAAATAGGTTTAACTTGGATATGTTTAACAAAAAAGGATCCACTAGATTGGACTCATCATCTTCAATATCTTAGATATTCCAACCTAAGTTGAATGCCTTTATTTGATTCACAGTCAACCTCATCCAACTCCTTACTTCATACTCATAAAAGCAATCAACCCAATAATCCTCTAGGTCAAGAACATGATGGAATCCAAATCCTAATTGCATATTGTTCTTTACAAAACCTTTACTGTCAAAAGGAGATCTTGCATCATAGAATTACAAAGTATATTTGACCAATTCTATCTCAATGTTGAGTGCATCAGCCATAGAATTGCAAGAGAAATAACCAAGTCCAATTGGGAACTATATGCCAACCTTTTTCCTTTCTTGACATCGCTTATTCACTTTTGTCACTTGCTTGCAAACTTCTATCAACACAAACTTATCTTCAACAAACTTGGGAAGCCTCAATGGGGCATCATCAAATCCTCCAATCTTGATATAAGAAAATCTTTGAAACTATATGAAATGACTTCCATAGGTATCAATTATTTGAATGGATTTAGAAGTAATTCTTAAACCAATGTCCCCTTGTATCTCCTGAGTTTCCCTCATGGTAAAAGTGTCATTAATTCTCTTGTGATGGTGATAAATCTTTCCCAGTTACAAATTATCATAATATCAAAGATTGGAACTTCATTGCATAAAGTTGAACTTGGCCTCAAGTCGGGTCATGGTCGGGTATTAGTGGATCATGTTTAGGTATTAGTGATGGTGATAACTCTTTTCCAGTTATAACTTATCATAATATGAGGGCATGTAAAAGAACATGTTGACCTGAAAATTGGTAATTATATGATGCACTTGGTCACATATGAGTTGTGCCCAATCCAAGAATTAGTTTCCTCCAATAATGATCTGTATGAAGAAATACATCCATTCTTCAAATTCAGGAGCCCTTTCATTTCCCCTTAACCTATGGAATAGCACAATTATATCAAAAATTTCATTTGCAAAATAATTTTTTGGCAAGCTCTTGGGTAGTTGGGATTTGCCTCTCTTAGGTGTGGCAAACCACTCCTTGGCAATAATATTCGTATACACCCCTTTCTTTTTTGAAAAAGTAATTTGCGAAGAGGTGAAATCAAAAGCTGAATATTGTTCTCTCTCCAAGATCTTTAAATAGGAAGCAAAGGTAGCTCTTTGAATCCTTACCACCAGTCAATTATAATTTGTCCTAACCTCTTGTGTTTTAGGATCATAATGAGTAATACATTTCATTACTAAGTCCATACATTGAATAGCCACTGGGAACATGGAAGATTGTAGCAATCCATTCTCTATTAATCTCTGCATAATGGGGTGGTGGATTGGATTTCCTAATTCTATCCTAGAAATCATTTAAACTTACATGCCCTAACTCAGTATCAACTATCTTTGGTATTGTGTTGGTTATGACAAGAACATATTCATAAACCTGATACTTATACTTCATTATGAACAAAACCCTAGGTTACTTGCCCAATTGTGCAAACAGAAAAACTTATGTCAGTGTAATTCTCCACCTTAGAGTGTAATTCCACTACTTTCTAGTAAATTATAGTTGAGTCAAGAAAAATAGTACTTCAATTATGCTTAGAGCTCCCCAAAATCACCAGATATGCGGGTTCACCTTTTTACTCCACTCTGATCCTTTCTCTAGTCGATATTAGAATGTGCCTTCTGAATAGTGCAAATCACTTTAAAACATCTGCAATTAATGTTGGAGTGGATGAGTAGTTAAGGTACCCCTTGTTCAGGTTGGCACGTGTAAGCTTTCACATCTCCCCATTTATTCTAACCACTTCTTAAATATTTGAAAAGAAACAACTAGGGAATACTTTTTTGGCGAAACACATGGTTTCGAGAACCTCGTCAAGAGATGACAAAGGTTTCAAAACTACCATAAATTTTTAAAATGCTTTATCTCCAATGTAATATTCTTTGCATTGCATCTTGGAATGAAAGTCTTTGATGATAGGCTTGCCATCGGAAGAAAGAGAAGTTTTGATAACCTTGTCGAAAGCTAACAAAGGTTTTGAAACCTCTACAAAAATTTGAAATGACTTTAACTTTGACTTCATCGAACCTTGCAAAAAGTTGTGACAAGTACTTCGGGCCTTGACAAATTTCTCAAAACTTGACAAAAGACCGACTCCAAGGAATCAACTCAAACTTTAACTTTAAAGTATCGGGTGAGGACGAGGTTGTGATAACCTAGGCGGGGCTTGATAAGGTTTTGAAAACCAAAGGAAAGACCAACAACCTTACTTAGGAAAAAATTTGGGTAAGAGACATGATTTTTCATAGGGGGTCAAAAACTGTAGTAACAAGTCTATTCCATTGAAACAAAATAATGTAGATAAGTCTCTAAACATTTATTAACGATCTATATAACCATCATTTTTCTCACAAATATGTTGATATGCTTATTGTTTCATAGAATACTTATCTAAGGCTAATTTGTCCTTGAGAGTCTGGAGAAGATACTCTCAATTGTTGAGAGTTAAATTAATAGAATATACCTTGGAACTACCTAGAAAGTAGGAAACAAGGGATGGTAAAGGTTGGCCATGCACAATTTCATATGGGGGTCATATTGGTGGAAGAATTATACAAGGTGTTGTACCACCATTCTACAAGGGGCATCCATTTAGCCCTTTGAGTCTATTGTATTGAAACAAAACAATATATATAACTTTCCAAACATTTATTAACCATCTTTGTCTAACCATCAGTTTGTGGGTGATATAGCAATCTCGTTTTCAAATGCATTCCATATAGCTTGAATAGTTTTTGTTGAAAGTTACTAGCAAAGTTGGGCTCGTGGTGATGGAGGAAAAAGCTTGAGTTAAAGAAGACTTAGGAAATAATGCATGTTTTATAGGAATAGGCCAATGATTAGAAGTAGGCATACTTGCAAAGACGGTCAACAACCACCAAAATGATTGATTCACCACTTGACAGACAACCCTTCAATAAAATCCATGAAAATGTCTATCTATACTTAGCTAGAATTGGCAATAATTACAGAGTGCCTAGAGTCTAGATAATTTATCCTTTTTGGTGTTGGCACATATCACATTCTAAGACCAATTTTTTGATATCATTTTTCAAACTAACCCTAAAAGACTATGTTTTTCTCTTTCATAGATCTTTAAAAATGTAAATAGCCTTCAAAAAGGGATGCATGCAATTACTATCACAGTTGAGCCTAAAGAGCACAATATGTAGAATAACAATTCACCCTTTGCAACATAAGCATCGACCATTCCAAGTGGATCTAGGCTTAGTTGTGGGATTAGTTTCCATAGCTATAACATTACTTGCCAAGCTACATTCAAAAACCTTGTCATAGTCAAAAAAAAAAAAAAAAAAATCTCACCAAGTTGTTCAAATGCAAGAATAAGTATGTATCAATCAAGAAGAATACTAAACATGTGAATTGTTGCCATCACTATAAAAGCCCAAACTTACTATGCATGCAATTTCATATCAAAGAAACAAGGTGAACCACAATTTGATCAATAAGAAAATTAACTATTATAAACAAAGTTCCATGCAATAAGCAAAAGATTGGATGATTTTTTTCAGATTGAATCAAATGCCCCAAATTCATCAGCATATTATATGAAAGCAAATATTAATCAATATTGTCATTGTCACAACTCAAAACTAAATGTTTAGACCAATTTTTATTGATAGCATATAACAAGACCATATTATACAAAAGCATATAGTGAACTTATTCACATTTAGTGAAATATGATTAGCAAAATAAATACTTACAATAATGTGTCCAATTCTCACTTTGCATGATCATTCACATGATAGATTTAAGATTAAAAAAAATGCCACATACACAAACCAGGGCAAAAGTATGACCAACCAATAAACAAAAGGAAACCAAAAAGTAATAAATAGAAATAAACAAAATGAAAAAGGAAACAAACAAACAAAATTTTCACTTATAAAAATGCTTCATATTGTGCCCATTGATTGTATGTCCCAACAAATTTCAATTCAAGTGTTAAGCAATTCTATAAGGCCCAAGCCATAAGGAATCAAATTTGTAATGTCATATAGTGCAAGCCAACATGTCGTTACCAATGGCTTCACACCATGGAGGAAAGTTGCCAAATATAAAAAAATTCTTACATATTCACTTTTCACAACTATTACTAGATGAAAATAGAATTTTGAAATGTTGTTGCAAATCTTGTCATTGATGTAAAGAAGCAATCCATTGTCCAAGATTGTTGGATTAATTGGCATTGATGTCAAAGGAGATGTATTTCCTAAAAAAAGTTTGACCAAAGGCCACTAATCGATGTCAAGAGCAAATTATAATCGTTACAAGTATGAATCAATGTTGATTAAAAGAAAAGTTGACTTCAGCACTTAATCTAATCCTAATCAATGTTGGCCGGATATGGTTTAATTAAATATCTTGGCCAACTATGAAAGAAGTAGTCATTATATTTTAATTAAATTGTGTGTTGATCAACCTCCCTCATATTGGTGTCTGCATTATACAAGCTCTTTTACATTTGTCGGCCAACTTCTCTATTAATCACCAAGTCAAAGGCATATAAATAATGCTAATCGCCTATGTTAAGGTGTGCATGTGTATATTCAAAATCAGCGATTAGAAGATAAGTGGTTGAAATGATAAAAGGGTAGTGATTAAAGGAACAAAGGTAGCGATTAAAAGAAATAACAAAGGCAGTTATAAAGGCTAAAAATCAGTGATTAGTGTCTTCAAAGGGCAGCAATGGATATTCAAGAAGAGTCATGACCATTCAAGAGGTTATCTCTTTTTAAACGAATGCTTATCTTCACTTCAAATTTGAGGATATAAAATGAAATATGAAATGTGGAGAAAGAAAAAAGGGGAGTTGAAGTGAGATGTATAAAGAATAAATATTAAGGAGTTTTACTCAAGCATGTGTGGAATAAAAGGATAAATCAGACATACACTAGCACAAAAGTTTGAAGTATAACATATATATATCATCTAAGAGCAGATAGGTGTATGAGAATATGTAAGGATTTGAGAAGATGAATATAATGCAGATTTGGTGAAGGAGATAAATGATATCATCATGGAGCGAATAAATGAAGTGAACATCATGGAGTGAATCAAGTGGAGCATTTATGAGAGATTTGTAAAGGATATGAATGTGGAATAGACAAGGAGAATGTAAGAAGAGAATATGCAAGCATACAAGTATATTTATGTTATGGTAAATGAAAAGAGGGGAATCATGGAATGAATAACTGAAGGAGATCATAATTTCCATCATCTGTTGAAGAAGCAACATCTTGAAGGTGAATACTTTGTTTTGAAAGTTGGTGCTTCCCAAAAGAAGATATTGGTGGCTGAGTTGGTGCTCAGTTGTGGGGATTGTTGTCTCTAGTGGGTCGGTCACTACAAATCATATAAGAGAGGGTTGGTGCCTACAAAGATTGTAAAATAGATTTATTTAAAAGCAATATTTTGTTGTGGTTTTCTCTCATAAGGTTTTCCACGTAAATTGATGAGAGCTATTTATGTCTCATTTTATACCATATTTTAGCCCTTACATATGCCTTTGTATTCATTTTCATATTCCATTTCTATACCATTTTCCGCATATGGTTTAATAAATATAGGTAATATTTAATTTAGTTATTAGATAAGATATTTGAATAAATAAATATGATTGTATTTATGTAACATGCTGATTATGAGCTGCAGAAAACCTTCCTGTCACATTCTTGCCAAGAACTTCTATATATTACTTTATGGCCAGCAATTTATTTTTGCCATCTTTTTGAATGATGACATCAACTTCCACGGTGGTGTTGGTTACCTACTGACTATGTACCAGTTTTGCATCAACATGAGAACCCGTGAATGGATATTGCTATCTGTTGTCTATTTAAGTTCATTGTCATAGCAAAATAGCTTGTGACTGCATGACTCTCTTTTAATCGCCACCTCAGCACTATGATGATGAACGAATTTGTGGTAACTGATTTGTTGTATGGAGGAAATCAAAATGTGTCATCTTCTATTCTTATTTGCAGTTGTAACTGAAGCTGTTCTATTGTGTGATCAGCACATACAGTTTTGCATGAGTCGTTGTCTTATTGGTTTGTTAGCCACGAGCCAAAACAAACACCCCATTTCTATACGCAGTTGTTAAGCTGCATATGTATAAGTACATAATATGAGCTACAATAGAGATATAGATTTTGGTAAGCAGATTATTATATACGCAGATTACTGTGTGTAGATTATTGTATGCAAAATTTTGTATTACTTCTCTAATAAATGAAATAGCGTTCCTTTTGATAACCCAACGTAAGAAAGTGTTTATTCTATCCACCACGAACCATGGAGCAAGGGCCCACTCTTTGGTGAAGCATGGTGATATTTATTTATTTATGTTCTATTTTCTATTAATATGTTTATGTTACATTTTAGATTAATGTTTTTGATCAAAGTGTTTGAAACAGATTTCAGAGTGTTTGATTTCAATATTATTAATTTGATGTTCTTTCATTTCTATTAATAAACTGTTGCTTTCGTTTATGTTGTGGATTGCTGTTATTATTATCATTATTATTGTTGTTCTTGTTCTTGTCGCCAGGAAGTGACAGTTCCTACCGCCAAATTTGTTTTGATTTGCAATAGATTTATGTTCAAAGGTTTATTTTTCTAGCTACATTTCATCCCCACTCAACTCACTATCTTCATCCCTTCAGCAGATAGCCACAATACCTTTCACAAGTCTACGATTCCCGGATTGACATTTTAGGAACAAACTGAGGAAGTTAATGTAAAACTTTTATAGCAATTTGATCCCAAGTCCTTATCCACAGTTTTGTCTATCATAAATATTGTGTTTTTTTGTTTGCATAATTTTTAGATCTTGTGTGATTGATATTGTTATAGTTGTTAAGTGCTGAAAAAGAAAAATTGATATAAACTGACAGAATCCACTACCCATCATTCTTGTTTTTAATGTATGCAGAGGTGATATTGTTAGGATGTTTTTTGGTTTTTTAGGAGATTGGTGATTCTTCCCACAATTAAGTGCAATCCTCAAGTTCATAGATTTGCTCATCCACGACTACCAATGTATATTCCTTGTTGAGCTTCTTATCCAATTGTTGAGCTTGTAATTGGACAACTTTGTTAAACTTTTCCTAGACCAGCTAAGAGTCAAACCTAGGAACTCAATTTTGTTGTTACGGTTCTCTACCACTAAGCTACCACCCCTCATGGTGATTGGTCCATCTTTGGTTTAAGTATGGCTCATTTTCCAACAATTTCACTATAGAAATAGAAATGAGCTTGTCACTTGTTTATTTTCAATTTGTTTTGTCTCAATCTATTGTTTTTGGGATAATTTCTTTACTAGGATTTGGGAGCTTTTGGTCATGCCCTATTGAATATCAAATATTAATATTTCGCCTGTTCAAGAATGTTGTGTTTTACACCTATTATTCTAGTAAACTTGGCCATGAAAAGTTACATAGAAACAAATATGGTATCTGATTGGATACCCACACATGAAATTTTCAAGAACCCTTGATATGAATAAGAGTGGATACAATATCTTTAAAATCACACATCAGTCAAAGGGCTCTTGATCTACTGGGAAAGTTGCATTGTTCTAAATGAGCCCACTAGGGATCAAGTCTTGAAGAGTCCAAACCCCTCAATACCAAAGGGGATGAAGCCAAGATCATGCCTTGGATGACTTCAGTGGAATGGATTACAAAAAATCTGTAGTCATTTCGTAATAGAAGTCAAAACTTTGATGCTGTAAAAAAATTTCTGTTTTTTTATTCCTGCCATTGGGTACAAATATTCTCTCTTACTCCGTCAATTTCATTATGGCTAATAACAAGAAATCTTTTGTGAACTTTGTGCGGCCATGACAGATATGCAATTTATTAATGATAAATGAATTGATTTGAACTCAACTCTTATGAGTTACTGACAATTTTTTGGTTTATCCAACTAAAATATTCGACCCCACAGAGGATGCAAATTCATGCTGGTATACATGCCAACTTACACTGAAAAGCTTAGACTGCTTAAGTTTGTTTTCCATGCACATGTTTGTAAATATTGGACTGGGACTTAATATTTTTCTACTTAAGGTTTAACTTTAATTGCTTTTGACATTCGGCCACATGCACTGATTTTGTTGATGGAACTGCCCACTTCCTTTTGTATATAATAGCTTTGTACTAGACAGTTTCAAGAGATATGTATGCTTTTATCATTACATATATCACATGCCCATTTTCAAATATTTTCTCAGTTCAAGGGATATTCTTGACATAGTTCTCAAGTAGTCTACATATTGTATTATGTAGTCGGCGCTTATCTCTAGTTGGAAATTGCTCCACTCTGCAACCATCCTGACAGATACATAATTAAAAAGTAATGTTATTCTACTCACTTATCATATAATCTAAATGAAGTAAGGATCACTGTTTCTATAAATTTTTGTTCTCATACCATAAAAAAAGAGAACACGGGGACTGATCGTATCAAGTAGAACCTAGCCAAGTCCTGTAGATTTAAAGCATTACAAGTAGATTAATCTTATATATAAAACAAGAATATCATGAAACAAATGCTTTGTACAGAAGTTAAACTAATTTTTTACATATTAGTGAACAGAAATTACTTACTGTGGGTTCATCATATTGATCTCTAATATTGTGTTTTACAAAGACAACTCGAAGATCATCATCAACCATGCACTCCTCTCCACATCCCTTGCAATTACCAATGAATGATTCTTAGTTCAAACACAGAAAAATGATGAAATACATGTACAAAAATGTACTATAATCAGCCTTCTTTAATTTATCTGCTGCTCTGGATGAACAATTCACAAATCTCAAATTGCATAATCACTCCCAGAGATCAGGACTAATGACAACTGAGGTTAAGCTTGGTCCAAAACTCAAATTTTCAAGACAAATTTATATATTATATTTAATAAATAGATACTGAAAATGCAAGTAAAACTTCTTTGTAAAATTGACCATATACATTCAATAGTCAATAGTGTAATGGTAATGGGGAACAATCATAAAGTGCAACAAAAGTTCAAATCCCCCACATTGCAATAAGGTAGCCCATAATATCAAGAGATATGTGCATAACCCAAGTTTAATGGGGTACATTCAAGGACCAGGTTTAAATGTTAAGAATGTGATCCAAGCTTATATCCAACACAAAAATACGGTCCAAAATTCCCCAAATTTGTGTTGAAAGCAGACCCATAACCTAATTAAGAGTTACCAAATAAACAATAAAAATAAACGATGTAAATTACATCAAATAAGAAAACCCTATCTATAAATGACATGGTATAATCCATAGTTCCATGGGATGTGTACCCCAGGAAAATGTAGAGTTTTTGAAACAGGGATGTTCCGGGGACACAAGTATGGAGGTGAAACATCCCCTAACCGCCCTCAAAGAGCAGGGATGTTTCTGAAATGCCTTGCAGAAGTAGGAGACATCCCCCCTTATTGGAGATGTTGGGGGGATACCCTGACATCCCCAGGACGGCCTGGGAACTTCTAGAAGTCCCTCAACCATCTTGGGGATCCCAGGAAGTCCCTGCATTGTAGACAACAATGACATTCACTATTTTAAAAAAACAAAGTTTCTCATGTCATGATGATGATTTTGATTTGTGTCAAAGCTTTGAACAGACAGATAATATGATGGCATGTACAAATGGTTAACCTTGGAAGAAAGAAGGAATATTTACATGGTATTGGAGGCCAAAGAGACTACTATATTTAAAACAGCTGTTACTGTTTTTAACTTTTTTGTTTACTGATACTCAGATGTACACTCTTGTCGATATTACTGTATTTCTTTCTGCTGATTGCTGTAGGAGTTTCTAAAATCAGAGAAGATAAATAAAAAGATTTAAGAATGAAAATATTCCAATCTTCAATTGTGCGGCCCTCATTATTTAGACCAGTCAAATTCCCCAGCTTCACCAGTACTTCTCTGAAGAATGTAGATTTGGTTAGAAATAATGAGGATTTGGTTTAAAAAAAAACAGTGATAAAATTATGAAAAATGGCATGTGTCATGAAGGTCCATGTGGTCTTAGCATTAATTTATAAATGCGAACCATTGAACACATGATGCCATGATCCTATAATCCAGCAAGTAAGATTGGTATGGTCTTTAACAATCACATTGCAGAGTTGTTGCAAATAGTGTCTTAATTCTTTCCATGAGGGTTATCAATCAGGGGAGCATGCCCCTGTCAGGTGTCCTTTCAGAATTTGGTTAACCAACCTTCTCTAGCAAGACACACAAGTTTTCTTTGATTATGGATATACCATACGATTTCAAATTGAGGTCCAAAAATTTGACTGGTGCAAGATAGGGAATTGTATTTATTGTTTTCCTGGATATTCTACAGAAATCCTTTTAACTCAAAACAACACTTGGAATTTTAAAAGTTCTGCAATCAAGCTTGGCTGCAAGAGCTTGATCAGATGCAACTAGTTTAAGATTATCAGCCTCTGCTCTGGATGCTAGGATGGTACTCTTCAATTCTTCTCCCATTAAAGCATGAGTAACTTAAATCTTTCATTAGTTCTTTGACAGGGGAATTCGGTCACTATGTTAGTGCGATTAATTATAACTTCAATGAAACTTTTAGTAGTAAGGGTATATGAGAGAAAAATGGTAAACACATTTAATTACCTTTACACTGCACACTAGGTTATTAAACACCAAGTCTAATACTGCATTTTAGCTTTAATATTAAGATGCTCCTCTCCCATTGGGTTTTCCTGTGTCTTGGTTTGAGTACAGAAACACCCAAACAATTAATGAGATATAAAGGTGTAGAGATATAAGGGAATTCTTTGCCAAAGTCCTCTTGTGGAGTATAAAGGTTGTTGGGCACACTATTGTCAGTAAAATATGTTCTACTAAGACAACTAACAAGTTATTTATTAATAAGAGAATTAGAGTGGATTCAGACGGGTTTAATGTCAAGGCTAATGACAAGCAATTGTTGGGAAGGGTTATGACTCTAGTCCAATTATTGATAAGCCAAGGGAAACTCCACAAAGCAACACTACGCCTTAGAAGATTTTTTCCTAGCTTCTTCAAAGACAACACGCAAGGGAAGATGTGATCAGTAGCCTGGTAGTCTTTTCTGAATCTGCTTGAACCCTACCTCTACTCTTTTTCAGATTTTCTTTTCCAAATATTGAAATAAACACATATCGATATGCAAAAGCTTTTCAAATGGTGAGATAAATACATATGAAAAAATTTGTTCAATCATGACAGCAGGGTGTCAAGAATGTATCCATATTTGTTTATGGATAAGATGAAAATGTGTTGTTGCTAAGATGGAGGAAACCTTTGGCAGACGAATTTATTCGAAGGATCAGAAAATGGGTAAGCTTGTAAAGCATTCATCCCATGCTTACGAAATTCAACCACATAATCCCTCACAAACAGCAAATTCACTTTTAACTTCTAAATGCCTCTCTTTATGCTCATTGTGAAAAAATGGCAATAATTTTGTAGAGCCAAGGGTTTGCATAGGACATTGAGCAGATATATCATAGAGTGGTGGTATAGGAAGTCCATCCAAGTGTGCCTATATCAAGAGGAGGAGCCTTTCTTGGTAAAAGAGCTCACCAAAAAGAAAACCAAAAAGAAAACAACCCATATAAAGACAAAGATTGAGAGCCATATTGATATTTCATTCCGTGTTTGAAATGTAATTCCATATATAGAGTGGAAACCAAAATTTCAAAAATTATCAACTGAAACAATTTAATCCATTTTCGACAAGTGGAGAAAAACGATTAATATGAAAGGACAACAATATAAATATATGTTCTTGCCACCTATGTAAACCATAGTTACCAGACTTGCCACAAATCACCTACACTTAGTGAGTTGTGAGGTAGGTGACCCTAAACGGGTTTGGGAGACTCAGCAGCCGAGTACTTGCCAAACTCACTAATTCTAGGCAAGTCTCGATGGAAAGACTCAGCCACAGTTGGGTGAGTCAAAAAAAAAAAAAAAACAACTCACTCAAAAAAAATTGTCTTATATTTGTCGCCTACACCCTAAAAGCAACTTCATTTCATTTTCAAGCCAAAGGAGAAGAAAAAAAAAAAGTTTTGAGCCAAAATTGGATTGCATTGAAGGGAAACCAGCAAGCAGATTGAGCAAAAATCGATGGTCGAATCACATTTGGGAAAATTTGTAGCTACTTTTGGTGCATGTAGAAGAGTCTACAAAATTTGGGAAGAGCTCACCATTGATTTCAAGCAAAATTTAAAATGTAAGTTTGTATTTTGAAGGTTTTTTTTAATTTTTTTAATAAAAATTTAATTTCTTTTTTCTTTTTTGTATTTTATTTTAGTGGACCAAAGAACCTGTTGGATCTGTTTTACACTGTAACCAGGTTGGTCTTCTAATCTACCTATGGAATTTCCAATTCCAATCAAGAGCAGCTCGAAGGACCTGGACCAATTGACGAGGACTTTAAGAAGCCTCCTACACTTCAGGCTCTGCAAGACCCGGGAGGGTAATCCCTTAATGTGTTTACAACCTCTGCACCATTATCATAAACAACATTAACAATAGCAGATAATCTCACTTAATAGCTCAACATGATAGGATAATATCGAATAGAATCGGCTGTTCATCGATAATATCAACTACCTGGAGCATGAGATAACTACAACACAATCCACAGTATAAGATAGTCATTTATTTGCAACTTGTAGCAAGCTCTAGGCAAAGACAGACAAATGCTAAATCATATGGGTAAGTACAACTTAGATCAGTGCCATATATCCATTGGAGGAGTCAAATTCATAAGCATTTAAAGGTATATGACAAATTTAACACATAACATATGAGATCCTCGACAACATTACCTTGTAATCTCATCAATATGTATTCTAACTCAATACTACTTATCAAATCCTTATACAAAACACATCCGCCTACAATCCCATTCAAGCATTTTAATTAATTCCTTGAATTAAAGCTAAAATAGAATCATACACACCACAAGTGAGATGGATAAAACAACCCTTAGTTATTTTATTCAAGTTTAGATATGCATGTACAATGGAGAGACATGAGCTTGAATTTTTCATTTCAACTCAAATGCTAGTACTGTTATACAACATTAAATCCCCATGAACTCAAAACCTGTTACAGAATGACTCAAAACCTAAATTGCATTTCTCTCTAAAACCATCAAACTTTACAAGTTGCTCTGCAACTTCACCTAGACTCGACAAAAAATTATCTAACTTGCTCCCCTCCCGTACTTTTGGCCTTGAAATCCTTCTTATAGAAAATGAAGGAGCAAACAAGCATCGGGCCAGAAAGTACACGTCACCAACCAATTGGGACACCTGGAAAAGTTGATGAAACAATAAAGACCACCAAAAACCCTCGCCGAAACTACCATTAAAGCAAAACTGGAAACCATTGCAACCGCAACATCTGATTTATTAATTAAATCGTGCCAGTAAGCATCTCATCCGCCATTAAAGCTCACCCGCGCACTGCACGAACAGCTCCAACCATATTTGACGAAGACTTAAATCCTAGCCATCGATCCTTCAGTTAGATCAAATGATCGAACGGCCGTCATCAAAATAAGTTGACTCAATCGCCAACATGGCAATAAGGGGCCCACCATACCATACGCTGCCAAGGAAGTCCACATGGCGGTCACCCGCGATATTGCAATCAGTAAATATCCTACAACTTCGGATCACGTGATGGCGGGCAACCGTAGATCTTGAACATCGGTGATCTCGTTCATTCAACACAGTCGCCAGCCTTATCATTATCCATCGAGCAACTTTCCCACCAAGATTATAACAGACTTGTCGATTTAAAACATGTGCACCCTAAGAGCACTTTAGTAACCCACCACATAACATATTAAAACCGGGTTAAAGTATTTCATTGTTCCTTTGGCTCCACCAGATGAGACACGTGGCAATCGCCCACGATATCGCGATCGGTAAAAACCTTGCAACTTTCGATCACGCAATGGCGGGCAACCATTGATCCTAACAAAATTTGATCAACAGTCACACAAACTGATCTTCATCGGCCTCTCCAGATAGGACACGTGGCGCCCGCCCGCGATATCGTGATCAACCAAAGCATTGTGGTGGGGTCATCACGGGATGGCGAGGAACGGCTGAGATCAAACGGTAGTTGATCAACGGTCACACGAATTTCATCCTTCAGAAAGGGCACATGGCGCCCGCCCATGATATCGCGATCAATAAAGATCTTGCAATTTCTCGATCACGCGATGGCGGGAAACCGTTGATATCTGAAGGCAATTGATCAACGGTGGCACGAAGTTGATCCCTCTACAAAATAAAACATTTATTAATAGGACAAGGGGGCATCACTAGGCGGATGGTAAACAACGGCATAAGCTGTTTTAAAACGATGAAGCATGGGGTCATCCAAGACTTAGGGAAAATAAAATCCCACGAAGGAAATAAAACATTAAGAGTATGTTGTACCCCAAAATTAAAATTTTGTTACACTTAGACATTTTGAAGAAATGAGTAGAAGTCTTGTTAAATCAGTCAAAAAGGTCAAAATTTGGGTATGCATGTCTTGCATGAGGGGTTAAAACACAAAATTTTCAAATTCTGACGATCTGGGTTTGCTCAGAGCAGCTTAACCTACAAAACCCAGATCTGAGTTTTTCATCCCTAAATTTTAGGAAAACTGCTATTTTTAGAAATTTTCTCGAAATAGTAACGTTTTCTGGGTTTTTCTGCGTTTCTTTCGAAACGGATACTGGTAAAATTTTCTAAAAATAGAAAGTTTCTAAAAATAGAATTTTGGTCCGATAGGGCCCAAATTGATTTTGATTGGTTCAAAATATGTCCACATTAGGCTGGTTCAGTCAGAATCTCAAAATAATCAGTTTTGCCCTACTGGGTCTATTCTGCTTTTTCAAAAGCATATCAGGCTAAGTTACCGGTTCGGGTTCGGGGACGGGTTCGGGTATGAGAACCCGGTACGTGGGTACGGGCAAAATTTTTTTAGGGGTTTGGGTACGTATGGGTACGTGTGTATATATATATATATATTAATAATTTAATATATTATAAATCTATATATATGTATTATATATACAAAAAAAAAGAGAAATATAGAGAATTGTAAAACTAAATCATTTCATAGTATGATACTTGATCATTGATCAATGCCCAATGCCAAAGATAAATATTAAATGCCAATTGATAGTTGAAAAATATTCAAATAAAACTAGTTTACTGAATTACAAAATGTAGTTCATGAAACATTGAAACATGATTCAATATTCATTGTTCATGTGCTCATCAATCATCAAAAGGATTGTCAGAATCATCATGACTTGGATTTTGAGTGGTTTCTGAAATATGCTAACCAATTTTTTCTTGAAGTAACACAACATAACCAGCACTTAACCAACTTGATTAGCGTTAGCTCCAAATAGAAAACCAAACTTGAAAAGAACTCACACCAAGAATGCACACTCAATCCCAATGAGGAATAGGTGTTGTCATATGGTGGAGGAGCTAAATGAAAAATACTTGAAAGAAACTACTCAACGTCAAGAATGTGCACTCAAGATCCCACTGAGGGCGAGGTGCTAACATATGACGGAGTGTTGAATTGAAACTAGAAATGAATAGGCGGATAACCAGCCATGAAGAGCATTTCCACACTACCACCAAACAGTGGGGGGAAAAGATTACAATTAAAACAATTCGTCCGCTGCGGCGGGCATCCACAGAGTTGTGGGGATTCACCACTTGAGAGTGGGTACAAGAGTAATACAAATCCAATTATCCACACTGGCGGTAAACCATCCAGGGGTACTAATGTGAAATTAAAGAAAGAATTGCAGCAATAAAGGACTGGAACAGTACTACTGTTTACAGTCTTACAATATGGAAAAAGAGCTGCAAATTACATGAAAATTACAATAGATTCAATGTACCATGATACTGGATGATTCCATGTTAGACATCAACAATAAATGATGAAGAAAGGACTGAAGATTCAAACTTAAACAAGTCTGATGTAAAATAACAATTCTGGAAATTCTGATCAGCAACTATGAAATTCAAAGAAATATTCACAACTCACTCAAAATACCTCCGTTTTGTGTGAAACGAAAACCAATGAGCTGCTGGAAGATAGGCGCCCAACATTAGATGAAGAAACAGCAACAAAAACTCGTAATTTAATTCTTACACGAATCCCAATGCAGCAAGAATGGTACGGCCTTCATGAGGGGCGATTTTGACAAGTAAAAATCAACAACTCAAAATTAAAATCTGAAACTCTCCAAAGATGGTCGCCTTGGGTGTAGGAATGGATTGGAAAAGTACCCACAAGCAAATTAAATTCACACAAAAAGCTGTATGCAAAAACCACTTTCAGCTGTGACTGCATCAGCAACTTCAAAACTGGAAATATCATTAAAAACTTCAACTGTTGAGCTCAATCTGCTAGTCTGGATGAGAAGCAGCAATGAAAACCAACTAGGTGTTGTATTTCAAACACGAAATTGAATTGAAACTAGGAGGTAAGCATCCCTCGAAGTAAAAACCAAGTTGTCATTTCGACAGCATAACATTAACATAAATTCATGGATAATCAGCTCTTCAAACAGCAGCAATATATAAGCTTTTGTTGGCAAATGAAGCAACAAGAACTCTTCAAATTCCAAGAAGTTGAATCACTTCAACTTCTAAAAAGGACGCCACCTTTTTGCCTTATACTTTTTGAAATAATAAAATATCATTCAACTTCCCCTTTAGGCATCCATTTCATATTGCAACAATAAAGCATTTATTAAATAATTAAATGCTCACTTGACCCCTTTATGTCCCCTTCTTTAAAACAACTTGAAGTCATCAAGCCTAGGCATGGGGTACAACTTCAAGACATGAAAATTGACTAAGTTCAAACTCATCCAAGGAGAAAACCAAACCCAAAGCCAAACCCAGACTGATGGATAACAAGATGACTTGAGTTGAACCGCCACCGCCAAAAATAGTGTTTACCTCAAACCACAACAGAATCGTAATTGAGCGGAAGCAAGACTTAATGAAAGTCGCCAACCCAATCCACTCGCTAAAATTAGTATTTACTAAAAAAATAGTAAATACCTAGAAATGCCACAAACCTCCAAGCAAGGAAACCCTAATTTCACTTTTGATCAACCCACGGATTTCAAAATAGGCTATCAGTCAAAGAAGAGCGTGATGGCCAAAATGGGGACATTACGCTTCAACTTCAAAATCATCATCATTTGAACCCAAAGCGGATCCAACACCATGTGATATGTCATCAATATCACCCACATCATCCATAGTGGCTCTAGCAAGATCCTGAATGGTTGCATCCAAGTCAGTAGACTCGGGTGCTACATCCCAAAGCCTCGCTGCCCCCTGCCTATATTGAGGATCCTTACGTGACAGAAGACGCAAATTGGAATGAATGTACACTAAGTCTTCAGCTCTTTTTGCAGCCAACCGGTTACGCTTCACTGAGTGGATAAAGGAGTATGTACTCCAATTCCGTTCAGCGGCAGAAGAGCTTGCAACCTGGAGAGAAAACCAACAAAATTAAAAATAAAATAAAAAAATGCAAGATAAATTCAAGAATGTTAAGTGTTAAATTTTACAATACAAGTGGCAAAAAAAAAAAAACTTACTTGTGAGAGGATCTTGATTGCAAGAGGTTGGAGGTACATATAATCTTGACCATGGAGGTACCACCATGTAAGACCATCCATTTTGTATTGGTCTCTAGCAACAGAAGCATTATGATTTTTTGATTTTCCTGTGACAAACATTCCAAATTCTCTCATGACACTTGCATGCACTTCTGGATCACTGAACATTCTACTAAATGCCGTCTTATACCCATTAGCAACTTCACCATCTCTATATGGCGGTATTCTCCCTGGGATAGAAAGTATTTCAGTGGTATAGTACCTCGGAGATAGGGCATATGCAAGGAGGTGCAATGGAGTTGTCATCTTGTTCCAACGATGAAGAACAATTGCTTCCACCCTTTTGTACAAGGTGTCTTCAGGATCATTCTCTTTTTTTTGTATTTCTATTTTTATTTTTTCCAACATTGTGTCCATGCTATCATAGACATCCCCCAAGCATGGTTCATCTGTATCAGCAAACCGAAGCATAGACATGATAGGTTCGGTGAATTCCAATACATAATTCACACGATCCCACCAATCGTCATTCAAGATCAATGCCTTGACTTTTTGGGCCCTCTCTGAATTTGATTGCTTCCATATACTCCATTGGTTGCTAATAACCATTTGACTCAATGCATCTTTCACCTTCACAAGTCGTCTCAGAACAATTGTGTGAGATGCAAACCGGGTCTCGGCAACCTAAGAACATGTTAATAGTAAGTTAATAACACATTTAAAATATGTAAATAATGCAAAAAATTATTTTATTCAATTATGTAAAACATGACATAAATGATAAATGAAACTAAAAATTAAATTTTAAAATTTACCTTCAACAATTCCAATGTTGAAAAAGTTCTGAAAATTGCTTGTGACATATGGTGGTTTGTCACAAACATCTGGATCTCCTCAGACTCCTGGTATATTTCTTTCACCCACTCTATTTGGGTGCCAATTGCTTGCATCACCAAATTGAGGGAGTGTACAGTGCACGGTGTCCAAAAGATGTGCTCATATCTGGCCTCTACCAAAGCACCTACAGCCCTGCAAACTTTTGCATTGTCCGTAACTACTTGGACAACATTTTCACTACCCACCATCTCTATGGAGTCAATGAGAATCCTGGAAATGAACACTGCATCTTTCACTTCCCCTTCACAGTCAACCGCCCTCAAAAACATTGCCCCCTTGGGGGACACTGCAATAACATTAATCAATGGACGGTTTTTGCAATCTTTCCATCCATCGGAAACAATAGATACACCTGTTTCAACCCAAGAATCTCTAATTGGTTTTAGTTGGGCCTCTACATATTTCTTCTCTTTTTGCAATAAGGTGGTACGCACCTTTTCATACCCAGGACTTGTGAAATCAGGAGGTGCACTATTTATTGCTGACACCATGTCCTTCCAATATGGTGATCTCACCAAGTTGAATGGAAGACCATTGGCATAGAGGCAACGTGCAATTTTTTCTTCAGCAATATCTCTTGCCTCCATTTTAAATGCCTTCTCTAATGGACCTCTCTTGCGGGTGGTGGTTTTCTGGTTCTTCATCTTCTTCTTCCGTAGAGGGTATAGACAAGAAGGGATGTCTAGAGGGCCTAACTATCTGATGAGTGGGTAATGTTGTTTTTTTCTTTCCGGAACTATAACTAGTTTGTTTTCCTCTTGCAATGGAATTGTCAGCATCTTCTTGTTCTTTTATAAATGCTGCTATTTGTACAGCAGAAAACCCCTTCTTATCTGGGCCCACACACATATTAATCCCTTTACCACCAGGGCCCATAAAATGAAGTTTCACTCGGTAGTAGGAGCTATTATATTGTACATTGCAAAAATTACACTTCCAAACAAACCCCCCACCTCCAGGAATTTGTGAAATTCGTGTGGTATGTCTCCATAAAGGAGATCCTTTATCAATTTTGAACTTTTGGCTTCCATCCCCACCCACTGAACTTTGACTACTGGCCATTGTTGCAATCTCTAAAAAAATGAAAAAAAAAAATATATATTTGAAAAACTTATTCACAAACTTGAAAAAATTCATCAAAAACTAAGAAACTTAAAAAAATTCATCAAAAGATTGAAGAATAGGGTTTAAATGCATACCTTGAACACTTAAATCTCCTTTGTAGAAGCTATTTGCCACTCCACAATCGATCTCCTTCAAATGCAATCACCTCCCTTCAAAATGCTAAGATGGACACAAAAAATGGAGAGAGCAAAATGAGAGGTAAAAATGAAATGTTTTAGTGTTGAAAGGCCTCATATTGGGTCGTTTTAGGGTTTTAAGGCAAAATAGAAATTAAAAAAATGTTTTTTTTTTCACTTTTGGGCCCACTTTTTAAGTGCTGGGCCGTGGGTTCTCAGGGGTTAGCCCGGGTACGCGGCTGGTACCCCCGGGTCCGCGTACCCACGGGCATGGTACTCGCTGGGTACGCACAGGGTGCGTGCCCAGCGCGTACCCACAGGCGAACCCGTACCGGGTTCACACCCGAACCGGGTTCGAGGCCTGTTAGTACGAATCCGGTAACCTAGATATCAGGAGCTCCGAGGTCATCAATGAAGGTCAGTCGGCTGCCAGGTGTCAGATTCAACGTTCAAAGCATTCAGTAGAAGGCGAGTTGGCAAGCAGTCATGGAGAACGAGGAAGAAAGTGAAAAATGTTGAAAAATTTCTAACATTGCTAGACTTGGGCGCCCCAGCCAAGAAAGGGCGCCCATCCTTTTAGGGCACCAGATGAAGGAATTAGGGTTTACATCTCCAATCAAAGTTGTTCAGTTCTCTGCCAGCTTTGCAGCGAGTCCAACGGTGTAGTTATCAGATTATCCAATCATCCAGAATTCAGCATTGAATGGGGGTATCCACACTGACATCGGAACAAGAGAAAATGAAAATTATCAGAATTTGACTAAGTTTGGATAAAGTGGGCGCCCCTGGTGAAGAAGGGCGCCCAACTTTTTGAGGAACCTAATCCACCAATTAGGGTTTGAGAATATACTTGTTCTTTTCAGTGCTCAGCTAGCTTCGACGTGCCTATCTTCGTCAGATCGTCCGACTGGGCGTCTTCCGGCAAATTCAGATCAAAGCCAAAGGTACAAAATGAAGGTTTCAAACTATGAAGAAAATCAGATGAAATTTGACTAAGTCTGGTGACTTTGGGAGCCCCAGGAGAGAAAAGGCGCCCAAGTTTTCAAGGGGATAAACAGATGATTTCGGAAACGAAGTTCTAATAAGATTTCTTCGCAGTCGACCCAGCTCTCCAACGAGATATCTAGCACGACTGTCAGATCATTCTGCAAACAGGAAATCAAAAGCCGAACGGAGGGTCCGACAAGAGCTGAATTTCCAAGTTCAGAAGCAAACATAGAAATATCAAAAAATAAACTAAGTCTGGTAAAAGTGGGCGCCCCCAGCCAAGATGGGCGCCCAAACTTTTGAGGGGTCAAATTTCACTTTCCAACAAAATCTCTTCCAGAAGACCCCTTCTCATTCTTCCTCAGCTTCGCGATGAGCACAACCGTCAGTCAATCCGGCTCCTAGAACTCCAGATCTGACGAGATCATTTGAAAAAGAGCAAAGATGAAGAAAATGAAAAATTCTAAGTCTGGTAAACATGGGCGCCCCTGGAGAGAAAGGGTGCCCAAGGTTTTGAGCACTGAGATGATGGAATTCGTCAACAAAGCGTCTAAGATCACTTCGTCAATTTCAAACGAGCTATCTAGTGAACCTGTTAGCCAGTCAATTAGATCAACGTAGCTCCCGGAATCAAGATTTCATCAGAAGATCAAAGGGAAATGAAGAAATTGAAAATCATGAAAAAATGGCCAACTCTGGACAAAATGGGCGCCCCTAGAAGGAAAAGGCACTTATGTTTTCAGAGGTCGAAATGAAGGATTTTGCCAGAGATGCCTCCAGAACTTCTTTCTCAGAATCAGTCAAGCTCTGCCGTGAAACCTTCAGCTCACCTGTCGGGTCAATCTATCAACGGAAAATCAGAGGCGAAGTAGCATGTCAAAATGGAGAAAGGTTGAAAATATCAAAAAATAAATTAACACTAGATAAAGTGGGTGCCCCTGGTGAAGAAGGGTGCCCAACTTCTCATGCCTTAGAGAAAATTTCAAGATTTTCAAAAGTTTCAAAATTGCAAAAGGAGGATGGCGTCCAAGTTCAAGGAAGCTGAGTTTTAGGGTTTTGGAAATAAAAGCAAAAGAAAGCAAAGCAAAAACAAAACCCTAAGTCTATTTAACATTTTTCTTTTATGTTATTTTCATTATTTTTGCAAGTAGCCTTCAAGGGAGAAAGGTGGAGCAGCAGATTTGAAGATTTATTTCAAGATTCAAGAGCTCAAGGTTGCTGATTTTCATAAATAATTTTCAGACCAGCAACATAAGATCTTGCTTTTTCATCCAGAAGATCAAATTTTTGAAGGAGAAGATCAAAGATTTCAATTTTCAGCCTTTTGGGTCTGCTCAACTCGTTCTTCTGAAGAATTTTTCAAGAAATTTTCATCAAGTTGCAGCAGTTGCTTTTTTGTTGCATGTCAGTGAAACACTCAGTGCATTCAATTTCTAATCATCTGGGTCCTCTCAAAACAGTCTTCTAAAGAAAACCCATATCACAGCTTTTTCAAGAAAATTTCAAATTCTAGGGTTGGCTGCTTTTTCGATCAGCCATCAGTGTTTTTCATATCTGATCAACTAGGTTCATTCCAAATTGTATTCTGAACAAAATCCAGGTGCCAGCTTTTTCGGTGAAAAATTGAAGAAATTAGGGTTTGCTGCTTTTTCAGTCAAAATTCAAGATTTTCAAAAATGGACGATCTGGGTCATCTTGCAACGAAATTCTAAGCAAAACTCATATCTCAGAAAAAATTCCAAAAATTTGTCCGTTTGAAGGCTGAAAAACCAGCATTCTAAAAATAGAAAGTTGCTCAAAACTTGTCTGATCATAGGCGAGTTTACAGTCATTCTTCAAGGTTTTCAATATGGAGTACACTCCCCTCGAGTTTAAGACCAAATCAGCACTATGTCAAAACTTCATCATCTCAGCTGAAGAACACAAGAAGGTGTGATATGAGAAAGAGGAAAGGTATCGGAAAAGAGTGTTGCAATACTTTTCTGATGGAAATCAAGAGAGGTGTCAGAAGCATAAAGTTGCAGAGTTGCCAAGTTATAAATTAGTGAGTCATCTTTTTGTGCAGCGATGTTTTGCAAGAATAGAACTCATAAAACAGTTGAAGAAGTGAAAGATTCTCTAAGGGTGAAGAGATCTTGGAGAATCAGAATATTGCCTTAGTTGGCATAGATGCACCGAACCGGGACACAATTTCCAATTTTCTAGTGGATGAGATCGAGCTTTAAAGCAGCTTTCTTCTAGAAGCTTTCTTTCCCGTTTTCTTTCTATTCTTGGAAGCAATTCTTATCCATTCTTTGAAGAAGAAAGAAGATAAATGTAATAGTTGGCGATTCCTGCTTTTCCTACTTTCTAGGGTTTTAGATGTTATCTTCTTTCTAGATTTAGTAATAAAGTTTGCTTGCTGAGCAAGCCCTAGATTGTGAAAGCAAGGAGATTTTAGGGTTCCCTACTCCTCTGCTTGCTTATAAATAAGAGCCTCTGCTCATTAGTTTCTTTAGCGGTTATTGTGTTAGCAAATTGCGAGCCTGTATTGCAGCAAGTTGTTATTCAGTTTCAGTTCACTTTGTGTTGGAACCGTGCGAGTGAGAAAAAAACGCTGAGCCTATTGTGCCTTCTATTTGTTGCTCAAATATTGTTCATTTGTGTTGTGATAAGCAAATTGTTGAGCCTCTTTAGCCAACAAGGAGTTAGTGTGATTGTCGTTTTCTATTGTGTTAAGAATAAGATTGCAAGCCTCTTTAGCTGCAATTTCTTATTCCAGGCATGTTAGAAGTGAGTTTTGTTCCAGAAGTTCGAGTAATAAAATCATGAGCCTCCTTTGCCTTGATATAAAATCTCTGATTTCCGTTATTGGTGTTTTACTTTTATGATCTTGATTTCAACTTACATTGAAGTGTGTAGATGTTCGTTGAGAAAGAGTTTATCGAAGTATTTTGTCAGAAAATCTACCTTGTTCATTTCTAGTTTCTCTTGCTCTGCTTATTACTTGAGAAGTTAGAAACGTCTTTAGTTTAAGTTAGTCGTAGTTGAAGTTCTTAAATCAGAAAATCTCAGCTGCAGCGTTTGTGTTTTATAAACCTTGTGCTCTAAGCTGATCAAAAAGATAGGCAACTTAGTTTTAGTTTACTCTCTTGAATACCATCAACAAGAGGGAGCTTCCCCTCCTAATTTGAAGAGCAGTTTATCTGTGCATAGCTGTCCGTTTCAAATACGCATTCCAGAGGTGCGAATTTAAACGCCAACAGAGCAAAAGGACCCAGCCTAAACGAAACGATGGGGCATAAGTTGTTTTAAAAGCCTTCAAAAAGTAACAGCAAAATAGATCCCACCCCAAGCATAAAGTAAACACAAAGGTTTTACATGAAGACAAAGCTAAAACCCCAACCCTAGGAAAAATTTCGACACCATGAACGACCAGTTAACATAAGGTAGGGCAGGAATGAAACACAAGGAGCAAAATTTTTGAAGTTCCAATAGTGGCTCCAGTTGGGGACGTTCATTCCACTGGAATGAAGCGAGAATTTATAATCTCAAGTGGAGCAGACCAAGATGCAGAGACGGCCAAAAAGGGACGGTTCGGACAAAACAACCCACACTATGTACAAAATATACAAACCTAAACTACTGTTCATGGAAAAGAATACTTCAAGTGAAGTATAACTTCAAGAACTGTCCATGAACTGGCAGTTCAAGAATATCCCCTGTCATATCTTGGATTACAAACTACTCCTTTATTCGCTCTTGTTTTTCAAACTCCATTTGGTGACCCTAGGCCACCAAATGAAAAAGGGGAGTCATCATTTACCTCTGTCAAACACAATTCTGTAAAAAGAACTGATCTCCCTCAACTCATGCTTGCCTCTGTCAAACCACAACAACATGTGTAACTGCATATCTGCAAACACAAGTATCAGGCTACCTTTGTGCGAGTAGAAACTTGCTCTCTGTTCCACTTTGTCATCATTTGGCAACCAAATCAAATAGACCACCTCATCATTGCCACTCTCTTCATTCTCTACTTTTGGATCAAGTGGCAACATGAGAGGATAGTGATCAAGACCACATTCACTAACCCACTCATAACGATCATGCTCAGAGGAGATACCACAGCTGAAAAACAACATGCAATCCTCTTGTGCATTGAGCAAACATTGCTCATTCATATGTGTCTCCTCCAACTGAAACGCATCACTGGTTAGCTTGTCCTCATCCCAACAACACAACCCTAACACATTGCCATGTGTTTCAAGAATCTGAAATTCAGGCTTATCAACACCCACAATATCTTCATCTCCATTCAAATCATGGCATTCAGAAAAAATGCCAGCATCCCAAACAATGTTATCTACCCCAAGTTCATAGACAAAATCATCAGCATTCAATATGTTACCACAAAGGGAAACTTCAAGTATAGGTTCATGCGAATCAGAACTTACATTTGCAACAAATTCATCGTCATGAGTGTCAAAGACACATTCACCAATGCAAGGTGTATCAAAATCAACATCATCTCTTGCTGCTTCAACATAAAAATCTGAAACATACTGCTCATGAGAGGAAATATGAATTGCAGATCCAGAAAAAAGGTCCTCATATGCATCAATATGATAGACACAATCCCGTTCCTCATGTGCAAACTCATCATGAAAGCTGTAACTAGTTGTACCAATGTTTATTTCTACATTTGCATTGTCATGTACATCTACATAAATGGTACCCTCATGCAAACATTCAGTTATGGCTTCAAAGGAAGAAAAAGGGATAAAAGAAGGAAAAACATCAAGCAAAACAGGGGTTCCCTGTTCGTCATTATTAACTGCTTGTACTGATTCATTCAATACATCTCCTGCATGCATATCCTTCTCGTTGTTCACACTGCTGCAACAATCAGCAGGGCTGCATTCCTCACTATCAAAGAGAAAATCATCATTTGTTTCTTCATGGCAACTTCTCACACATGACTGCTCTAATTGACAATCCATGCATACTTAGTCATTTGCAGCTGATACACTAATGCTCTCAAAAGCATTTCTCAAATCTGCAGACTCCTTTTTCTCATCATTAAAGCTCTCATCAATGCTACATACACTCACAAGATTGGTCTAACCAAGTGCACTGCAGTACTGCTGATTACACGTCTTCGTCAAACAAGATGTTCAATTCATATCCATCATCTTCTTGTTCTTTTGAACCTTCAGAAACATTGTCATCATCTTCATTAGAATACTTTTCATTCAAGGAGATTAATTCCACCTCCTGCTTTTGAAATGAATCAGAATTACTAGGGCTGCAAATAGATTTGAAATCCTCTTGATCACCTATACAAGGATGCTTTTCAGCTGATTGCAAACTTCCATCTACAACATCATTGTTCTCATCAAGAAAACTTACAACATCAGAATCATCATGATCTTCAGTTGTGTATTCAAAGTCCATAGAGGAGAAAACACTCTCAGTATCATTTGCATCATTGCAGCCTTCATTTGCTATAGAAAATCTGCTTTCTATTTCTGTATTTTCAAAGCAAATGGAAGACACTTCATATGTTTCATTTATCTGTTCATGACCATCATGGCTGCAATATTCTTCTGGACATATTTCTTTTGTAGGTTGTTCAGAAACAACATTATTATCACTGCATGATGCACTATCATTCCTGTCTTCTGCTATACATCTGCATCCATTGGACTAAATCTTGAAAAAGTACCATCACATAATTGAGTTAAGAGATGACTTCCACATTTATCTATCATTTCGTCAATTATTGAAAGCTATTGATATAAGCATTTAAGGCTAGAGGGCCTCAAGTGAACTGCATGGTACTCATACCTGGCTTATAATTCTCACAGAACAAATCAATGCAAAATGATTCATCAGGTCTTTCTAATTCTGGTATAGCAAGCAGAAATTTCATAAATCTATCATGAAAATCATAGATAGATTCATCCTCGAATCTTTCTATATCACACAGTGCATCAATATATGATTCGGACTCAACCTTGTTTGCAATGTCCTCTTCAAATTCTTCTTGAGTATGCAGATTAGACAAGCATTCATCATTCACTAGACTCATCTTTAAAAGTATCAAGGAAACATGTTCTGAGTCTATGCCATGAATCTATGGAATGCATTGGTAAGCAAGTAAACCAACCTTCAGCCATACCTTCTAAAGTTCTTACAAAAAATTTCATGATAACATCTTCCTCTTCAATCTGACAATCTTTCATCAAATGAACAAAACACTCAACATGTCTTGATGCTGATTCTTCAAAATCATCTCTAAACTTAGGAAAATGTTCATTAATTCTTCTTGGGACAGAATGTGGGTAACCCTGGATTTTACTAAAATCTAAAGGGTTGTATCTTTCATTATCGAACACCCTCCTTTGAGGACAAGGCTGTGTTCTAGGCATGATACTATAGCTTGTAGAGGGAGAATTAAAACAACCATACATTTTGCAAATGAAACTTATTCCCTCTACAACTACTCAACTGCAATATTCAACCTCCCTTGATTGTAGTGCTTAATTTCACTAAATAAGGGAACCAAAGTTCTTTCCTAAGGAGTTCAAACACGTGAAGAATACCTAGAAATGTTGCAGCTACTGCAAATTAGTTTGGAAATATTGTAGATCTAGAACTATATTCTTTAAATCTTCAACAGGTTCTTCTAACAGAGTTGCCACCCTTTCTTCTAGATGGACTGAACTTCAAGCAGCATGAAGTTCTTTCACAAATAAATCTATCTTTGAGTTCCTTCCACCAGCAAAGCACCACAGATCTGGAAATAATCAGGTTCACTGCAACAAATCTTTCTCCAAGCTTGAAATCTTCAATATTTGAACTAAATTCAAAATGGCAAACAATAATATGAATCTGTAACTAAGTAGTCTGCACTTGGAGATTCAAAGCCATCCCCAGCGGAGTCGCCATTTTGTTGGTGACTCGGATGGGAAAATAAGATGTCACAATAATTTCAACCTCCAATTACAAACAATAGCTCAGAATTGGAATGACTCTTTGATAAGACAATCTACAACTGGACTTCTGAGTGCATTCCCCAGCGGAGTCGCCATTTTGTTGGTTTTGTTTTACACTATAACCAGGTTGGTCCTCTAATCTACCTATGGAATTGCCAATTCCAATCAAGGGCAGCTCGAAGGACCTGGACCAACTGACGAGGACTTTAAGAAGCCTCCTACACTTCAGGCTCTGCAAGACCCGGGAGGGTAATCCCTTAATGTGTTTACAACCTCTACACCATTATCATAAACAACAATAACAATAGCAAATAATCTCACTTAATAGCTCAACATGATAGGATAATATTGATTGGAATCGGTTGTTCATCGATAATATCAACTACCTGGAGCATGAGATAACTACAACACAATCCACAGTATAAGATAGTCATTTATTTGCAATTTGTAGCAAGCTCTAGGCAAAGATAGACAAATACTAAAACATATGGGTAAGTACAACTTAGATCAATGCCATATATCCATTGGAGGAGTCAAATTCATAAGCATTTAAAGGTATATGACAGATTTAACACATAACATATGAGATCCTTGACGACATTACCTTGTAATCTCATCAATATGTATTCTAACTCAATACTACTTATCAAATCTTTATACATAACACATCCGCCTACAATCCCATTCAAGCATTTTAATTAATTCCTTGAATTAAAGCTAAAATAGAATCATACACACCACAACAGTGAGATGGATAAAACAACCCTTAGTTATTTTATTCAAAGTTCAGATATGCATGTACAATGGAGAGACATGAGCTTGAATTTTTCATTTCAACTCAAATGCTAGTACTGTTATACAACATTAAATCCCCATGAACTCAAAACCTGTTACAGATGACTCAAAACCTAAATTGCATTTCTCTCTAAAACCATCAAACTTTACAAGTTGCTCTGCAACTTCACCTAGACTCGACAAAAAATTATCTAACTTGCTCCCCTCTCGTACTTCTGGCCTTGAAATCCTTCTTATAGAAAATGAAGGAGCAAACAAGCATCGGGCCAGAAAGTACACGTCACCGGCCAACTGGCACACCTGGAAAAGTTGATGAAACAATAAAGACCACCAGAAACCCACGCCGAAATTGCCATTAAAGCAAAACTGGAAACCGTTGCAACCGCAACATTTGATTTATTGATTAAATCGTGCCAGTAAGCGTCTCATCCGCCATTAAAGCTCACCCGCGCCCTGCACGAATGGCTCCAACCATATTTGACGAAGACTTAAATCCTAGCCGTTGATCCTTCAATTAGATCAAATGATCGAACGGCCGTCATCAAAATAAGCTGACTCAATCGCCAACATGGCAATAAGGGGCCCACCATACCATGCACTGCCAAGGAAGTCTACGTGGCGGCCGCCCGCGATATCGCAATCGGTAAAGATCCTGCAACTTCGGATCACACGATGGCGGGCAACCGTAGATCTTGAACATCAGTGATCTCGTTCCTTCAACACAGTCACCAGTCTTATCATTATCCATCGAGCAGCTTTCCCACCAAGATTATAACAGACCCGTCGATTTAAAACACGTGCACCCTACGAGCACTTTAGTAACCTGCCACATAACATATTAAAACCGGGTTAAAGTATTTCATTGTTCCTTCGGCTCCACCAGATGAGACACGTGGCGGTCGCCCGCGAGATCGTGATCAGTAAAAACCTTGCAACTTTCGATCACGCGATGGCGAGCAACCATTGATCCTGACAAAATTTGATCAACAGTCACACAAACTGATCTCTGTCGGCCTCTCCAAATAGGACACATGGTGCCCGCCCGTGATATCACGATCAACCAAAGCATTGTGGTGGGGTCATCGCGGGATGGCGGGGAACGGCTGAGATCAAACAGTAGTTAATCAACGGTTGCGCGAATTTCATCCTTCAAAAAGGGCACATGGCGCCCGCCCGTGATATCACGATCAATAAAGATCCTGCAATTTCCCGATCACGCGATGGCGGGCAACCGTTGATATCTGAAGGCAATTGATCAACGACAGCGCGAAGTTGATCCCTCTGCAAAATAAAACATTTATTAATAGGACAAGGGGGCATCACTAGGCGGATGGTAAACAACATAAGTTGTTTTAAAACGATGAAGCACGGGGTCATCCAAGACTTAGGGAAAATAAATCCCACGAAGGAAATAAAACATTAAGAGCAAAAGGACCCTGCCTAAACGAAATGATGGGGCATAAGATGTTTTAAAAGCCTTCAAAAAGTAACAGCAAAATAGATCCCACCCCAGGCATAAAGTAAACACAAGGGTTTTACATGAAAACAAAGCTAAAACCCCAACCCTAGGAAAAATTTTGACACCATGAACAACCAGTTAACATAAGGTAGGGCAGGAATGAAACACAAGGAGCAAAATTTTTGAAGTTCCAACAAAACCTAGGTATGTTTAAATTTTTTGTTGAACAAACCCTAGGCATTATTGTAAAAGAAAATCAGTTTTATTGTTGCAAACCCTAGATTTTTTTATATTAGTTTAATTATAAACCATAAATGTTATTTTTTTTTTCTATTTATATATTATTGCAGCATTCTTTAGATTTATAAATTGTCTTTATCACAATGTCTGGAACCCTAGTTAGAAGGGACCCTTGTTGGAAACATGCTATCGTTGGGAAAAAGAAAGGAGAGGTAACTTGTTTTCATTGCAAACAAACTTTACTTGGGGGAGGCATTAGCGGATTAATATATCATCTTGCACATATACCATGCCGAGATGCTAAACCATACCCAAAAGTTCCTATTGATGTTATGCGTGAAGTGTAAGTTCAATTAGAAAACTTTGAGCAGAAAAAAGAACTAAAGAAGAGGCAAAGAGAGGAGATGGCAGCAATTGGTGGAATTGGAGAGTCTTCTTCTTCCATTTCTCCATCTTCAGGTATGGATAGTGGTAGGGGTAGTGGCAATGGTAGTGGCAGTGTTAGCATTGGGCCTAGAGTTTGTACATCTAGGTTAGATTCATATATTTTTCCGTGCACTAGAAGAAATAGAACATTGCTAAATTTCCTTGTTTCTTCCTTAGGTGATTGTACTTCCTTGTAACGAACACACTTGTACGATAAAATTAAAACTTTACAATTCATACTTAAAAGTAAGAACAATACCATTTTGAACAAACAATTTCTTTTCAAAACATAAATAAGAAACATTTATTGCATCTATAAACTATTTCATTTCAAATGAAATTACAAAGCATGATGAGAAACATACATACATACATAGCCCGTAGGATTTTGACACCAATAGAAATAAGAAGGTCCAGGAATCCGTCCTGTCAAGCTTTGGAGCATCCATCGGGTGTTCATGGAGGAGAAACATCACTCGAGCGTTTTTCCGCCAACCACGGACTTATAATGCGGTCCCCCGCACGATCATTTTTCAATGAACGGCCCTCCCTTCGAAGAAGAGATTGGTTGGGTAACCTTTAATGACTACCAACTGGACATAGTGCTGTGATTCTACAAAACTAGCTTTCGTGCTAACGGCAAATCACAAACTAGGTTGTATTTCGGAATCACGGTGAACTGACAGTGTAGTACAACAACTAAATGGTTCCTTACACTACTTTGGCCAAAGTGTTTACGTTCAATGAAGAACATAGGTCATATGTCACATTCACTAGCCAGGTTCAACTTGACTTAAGGCTATCTTAGTTCTACGCGTAGGTTGGTCTATCGGGGTAGTCCGTACCCTAGACTTCCTACAACATTTTACTACGAGTATAATGAATCTATTTATCAAGTTACTACAACTGACGCCCTAATTCAGGATATACACATCCTAGGGATACAATAACTTGATTAAGTTGTTTGTATTAAGTTGTAGAGTATATCTTGCAAATATTCTTGACTCAACCCTAGTATTTAATATTTAAACACCAGCATATGCTCATTATACAGAGCCACTAAAACTCAATGCAGTTTGCTTTCCATTAACCAATGTAAAGTGTACATTATTGACAACAAAAGCCAAACAAAAGCCATGACAAGACTAAATTCATGATAATGGTTAAGAAACTATTATTCTTTTAGTTCAATCTTGAGATAATCATATTCATTTCTTTCTAGCTATGACTAAATTTCAGAGAATTATCAGATTAACATAAAAAGTAAGAGTTTAGCATGCCTGCTTTAGCTTTCCACAAGTTGGGAAGATAACTCCTTCACTGGCCTCTATTCAGACCACTTCCAGCTTGGATTCTTGACACCAAAAGCTCAACACAGTAACAGTGTAATTCCCAGTTACTCCTCTTTTATTCAAAGCTTAACCAGCAATTTCAAATTCTGCTCTTATGATCAGAAAACACCTTTCCTTAACAAAGTACTTGACAAATTCTCTACTATGGCGAATTCTCTCTTTTGCTATGAAATGCTCAAGAACTTGATTGTAAATTCGTGTGCCTAAGAATGCCAAAACGCAGGTATATTTATAGGTTCATTTTAAAACTGATTTCCACCTTCTATGGCGCCAGGACTGCCAGCAGGTTGAAGAATATTTCAAACTATAAACGTGTATCAAATTGGTGAGGGTTTCGACCTCCATGTTTGACAGCAAGAAGTTCATTTTAATTCGAATTTGTTTCAGGCTGTTAAAACTGTGACAACTTTCAACTGGCGCGTTTTTACAGTTAGGTTAAATGCCAAGTTTCCTTTCTGACTTCTTCCTTGCTCAAATGGCGTACAGATTTCCTCTTATTCACCAAGCAAGAGATGAATCGGCCATTTTTAGACGTCTGGCCCTAGTCGCGCGGGTTACCTGCGCGTTTTTCATTTTACCTTCTGCATTTTCGCGTTTTTCTTCTTTATTTCGCTTTGATAAAACTTTAATATTTTAATAGATTTTTCAAAGTAAATATGGCGCATATATGCAGGCTCATATTTGAAGATTAACACTTCAAAGAATACATTCTAGAAAAATTCGCGTTTTCTTATCAATTCGTGATTTTTATGAAATCCGCGATTTTTAATTTCTTCCCAGATTTGGCATTCGTGCTTTACAATGTTTTACTTTTATTTCATTTGATTTTGACTAATCTTTTATTTAAATATATTTGTTTATTATATTAAAATACTTACATAATATAGTTTATGCATAATTATTTAAATTATCAATTTAAATAATATTGTATACATTTTAAACTATATTATATTAATATTTTAATATAATATTAAATATATTGAAATACTTAACATTATATTAATACATATATATTCATTTACATTATACATTAAACATGTAAATTTATATATATGTATTCGTATAATTTCAGAGGCAATGTATCATTACAATATAAAATTCATTTATCTTGTTAACCGTGGGTATGTATACTTGTATATATATCTGTATATATACTACATGTATAAGTATCCATAAATACATTTATATCGACACATACGTATTCGTATGTACAAATACACATATCCACCTCTAACCAGAACTTATCATTTATAAGGTTATACTGGCAAGCATCACTTGTTTACACATTCAGAAGAAGACACGACTCCTAATGATACTAGACAAGCCTACAGATGACTTACCTTTAACCAGAACAATGACTTAGCTTACACAGTTCTAAGGTTTGTGTGTGTGCATGTCCAGTTGGTATCCATTACTGTTTACCCGACCAAGTTCCTCCCCGAGTGATATCTCTCCTCTGCCTGGAGGTACGAACCTGCTTCCTGCATGCCATGTCACGACAACGGAAGTTATTTGCTCAAAACAAAGCAAAATACATGAAACATTTCAAAAGTTAGATTATTCATAAATCAATAACCTCCATTCTCCTTTATGCAGTATTTCACCAAAAATAACATCAAATGAAACAACATTCATATTGAAAACGAGGTACAAGCATTATTAATTTACCTTCAGAATTCACATTTACTCTATCTAGTAATGGTAAATTGTAACATCTCAATTTGGGATGTAACATACTTCCCCCCTTGTGAATCATCGTCCTCGATGAGGTATAGCTTTTTAACATATAGTTAAAGTCAAGTAAAGTGTTACTTATGATTTACAAAATACGTAAGATTTATAAAACATTCAACCTATGTATCAATCTTGTCCTCCCTGGAACTTTCTTCGAGTGTTCATACTATCGCATAGGAAAATTTCGTATGCTTCACACATACTTACTCTCCCAAAGAGTTTTAACATATATACACATCCGAGATATAATAGTAACTATACATCACACCAAACACACAGTGATCGGAAATCATTGCTTCATGAATTTATCCTTAGTATAATCCAAATAGAAAAGGAAAGTCGATGTATTGTACACTACATCGTGGGTCCAATCCTTCGCTTTTGGTATTTACACTTTTAGAAAACTCATAAACCGAGTCCTTCCGCCACTTATACATTCATTATCCTTATCACATAGTACTTGTACTTGATTATTTGTCCATCGAGAGCACAACTTTACTCCTGGACACTTGTCAAATCTTGATACTGCTTCATACGAGAGCTTTGTATCTCAAAGTTTCATTGATAACTTCGATCTATTACTCCTTTTTGACATTTTTATTAAGCCTATGATTCACTCAATTCTAAGCCTTTTTCAACTTAATTGAGTTTTTAACCTTTTATATCATATAATGGTCCAAACTTCAATATTAGAAGTTTATAAATCATTCAAGACTTATTCTACCATCTTTGCTTTTTTTTTGACTATACATGATAATATACTGCACATTCGATCCGTTGAATGTTTCGTAGTTTGATTAGGGTTTATACAACCTTATCACTATTGCTTAAACTAAGATATCCTCTCAGAATTACTAAGCCTCTACTTTCCACAATATATTATTTAGGACCAAATATCCTGTAAGTCAAGTTTTCCAAAAAACGTTGGTTTCATCGATGAGTTTGTCTACTTGAACATTATGCCAGTTTCACTAACATAGACAGATTGATTTGTCTCTTGTTCTACCATTTTTCCTTTGGAATCTTAAGAGAGTATACATGACTTACCGATGATGACATCCGGTCTTCATTTCCTGGTATACTAGTCATTATCTTGCCACATTCCGTGTAACTTTGCACTCTATCTTTCCAAGTTTATAGTAGTTTCTCATCCAACAATTCCTGTTGTCATTCCGATGTCCTAACTTTGACATTAGTTTCCTCGTTCTATTCCAAATTCTTCAAAATTTTGGGTACCTAGGTTCTTTTACATCCAATAATAGTCTATTCCTTGACTAGTTGAAAACCTATTTTACGATCTCACGCTTTTTTTAATTCCCATATAATAATGGTTATAAGTTTTGCGGAGATAAACCCTATTTATCTTAGGACATCCATATCTTGGATCTCTTCTGTCCTTGGATTATTTTCAAAGATGTTATCCATCTTTTAACTCAATCAAATTTTCCCGATAATTTTGGTACTCATTTTGAGTGTTAATCCATGTTCCGTCATATTGATCCCTAGCTAATAGTAAATTTAATTACCTACCTAGTTACCAAGCATGAACATTCCTCGTTGGTTCCATTGATTCTCTTAATCATATACAAGAGTTCCAATTTCAGTTCGTCCTTTTGAGTTCAAGTAACATCCCCGGTGCTTTACTCAATAATATTTCCCATTATTTCACATAAAATTGTTATATTGCTCCGACATAACAATGGATGCTTCCCTTTTGAGAGTGTTTTCTCTTTAATATAAGAGCCACTCAACAACGTTCTAGTCAACACGATGACTTCTTTCCTGGAGTGTAAAGTAGCTTCTTTAACTCACCAAGTATTCTACCTTTGTTTCCACTCATAGAATCTCATAAATTCAAGTGATATACACATTTCCATTGGTGAATCACAATCCCAATATTCCCTTCCAACTCTTAAATTCTCAATCGCTGAACAGTCTGATATTATAGGTTTCTCTACCTCTATATATCTCTATCAAGACCGAAAGTACAACTCAACCAAGTAGATTTATTCCAACTACAAGGCATTAGAGAGTAGTCATTTATTTAACTCAACTCAATGGGTTAGATCTTATCCTTAGATCTTTCTCTTCATTCGAATGAACTTCTTGTTCCCATTAGGTTATTACAAACCTAGGGTTTCATTAAAGAGATGGTGATCAAGTGATCAGCCATGTAAAGACAATTGATGCATTGTATAGCATCACATCCTACCATATTTTCCATTCCATTTCTATGGCTTATGGTTAAACCTTTTCATCCTCGGGTTTCATAGCACAATAAGCTTACAGTTTCAATTCGCAATTCGTTTTCATGACATGAATACATTTCATATTGAAATAACATTTTTTTATCTACTTTACCTTATATAAGGTGTATAGGAATGTAGAGACACTTTCTTTTAGTCATGAGTATCTTAAAGCTTTCCTTGCCAATCTCATAGGCGGCCTTTCTTATCATGATCAAATATCTGCCTATCCTTTTTCCTAGGCATCAAATGATAATTTCATTTGATTCTTCCAATCAACTAAATATAAGGTACGAGATGATAATAGGTAATAATCTTAGACCTTTCCGATTATCTTTCTCCAGGATTCTCAATACCTTTTTCCTTGTGGATATCATATGATAATATCGTTTGATCTTTCGATCAAATAATCCTAAGTATGGGTTTGTTTTCTCCGAAGATCCCAATACTTCTTTTCTTGGACTATAAACTGTATGACTTATTTGTCATCATGACTTGCGAAGAAGACATTAGTTCTTCTAAACTAAGAACATACTCACGTTCTTTTGTTGAATGGGGTACTAAACTTGAGTCAACCCTACTCTTTTCCTTTCCCCCTTAGAGTTTCCACAGCTTTTGATCTACTCAAAACTGAACTCCCAGCAAACTCTTGCTTCTTTTGTAAGGATTTGTCATTCCCTACTGTTGGCTTTACATTGCCTTTACCTTGTCTCGAGACATATCTCAAATATACTTTTTCCAAAGTTAAATTTGTCATTGATTTCTATCCCACATTAGATCTAATGAATAATCAGCAACTTACGAGTCACTTCATTAATCCAATTCTCTTTTCAACATCCCTTTGGCGAAGGGTACAAAACTTGTATTCCCTTTCCGTTTGGAACATTCTAATCAAAAGTTTGGCTTTCACAAACATGAAGGTGAGTTTAGCTTATACTCTAATCAATCTTTGTTAAACCTATCTTTGTTAAACCTCTGGTAAAACCGTCCTGACTTACCACTTCAAGCTTCTTTATTATTCGGTCACTTTTCAAGTGGCATAATTCCAATGCTTGGAATCTTCCTCACTTTTAACTTCTAAGATACCAAAGTTGTTTGGTCTTTTCAATATCAAACTCCAATAATCTAATTGATTTTGGTCAGTGGAACCCTGTCCACTTTATTGATTACATAATTCGGACCATTCTGGTCTTTTCTCTTATCTCTAAGGTACTAACTCTTTTTCCTTGCAAGCTCCTATCTTTACTTAAGAATTAGCTTAATGTCAAGAGTTCTCCAACTCCCGTGGGTACTTCCTTCGTTGATTTCCTTATTCAATTTCATTTATGCTGACACTGCATATACAAAGATTTGTAGTGTTTTCACTAAATCCAAAAATTCCTGACTCTCTGCAACTATAGTTTACTATTACAACAAGGGTTATCTTATTCCTTTTGGTTGCCTTAGAGTCATGAATCTACTTCGTTGGATAAAGGTATACACCAGTTACTCCTCCTAACCTTTCTTCATAACTTGATTGCATAATCTTCTGCAATCCTAAGTATTATCATAAATTGTTGTTTTAAGAGTTCCTACTCTAGGAATAACTCTTAACTCACCCCAACTTAACGAGCTAATAGGAGTTTCGTCTTCCTTTCACTTCTTCCTCTCAGTTCTTTTCCTCTTACCATTCTGGCACAAGAACTTTTCCCAACCTTTATCTTCTGACAAGGTTTACGCATTGTTGCGTAATGAGCTCATAGGTTCCTAGTGTAAAACCTGGCTCTGATACCACATGTAACGAACACACTTGTACGATAAAATTAAAACTTTACAATTCATACTTAAAAGTAAGAACAATACCATTTTGAACAAACAATTTCTTTTCAAAACATAAATAAGAAACATTTATTGCATCTATAAACTATTTCATTTCAAATGAAATTACAAAGCATGATGAGAAACATACATACATAGCCCGTAGGCTTTTGACACCAATAGAAATAAGAAGGTCCAGGAATCCGTCCTGTCAAGCTTTGGAGCATCCGTCGGGTGTTCATGGAGGAGAAACATCACTCGAGCGTTTTTCCGCCAACCACGGACTTATAATGCGGTCCCCCGCACGATCATTTTTCAATGAACGGCCCTCCCTTCGAAGAAGAGATTGGTTGGGTAACCTTTAATGACTACCAACTGGACATAGTGTTGTGATTCTACAAAACTAGCTTTCGTGCTAACGGCAAATCACAAACTAGGTTGTATTTCGGAATCACGGTGAACTGACAGTGTAGTACAACAACTAAATGGTTCCTTACACTACTTTGGCCAAAGTGTTTACGTTCAATGAAGAACATAGGTCATATGTCACATTCACTAGCCAGGTTCAACTTGACTTAAGGCTATCTTAGTTCTACGCGTAGGTTGGTCTATCGGGGTAGTCCGTACCCTAGACTTCCTACAACATTTTACTACGAGTATAATGAATCTATTTATCAAGTTACTACAACTGACGCCCTAATTCAGGATATACACATCCTAGGGATACAATAACTTGATTAAGTTGTTTGTATTAAGTTGTAGAGTATATCTTGCAAATATTCTTGACTCAACCCTAGTATTTAATATTTAAACACCAGCATATGCTCATTATACAGAGCCACTAAAACTCAATGCAGTTTGCTTTCCATTAACCAATGTAAAGTGTACATTATTGACAACAAAAGCCAAACAAAAGCCATGACAAGACTAAATTCATGATAATGGTTAAGAAACTATTATTCTTTTAGTTCAATCTTGAGATAATCATATTCATTTCTTTCTAGCTATGACTAAATTTCAGAGAATTATCAGATTAACATAAAAAGTAAGAGTTTAGCATGCCTGCTTTAGCTTTCCACAAGTTGGGAAGATAACTCCTTCACTGGCCTCTATTCAGACCACTTCCAGCTTGGATTCTTGACACCAAAAGCTCAACACAGTAACAGTGTAATTCCCAGTTACTCCTCTTTTATTCAAAGCTTAACCAGCAATTTCAAATTCTGCTCTTATGATCAGAAAACACCTTTCCTTAACAAAGTACTTGACAAATTCTCTACTATGGCGAATTCTCTCTTTTGCTATGAAATGCTCAAGAACTTGATTGTAAATTCGTGTGCCTAAGAATGCCAAAACGCAGGTATATTTATAGGTTCATTTTAAAACTGATTTCCACCTTCTATGGCGCCAGGACTGCCAGCAGGTTGAAGAATATTTCAAACTATAAACGTGTATCAAATTGGTGAGGGTTTCGACCTCCATGTTTGACAGCAAGAAGTTCATTTTAATTCGAATTTGTTTCAGGCTGTTAAAACTGTGACAACTTTCAACTGGCGCGTTTTTACAGTTAGGTTAAATGCCAAGTTTCCTTTCTGACTTCTTCCTTGCTCAAATGGCGTACAGATTTCCTCTTATTCACCAAGCAAGAGATGAATCGGCCATTTTTAGACGTCTGGCCCTAGTCGCGCGGGTTACCTGCGCGTTTTTCATTTTACCTTCTGCATTTTCGCGTTTTTCTTCTTTATTTCGCTTTGATAAAACTTTAATATTTTAATAGATTTTTCAAAGTAAATATGGCGCATATATGCAGGCTCATATTTGAAGATTAACACTTCAAAGAATACATTCTAGAAAAATTCGCGTTTTCTTATCAATTCGTGATTTTTATGAAATCCGCGATTTTTAATTTCTTCCCAAATTTGGCATTCGTGCTTTACAATGTTTTACTTTTATTTCATTTGATTTTGACTAATCTTTTATTTAAATATATTTGTTTATTATATTAAAATACTTACATAATATAGTTTATGCATAATTATTTAAATTATCAATTTAAATAATATTGTATACATTTTAAACTATATTATATTAATATTTTAATATAATATTAAATATATTGAAATACTTAACATTATATTAATACATATATATTCATTTACATTATACATTAAACATGTAAATTTATATATATGTATTCGTATAATTTCAGAGGCAATGTATCATTACAATATAAAATTCATTTATCTTGTTAACCGTGGGTATGTATACTTGTATATATATCTGTATATATACTACATGTATAAGTATCCATAAATACATTTATATCGACACATACGTATTCGTATGTACAAATACACATATCCACCTCTAACCAGAACTTATCATTTATAAGGTTATACTGGCAAGCATCACTTGTTTACACATTCAGAAGAAGACACGACTCCTAATGATACTAGACAAGCCTACAGATGACTTACCTTTAACCAGAACAATGACTTAGCTTACACAGTTCTAAGGTTTGTGTGTGTGCATGTCCAGTTGGTATCCATTACTGTTTACCCGACCAAGTTCCTCCCCGAGTGATATCTCTCCTCTGCCTGGAGGTACGAACCTGCTTCCTGCATGCCATGTCACGACAACGGAAGTTATTTGCTCAAAACAAAGCAAAATACATGAAACATTTCAAAAGTTAGATTATTCATAAATCAATAACCTCCATTCTCCTTTATGCAGTATTTCACCAAAAATAACATCAAATGAAACAACATTCATATTGAAAACGAGGTACAAGCATTATTAATTTACCTTCAGAATTCACATTTACTCTATCTAGTAATGGTAAATTGTAACATCTCAATTTGGGATGTAACATTCCTAAAATGCATTGATTTAGTGATTAATATTTTTAATTTATAATTTATTAAATCATTGATTTTGTTTCTTTCTCACGTGGCATAGTGTTCATAAAATTTATTGATGCTTCGGGAAACACAAAACATATTGAATTCCTTTGTGAAGCTTTGGAGGGAATCTTGGCTAAGGTGGGTGAGGAGAATGTGGTGCAAGTAGTTACAGATAATGCAGAAAATTATATTGTTGTAGGTACAATACTCATGAATAGGCACCCATCATTATTTTGGACTCCTTGTGCTGCTCATTGCCTTGACCTCATATTGGAGGATCTTGGCAAGATTCCATGGATCAAAACATATGTGGAAATAGCCAAAAATATTTGTAAATACATGTACAATCATATGTGGGCCCTCAACCTAATGAGGCAATTCATGGGGAAGGAGGAGTTGGCTCGTCTTGGAATAACCCAATTTGCAACCAATTTTATCACACAACAATCCTTGCTTTAGGCAAAGGGGGCTTTGAGGCACATGTTTGTTAGTGAGGAGTGGACTTACTCATCATATGCTAAGACAATGCAGGGGTTGACGTGGCTAATTGAATTTTTTATGAGCAAAGCTTCTAGGTACCAACCGCAGAGATCGTAGAGGTAAATCTAATTCTACATTATATTTTTATTCATATTTTTATTGTATTTGTTTATTTTTGTTCACACTTGTGTTAATGTTTCACAATAATTGCAATTCACATAGCCTTTAGTGTTTCTTCTATGAATTGTTGTTGGTCCCGGCAATGGGCTACATATTGGGCATGGATAGTACCAAGGAAGCCATTAGATTCATTTATGTAGAAGTTGAAGATAAATATCGCCCCATTTGGGAAATCATTGATAGCTGATAGCACCTCCAACTTCACAAGCCCCTACATGCAACTGCTTATTTCCTCAATCTAGCATTCCAATTCCACCCTAATTTCCATGCAGATGAGGAGATTTTGAGTGGGCTCTACACAATCATAGAATGGATGATGTCTGATTTTGGTGTTGGAGCACAAATAGTCATCGCAATTGAGATCTTTAGACTTGCACAAGGAGATCTCTTTGCACAAGATATATGCAAGGCAACTCAGTTGACATTGTAGCCAAGTAAAAATCTATTCAGGGCATAATTTAAGTACAAAAATTATACTTATGTCTGATTTTGGTGTTGGAGCACAAATAGTCATCGCAATTGAGATCTTTAGACTTGCATAAGGAGATATATTTGCACAAGATATATGTAAGGCAACTCGGTTGACATTGTAGCCAAGTAAAAACCTATAATTTAAGTACAAAAATTATACTTTTCCTTTTATTACATTATTATTAAATATTGAAACTTAAAGTTGGACAATGAGATTGATTTTTTTCTTTTTCTCATCTCAGATGCATGGTGGCAAAGATTTGGTGCTAAGGTACCAAATCCTTAGAGGATTGCAGTTTGCAAATTGAGCCAACCATGCAGTGATTTAGGTTGTGAGTGCAATTGGAGTATGATTGAGCACATACACTCCAAGAAGCGCAATAGACTATCAGTGCAAAGGTTGAATGATCTAGTTTATGTTCATTACAACCTTTTCCTTCGCCGTAAACAGATTTTGGGCAGTGACTTATCACCCATCACACTAGAGGAGGTTAATCCACAATTATATTGCATCATTGAGGTTAAGGATCCTATCTTTAGTGGTGACGACCTTGATTGGGTTGACGAGGTGGATAGAGAGGCAGAGGCAATAGCCATGGCAAAGAGAGGATAGAGCACAAGAAGACACCTTGGATGTTGGCGTGAGTGTCACTGAGACACAGGCAGATATCATGGCTACATCATCAGCAAGAACCTATCTCAAACACCCACGTAGGAGGGTTGAGTGATGCAAGCTCCTCTAAGCCATAGACTTCTAGTTTTTGTTTTGGTATTTTTTTTGAACTTTTGATGCCATGGATTTCATATTCCATGAGTTTTGTATACATTTGACAATATTTATATATCTAAATGTGTCATTTCCTTTAGCTATTTGCATTTATACTTATGTGATCGATGTATACTTATGTATGTGATCAAAGCAGCTTCTATTTGATGAGGTTATTGTGTCCTTAATGTTTATTTATTAAAGGGTGCATGAAACAAGTTTTAAATCCTTAAAATCTCAGAATTTCATGGGTTTTTCAATTTGCCAAGTTTGTGCCAAGTCTAGGCACCGAGTCCTAGTCCATGTCAAAAATCAGCTTGCCGAGTCTTGGGTGAGTCTGAGTCTTGTAACACAGATGTAAACCTGCACCTAACCCCAGCAACTGATAACTGAAATTTGAAAACAAGTATAAGACAATAATACAAAGCCCATATACCTTGATACCTTGAGATTAGAAACCTGTCACACATGCAAGTTGTTCTGGCATTGTATAAAATGGCATAAATCTCATCTATTGTATAGGTTAACTTTGTGAAGAATGGAATTTTGTATGCAAATGAACGTAGCTAGTACCTAAGCAATATACTCTCAAGATTGCAACAAGGTTTCAGATCTTTTAATAATCTTCATAGTAATTAATTACAGTTAAAATTTGGTTAGACCAGCTTAACCTTGTCTAAAGTCATCACCTAAGGGACCTTTCAAAACCAAAGTGATTTTATAAAAACAGAGTGACTTGGCACATAGAACTGAAATAAAATTGCATGCAAGACACAGCTCAAACCAAATGAAAACAAATTAGCCCAAAATGCTTGGGGACCTTCAAACTCATTAAACTATGTTATAGCCTTGATATGGATAGATATACAAAAATATTCTTTTCACTTTAGGCAATTAAATAATTTTAGTCCAAATGTCCTCTTGAACTAAAACTCCTGGGCATGTCATCTCATCATCCATCTCGGTACTCACCTCATCACTACTGAATTTCCAAATCATTATTGATTGAACAATCAAATTTTCCACTCAGTCTTATCTGCTTTAAAAATGTCTGCCAGGTTGTAATCAATTCTGTCTTATTAACAAAACCCTGCATTTGCAACTTTGGAAACAACAAATTCATTAAAAAACAAAAATCTGTTGAAGACCCAAAGAAAAATATGCCCAGGAGCAAGATGCCTCAATACAAACAAACTGAACGTCACCATATAAAAACATGGCATGCAATAGATCTTCACAAAAATCAGTCTATTGTAGCATTTGACAAGTCCATTGTATGACAATATAGGATGGCATTAACCAAAAGGAGAACAACAATTATAAAGTTTGAAAAAAACCATTTTTGGTTCTTTTTCCAAGCCTCCATAGCCAACATCCTGAACTACCAAATGGGTGGGTACCTTTTGTAACTGCCAAAAGCTCTTGGAAAGAAAACGATCTGAATTATACAATACATATAAATAGAAAACTTTAGGGAAGTTCTTGGAAAAGTCTTGTTCTATTTATCTTTTCATTCATTACTCTTGTTTTAATTTGTTTACTTTATAGCTGCAGTTCCTAAAGCAGATCCATCACAAAGACATTTGAAGAGAATCCCTACTGTCCCCCATCCAAACTAGGTGACAGATAAACAAATGTTACTATTAAACAGATATATTATATAGGTCTTCTCAATATATGTGATAGATGTAATGATTGTACAAACTCGGAAAAGTAAAGTGTCCTAACCTAAGGTATTTTAAAATAGTTTCGCAAAGAGTATTTCACAATAGAATTGAGATATCATAGGGGTTTGAGGATGGTGAAAAAGAAAAAGGAAGAAGTTCAAACATGAGAGAAAAGTTGTAAAGAAGATTATATTGTTTAGAGAAAATATGTAGACAACAAAAAATCATGGTTGTACAACCAAATTTTAACAGAATTCGTTAATAGAGATCAACATGGAAAGAAGATAGTAACTATTCAATTGTCATTCCAACTACTCATCAAAAATTATAATATCTATCAAGAGCAAACCTGAAAATAGATCACTGTATCTATAAACTCAAGGTACTTTTTCCCAAGATCAAGATTCATCCTACAATTCTTTTCACTCAAGTGTATATATAGTAAATCACATCCTAGGAAGAAACACTCAAAACTGATTGTGGATATAAAGCAGATAAACATGATCATGGTAACCCCCAAAAACCATATTAATCAATATTAAAAGTCAGTTTATTCACTTATTTAAATCAGTGTTCCACAGGGACACGTCCCCCCCAAAAAACCCGGCACTTCCTCGACGTCCTCTTCTCAGAGACTTGGAGACTTGGGGACTTGGGGAGGACGTCCCCCCACTAGCCCACCACCAATGCCACCATCCCACCACCAGCGTCTTCGTCTCCAAGATGCCACTAAGACTTTAAGGATTCTAAGCTGTCCTCAAGACGTCTAGGAGACTCCTAGTTGTCTCCAAATGTATAAGTCTTATACATCTTTTTATAACTATGTTTCCAAGTACTAAATGTATTCCAGCACCCTACTGCCACCCCGCCACCATCCCCCCGCCATCCCCAAACTTAGGCCCTTGGTCCCCCTGTCCCCAAAACCCGTCCCCGCCTCACCCTTCTCTCCCCTTCCCCCCTTCCTCCCCTTCCCCCCTAGATTAGGAAACTCTGTGGAACTATGCTTATTTTTCATTCTCCCTCGAAGATTTTTTGAAACTGTTCAACTATTATAAGTATCATATTAAACTTAATTATAATGCTAGGTCCCATTACTTTTAACCAGTGTTCCACGGGGACGCGTCCCCCCCCAAAAACATGGAGTTTCCGAGACGGGGACGTTTCCGAGACGGGGAGACGCCTGGGAAACGTCCCTCCGCCGTCCCCCCGCCGTTTCCTTCCATGAGGGAGACGTTTCCCTGAAGTTTCTCAAAGGGAGACGCCTGAGAAACTTGGGAAACTCCTGGGAAATGTCTCCCAAGTCCCCTCCAAAACTAAAACTTGCAATTTAATAATATTTTTATAATTTTATTAAAAAAATAAAATCTAAACAATGACATGGTATAAACTATAATGTTTTACAATATGTTATTTTGGTCATTTTTATGTTGTGCGCTTGGGTAAGAGCTTCCGTAAGAGCTTGTAGTCTGAGATTGAAGTGGAACTGGAGACTGGACTTGGAGAGCAGGGTTTTTACTTTTTTGCATTTTCGCCGTCAGCCTTTTTCCACCACCAGGTTAGATTTATCATTTATATTTTTTGTTTTTCTTGAATCATTTTTGAATCTCTGATTTCTTTTTATTTGTTTTATTTATTTTTATTTCGTTTTTCTTTGGGGTTGGGAATGCCTGCGCCCGGCTCAGGGAATGCTCGCCTTCACAAAGCGGGCAGGCATTCCCAACCCCAACAGAAAAATGAAAACCTCTTCAAGTTCAGAACTTCAGCCTGTAAAAATTTAAAAAATAAAAATAAAATTATAAATTATTAAATTTAAAAATCATTTAAATTTTATTATTTTTATGATTTATGATTTATCATATTCATAATTCTTAAATTCTGATTCATTGCATTCCATGAGATGACATCTCTTTGAGGCATACTGTCAAAAATTTCACATCATACAACTATGCTTTATGATTTATCATATTCATAATTCTTAAATTCTGATTCATTGCATTCCATGAGATGACATCTCTTTGAGGCATACTGTCAAAAATTTCACATCATACAACTATGCTTCCACATTTTGATTTTTTGAAGCCTGAAGGCTAAGCCTAATAAAATAAGGAGCTTGTGCTGTTCATGTTATCATGATTGTATACAGAACAGACGAATATCATTGCAATTTGATTCATTTTTTCTTTAAGTTTTAATTTCACAGATTTTTTGCTTTCAGTTTTAGAAGAAATACATTTGTTGCCTAAAATTCTAGTTTAGTGAATTGAGGCTTCCACAGGCAAACTTTTGAAAGTATATTTGGATACAACTGTTTCAAGAATTTTTCTTTTTCCAACTGTTCTAGTCTCCTTTGAGATCCCTCTTCAAAGTAATAATGGATCAAATTTATTCTGATTTCTTTATTTTTTGTTATCAACCATTTTCGTGACCCTGAAAATTTAATAGTTAATACTGATATTTTGCCTACAACTGTGCTTCTAGTTCCACATTTTCTGAAGCCTGATACTGATTTTAAAATATTTATAATTTTATAATTTATATGAATCATTGAATATTAAATACTGCTTTTTTTTTTCAAAATTTTTGATAATCATAAATTCATAATTCATAATCTGAAAGACTGAATCTCAAATACTGTATGATTTTCAGTTTTCAACTTTTCTGTGAATATCATAATGATAATATCATAATACTGTTTTTTTTATTTTTCTTTTTAAAATTTTTAAATTTATAAAGGTCTGATTTTGTTTTGAAATTGTTGTTTGCAGCATCATTTGACATTACGTGGTTACCATAAGGCATAATGAGTTCACCAGTCAATAGAAGTGATGATGAGGTTGAGGGTGAAGAGGTTGAACTTGAAACAGAAATTGGAAGTGGAAGTGAAAATGAATCTGATGATTCAGATTTTCAAATAGATGAGGGTGAACATGACTTAAATATTCAGACTCAAGCTGAAATAGGTTCTAGTGGGAGTAGAAAAGATAAATGCACTTCAAAAATCCTCCAAAGATATGCCAAGGGCCCCTTTGATCCAAAATCACCATTAAAACAATTTGCATCTAAGATGCCAACACAGCCTAGGACACGTGGAGGCACCAGAAAGTGGAAGTGCCACCTTTGTCATATTGACTGGAAAGGGAGTATTACTAGAACTAATGCTCACTTACTTCTTATTTGAGGCAAAGGTGTAGGTGTTTGCAAAAAGGTGAAAAAAAATGCAAAGTATAGAGCTGAAATTCTAAAATTATGGGGTACTAATGAGGAAGCAACACCTATGACTGTCACATTGGGACAAAGGAGTCAGAGTGATCAGATTGCAGCAGTTTCTACTTCTACTTTGCAGAGTCAAAGGCCACCAAATCCATTCAGTTCAGGTGCAAGAAAGCCTAAGGGGAAATGTAAAGTTGCATCTTCAAGTTCACAACCATTGGTAGATTTATTTAATACACAAGCAAAGGATGAGACAGATGATGCTATTGGCAAATTCTTCTTTGCCAATGGCATTCCATTCCATGTGGCTCGCTCTCCTTATTATAAGGAAGCTATGTCAAAGGTAATAAGAGAAGGACCATCATATGTGCCACCAGGGGAGACTAAATTGAGGACAACAATCTTGGATCAAAACTTTTCCAAGATTAATATTTTGATGGAGAAGATGAAGAGAACCTGGGTCACAAGTGGATGCAGCATAGTCATGGATGGGTGGACGGACATTAGGCATCGTCCACTCATCAACGTCATGGTCACATCTACAGCGGGCCCTTATTTCCTTAGGGTTATTGATTGTTCAGGGCATAACAAGGATGCTCATTATCAGTATCAGATCCTCAAGGATGCCATAGAGGAGGTTGGGCCACAAAATGTGGTGCAGGTAGTGATAGATGCAGCCTATGTGTGTAGAGCTGCAGGGAGGTTGGTTGAGGCAGCCTATAGACACATTTGGTGGACTCCTTGTTGTGTGCATGCTATGAATAATGCATTTAAAGACATGGGCAAAATCAGCTGGATCAAATCAATTGTGAGTGATGCTAGAGATGTGCAAATGTTTATCTGCAACCACCATACTTCGCATGCACTTTTCAGGACCTTCTCCAAGAAGGAATTCCTGAAACCTATAGAGACTCGGTATGCATCATACTTTATTCTCTTGGAGAGGATGCTTGAGTTGCAAGAGCCATTGCAAATAATGGTAATGACAGCAGAGTGGAACCGATGGCCTGAGTCGAAGACACAGCAGGGGTTGAGGGTTAAGGAGGTGGTGAAGAATGATGTCTTTTGGGTTGATGCCAAATATATTGTCTCCATCATTGATCCAGTCTTCAAAGTTATTAGATTTGGGGACTCTAATGCACCTTCCCTTGGAGAGGTATACGAGTGCATTGATTCCATGCTTGATCAAATGAAGGCTAAAGTGCGAGAGAAGGACCCCACAATGCAATTCTACACCAAGCACATTTATCCAATCATTCAGCGTAGATGGGAGAAGCTCAACACTCCCTTACACATGGCTGCCTATGCATTGAACCCAAAGTGGTATGTGCCACGTTCCGGCAGAATAACACCTATAGAGGATGTTGAGGTGAAGGAAGGGTTCATGAAGGCCATTGACAGAATGTATGATCCTGTAGAGGCCAGCTTGCTTCGTACTGAGTGGACAAAATTTGCCACTCTTTGGGGATATTCAGAGGCGGCCAAGGTAGATTTGGAGACTATGTCAGAGGAGGACCCCAAGTTGTGGTGGACTATGCATGGGCCTAGATCTTTGATTACTACTCTAGCCATTCGTTTGCTGTCCCAGGTTTCTAGTTCTTCTGCTGCTGAGAGGAACTGGTCCACTTATAGCTTCATTCACTCTATTAAGAGGAACAGGCTTACTTCTAGGAGGGCAGAGAAGCTTGTGGCTGTACATAGTGCCTTACGTCTATTTGACCGCAATACAACTACATACAAGGAGAGTCCAGCAGCCAGATGGGATGTAGAGCCAGAAGAGCCAGCACAGATAGATGATGATCCTACACAGACAGGGTTGGTTGGTATTGGTTTAGATGAGCTTCAGCATGTGGAGTCCAGCAGTTCCAGTGATGAGGAGATTGGCATGGAGTTTGGAGATGATTAGATCATTAGAGGCATTAGGCCATTAGCTTGGAGCCATTTACTATTTGTATTTACTATTTACTAGTATTTTGTTACTTGTACTCTGTTTTTTGAAGTTTGAAGTTTGCACATTGATGATACAGTGATACTTGATTGTAATTATGATTCATGAATCATGATTATGTCATTATGAAACTCAAATTATGAAGCATCTAGTTCTTGTTGCATTTTCCAATGTCTATATTTTCATTTTGATTTTCAATGTTCAATGGTTCACTAGTTCAATGAAATGATATATTATTGCAATGTGTTATTGTGTTTAAACAATTAATCTTTTAAGTTTTAAGTTTTGTTTTTATGTGTTAACTTTACTTATTCCTTAGGCTTCTACAATTATGTAATTATATTGTTATACATCTTTTTATAACTAATTTTTCAAGTACTATATGTATTTTAGCGCCGCCCCCCCGCTGCCGTCCCCCCGCCGTCCCCCCACGTCCCCAAAATTAGGCCCCCCGTCTCCCCTCCCGGAAACGCGTCCCCCACCGTCCCCCGTCCCCATCCCCGAGACTCTGTGGAACACTGCTTTTAACTATGGTGTAGATAATAGAAGCTAGATTACAATACCCAGTAGCAATTTATAGTAGACTAATCCATGGATTACCGTGAATTGCATCAACTTTGCATGCCATTAGTATTTTGTCAATAATGGTACATTAAATATTAAAGAAAAAACAATTTGGCAAGTAGAAAATCAGGTTATAACTTATAATTTCTAAGGAGAACAGGTTCTCAGTTAGTCCAAATAAAACATAATAGGACCAAACACATTTTTGTTGTAATGGAAAACAGCTAATTATTATTGAGATGACAAAGTAGAAAGCTTTTAATTGAAATGATTAATACAATTTTCACTGTTAAAATTTCAATAAGATTATCTTTATTGTGGAACTTGTGAGTTGTGACAACTAGGATTTCAAGAGTGTCAAATATGATATAAGGAAGCAATTATGTATCTCCCTCAAAAACATTCAAAAGAATCAAGAAAACAACTCCCCAAAAGCTAAACAACAGACCCAAAGGAATACAGTCAATCAAGCTTAAAATTAAATCACCAAAGCTTCTAAATTGCTAATGCTTGTTTGCATTGAAAAGATAAATCTTGCTAAACTGGAATACACACAGTTGTACAGATTCCAGAATAGATGGTCTACATGATCTTTCTCAAGAAGTTATTAGAAGCAGAATAATCCAGTGGAATTTTAAACATATGTTAATCAGTGCTAGTCAAAAACATAATTTAGAAATGAGAGATTAGTAGCATAAATTTCATACCTTTTTGCACAATTTGATGAATTGTGGAAGAATATATTTGCATGCACCACAAGATGTGTTGTAAAAGTCCAAGACCACCTAGGAAGTAAAAATCAAGTAACAATTTAATAAATAGATACAACTTACAAGTATAAATGGTATGGTAAATGAAAGTAAGATGCAAAATGAAATATTTTCCAAAACATCACAATTAATAGAGAGAGGAAACCCAATTTAGAAAAATAAATTAGGATGCTTAAACTTTAAAAATGAGATTAGTAATTGAAAACTAGAATTGCAAAACCAAGTCATAATCCAAAGCATAGCAGCAAAAAAAATTTGGGGAAAAAATCAGCAAACCAAAAGTATAAGATTTTTTCAAAAAATCAGGAAAAAATCAGATTAAAAAAAATGTAAAAAATTGTAGAACAAGAGATAAAAGCTATTTTTTTTTAAATTGAAAGGCATTTCTGCAGCATAGAGATATAGAGAGAAAATAAAATAGAGAGTTAACTAATGAATTGTAGAAAATAGATTTTTGTAGTTTATATTCATATCGCTGATTACATTCATTGCATTGCACATCTTTCAAACTCAAAGTATTACTTCACATTGCATAACTAATAACTAGATGCTGATAGATGACAAAATTTCAATTACAATATAGTTTTTTACAAAGTCAACCTAAGCAGTTATGCAATTACTTCACATTGCATAACTAATAACTAGGAGCAATTGCCAATTGCATTTGCTTGTCATGGCATTCCATGAGACCACATTTCTTTAAGGCATTTTTTCAAACAATTCATTGCCTTGTCTATGCTACCACATTTTTCATTCATGTCTACCAAAGCATTTGTTAGTTTTAGATCAGAAATGTAAGCAATAAATAATGTAACACATAAGACAAATGAACACAGCAGTTTACCCTGGGAAAACCCTCCTTCTCGAGGGAGAAAAACCTAGCAAAATATATCTCTTATATATAGGACGAATAAGAGCAGAAATCTGCTTTACAAATCAGACCCTTCTCAAGGGCGAACTTGATACAATAAATGATGAAAATCTCTTCTTGATACAATTGAATATAAATCTTCTTGAAATCTGATCTGCTTCTAAAGATGGTGATCTGTTGCTAAGTGCGAACTCCTTTGTAACGACCTATTCCTTGCGTAATTTAAAATTTTCCAAGTTCACACTTTAAACATGTAAAGGTAACAAGTAACAAAGACAATACAATAAAATTTTCCTTTCTTTATTGATAAATTCGTACAAGTTACAATATGTTTCCACATGAATTTCATTTTCATTGCAAATATAAATCAGAGTTCAAAAGTAATTCAGTTACATACATAGCTCGTAAGCTTTTGCACAAATAGAAGTAAGAAGGTCCAGGAGTCCGTCCTTTCAAATCTTGGTACATCGGCCGCTTGTTGTGGAGGAAAAACATCACTCGGGCGCTTTTCCGCCAACCACAGACTTATAATGCGGTCCCCCGCACACCTATAGTTAGATAGATGGCCCTCCCTTTGAAGAAGAGATTGGTAGGGTATCCTTTAACGATTACCAACTGAGCATAGTGTTGTTTCCTACACAACTAGAACCTTGCTATTTCACAATCTTGAACTAGTACTAGGATCACAATGAACTAACAGTGTAGTCTCAACTATCTCACACCCAAGTGGATGTCGTACCTTTCACAACTTTGGCCAAAGTATTCTCATTCAGTACTTCGAATGAAGGTCGTCTATTAGAAACACTACTCAGGGCCGACTTGACTTGAGGCTTCCTTACTCTATGCATAGGTTTTTTCCTTCAATGGGTGAATTCGTCACCCCAGACATCCTACAATCATACAAACCTACTAGAAATGAAACAGTCTACAAGTGTCTTGTATCAATCCTCCTAATTAGGAAATCTTTATCCTAGGAGTACTTAGCTTGTCTCAGTTATCCTAATAACTTAAGCTAAAAGACCTTACTTGAATCCGCCTTCATTTTGATCCTAGTAGATAATAAGTACATCTACGTATTCTCCATATACAGAGACCATACACAACATGCAATAGTCATTCAAAATGCAAATAAATCCTTCCCTTTTATCTTTATCTATTATTTTCCCTTTAATGTAAGATAAGTAAACTAATCCCTTAAGCTCTTTACTCATATAATCCCTTTTTCACAATCCCTTAATCATTGAATCCCTTACACATTTTCTCCTTCAATGCATTGCTTTAAATATTCATCAAAATAGTTCTTTCCTACTAGAGCTAATTGAAAGTAGCAATCACAAGACCAAAAAGGAAAACAACACTTCAATAAAAGTTATAAACTAAGAGGATTCATCCTGATTTTAAAGCTTCTCCTTCCAGAATTGATCTTCTAGACTCTCCTTCAAATAAGCTTCCAGAATTCCAACTAAAAATGGCTTCTTTGTGATAGTATTTCACTCTATAATGAACTCCTATATTTCTTCTCTCAAACGTGTTTCCACCACTAAATTCTTACTCAACTATAATTCACAAATACCTCACTCTGAGCTTAAAATGATATAATCACTGTAACTGGTAAATGCTGGTAAAAATTCACTGTATTTTTCAAACTCAGCAATACAGAAAATACAAGCAATACAACGAAATGGATATGGGGTCTCAATAAAATTACTAAACTCAGATTGCTCAATCTCTTTTCACAATGAATGGAAGGGCGTCTATATATAGGCTCGAAATGCAACGAATTCCACTAATGGAGGCATGTGGATTGACAACAAAGTGCCCAGAAATAGTCAATACTTGGCAAGTTTCTAAACTGTTAATCATCAAAAATGGAGGTGAATCGACTTCCTTTTAAGCCAGAAAATTATGAATAATTCAACTCAGAAAGGTAAAAAGCCACCTACAGGAATTCATCTATTTAGGCGCCCATGAGGAAATGACTCACCATTTGTGAATTGGTCAAGGCAAGACTTCTTACACCTCATCCTTTCTCTTGTTGTGTCGCCCATTTTCCAGTTAGGTTTTGAGTTTTTCTTCCTACATTTCTGCGTTTTTCCTTCATCCGCCATTTCACGGGAAAAGCTTCCTTCAGATTTTGCCTTTTAAATTATATTTCGATTTTACACTATGAAGTATTTTGTATTTCAAAAGTTTAACTCCGCCATTTCACGGGAAAAGCTTCCTTCAGATTTTGCCTTTTAAATTATATTTCGATTTTACACTATGAAGTATTTTGTATTTCAAAAGTTTAACTCTCAATATTTCAATTTCTTATAGTTCAAAAACAAAATATTTAATATTGACTTCAAAACAAAGCTATCATACCTTGTATCGATTTCTTATTTTGAATCAAAATCAAATATTTCCAAAGTCATTAATAAATATTTTTTCTATGCAAGGTGATTACTATTTTACCCACGATAATATAAAATTCATAAATTTATATAACTTATTATATATATTTATATATATCTTTATTGTAGACTTGTTTACTTAAATATATATATGCGTTTGTATATTTAAATATATTTACGAGTATACATATATATTTCCAAGTAAAACTACAATATAAATATATATTTATATATTATTAAATATATATATATATATTTTATTTACATATCTAAATATTTACTCGTATACTTATTTAATTATTAAATATACGTGTACGTGTTAGTATTTGTATATGGAAATTCCTAGGTAATATTAAATAATATAATTAATATCACTATTCACAGGCAATAGATAACGTGGGTATGTATATATATATATATATCACTGTACGCAGTGTACACGTAAAAGTATGTATATCATGTCGATACGTACATATGGGCATATCCATCTACCAAGCATACATATGTCTATACATATGGATACGTGTACATTATATACATGTATTCACATACTCACTTCACCTATTAACATATATTCATTCACATTTTCCACAATAAGGTCAAAGCATAGTAAGTCCGACAAATGAGTAATCATCATTTTCAAAGCATAAAGAAGTAAACATAACTCCTAAAGCCTAAGGATGACTTATCTAGACCAACATAACTGACTTGGTTTCTTAGAGGCTATACTGACATGTGTGTATGCTCAATTTTGGTAATCGTTACTGTTTACCCGACCAAGTTCCTCCCCGAATGATGTCTCTCCTCTGTCCGGAGGAACAGTCTTCATACCTGCACACCATGACATGACATCGGCAGTCATGCTCATAACAAGGTAAAAACATCTCACAAGTTAGATTAACATTATTCCATAATTGTATGCAATATTTAATCAAGAATTAAATCAAATAGAAGTAACAATCAAATGAAACCATCATTTAAACAGAACACCATTATTGATAACAAGAACATTATTGTTTTATTCATCATATTGATTCATCTGTTACAATCAATTTTCCCTATGAAATAATAGCTATAAAATTCGGGGTGTAACATCCTTCTTGAGAAAATGCGAATGGAAATGAGAATGAATTGATGATTGAATGAATGATCACCACCTTGTATATATACCAAACTAGGAAACTCTTCATCTAGGTTGGCTTCTTTGATAAATAAAAAATAAAAAATGTAATTTGTAACAGGAAGGCCGATTTGCCTTAAACAAGGGGAAAATAGCTCCCGAAGCTATAAAACACTAACACTCCCTCTTAGCTAGGGAGGTATTTTCCAGACATCCTCATCATGGAGTCTCTCAACATGACGCTCATAATGGCTACACCCACATCTCAGTCTCAAAGAAGTACAAGAGTCCATCACGGAGTCTCTCAACGTGATGTTGTCATGGAGTCTCTTAACATGACGTCTCATCTCAGTCTCAGAGATGAACAAGGGATCGCACCTCATATTTCTTCGTCTCAGAGAAATATACACTACAAGGGCTTTCACCTCATATTTCTCCGTCTCAGAGAAATATACACTACAAGGGCTTTCACCTCATATTTCTCTGTCTCAGAGAAATATACACTACAACAAATCTTCATGATGATGTGACTCCCTCTGAAGCTCCAAGTACTTGCATCAACCTTCTGACCTCCTCGTCCAAGATTGCTTGCAATGCTTTCCTTAGAGGAATGGTTTCGAACGCACACCTCTGGCACTACTGACTTGCAAGAGTTCAGGACTGTCCTTCTCGACCTCATCTTGGATCACCATATTCTGAATAGGTTTACAGAGCTACCAATGTCAAATCCAGATTGACTGTCTTGTGCAATTCTATTCTCTGCAGCTGAAGAGGTCTTCCAAGGGTTTAGCACCTGGCCTTGCAACACTGCAACCTTCACTTCTTCTCAGTGAGTCATAGAACTCCCTCTTGATCCCTGCCTCAGAGATTGCAAAGAAATCCTCTGGAAGTGAACTCCCCTCCATTGACCGATCTCAAAACCTTAATCTTTTCCCCGGACATGCTCTCAACTTGTGCCTTGAATTCTCGGAATTTAACTCCCTTTTAGAGTATCAAACATTTCTTTAGTTGTCTTCAACTTGGAAATGATCGGTACTAGGTGATTCATCACAGAGTCTATCATGATCTTTCTAGCCTTCGTGCCATTTTTCTTCCACTGGATTTTCTCAGTATCATCGAAAGGCTCGGGCATATCACTTTCCACGAAATCAAGATCATTCTTCTCTAGTGCAATGAGTACCCTAGGTTTCCAAGAGTTGAATTTTGAAGCTCCATCAAGCCTATCTTCTACCTTAACACCGCTCACCATCTTCTTTTTCTGCACAATTCACCTTCAAAGATCTGCCCTTAGGTCTATAATAATTTGCAACCTCAGATCTGCAATACTTCAAGATCTGCCCTAGATGAAAAGTTGACTTGACTGCTTAAGCAAATCTAATCAGATCTTTTCTTAGACCCGCTCTAATACCGTGTTAGTTTTAGATCAGAAATGTAAGCAATAAATAATGCAACACATAAGACAAATGAACACAGCAGTTTACCCTGGGAAAACCCTTCTTCTCAAGGGAGAAAAACCCAACAAAATATATCTCTTATATATAGGACAAATAAGTGCAGAAATATGCTTTACAAATCAGACCCTTCTCAAGGGTGAACTTGATACAATAAATGATGAAAATCTCTTCTTGATACAACTGAATGTAAATCTTCTTGAAATCTAATCTGCTTCTAAAGATGGTGATCTACTGCTAAGTGCGAACTCCTTCTTGAGAAAATGTGAATGGAAATGAGAATGAATTGATGATTGAATGAATGATCATCACCTTGTATATATACCAAACTAGGCGACTCTTCATCTAGGTCGGCTTCTTTGATAAATAAAAAATAAAAAGTATAATTTGTAACAAGAAGGCCAACCTTCCTTAAACAAGGGGAAAATAGCTCCCGAAGCTATAAAACACTAACAGCATTTTATCAAACAGTTCACTGCCTTGCTACTATGGCTAAAAGCCTAAAATAGGTGCATTCGAACAAGCTATGGATGCTTGGAAAAAATCTATCAAAGCATAATAGTAAACCATAGCATAGACACAGCAATGAACTATTTGAAAAAATGCTTCAAAGAAATGTGGTCTCATGGTGATGGAATGCCATGACAATCCATATTGCTATTGCTTATTATTATCTTTATTTTAATTAATTTAATTAAAGTGACAAATTAAAAAATTATAAGAATTATAAAGTAACTTTATTAAATAAAGTGTGCTTCTAGAAGATTTAAGGAGGTTATTTTGGATTCTTCTAGAAGACTCAGCTGAGCCTTTAAAAAAAGATAAGAGCAAGTCATTTGGACATCTCGGTTTTGGTATTTTCTATCAAAGAAATTTTGGAGAGCTTGTGTTTGCAAGTTCAGCCTTTATTTTAGGACGAAAACCCTTAGAAATTTGTGGATTGGACGAAAACCCAACTCCACATTGAGAGGTGGATTCATCCAGGATTCATCATTGAGCTTGTTTGTGTTTGGATTTGTTGGGGAGCTTCAATCAGCTAGTGTTTGAAGGAAAATATCATTCCAGCTAGGGTTTGAAGGAAATTATCATTCCACAGCTAGGGTTTGAAGTTTTATTTGCAGATTGAGGACAAAAAGAATTCAGATCTGAAGGTTATATTAGCATATTTTCATCTACAAATGCATTGCTAGGGTTTGGGAGTGAAGTACTTTGTTTTGGAAGGAATTTTTGGTCATTGGCAACATTTATTCATTTGCAAATTTGTGTTTCAGATTTCTACAGTTTTATATCAGATTGCAGATCCAAGGGTTTAGTGGTCAAATTTGGCATTGTGTTGACATCACATCAATCTTGGGTTTCATTGCTCCAATCCTAGACCTAGCTGCCCTCATTTGGAGGAGTTTAGTGATTGTTTTGGCAGCCATTTACATCATTATTATCAGAAAATACATCAGACATTAACAGCAGGATTTAAGAGCATCTACATCAGCAATTTCTTGCCATATATGTGATCATATTGAGCCTAAATGAAGTAACAAGCAAACAGCTATGTGGTGAACCCAATCCTATGGGTTGTTTGTATATTGTAGACACATTTTATAAGTATTTTCAGTCTGATATCATCTGTATCAGACCTGATAATCAGTGTATTCAGATCTGATATATTGTCAATAAAATGGAGATTGCATGTAAAAATTCTTGTTATTGGTTTATGCGAACATTGTCTATCATTTCTATGTTTTGTATGATCATTTTGGCATTGAAATCTATCAAGAATCAAACAAATAAAACCCCAAAACTTAGAAAAATCAGAATTCAGTCATATGCATGCCAAGTGTTTGACAAAATGTCAAACAACCTAAACTGAAAAATCAGGGCAGAATATTAGGGGATATTACAGGCACAAGATTATTGCAAGTATTACAGGTGATGTTGGAGAAAGAATTTGAAGGGCCCTACTAAAATAATGTCAACATGAATTAGGGATTTGGAGGATGAGCAAAAATGTGGAAGAATGATGAAAACTGCATGTGCTCTGATACCAATGTCATGCCATAAAGTTGGACTGCAAAAATGTAAATAAAATGGAGATGCAAACACAAAATTATATTCATTTCAAAATGTGTTGTGAAGTACATATTTATCAACAATGTGACCATTCAGCTCATCTCTAGATGACTCTTCAAATTCTACAAAAGACAATACTTGTAATGATAATATAAAATATTATTATTACATACAAAAATCTACTATAACCTGGAATTATATACATAATGTTACAGGTTATGTCTTTACTCTCTTTGGAATGAGCAATGAGTTGGATGAGTAAGCAGCAACAAACAACTGCTTTATCCACTATTGAAGCAAAGTATATCACTACAACACATGCTTGTAATGAAGCGGTGTAGTTGCTCAAACTAAAAATGTGGATGAGCAATATCAGTTAGGGAAATGGCAGAGGCAAGGAAAGTTCAAATGGAGAAAATTGACACTCATGTAAATATTGTTGATTCTTTCACAAAACCTATAGTACTAGTACTACTAAGTTTTTGTGGTGCAAAGATGCAATGCGTTTATCCCTTTACCATGCAAGAGTTATCTTCTTGATTTATACCACAAATTCTCCTCCAATAAATATCAAGTGGGAGATTGTTGGAACTTTGGTGTGCGAGAATTCCTAGATGAAGAGAAGACATTGGATTGTTCAAGATCCTATTCAAGTGTTTGATCACAAACTAGTAAGGAGCTATTAAAGCTATGCAGTAATTCCGGTGAGTTTCAGATGTTGCAGTAGCCCAGTGTTGCTATGATTGCAACTGCAAGCTATTTGGTAGAGAAGTCACTATTGCATCCTAATCTGAGTAGTTGTTGGAGTGTGTATGGCAGTGCAGGTGCATATGTGGCACTATTGAATGCATTCAATGATAGTTGAGGGCATGTAGATGTTCTAGAGGATGCTCAAAGTTACCGCGAGTGGTTATAAGCAATCAGATGTTTCTTTGTTACTACAAACTATAGTTTGGTTTTGGTTGTAGTGCAATAAGATATGTACACAGTCCAGGTTTTTTGGTCAATAACCTTTGACTGTGTGCAGCAGTATCCAAGCATATTCATATGGAGAAGTCATAGTTGAAACTTGATACTATGTGTGGTACGCTGACATCATGGTACAATCCTGCTATGGTTGGAAGACTGTTGGTATTCCACAGAGCAGTTAAAACTATTGAGATAGTTGGGATTCCAGGAGAACAACTTAGCAATTATATCTAATTGCTAGTGCAGATGGAACAGTTTGATGAGAGATTTCCTAATGATGTGATAATGTTGTAAGGCGTGATTATGGAGGTTGTAAGTTGTAATATGCAGATTGAGGTGCTATGAAAGAGACTAATTGTATTTGGAATTTGTTTCCTAATTAATACAATTGTAATTTGTAACTATCCTTTTGCTAATGGATTTTTTCCCATAAGGGTTTCCCATATAAAATTCCTTGTGTCTCATGTGTATGTGGTGTGTGAACTGTTTCATGTTCTTTCTTAATATGCTAAATGAATTGAAACAACAAATATAACTAGATTGACCAAATAAGTTTAAAGTGTCCTAATTCAATCGTCTAGAAAAGGGTTTAATTTCCCAACAAAATCAACTACAATCCATGAGTTTACAGCAACCAAGGTAGGACCACAGGCAATAAAGTACATGATGTGAAATTTGAAGAAACCCACCCTAAGTCATTTCTTAGTGGTATGTTTAAAGATTGCTAAGTGAGTAAATATGTAATAAAACTTACAATCAAAATAAAATTATATATATGCCCTCAGGATAGAGACCAAATGGTTGAGCCGTTGAAAAACACAAACAAAACTCACAAGTTTGAAACCCATTTCACAAGTCGTGCCAAATGTGGGGAAGCTCAAGTCAAGGCTGGAGAATTATAGTACTCAGCCACTTCTAGCTAGCCCCTGAAGTAAGTGTGTTGCCTGGTCAGTAGGCTGTTGATTCTCCTCATTAACAAAAAATAAAAATATATCTAGTAAAAAAATAATTACAAAATGAAAATATCCCAAGATTGGCAGTTACATGCTGAAGTTTGTCCTCAAATTTCTCAAGTCTTTCATAACTTTCTCCGTAGTCATGAAGTACATGATTTTGACTTTAAGAGTATGAGATAGGATATCACGAGCCCATGATCTAGGGAGGCTCAAATGTATGGGGTTTGGCAGGAAAAATTTTAAGGCAGCAAAATTTTAAAGGGCTATTTTGTTGCCAATTGACTATTTCAGACGAAAAAAATAAAAATTTAGATTTTTCCACGAGAAAAAATTCAGGGGAAAAAGCCCAAGTTTTTGTAGAAATATTAAAGTATATATTAAATTATTAGATTTCTTCAAAACTTATAACCATCAAATTCATGTTTTCCTCAGATATTAGCCTATAATACTCGTATTTTTTCAAAATGGAAAGATTTTCCCAACCACTCAATACTTGTAAAAGAAATTTAATCCTTTTCTTGCTAGCCGAAGAGGCCCTGCAAGTGAGATCTTGCTAGTCCAAGTAATATGGCGAATTCTTCATAGCTCCTTCAAACACATTCAGTATTTGGTGGCTGAGATACATCTACCGAGAAACAAAATTCCATAACCTGAAGCTATGGTTGACTTGACAAAGGACAAGTATGTATCTGTAGTGGTATGATTTTGAAATTTACGAAGACCTCCAACTCCTAAGTACTAATGAATAGATATTTGAACAAAACATCTGAGGGGGTTTACGAGCATGCTAAAATGAAAAAGATATTAAAGAAGTAACAGCACACCAATTTATTGTGTTCCTGAGCATCGTTTAGCACTTTCTCAAATTCCCTATGGCTTTGTACTTCCCGCACGCAATGAATTGGACAGCTAATTTCTGCCTCTGCTTCAATCGCTTCTGCTTCCTGTCATTCCTCTCAGAATTTTTGGAACGGAAATGCATATTAGACAAATTTAACAAATATGAAAAAATAGAATTTGAATTTGAATTTTCAATGCTGAGTAAAAAATTTTGGACAGAAGATAAGCATTTGATGAGAATTAATAATCAAATCAGTCTCTGAAATTCTGAATGACTATCTAAAGTTCTAAACAACTAAAAACAAACATTTAATTACATAAAAATGCTACTGTCAAAATATAATTTTCATGGGACCTAGATTAATAATTTGTTCCAAGATAAAATTTTGAAATTTTAAAAAAATCCACTAAAACATATAATGGCATTTAACATATTTTTGTAGGTTGTTTTTCAGCTATATTTAAAGTGACTCACGTTGTTTTAAATTTGAGTCGTGATCAAATATATCTGTAGTCCAAGCATACCCTAAACTAGAATATGGTTGCTGGTATATTCAAGCGTCATCATCATCGTTTAAATCTTAAAAATGTAGCCCAATCATACCCCAGGGCCCAAACTAGAATACAAAACATTCGTTCAAGAATTATTCAGATTTAAATCCTCAGAATGTAGCAAAAGCGTACCCCAAAGCAGAATATACTTATACAATCAAGTATGACTCTAGTTTAAATCCTAACAATAGAGCCCAAATTGCATTACACAGCTTTAAATCTTAAGAGTGTAGCCAAGGCATATCGAAAGTAGAATATAGGTACATTGGAGTAAGGCCTATATTTAAATATTAAGAATATAAGCCACATTCAATTCTTACCCTAGATTACAATGCAGATATATGTCAAATAAACACCAATTAATATTAAGAAAAGGTGACTTTTGGATAAACTGCAGACAAGATTTGATAAAACAACCTCTCAATCGTTATGATTGACCACAAAAAACTTTAAATGTCAATTTTTTAAATCTTTCTCACAATTTATTTGAGTATCATGTTTTCTTAGCATTATAGATTGCGGAAGCTTGAATCTTTAACCAAATAATATTGTCAAATAGCATGGACCGGTTGGGGCTCAAACCTTAGACACCTAATTTTTCAATTCTTGTTCACAATTTATCTAGAAGCTATGTTTTACTACCAACTATGACGAGAACCTAGGACCCACTGGTTTTTCAAATCTTGTTCGCTTTTTTCAAGAATCATGTTTTTTCACATTATGGATTGAATAATATTGATAAAAAGAATGGACTAACTAGGATTAGAACCTAGGGCCCCCTGGTTTTTCAAATAGTGTTTGCAAATTATCTAGAATTATTGTATTTTTTATATTATGGATTGAAAGATTGTTAAAAAGCATGGATTAACTACAACTAGAATCTAGGACCCCCAGATTTTTAAAATTTGTTTCACAGTTTATACGGAAATTGTGTTTTCTTAACATTATCAATTGCAAAAGCTTGAAATTTTTAAGCGAGACAATCAAAAAGAAAAACACATATTACCTTGCAAAAAGCTCCCAATGGCTCCTGGTTGCCTTTGTTACTTTCTCTTTGCAAATCCTAAACTTGTCTCTACGACAACAATTAGGGATTTGTCTTATGTTGTTTCTTCATGCAAGTTGCCTTGTGATAGTTTGTGTGCTTCTTCTACGACATAGGTTGTCAATCTCTTTTAAGGCATTTGTACTCCCTTTTTGTGCTTTTAGGTAATTATGTTTTGAATGAGTAGTCAAAGGTGGTGTTGGCAGCCACATCAAGGCACATTCACACTTCTAAAACAATTGTGAAGGTCAGAGTAAGGTTTTCTCAGGGAGCATGTCCAGTTCCATATTCTAAGAAGATCCTTGCACTTGTTTTGGGTTCTGATGTTTTGGATGAAGAGGCATATTATGTTCAAAAGGTTTTGATTTGTAAATTTAACCATTTTTGGCCTTGTTTCTTGGATCTCCATGCTTGTATTTCCATGTGCTAGAAGTCCTTCCCTTTAAAGGAAGTAGATATTTTCCCCTGTGCTCAAGGTTTCTGTTAGTTGTTTTTGAGTCGAAGAAAGACAGGAAGGATGTTCTTTGGAAGGGCTTTGGTTTTGGGATGAGGCTGCTTTGTTATTGAAGCCTTGGTATCCTACCTTCAACCCTCTTACTAAGTCTTTCTCAGTGATTCTAGTTTGGGTCAAATCATCAAATCTCCATTTGCAATTTTTGAGTTGATTCTTGTTTGGAGGCTATTGGTGATACTTTGGATTCTTTTTCGTCAATCTCTTCAAAGAGTGTTGATCTCTCTCCATCTACCTTTGCACATATCCAAGTAGAGACAAATAGTTCGAAGGGTCTGTTGGCTGAAATTCGAGTGAAGGTGAAATTTTGTATTTTAAAACAGAAGTTGGATTATAAGAAGATAGCTTTCAAATACCATAACTGTTATGGCCTTGGTTATATGGTGGAAGCTTGCACAAGATTGAAGTGTACGGCCCCTGGTCAAGCTACTTGGTGGAGGGAGGCAACGCCTCACCATTTTTCAACTTTTGATGCCTCGGTTGGGGCTTCTCAAGAGCCCTCTCTAGTTACCTCATTGAAGCCTCCTAGTGTCCCCTCTTCAATTGTGAATCCTAGCACTTCTCAAGTATCCCTTTCTTACTAGTGGTTACTACAATTGAATCCCATTCGTTTGAAAGACCATTTAGTGTTGCCTATTGCACCTGCCTACCATCATTCTACATTTGTTCCTTCTTTGGTCTCTTCATCCCCTCCCATTTGTAGACCCTCTTCGTTGTCTGTTTTGGTCTATATTAAAGTTGCCTCAAATGAGGGTGTTTAGACTATGCTTTCTTCTTTTTCTAGAAAGATGGTTTCCTCTCCAATGGTCCTAAAATCTATAAAAAAAAAAAAAGGTTGCCAAGTTAGTCTAGTGTTGGCTAGTCTGTGTAGTTTCCTTGCTTGGTTGAGCTGAACTTTTGTTGTTGTATTTTGTTCTTTTTTCACTCTTGGCTTTTAGGCCTTGTAATTGTTTTTTATATTTGGTAGTGGGCCCCTATAGAACCCACACTTAAACTATCAAAAATTATATTGTTAAAAAGCATGGACTAACTAAGTCTCCAATCCAGAACCCCTTGATCTTTCAAATCTTGTATGTAATTTATCTAAAAGTCGGGTTTTCCTAATATCATGGATTATGAATGTAATGTCCCCTCTTTGAAATTAAACCAAAACTAAACCCTCAAATCGTTTGGTAATGCTATTTGGGGATTCCAAGAGTACTTCATTGAATTCAATTTTGATATTAAAATATTCAGAAATATTGAATATTTTATTAAGGCAGTCTGTGAAAGATTTTAAATTTTAAAAGGAGACAGAGTCGTGAGTAGCTGCTATAGGCCAAAGGAAAATAATCCACTGGAGGTCAATAAAGATGTAGCAATTCGCATAGGCAGTCAGCAAACAAGAAGGCGCCGCTAAAGAAGACTAAAGGAAATTATGGGTTACCAAAGAAAGGATTAAATAATATTACAAAATGAAATGATAATTAATTTTTATTTTTAATATTAATTAAAAGGAATTTTGAAGTGTGATGATTCGTGGAGTACAAAATCTATTTAAAAGAAATCAAAGGATATAAGGGAGTGTTGTTTCTTAGAGGGAAGCGCCATGTTTGGGACCCCAAAATTGGGGCGCACCGTTCCAAAATGGGGCACACAGTCCCAAGATGGGGTGCACCAAGGTTCCAAGGTGCACAGCCCTAGCAAAGTGGGGCTTAAGGGGTTTTAGAGGAGCGCCAAAATGGAACTTGGAGTCTCAAGTTTGAAAAATGGTGCAAGGGCCAGGTTTTGTAGGGTAGAACTTGGGGTGCCCAAGTTGGGGCCAAAATGAGGATCCAAATTTGGGGCTTGCAGAGTGCCAAAATTGGGATGCCAAAATGGGTCCCAAAATAGAGTGCCAGTTTGAGAGCCAGTACTGGGGCACTAGACTTAGTATTGGAACGGGTACTCAAGGAGTACCAAAAAGGGGCACTATCAAGGTGTTCCAATAAGAGTGCCAAGGGTGCTCCAAGTGTACTAAGGGTTGCACCAAGGTTTAGGATAGGGTCGAAAACAAGGTCAAGACATGGTTCGAGACAAAGTTCCAAAAGTGGAACTGGGCATGCCAATGTTGACAACAAGTCCAGGAATGGAACAAAAGGGGGCTATCATGATATTTGAAGGATGTAAGATTCTTCTAGGCCAGATATTGTGGTGGTTGTCCAAAGGTGAAAAGTGGCATACTAGAAGTTGTGGTGGTTGCCCAAATGAGAAAAAGGGGCATACCAAAAGTTGTGGTGATTGCCCAAACCTAAAATTGGAGTTATGGTTCAAGCTAGGTTGTGTGGTCATTGACTCAACAAAGTGTTCAACCTTCGAAGGTCTAGGAATCCACTAAATAACTTACATAGGGGAAGGAGAGTACCCTATTGCTATTTAGAATAGCATTCTACAAGGTAAGCTACTTCGCACAAGCAAAAGGTCATGGTGGAGAAATCCGAGGCCCAAAACCAACAATTAGAGAGCAAGGGGGAAGGAGAGTACCTTATTACTATTGAGAATAACATTCTATAGGGGGTCTTGTTTCTTAGAGGGGAGTGCCATGTTTGGGGCCCCAAAATTGGGGCGACCATTCCAAAATGGGGCACACCAGAGTCCAGCAAAGTGGGGCTTAAGGGGTGGACAAGGTGCAGGAATGGAACTGGGTTCCAAAGGAGCACCAAAATGGGTGCAAGGGCTAGGTTTTGTAGGGCAGAACTTGGGGCCAAAATGGGTCACAAAATAGAGTGCCAGATTGAGTGCCAGAATTGGGGTACCAGACTTAGTACTGGAACAAGGACTCAAAGAGTACCAGAAAGGGGCACTATCAAGGTGTTCCAATAAGAGTGTCAGGGGCACTATCAAGGTGTTCCAATAAGAGTGTCAGGGGCACTCCAAGTGTACTAGGGATTGCACTAGGGTTCAGGATAGGATCTAGAACAAGGTCAAGATAGGGTCCGAGACAAAGTTCCAAAAAGTGGAACCAAGCATGCCAATGTCGATAGCAGGTCCAAGAATGGAACAAAAGGGGGCTATCATAATATTTGAAGGATGCAGGATTCTTCTAGGCCAAATATTGTGGTGGTTGCCCAAAGGTGAAAAGTGGCATACTAGAAGTTGTGGTGGTTGCCCAAATGAGAAAAAGGGGCATACCAAAAGTTGTGGTGATTTCCCAAACCTAAAATTAGAGTTATAGTTCAAGCTGGGTTGTGTGGTCGTTGACACAACAAAGTGTTCAACCTTTGAAGGTCTAGGAATCCATCGAATAGCTTATATAGGGGAAAGAGAGTAACCTATTACTATTGAGAATAACATTCTACAAGGTAAGCTACTTCCCATGAGCAAAAGGTCATGGTGGAGAAATCCAAGGAGGCCCAAAACCAACAATTAGAGAGCAAGGTGATCATGGAGAGGGAAGTGGTGTTGCAGTGAGGAATGGAGCTATGTTCAGAGGAGTGGAGCAAAGTCTACAACATTGTAGAGGAGTTGGACTTGGAGTTCCCAAGAGGGGGACCTAGGTCTTGGAGTGGGTAAGTCTCCCTGAAGCCAGATTGAGGGATTGGGGAGCACCAAGGGGAGAAGTGTGACAGTTCCGAAGAGACTACGAGTCTTGAGGTTTGGAATCCATGTGAAGACCTATAGCTAGGGGTGAGGTCAAAGCAAGACCGCAACTAGAAGAGTGTGTGCAAACCTAGGGGTGGGAACTTGTAATCGGGCACTTGGGAAGTGACCTAGGGTAGTGATCAACAAAAGAGTTAAAATTGAATGTAGACTGGGCCCGGGGCCATTTTGCAATCAATAAAGCTATTTGTTTACCCCACTCTAGTGTTGCAATATTTTGTGTCTATATATTGGTATTGAATTGCATTGTGTATATAAGTTTGCATTACTAGTCAATTGCAATGTGCATTGGTGTGTTGGTGTGTGCAGGTTTTGAAGCTTGGGTGTGCAAAGGCATAGTTTGACAATCTTGGGCACACTTGCTTCCCACAGACAAGTGAAGAAAGAGTTCCAGTGCCACACGGAGGCATGGCCCCAGAAGCATCACTGAGTAAATATTTATTATCTGATTTTTACTCCTTATGGAGCATGGAACTACGATTCAATTAACTTGAGGACAAAACCCCTCTAGGTCTGCAATTGGAGGACAAAATCCACAATTCCTTAGAGTGATTTCACACAAAGATCACCATTGTACAAATTTGCTCAATAATAGTTTGAATTAAAATATCCTTCCAACTAGCAGCAAGTCATGGCATTCTAAGGGTGGATATCAGGCAGATTTGGAGGTGTTTCAAAGACATTTCATTAAGAAGTAGAACGCTGCAGATTTACAGTTAAATTAGCAGCTGCTGCAGTAGATAAATTCAATCTTTTCTGAGCAAAGTTCTGAACATTACATCTGATTAAAGAATTAAACACATTAACTGTAATTTCTGGATCAATTTCATCAAGAAGTAATAAGAATTTCATATTTATATTTAATTATGCAGACTATTATGATTGTAAACAAGGATTTGTTATATTTAAAAAAAAGTTAACGGGATATTACAATCTTGAAATCTTTAAAAAAAATACTGCTAAAAATATATGGTTTAACTTAGCCTTTAACTTAAGATTCCTGTAAGGTCAGTTCTATTTTCGCAATTCATTTGAAAGTCATGTTTTCTTTATATTATGGTTTGAGGAAGCTTGAAATTTTTAATCCAATAATATTGTTTAAAAGGATGGACTTACTGCAGCCCAAACCTAAGACCTTGAGTCAGATTGAAAATATTGTTTAAAAGCATGGACTATCTGCAGCCCAAACCTAAGACCTCGAGTCAGATTGAAATTTATTTTTCGCAATTTATCAGAAAGTCATGTTTTCTTAACATTATGGATTGCAGAAGCTTGAAATCTTTAAGCACTTATATTGTTAAGAAGTAGTAAATAATTAAGACTCCAATCTAAGAGCTGCTGATTTTTCAAATCTTGATAAGTAGGAGGTATTTTCCACAGCGTGTCAAATTGCGATATTGCTATCAGGATTCAACCGTGTAGTTTTTCGAGTCAAACTCATTGACGCATGTTTCATTGGTCAATGAAACATGCGTCAATGAGTTTGACTCGAAAAACTACACGGTTGAATCCTGATAGCAATATCACAATTTTCAAATCTTGTTCACAATTTATCCAGAGATAATGTTTTCTTAACATTATAAATTGAGGATCCTTGAAATTTTTAACCAAATAATATAATTAAAAAACATGAATTACCTATAATTCAAATGTAGGACCTTGGTTTTTCTTATCGTATTCACAATTTGTCTGAAGTCGTGTCTTCTTAACATTAGGGATTGTTTGAAACCTGTGTTACACGGGGACGCGTTCCCCACCCAAACCCTACGTCCCCGTCCCCTATGGCGTTTCGGGGACGGGGGGACGGCAGGGGACGTCCCCCAGGCGTCCCCCCTGATTTTTGAAAACTGGGGGACGGCAGGAAACGCGTCCCTAAAAAGGGGGACGGCTGGAAAATAAAAGGGGACGCCTAGGCGTCCCCGAAACGGCTAGGGGACGGCTAGAAGTCCCCCAATCGTATCGGGTACGCCCAGGAGTCCCCCTTTTGTCAAAGTAAAAAAATCTTTTAATTTTTGCCAAATTAAATAAAAATTGTTTAATAATATTAAATATTTCATCATATTTGATAAAAAAATTAATTTTTAATTGCTTGTAAGTTAATTATATTATGAAATAAAATAAAATTGCGTGATAATTAATAAATAATAAATATTAAATATTATTATATTTCATTAAATAAAAATTTGATAAAACATTTAATTTTTAAGCATAACTATTTAATATTATAATTTATTGTCAAATTAAAAAAAAATTACGAGTAATAAAATGAATTTTTAAACAAACTATTATTTAGTTTAAATTTAAAATAATAAAATAATAAAATTAAATTAAAATAAGCATAACTATTTAAAATTTTAATATTATTGTAAAATTAAATAAAAAATTACGAATAATAAAATTGATTTTTAAACAAACTATTATTTTTAAACAAACTAGTTAGGCAGATTGATGAGGAGGAGGTGCAACTAGGAATGGTTGGCCTTCCTTTGGATGATCCACTTCAGGCAAAGAGTGACAGTGACACAGATAGTGCTTTTGATATTGATAGCCCGAATGAGGCATAGTGTCATAGATTGACAGATTGTTGTATTTAAACTTTAAAATTTGAGACGTTGATTTTTGAGTTATTTAACTTTAGTGTTAAAACTTGAACAAAATGCTTTTATATTTAATTGTTAAGTTATTGGCATTGCTTCTAGTGTTTACCTTTATGTTTATATTGTTGTTATACTATTGCTATATTGTTGTTATATTGTTGTTATACTCTTTATCTATGCACGTATTGTCATATTGAAATTGTTGCACATATTTGATATTTCAAATTGCTCTCTTTCTCTCTCTATATATAATATATTTTTAAAAATTCATATATATATGTAATTGTGTATATATATATATGTTTTGAAAAATTTCTATATCGCCGTCCCCCCGCCGTCTCCAAAAATCTGCCCTCGGACTGCCGTCCCCCGTCCCCGTCCCCGAAACGCCGTAGAACACAGTTTGAAACCTTTTTAACAAAATAAAATTGTCAGAAAGTATGGATTAACTAGAAATTCAACCTAGACCAGGTGATTTTCAAATCTTGTTCAGAAATTCATGTTCACTTAACAGTACAAATCGCTGAAGCTTGAAATCTTTAACCAAATTATATTGTTAATAAGTATGCACTAACTAGGTTAGAATCTAGAACCCCCTGTTTTTCAAATCCTGTTGACAATTTTTATGAAAGTGGTGTTTTTTCTAACATTATGAACTGCTAAGCTTGAAATCTTTAAACAAATAGTACTTTTAAAAAGCATGGATTAAGAATTGAAAATTATTTAGTAAAAGAATTTTACAGAGAATGTGATTTCAGGATATATTGCGAACAAGGTTTGATAAAAAAACAAACTAGTTTAAACGGAGGGAAAAACAAGCAAATTTAGTAAAATTACCAGTTGCCTGCGAAGCTGTTGATTAAAGAAGGCTCTCCTATCTATGTCAATTCCACCTCGGACAGCTAAAGCAAATGGCCGCCTTTTACTGGTCGGGAGCTGACGTGTCGACCTGAGCTGCTCCGATGCTGCAACACGTTTCCACGTGTACGATGGGAATGAGTGACAGCTCAGCACGCGCACACTCATATTGTTGCACTTTTGATGAACGCAGAGCTGAAATCCGTCTGGACCGTCCACCCTAGACCCCTTCCAGCATTTATGGGGGTGATGGTCCTCTGGCCTCTCCCCGGCCTATGGACGCTAATCTGTATGGAATGGAAATCTTTGTACAAGTAAGGCTTGAATTTTTTTATTGTTTTTAATTTATTAGTCCCTGTGGAATTTGCTTTTGAAATAGTTGTTTGGCCAATCAAATTGCATTGTTTAAAGTATTTTTGTCTCTTTTTTTATAGTTGGGATTTAAGAACATATTTTTTGTGTTTGGAAATTATGATTTATTTATTTTCTATTTGTTGGAGTAGGTCTATTATTCATTTCCGTTTAAGTAAATCAGATAAATATGGGGACATTATATATTCTCGCAAATATTTAAACAGTGGTGCAAATTGTGCGAACTTTGATGGCGGGCTGGTGGGTACTAAGTAGTGAATGTATGTTTAATGCATTAAATGCAAATTTTGCGAGATGTGTTGGAAGCTTGGTGGGTACACAAGCAGTGAATGTATAGTTAATTCATGAAATCTCAGACCAGTGTTGGGTTTCATTATTCTCATTTGTTTATTGTTTGTTGACAAGTTTGTGTGTTTTTAGTTCGAGGTTCATCTCTTCCATGTTCGTTATTTTGTGCAGCACTTGAACGCGAGAGGAGTCATAGGAACAGTGCACTACTGGTGAGTGGCTCGTATGTTGTTTATGATACTTGATAACTAGAAGTATTGTTTGTTGTTATAAGGGCTAACGAGGCAAGTGGGTACAGTAGATAACATATATTATGTAACCCATAAACATGGAACAGTTGAAGTGGAGTAGGTGACTAATACAATAAACGAGAATTATCACAGGGAAAACTGAATGCTTTGAGCAAGGTCTTGTCGACTGTGGAGGCATTGAATGCATTAACTATATGTTCATTGCTTGAGTGGCCACTAGCTTATCAGTAAAGCTCGCAAAATTTGTATTTAATGTCTAAATGTTTGCAAAAATTTATCATGTTGGTCTATTATTTTCCAAATTTTATCATGTACTTATGTGTTTCATGTTTATGAATAACATATTATATATCATGGACTGTGCTCATTTGTCTAATTTGTCCCTATAACAGTTACCATTGCTTGCAATTGGAGTCAAAGGCAAACATCTATATGACTGCAAATATACTTGGTTGTTGAACAAAGATCTAGAAGGTCAAATACTTGTATCATTCTTCCCCTTTGTTTCCAATGAATTTTAAGTCTTCTAATGTGCCTAAAAATTATGCCTTGGAAGAGTTGTGAACAATAAAGGAGAAGTTCGGTTCAAAATCTGACTTACCGAATAGACAGATGAGCATAGTGAATGGCGTGCCATGTAATTCATAAACATGAAACTTATTTTGTCCAAAAGCAAGTTACTATTGCAATCATTGAATTCGCTTTTGAAATAGTTGTTTGGCCAATCAAATTGTATTGTTTAAGATATTTTTGTGTTTTTCTATAGTTGGGATTTAAGGACATATTTTTGGTATTTGAAAATTATGTTTTCTCTTTTTTCTATTGGTTGGAGTGGGTCTATTATTCATTTCCGTTTAAGTAAATTAGGAAAATAGGGGGTCATTATATATTCTGAAAAATATTTAATTCTGAAACAGTGAATGCATGTTAATCCATTAAATACAAATTGTGTGAGATGTGTTGGAGAGCTGGTGGGTATGCAAGTAGTGAATGCATAGTTAATTCATGAAATATTAGGCGAGTATTGGGTTTTATTTGTGTTAATTTTTATTTGTTTATTGTTTGTTGAAAAGCTTATGTGTTTTTAGCTCTCTATGTTTCTTATTCTAGGAATAATGCACTACTGGTGAGCGGCTCATCTGTCTGTTTATGATATTTGATAACTAGAAGTATTGCTTGTTGTTACAAGGGCTAAAGGGACAAATGGGTACAATAGACAACATATGTTATGTAACCCATAAACGTGGAACAGTTGAAGCCAAGGAGTAGGTGATTATTGCAACAAATGAGAATTATCATAGGAAAAACTGAATGCTTTGAGCAAGGTCTTGTCAATTGTGGAGGCATTCAATGCATTGACTATGTATTCATTGTTTGAGTAGCTACGAACCTATCAACAAAGCTCGCAAAAATTGTATTTAATGTCTAGATGTTTGCAAAAATTTATCGTATTAGTCTATTTTTTTGCAAATTTTGTCATGTGCTTTTGTGTTTCAAATTTATGAATAACATATTATCTTGCACAATTTGCATTTAATAGACTATTGTTTCGGATCTGCCAGTCATACTATTTAATGCATTAAACATGCATTGACTACTTCAGTACCTACCACCCCGCTGCCAAAGTTGGCATAATTTGCATCCAATGATTAAATATTTACAAAATATATAATGTCCTATTTTCATAATTTACTTTAACAAAAATGAATAATAGGCCTACTCCAACCAATAGAAAAAGAGAAATTTTTTATTATCTTTCAATTGCAAATGAAACCATTGCAATAGTAACCTACTCCTTGGCTTCAACGATTTCATGCCATTTGTCATCTACTATACCCATTTGTATAATTAAGCCTTATAACAGCAAAGAATATTTCTAGTTGCAGCAGGACAGAAGTACTGATATTAAGACAAGGGCAGCCACTTAAGTGACTTTGTAGAATGAATACAGTTGCAACAAGTTATTATTGCAATCGTTGAATTCACTTTTGAAATAGTTGTTTATCCAATCAAATTGTATTGTTTAAAATACTTTGTTGGTAGGCTAATGCATTGTATGCCTTTACAGCGAACAAGACCTTGCTCAAAGATCTAAAAGAGTATTGCTTTATGTAGCAACAATAGACTACCAGATATTAGGATTGGTCCCTATCACTAATACCAGCATATCATGTTTCTTAACACATTTTTCGATGTTGTTTCTTTACTAAAAATGTTTAATGCATTTCCTATCTTATTTGCATTTAATAGACTATTATATTTGATCCTCCTGCCATACCATTTAATACATTAAACATTCATTAACTGCTTCAATATCTACCACCCTGTCATCAAAGCTGGCACAATTTACATCCAATGATTAAATATTTGCAAAATATAGTGTCCTATTTTCCTTGTAATCAGGGCTAAAATATAAAGGTTAGGAAAATAATCATGCAAATAAGACCCTAATCAACAATGAAGCACAAATGAGCATAAAGACATAAAGAATAAAACAATATTACCAAATCTCCATGCCACCATTGATTCACCTTCATTGCACTTCTTCATTTTGCTTGAACAATATGGTTGCCCTCATATTTTGAGTATGCAATATGGCCTATGACAATGACAAATCAAAATATTGAAGATCCTAAATAACTATGAATGCACTTGACTTGATGACTTGATAGCAAGATAGCAAGATGACTTTAAATAGTTTGTGGATAGATGGCAAATGATAAGGACAAGGTCTTTTATAGGGAAGTCAATTTTGAATGAAGGGTTAGGATGAAAGGACAATAATCAATGGCCAAGAATGAAAGATGAGGTATGGACTAGGGTTAGGGCTAAATTAGGGCAAATGATAAGGATTAACGGTTAAGATTAAATTATAGATAATTTAATTAAGGGAGGAGGTTAATTGAGACATGGATGGATAAGGATCGACACCCATAAAGAGGAGAGAGGAAATTAAATAATAAAAAATATTTAATTTAGGTGGCTAATGAATAATTAAATAATTAAAAATAATTTTAATTATTTAATTAAATTAAATATTTAATTAATTTAGGGGAGAAAAAGCTAATGAATAATTAAATAGTTAAAATAATTATTTATTTATAGTGGAAAGTGGACAAAAATTAAATAAATAAGAATTTATTTAATTTTAGAAAGAATGGGACTTAATTAGCGACGTAAATAAATAAATAAAATTTATTTAATTAATCAAGGAGGAATAAAGATAGAAATGAATTAATTAAAATTATTTAATTAATAGAAGGCATATGACATTAGCAAATAATTAAATAATTAAAATTATTTAATTATAAAGAATGAAAGAATGAAAGGGGAAATGACGGAGAAAATAAGAGTTGCAGGCCTAGGACAATTTTTAGTGTCTACATTTTGCCCCTCTTTGATACAATGCAATTTATCACGTTTTGTTAAAGAAAATTAGTCAAAAATATGTCCGAGTGACAGCAGGGTAAACCCATACCCCTTCGGAAATTTTTTTACAAATTTTTCAAAAAAATTGAAAACTTTTTCGAAAAGTCAAAAGGATGGGTAGAAATGTTATGGCGATAGAAGAAATGACTTTCAAGACCTTTAGGGTAGACAAAAGGAAAATTGGAAGCTCAAATAAAGCATGACCAACACAAACCCTAGTTAAAACCCTAATTTTGAGGGAGGGTATAAATAGGAAATTGGCAAGTCAAGGCTCATTTTGTACATTTGGACTTTGGAGATCAAGAGCTCTGAGTGAAGATGTCACGCGTTCCACAAACTGAGCACCAAGTTTATTGAGTTTGCACATCTAGACGACCAGAGGGCGCAGGAGATCTATTAAGGCTCTACAAACCCACTTTGTCAAATTTTGATTTCATACTTTTCTAGATAGGGTAAAAAATTTAACAATCAATTGCGTCACTTGGTGATAGCCGCAAGTGCTATCACATTCACTGCAATTTCCTACGCAATGACGCAACTGTTAGCAACACACCTAGGTTAGGATAGGGTTTAGGATAATGTGACACAACTGTAGAAAGATCGATGCAACCCTGGTGCGGTTGCACAACGCCACTGGCTGTGAAAATGTGTAATTGATAGGGCTTAGTCGCAACTACTAGGGTAATGACACAACTAATTAGGGGTTATACGCAAGTGTGGCCCCTTCAACACAAGCGATAACTATGCAAGGCAATTGATAATATTTCCACGCAAATGATAAACCTGCAATGCAATTGACTGACAGCAAGGTTGACCTAGGGTTGAATGAAATTTCTTTTGTCACATGCCAAATAGTTGCAAATAGGATGATTTACCTGACGCAGTGCTTGTTGTGTGGACCACAAGTTTATCTGGATCCGATCTACACTTGAGAGTCTCAACCTCTAAACACTTACATATCGAGAGACCAATTGACTAGCGCTCAAAAGCACAGACTATGGCATCTTGGATTATTTCACGTTACGTTCATGCTCATGATTAGGGAAAATAGGGGTATGTTGACCGTGCTTGCTGAGAAGTGGCATTCCAAGACATGTTCCTTCCATCTACCAATGGAAGAGGCCACCATCACTCTAGAGGATGTCTACAGGATTTTGCGGTTACCAATCTGAGGCGAGAGTGTGATATGACCCAGCCCGAGGTTACCAGGCCTTGACCACACATTACGTCTATGATGATGTAGCACAGCTGGGGTTTGACAAATATGGGATCAAATGGGAGATGCTATCTGCACAATATGAGCGATTTGACTGCATTTTATGTACCCTAATAGTCAGTGTTGTGATTCCAGACCGTAGAGGACATGGGTTTCTGGTAGGATGGGGCAGATGCTTGTTGGCATGTTGGCGAGTGACACTCTGTATGCATGGGGACCATGTTTGCTAGCTATGGTCTATTTTTAGTTACATGATATAGCATATCAGCGAGGGCAGAGCATGAGTTGTGGTGTTACTCTTCTAATGGTCTGGGCTTGGGAGCACATTGTTGTGTATTGTCCACCAGTTGGTTGCCAATTAGAGGCCAACGTACTTTATGTTTACACATGTACAAAGGAGCGGTTATACAAACACATGTCGACGATGTGGTATATTGGTGGCATGGATTGGATCTTTTGGTTAGCTTCATATGGAGACCATGGATGGATTTCACTCAGTGGCCTAGAGAGGAGCAACACTTATAGTAATGTCAGTTGCAGAGATATATGATTGGTTGTATAGTGTAGAAACAACATATTATAGACATGTATTTTCCAAGGCAAGTGCTTAGACAATTCAGTGAGTAGCAAGGTTTACTTCAAGGCACCACAGAGTTTGCACGATCCTCCTGAGAGGTTACACCATGGGGTCTTGTGATTGCAGTGGCGACAATAGAGCAGGGCATAGATGGGTTGCAACCTTTGATGTGGGCATGTAGATGGGGTCTAGAAGATGTTGGTACTACTTCTGATTATGATGCATGGTGGCTCATACACATTCCTATTCCTTTGACAGATTCTGACCAACCAGCTCCAGTGGTTTAGCGAGGACGAGGCCCTCGATTTAGGAGAGGCGAAAGGAGACAGAGAGGAGACGGAGACAGAGGGAGAGGGGAGGGAGATAGTAGAGGTGATGGTGGCAGTGATGGAGGCAAGAGAGGAGGTGATGGTGGGAGGAGGTTGCGGCAGAGACTACGGAGAAGGTGGAGTAGATCACTCTCCCCTATCCGAGAGGAGGGAGACGAGGAGAAGGAGAGAGAGGAGGAGAGCCGAGAGGAAAGACAGGAGGAGGTTATGCCCAATATGAAGGTAGAGGGGGAGAGACAAGAGGGAGAGCAGCTTGAGGTAGAGCAGGTAGATGTGCTAGCAGGCGTGGCTAAAATGGATGTGGAGGTGGATCAGCTCAAGGATGAGGATATGGGAGAGGAAGAGAGGATTATTTGAGAGCATATTTTGCATGGATATGAGAGTTTAGAGGATGTACCAATCAGAGGTGGTACAGGGGATAGGGACATAGAGCTGGCAGATCTACAGGCCAGGGTACAAGCACTAGAGGTCGAGCTATAGACCCTTCGGGTGGAGAGGGATGTCCTACAAGTGGAGAGAGACACCCTACAATTAGAGAGAGATAGGGTAGTGATCCGGGCACAAGATGCAGAGCAGAGGGTTATTGACTTTGCGGCTGCATGTATAGGATCTGTCACCAACACTACATAGGAACTTATCATAGCAAGGAGACATAAGCAATACTATATAGACCTATATGAGGGGGTAGTCCCAGCTGAGCACAGAGCACCAAGTGCATTAATGGCATTGAGCAATGGTCGATCCCATAGCAGACGGTCACATAGTAGATCCAGTCAGGGTGAGAGTAGCAATCAGGGCTCTGGGGATCATGGGAGCTCTACATAGATCCCATTTTGACATATGCATTTTAACACTTATGTTTTGTCTATCGAGCCTACGAGCTCTTATTAGGAGATACATTATGACATCGTACTGTGACACTTTTTTGAGTGATATATATCATTTTTGGTGGCGATTATATGATTTTCAATTTCTTATTATGCCTATGTTATTGATGATGATGTATGCTTTATGATATTCATGCAGCCTGTGATGATGTCTTCTTATATGATGATGTATGCATTTACTTTTATGATGCTATGGATGTCATGTATTGATGTTATGCTTATGATTATGAGATGCAATGTGGTTTTATGTATTTTCCATGCAATGTGAATTTGTGCAATGTTGTAATATGCTATGTGATTCATGATGGTTGTGAAATGGAATGGTAATGAATGTATGTTATGCAATGGATTCCCAAATGCAATAGATGTGTATATTTTTTGTATTTTCAAATGCAACATATATGTATGATTTACTATGTATACATGTATGACAATGCTTAAATGATGGATCTAATATGAATGTATATGCAGGGTGCTTTTATCTTTGTGTGTCACAGGACTTCGTCATAATGTAGGAAAAAAGAAGTGTTAGCACGGAAGACATGGATGTTAGTATTAGAATGACTTCAATATTTTTCCAAAACATAATAGGCCTTGCATGAATCATCATTGGACATTAAAAATGACACAAATGGACAACAAACACCATGGTATGAGATAAACCAAGGTGTGCAAGTTCATCCACTTGCAAAACAGACAGTCGCAAACAAGGAATGTCCTAGCTCATACTAAGAGAAAAGTTACCCCAGTCTTTTTTCCAAGACAATCCACAAACAACAATCAAAGAAAAAGAGTCATGAGACATCATTGTTCCTCTAAATCCTTCATAGGACATCCTCGAGGAACTAGTAACCTGACTCACAGAAAAATGTCAAAAGAAAGATAAGATAAGACAAGCCACAATGTCAACAGCCAGTTAGAGTGTTTTCCAAAATTTGATTGTTTGACGGTTAATTGACTTGGTGATTGACGAGTTGATTGTTTGATGGAGCCTGGTTTCAGGAAACACACATGTCGTATAATACGTCAAGTCTGGTTTTGATCATGTGATCACTTGTATAAGGAAAATGACAAAAGCTTGACTAATGGCGATGTCTAGTTTCAGGAAGGACACATCCTGTATAAGACATAAGTTGATTGTTTGACGGTTTGACAATTTGTTTGGTTTGATTGGGTGACCTTGTTGACTTGTTGTCTTGTTGGTGTGTGACTTTCCCGATGTCTTGATGATTGTTTGTGTCTAAGTTGACAATGTCTGATTTATTATAATGGACGCGATGAACCCTAAAGGACTAACCTAGTTGGCCTCGAGGGCTCATCGACAGATGGCCTTTCCTATGCTACAATGCGCAAACACCTCATAGTTTGACATGACTTGAATTTGTTTTATTGAAAAAGGATCGAGTCATGATTTTATTCGGAAAACCTACAAGGACTAACCTAATGCCTTAGGGGGCCATCATCAGATAGCCTTGCCTATATTTAGTAACAAAGGCAACATAGTTCAACAATGACATCAATTGACTAACATGACTTTGAATCGGACTTTGTTTATGGGATTTTTGAAAGTTATCTGAATATTTTTGTGTTTTGACATGTTTTGATTTTTTTGGATTTTGAGGTTTTATGATTTTTTTTGTATTTTTGGGAATATTTGATTTTTTTGTCTTTTTGTCATTTTATGATTTTTCTTGTCTTTTTTTGGGATAAAGTGACCTTTGCTAGCATATGTACAATCCAATGACGTAGGTCAAGTATTTGCCCCTAGTCAGGCATAAGACCAATTTATTAGGAGTGGAATGAGGTGAGTTATGAAGAGAGCGAAATGATGTCTGATGTCAATCGTTCCAAATTATGGAAAGGATGATTAATCATTATTATGGGTAATATGGAAAATGTAGGCGAAACAAATGACATAGAAAATTCAGGTTGGAATGATGGTAGATGGCGTAACAAGGTCAACTACACATGGTGCCTATTTGCTAGGTTTTCACCATGGTACTTATCCAAAGCGCCACTGCAATGGTTTTCACTATTCGATGAATTGTTTCTCTTATTTTTTTTTGGTGTTACCAGGATACCTGTTTGCCAGGTTTTCATCAAGGTAACGATTTTTTCAATTTTTTTGTATTTTTCATGATTAAGACAAGGCTCTAGAAAGCTATGTGTAGAACTTGTGCAGATGCAGACTATTGATTGGTTCTATCAAAGGTTCCCCTTCTGGAGTGGAAAGTTGGTAAGCTTCTAATCCAAAGACTCTTGTCACAACATAAGGGCCCAACCAATTTGGCTCAAACTTTCCTGGCTTTTCACGCTCTGCTTGAATCTTAGGATTTTCCATTAAGACCAGGTCACCAATGTCAAAACTTTGATTTAAAACTTTCTTATTGTAGCTATGTTGGAGAAGATTTTGATATGCTTGAAGATGATCTAATGTCTTTTGTCTCTGTTCATCCAAAAGTTCCAATTCATGTAGTCTAGATACTCGATATTCTTCATCATCAATATACCCTTGTAAGGATATTTGTAGGGAAGGAATTTTGACCTCAATAGGTAAGATAGCTTCAAAACTGAAGACTAGGGAATATGGAGTGGCACCAGTGGGAGTATGGATACTTGTGCATTAGGCCCATAAGGAAAGATTAAGTTGTATGTTCCAGTCACGACCAAAGTTATTGACAGTCTTTTTTAGGATTTTGAAAATTGTTTTGTTAGACACCTCAGCTTGATTGTTACCTTATGGGTAATAGGGTGTGGAAAAGTGATGCTAGATGTGAAATTTCTCACAGAGTTGATGGACTTATTGATTTTTAAATAGATGACCATTATCAGTAATGATGGATTGAGGGATACCATACCGAAAAATGATGTATTTGAGAATGAACTTGGAAATTTGCTTGTTGGTTAGGTATGTCATAAGAATACCTTCAATCCATTTGGTAAAGTACTCAGTAATGGTAAGATGAACTTATGACCGTTGGTGGATGTAGGATGTATCTTACCTATGAGGTCGAGTCCCCATTGGGAAAAGGGACAAGGTGATGTTATTGGATGAAGTTCTTGTGTTGGCACGTGTATCAAGTCATTGTGTATCTGACATTGTAGAAATTTCTTGACAAAGACATAAGAGTCCTTTTCCATTGTAGGCCAATAGTAACCTAGTCTCGTGATCTTTTTAGCTAGGGTTAAACTGCTAGAATGGGCTCCACATATACCCTTGTGTACCTCACGCAAAGTTATTTTTGCTTCTTCAGCATCAAGACATCTCAACAAGGTATTATCTAAGGCACATCTATAAAGGGTGTCATTGATGATGGCATATTTGGAGGCTTTACGGATAAATGTTTTGCATTGGTTGTTTGAAAGGTCAGGCAGGAGGGTTTGGTCATGAAGGTAGTCATATTTGTCTTGATACCATGGGGAATTGAGACCAACAAATTCAGACACCATATCAAATTCTGGGATATTAAAGGCAGGAACCAAGATTTGTTCTACCAAAAACTTTAATTTAGGCATGTTGTCAAGTATATCCAAGAGAGATCCAATTGTAGCCTCGGTGCCTGATGCTTTTTTTTAACACATGGTACTTGGTGGAATAGAATTGTCTCAAAGTATTGCCTGAAATTGTTGACCATCCGCTTGTAGGGTGTGAGCTTTTCATCCTTGGTGACATAATCATCATTAACCTGTCAAATTACAAGTTGAGAGTAGCCATATACTTGTAGATGTTTGATCTTCCATTTAATTACCATACGTAAACCTGTGAGAAGGGCATCGTATTTTGATATGTTGTTTGTGCATGGGAAAGTGATCCTGAATGACAAGGATAGTACCACCTTGATGAGTGATAAATAATATACCCGCTCTTGAACCATGATTTGTATGTGATCCATCAAAATATAGTTTCCATGCCACTTTTGTGTCTAACACAAAAATAGATTCATCTAGAAAATCATAAACGAGTGGATGATCAGCCTTAGTCGGTGCGTCTGCAATCTGCAATAACCTATCCTTTGATAGCTTTTCCCTTGATGTACTGGATGTCATATTTTCTAAGTATCATGACCCATTTGGCTAATCGTCTTGTCAATGTTGCTTTGCTAAGAAGATACTTTAACAGGTCTATCTTAGCAACCAACAATGTTTTTGATTTAGCATGTTGTGCCTTAGTCGTTGACTAGCGAAAACTACCACAAGTCAAGCACATTATATTGGACCATAATTTAGCTCATATCCAACCAAGGTGTGACTAATTTAGTATATTGTTCGCTCACAACGCTCATCATAATTTTATGCAAGTAATGCCCCTAGTGCGGATGTAGTTGTTGAAACATATAGAATATGAGGTTTTCCATCAATAGGTGGCATCAATACTGGTGGTGTCAATAGGTATTCTTTGATCTTTTCAAAAGCTTCCTAACATTTTTTTGTCCATGCAAAGGGAACTCCTTTTCTGAGTAGATATTGGAAAGGGTGTATCTTATCTGCCAATTGTGCTATGAAGCACCTGATGGATTGTAATCTTCCTTAGAGTGTCCTTAATTGACTGATGTTGACTGGTGGAGGCATTTCCATTATGGCTTTCACTTTAGTTGGGTCTACTTCGATGCCTCGTCTAGAAACTATATATTCAAGAAGTTTTCCTGATGTCACACCAAATACACACTTCTTGGGGTTTAGCCTTACTTTATACTCTTCTAGTCTTTTGAAGATTTTTTCCAAGACTCTCAAATCATTTGATGGTGTCAATTATTTTTCCAATAGATCTTCCACAAAATATTCCATCAAGGTATGCATGAGATCATGGAAAATGGTTGCCATAGCATATTGATATGTAGCTCCTACATTTTTAAGTCCAAAAGGCATGACCTTCCAAAAATAGGTGCCCCATGGACAAGTAAAGGATGACTCATGTTGGTCTTTTGGTGCAATTCTAATTTTATTATATCTAGAGAAGCCATCCATAAGGGACAACATCTCGTACCCAGATGTCAAGTCTACGATTATGTCAATGTTTGGCAATGAGAAATCATCTTTAGGACATACCTTGTTTAGATCTTGGAAATCTGTACAAATATGGATACCACATGTTGTTTTTGTCACTAGTACCAAATTGGAAATCCATTCTACATAATCAGTTGATCAAATGAAGCCAACATCCAACAATTTCTTTAGTTCAACCTTGACTAACAGTGCAATCTGCGGATGCATATTTCAAAGTTTTTGTTTGACATGTTTAGCATCCGGATGTAATGGAAAATGATGTAGTATCAACTTAGGATCTAATCTAAGCATGTCAGTGTATGACCAAGCAAATTTAATCTATCTATCAATGAAGAAAGCTCAAAACTCAATTTGCTCAGATTTTGTCAAAGATGTTGCAAAGTGGATTATCCTAAGACTATCTTCAGTGCCAAGGTTGAATTCTTTTGATTTTTTTATTATAATTGGTGACTTCTCTTGGTTGATGGGTAGAACATCCAACCCTCCATCCTCGGGTGCCTCAGAGAGGTTTTCACCCTCTGATACGTCCTTTCTTTTTACTTTTTCTTGGCCCATAGGCACCTTTCAGTTTTCACCTAAGGACTCATCATTTTTTATTTTTTTCATTTTTCTTTTTATTGTTTTTAATTTTATGACTAGAGGGGTGGATGAACTCTTTGAAATATGCCATGTTATTCAATTCAATGGTAAAGCCAGCCTTATGGTCTCCGCTAGGAATTTCTTCACGCAATCCCATGAACTCAGCTATTGCTTTGTCATTTCCAAAGATATCTAAGATGGGGGTTGGGGATAGACTAAGGACATTCCATCATCAGAAGTATCAAAGTTTAAAGGGGTCAAGGTAAAGGCTGAATTATTGACATAGTTCCAGAAGGATTTTATGGTGTCTTCCCTATTCCTAGGAGGGGGGGCATGTTAGGTTCTAATGTGTCTGGTGATGAGCCAATTTTGAAATTTTGCTCGAATATTTCATCAAAAGTAGGTTCACCAGGTTCTCTAAATTTTTCATAAAGTTCATAATCACTAGATGATTTGTTAGAACCCCATTCGTATTCGTTTGAGTTAGTGGAATAGTAGGGTTGGTCAGAGGTTTCATTGGATGTCCCGATAGCCTCATAATCACTCACTTCCTCTTGTAAAGGTGTTGCGGTACCAAAAATGCCAATCTTAATTAGTTGGAACCCAAGCCCAAGACCATTTGGTCATTTAAAGATATTGATCAGCTCAATCTTACCATCCTAATTTAATCCAAGCCCGCTATGTCCATCATATCCTTTATCTTGCATAAGTTCAAAACCTTTACCATACTGTTCCATAGGTATTTGTGTAGGTGGAGATGTTTTTTCATTGTCCTCTAAATGTAAAGCCAGGATGTCACATCTTCTTCATCGATGATTTCTTTGCTCTATTCTCCCCATTTTGTTAAAACGTTGGTAGGAGGAATTTGGATAGTGACATTAGTTTTCCTCTTGTTCGTCGTTGGCTTGTAATATGACTTAGGATACATTATCTAACTAATGCAATAGGATGTCTTCATATGATACTCTCCACAACCTTTGTCTTGGACCTCTACTTTGGGAGTGGAAGATGGAGGGTTTGAAATAGAGGCTTTAGAATGAGTGGAAGGATCAATGTAATGGGATGAATTGGATGATGATGCCTCTTGGTTGACATGCACCTATTGTTGGGGTATTCCTCATAGTTTAGTGCAATATTGGAATGGATTAGGATCACCAGCTATGGTTATTTTAGTGTTGTTATATGGAAATTTAAGGAATTGATGGTATGTGGATGGAACATATTTCATGGCATGAATCCATGGCCGGCCTAAGAGAAGGTTATATGGTAATTTGAGGTCCACCAATGTAATCAAGGCTAAAATATTAAGGTTAGGAAAATAATCATGCAAATAAGACCCTAATCAACAATGAAGCACAAATGAGCATAAGACATAAAGCATAAAACAATATTGCCAAATCTTCATGCCACCATTGATTCACCTTCATTTCACTTATCCATTTTTCTTGAACAATATGGTTTCCCTAAGATTTTGAGTATGCAATATGGCCTATGAAAATGACAAAGCAAAATATTGAAGATTCTAAATAACTATGAATGCACTTGACTTGATGACTTGATAGCAAGATAGCAAGATGACTCTAGATAGTTTATGGATAGATGACAAATGACAAGGACAAGGTCTTTTATAGGGAAGTCAATTTTGAATGAAGGGCTAGGATGAAAGGACAATAATCAATGGCCAAGAATGAAAGATGAGGTATGGACTAGGGTTAGGGCTAAATTAGGGAAAATGATAAGGATTGACAGTCAAGATAAACTATAGATAATTTAATCAAGGGAAGAGGTTAATTGAGACATGGATGGATAAGGATCAACATGGATAAAGAGGAGAGAGGAAATTAAATAATAAAAAATATTTAATTTAGGTGGTCAATGAATAATTAAATAATTAAAAATAATTATTTAATTATAGAGGAATGTGACAAAGGAGGAATCATTTTGAATTAAATAATGATTTAATTCAAAATTTAAGAGAGTGGACCAATTAAATAAATAAAATTTATTTAATTTAGGGGAGAAAAAGCTACTGAATAATTAAATAATTAAAATAATTATTTAATTATAGTGGAAAGTGGACAAAAATTAAATAAATAAGAATTTATTTAATTTTAGAAAGAAGGGGACTTAATTAGCGATGTAATTAAATAAATAAAAATCAAGGAGGAATAAAGATAGAAATGAATTAATTAAATAATTAAAATTATTTAATTATAAAAAATGAAAGAATGAAAGGGGAAATGACGGAGAATAAGAGTCACAGGCCTAAGACAATTTTTAGTGTCTACATTCCTAATTTACTTTAACAAAAATGAATAATAGGCCTACTCCAACCAATAGAAAAATAGCAACAAACGAGAATTATCACAAGAAAAATTGAATGCTTTAAGAAGGGTCTTGTTGACTGTGGAGGCATTCAATGCATTAACTATGTATTCATTGCTTGAGTAGCCACCAGCCTATCAGCAAAGCTCACAAAATTTGTATTAAATGTCTGGATGTTTGCAAAAATTTATTGTGTTGGTCTTTTTTTGCAAATTTTATCATGTGCTTCTATGTTTCATATTTATGAATACCATATTATCTCACACAATTTGCATTTGATAGACTATTGTTTGTGATCCACCAGTCATACCATTTAATGCATTAAGCATGCATTGACTGATTCAGTACCTACCACCCCACCGCCAAAGATGGAAAAACTTGCACCCAGTGAATAAATATTTGCAAAATATATAATGTCCTATTTTTGTAATTTACTTTAACAAAAATTAATAATAGGCCTACTCCAACCAATAGAAAAAAAGATAATTTTTTTATTATCTCTCAATTGCAAATGAAATCATTGCAATAGTAACCTACTCCTTGGCTTCAACTACTCCATGTCATATGTCATCCACTATACCCATTTTTACAATTAGGCCTTATAACAACAAAGAATACTTCTAGTCGCAGTAGGACAGAAGTATTGATATCAGGACAAGGGTTGCCACTTAAGTGACTTTGTAGAATGAATACAGTTGTAGCAAGTTACCATTGCAATCATTGAATTCGCTTTTGAAATAGTTTCTTGTCTAATCAAATTGTATTGTTTAAAATATTTTTAAAAAGCTTGTTTGTTTTTAGCTCTGGGTTCCCCTCTTCCATGTTCTTTATTCTAGGAACAATGCACTATTGGTGAGCAGCTCTTATTTATGATACTTGATAACTAGAAGTATTGTTTGTTATTACAAGGGATAAGGGGAAAATGGGTACAATAAATGGCATATGCTATGTAACCCACAAACATGGAACAGTTGAAGCAAAGGAGTAGGTGACTATTGCAACAAATGAGAATTATCACAGGAAAAATTGAATGTTTTGAGCTAGGTCTTGTCAACTATGGAGATATTCAATGCATTAACTATGTACTCATTACTTGAGTAGCCACCAGCTTATCAACAAAGCTTGCAAAATTTGTATTTAATGTCTGATTGTTTGAAAAAAATTATCGCATTGGCCTTTTTTTTTTGCAAATTTTATGGTGTGCTTTTGTGTTTCATGTTTATGAATAACATATTATATGTCATGTTGTCAACTGTGGAGGCATACAATGCATTAACTATGTATTCATTGCTTGTGTAGCCATCAGCCTATGAGCAAAGCTCACAAAATTTGTATTTAATGCCTAAATTTTTGCAAAAATTTATCATGTTGGTCTTTTTTTTGCAAATTTTACCATGTGCTTCGGTGTTTCATGTTTATGAATAACATATTATATGTCATGGACTATGCTCATTTGTCTAATTTGTCCTTGTGACAGGCACCATTTCTTGCAACTGGAGTCGGAGGCAAAGATCTATATGATTGCAAATATTCTTGGTTGTTAAGCAAGAAACTGGAAGGTTAGATTCTCGTATCATCTTCCCCTTTGTTTCCAATAAGTTTTAAGTCTTCCAATGTGTCTAAAAATTATGCCTTGGAAGAGTTGTGAACAATAAAGGGGAGGCCTGGTTCAATAATTTGTCTTATTGAATAGACAAATGAGTATAGTGAATGGCATTCCATGTAATTCATAAACATGGAACTATTTTTTGGCCAAAAGTAAGTTACTTTTGCAGTCAGAGTTATGCATAATTGCAAACATGTGATATGCAATCCATATTCAATGTTTTGCTTTGAACACCAATCAGACTGTATAATTTAAGTATATATTCCCATATCTATTTTTCTATTCACTGTAGTGGCTCTAATATTCATTTTCTTGTAAGCAAATTAGCAAAATTGAAGCACATGATAAATTTTAGAAAATATTTGTAATGCATCATAAAGCAACGAATGCATATTTAATGCATTAAATACTATGCTATAACTAGCACAGTTGTTGGATTTTCCTTTGATATGGTCAACTAGTGGGACAAATTCAATAATCTAAATATATGTAATTTTATTTCTATAGTGAGTTTTGTTTGAGAATTTTTCCCAGTAAAGTAATGCTTTTTTAGCCTAAAGGTTAGAATGCTAAATAGATGTAAACGGGAAGGCTTGTGTATGCTTTGATGTTCTACATACTTGGTACATGTGGACTAGTTGAATGGATGGTAAGAATGGTAAGGTTGTTACGTGTAAATGTGTGAGAACGTTCACTTGAAACAAATTTTTGCTTTTGTTGATGCATTGGGCTATGGTCTACAAATTCTGTGAAGAACATTTTGTAAATCAATTGTTATAGCTCAGTAAACTTTGCAGTCTACAAGTGCTTATAATTTAAGTAGGGGGCGGAGGATTGTATCAATGCAACTGTATTCATTCTACAAAGCCACTTAAGTGGCTACGCTTCTCCTGATATCAGTACTTCTGTCTTGTTGTTACTAGAAGTATTGTTTGTTGTTATAAGGCCTAATTGTACAAATGGGTATAGTGGATGACATATGCTATGTAACCAAGTTACATGGAACAGTTGAAGCTAAGGAGTAAGTTACTATTGCAATGGTTTCATTTGCAATTGAGAGTTAATAAAAAATTTATGTCTTTTTCTATTGGTTGGAGTAGGCCTATTATTCAATTTTGTTAATGTAAATTAGGAAAATAGGAGAACATAATATATTTTGCAAATATTTAATCATTGGATGCAAATTGTGCTAGCTTTGGTGGCAAGGTGGTAGGTGTTGAAGCAGTCAATGCATGTTTAATGCATTAAATGGTACGAGTGGTGCATCAGAAACAATAGTCTATTAAATGCAAACTATGCGAGATTTTTAGTTGGGCTTGTGGGTACTCAAGTTGTGAATGCATAGCTAATGCATGAGATTTCAAGGAAGCGGTCAGTTTTATTTGTGCTAATTCTCATTTGTTTATTGTCTGTTGAGAAACTTGTGTGTTTTTAGCTTTGGATTCCCCTCTTCCATGTTTGTTAAGTATGTGCATCCCTTGAATGCTAGAGGAGCCATAGAGTTTTGTTTGAGAAATTTTCCCAATAACTTAGTTTTTGTGGCTAAATTAGTAACCATTAGCATTCACTTTATAACAAAACATAGGAAATGCATTAAACATTTTTAGCAAAGAAATGACATTGAAAAGTGCCTTAAGAAACATGATATGTTGGTGTTAGTGATAGGGACCAATCCCAATATATGGTAGTTTTTTGTTGCTTCATAAAACAATACTCTTTTAGATCTTTGAGCAAGGACTTGTTTGATGTAGAGGCATACAATGCATTAAATCTGGATTCATTGCTTGGATAGGCACTAGCCTACCAGCAAAGCTTGTAAAATTTGGATTTAATGTCTAGATGTTTGAAAAAATTTATCATGTCGCTCTATTTGGCTTATTTTCTTAAAGGAAAATTACTGTGGAGGCATTGAATGCATTAACTATGTGTTCATTGCTTGAGTGGCTAGCAACCCATCAAAAAAGCTCAAAAAAATATGTATTTAATGTCTGGATGTTTGCAAAAGTTTATCGCGTTGGTCTTTTTTTTTTTGTGTGCTTCTGTGTTTCATGTTTATGAATAACATATTATATGTCACAGACTGTGCTCATTTGTCTAATTTGTCCCTGTAATAGGTTGCTTGCAATTGGAGTCAGAGGCAAACATAGATATATGACTGGAAATATTCTTGGTTGTTGAAGAAGGATTTGGAAGGTCAGATTCTTGTATTATTCTTCCCCTTTGTTTCCAATGAATTTTAAGTCTTCCAATGTGCCTAAAAATTATGCCTTGGAAGAGTTGTGAACAATAAAGGAAAAGTTTGGTTCAAGAATCTAACTTACTGAATAAACAGATGAGCATGGTGAATGGCGTGCCATGTAATTCATAAAAATAAAACTATTTTTGGTCCAAAATCAAGTTACTATTGCAAATGTTGAATTCACTTTTGAAATAGTTTCTTGGCTAATCAAATTGTATTGTTTAAAATATTTTGTCTTTTTCCTATAGTTGGGATTTAAGGACATATTTTTGGTGTTTGAAAATTATGTTTTATCTCTTTTTCTATTGGTTGGAATAGGTCTATTATTCATTTTCGTTTAAGTAAATTAGGAAAATAGGGGGACATTATATATAGATTATAGAATTTGATTCACTAGAAATGCTTATGTATCAAGTGCATCGAGTGCATTTTAGCAACAAAGCTCACATAGTTTGCATTTAATTCTTAAATATTTGGCAGATTTTATTGTGTGCTTTTGTGTTTCATGTTTATGAATAGCATGTTATATGTCATAGACTGTACTCATTTGCCTAAATTGTACCTATAGCAGGAACCATTGCTTGCAATTGAAGTGGGGGACAAAGATCTATCTTGTTGCGCATAGACATAGTTCTTCAACAAGAAGCTACAAGGTCAAATTCTTGTATCATTCTCCTGCTTTGTTTCCAATAAATTTTAATTCTTCCAATGTGTAAGAATTATGTATTGGAAGAGTTGTGAACAATAAAGGAGAACGTTGGTTCAAGAATCTGACTTCCCAAATAGACAAATGGGCATAATGAATGGCATACCATGTAATTCATAAACACGAAACTATTTTTTGCCCAAAATCATGTTACTTTTGCAATCAAAGATATGCATAATTGCAATCATGGGATATGCATAATTTTCTTAATCAAAAATCAATAATAGACCTAGTGCATTAATCATGCATTCACTATTGTAATTCCAACCAACCTGTTGCCAAAGCTTGTGCAATTTGCATCCAGTGATTAAATATTTTCCAAAATATATGTCATATTTTCCTAATTTACTTAAACAAAAATGAATAGTAGACCTGCTCCAACCAATAGCAAAAGAGATAAATCATGGTTTTCAAACATAAAAAATATGTCCATAAATCCCAAGTATATAATGTTCCCCTATTTTCCTAATTTGCTTAAACTAAAATGAATAATAGACCTGCTCCAACTAATACAAAAAGAAATAAATCATAATTTCCAAACACAAAAAATATGTCCTTAAATCCCAACTATAGAAAAGGACAAAAAAAAATTAAACAATTAAATTTGATTGGCCAAGTATTACAAATGAAAATGATAAAATTAAGAATTGGATGCAAATTGTCTCAGCTTTGTTGTCGCCATGCACTTCATGTGCCTGGCATTTTTCTCTAAGGCAAGTTACTATTGGAATCACAGCAGGTCACTATTGCAATTGTATGATGTGCATTAGATATGGTACACTTGTCAATCAATCTATAGCTATTGCATGAAATGCCTACACGGTCGACAAGACCTTGTCCAAGGTATTCAATTTTCCCTTTCGTAATTATCATTTTTCTACTTTTTCTGAATTCAAAAGAAAACAATTGCATATGTATCAATACTTATGTCTTGTTGCAACTAGAAGTATTCTTTGTTGTTATAAGGCCTAATTGTACAAATGAGTATAGTGGATGACATATGCTATGTAACAAAGATACATGGAACAATTGAAGCCAAGGAGTAGGTTACTATTGCAATGGTTTCATTTGCAATTGAGAGATATTAAATAATTTCTCTTTTTCTATTGGTTGGATTAGACCTATTATTAATTTTTGTTAAAGAAAATTAGGAAAATAGGAGGACACTATATATTTTGAAAATATTAGTTAATGCATTGAATGCCTCCACATTTGACAAGACCTTGCTCAAAGCATTTAGTTTTCCCTATTATAATTCGTGTTTGTTGCAATAGTCACCTACTCCTTGGCTTCAGTTGTTCCATGTTTATGGGTTGCATAGCATATGTAATCTATTGTACCCATTTGTCCCCTTTATCCCTTGTAACAGTAAGCAATACTTCTAGCTATCAAGTATCATAAAAAAACAAACGAGCTGCTCACCAGTAGTGCACTGAAGAGGGGAACCCAGACCTAAAAACACACAAGCTTTTCAACAAACAATAAAAAAACATGAATATTCAAAAATAAAACCCAACACTCGCCTGATATTTTATGAATTAACTATGCATTCACTGCTTGTGTACCCACCATCCCTCCAATACATCTCATGCAATTTTCATTTAATGCATTAAACATGCATTCACTGCTTCAGTACCCACCAGCCCACTGTCAAAGCTGGCACAATTTGCACCCACTGGTTAAATATTTGCCAAAATGTATAATGTCCCCTTAGTTTCCTAATTTACTTAAATGAAAATGAATAATAGACCTACTCCAACCAATAGAAAAAGAGATAAATCATAATTTCCAAACACAAAAAATATATCCTTAAATCCCAACTATAGGACAAAGACAAAAATATTTTAAGCAATGCAATTTGATTCGCCAAGCAACTATTTGAAAAGAAAATTCAACGATTGCAATAGTAACTTGCTTTTGGAAAACAATACTTCTAGTTGCAGCAGCATAGAGGCACTGGTATCAAGAAAAGGGCAGGAAGCACTTACTACTATTATAAGGTCTTATTAGAAAACTGGGAACAATTTTCCACATTTTTGTACTTTTTCCTAGCATTTATGACACCTTAGAACATTAATGACGAAAATCCCATACAATTTTGACTCCATGTGGACTAGTGCCAGAGCAACAGAATCCTAACAACATGTTTCCCAAAAATCTAGGCCTTGGATGCCTGCACAGCGTGCAAACACCTGCATGGAACGCTAGCGTCCTGGCTATTTTCCCAGTTTGAAATGGAGAATCTTGAATCTTGACTCTCTCGACACGTGTCCTAGTAGTCAGAATTCAGATGTAATGGCTCTTTTTCGCCCTTTCATGCAACAAAAATCCATCTTTTTCTCTCATTTGGGGGTTTAATCCATTTAATCAAGCTCTCTCTACACTTTCATTCTTGAGTTCTCTTCATTCTTGATAGCAACACTCTCACAAGTGAATCCATGTCGAACTAAGGTCCTTCCAACAGCTACAGCTCTCAAGCAAGCACTCAACGATGCGCCTATACACTCTGGAGAGGGTCTAGGCCCGTTGGTAATGCTCTCTCTCCTACTCTCCTTTTCTACTTGTTCATTTGCTACTTTGTGGTGCAAGTTCTACTCCTGAAGCAGGTTTTTTTTTTCACCACATAGTTTGTTTACTTTGTTTGCACTCCTTTCCAACTTGGTTGTCTGTGGAGGTTGGAACACCAAAACAAGGTTCTGACTGAGGCAGACCCCTATACAACCCCAATTTTTTCCCCTCATTCTTTTATGTGTAGGTTACAAAGTAGAACTTTGAGTGAAGACTCAAACGTCTGGTTGTAGGTAAGTTTTCTCCAAGTTCTTATACTTTGTCCTAAGTTTCTTCTTTTTGTTTGATTGTTTAATTCAATATACCTTAGACCTAAGTCTAGAAGTGAAACTTGGTTCTGTTCGCTTAAGCTCCTGAGCTTTTTGTTGCTTAGGACACTAGCGCTCCCTTTAGACGACAGTGTGCCACGATGGGGTCCTAAATCTACGTTGTCATCCTTTGGCCGAGAGCTCCTCTGCCTGAGGCAGGAATCTAGAAGTTTCGCTCTCTCGGTGTTTGGAGTAGTTTTCTGTAAAATTTAACGTGTACCTGTTTCCTTCACAATCCTTCCACACTGAGGTGGATAAGGGAAATTCATCCCCTAGTGATCTCTTGAGAACAAAGAGACCTGTGTGCAATGAATCCCTCTTATCTCACATTTTGGTGAACCCGACATGAAGGATGTCGGATCTATTTTTACATTGTTTTCATGTTTATGATAATATCTTCTCTAAGGAATATTTTGATATGTTGGATGACGCTCTAGATGGCTTCTTAGAAGTGCCCTCCCCTATCTATAAATCTCCTGAGTAAACTTCCTCTCCATTAGCTGAGGAGTCAGTAAATGTAGTTGTGGTCTTTGTGGCTCCTTCGAGCCCTAAGAAACTCATCATTTGCGTGATCTCGATTGACTCATTTTCTAGGGAGGATTGTTCTGTCTATGGGATTTCATGTCATAGTGGTTCATCAGACTTATATTCAAGGTTCGTGAAAGCTACAAACTCCACTTCCTATAATTATGTTGGGCACACATATAATACAAGAAGAAATAAATAGAACCTAGATCAACAACCCTTTGTTCATACATCTCAACCCACTCAAGTTCCTACTTCTTTACCACCTTCTCAACGACGCCTTCCCTCAGCACCTAAACCTACGATCAAAGCACCAGGTGATTATGATCTTGTCAAGCAACTTTGTGTTACTTTGGCTAAGATCTCACTTTGGGATTTACTTTAGACTGCTCTGGTTTATCAGGAGATGCTTCAAGAAGCTTTGCAAGAGATCCTTTGTTTGCCTCCACTAGACCTACAGATGTTAATGCATTTTTGGTTCATATTCGAGCAGATTCGCCGAATATCACATTCCATTTGCAAGAACTCCCACCTCTGGATGTGCAGAAGCAAGCAGACCCCTTGATGATTATAATTAATGTTAATAATATCAGCATTCGGTTTACTCTCATTGACATCAGTTCAGCTCTCAATGTTTGTGGTATTTACCTATTACCTAATATTAAAGTTGATTCATCTTATTTAGTGGCTTCTTCCTTGTACATTCATGGGTTCGATAATGTTGGTCATCAAGCTCTAGGTACGATAATACTGCCTTTACAACTGGGCCATGTTACCTTACCTATGTTGGTTTATGTGATGACTGGTCCCTTGCCTTATAATATTCACTTGGGGAGACCCTGGATTCATGCTATGGGTGTTTTAACCTCTACTTTGCACCAATCCTTAAAGTTTGTCACAAATAATCGGGTGGTCACAATTAAAGTTGATCCAAAAGTTGTTCACCTTTGTGAGCTAGCGGTTGTCGGATGAGCTTCAATTGTATCCACTATTAAGAATTGTATTCCATCCTTAACCATTGATTCTATGGTGTGTTCTTCATTGATACCCTCTATGGGAGTTGTCCCTAGAGTGAGTGTTGTTAAAGACGAACCGCCTAAAGTAGAAGATCCTAAGTCTTCCCCATCTTCCTCTCCTTCCTCTCAGCCAAATTCTTACTTTGGTGATGATTGGGGCTCCTTAGAATTCTTTGAATTCTTTATCATAGAATACAAGGTGAGCCCCTCTTGCATAGAATTTCCAGGTGCCTCCGATATAAAGATGGACGATGCTCTTGTTAAGGAAGAGAAGTGTGACCCTATTCAGGAGACTCCTCCGTCCTCTACTGAGGATAGTAATCCCACTCCTACAAAGGAGGTTAATGCTTGTGAACCTAGTGAAGAAGGTGGGAGTGCTCTCGTGGAAACATTCAACATGCATTGGTGGAATGAAACACTCTATGTAGAACTGTCACCTCCCAAAGTTTTGCAAACTCGTTATGGTTTTGGATATGAACTCACTTCTTGATATGGCTATGTCCAAAAAGGCCTAGGGTGTATCAAGAAAGGAATCCAATTCCCTATCTATTTTAAGCCACAAAAGCACTATCTAGGTTTGGGATGCTCTATCAAACAATCTCAACAGAAACCTTGGTGGAGTTCTAACATGATTTTAGCCGAACCGCTAAGTTTGGTCCATATCGAATTGATAGAGGATAGGGAGCAAGCCAAGAAAATCCCTTTATATGTTTTATCTTCAAATGAAGCACTTTATGAATTCCTAGGTTCCTAGTCCCCATTGCCTCCCTTTCATCACAACAGACGGTTCCCGTATCGCCTACATAAACAAGCGTACTTTGGAGAATCAGTCTTAAGTATTGATGAGGAGGACCATCTATCTAACGTCGGTAATGATGTTCTGATATAACATCCCGAAGATCATAGTTCTCTCCTTAAAGGAGATACTACTAAAATCTCTATGGATCCTAAGTCCTTAGAAAAAGTAATTAAGATTGGGAAGTGTCTCTCTTTAGAAGAAGCCGATGAACACTATGATCTCTTACATTCTCATCCTGATATATTTACTTGGACGTATGAGGATATGCCCAGTATTGATGAGTCTATAGTGGTTCACAATATTGTCTTATGTCCCAACACCAAGCCAGTTAAGCAAAAAATCCAAAAGATCAATCCCTGGATGGCATTGATTGTTAAGACTAAGATAGAGAAGTTGTTGAAAGCAAGCTTTATCCGTCTGATCAACTATTCCCCTTGGATTTTGAATATAGTCATTGTTAGTAAACCTAATGGCCATATTCACATATGCATTGAATTTAACGATATTAATAAGGCTTCTCTTAAGGATGATCTTTCATTGCCTAATATAGATATGATTGAAGATTCAACTGTAGGCCATGCATTATTATCTTTTATGGATGACTTCTCAAGTTACAATCAGATCCACATTAATCTGGAAGATCAGTATAAGAAAACCTTCACTACCCCTTGGGGTACCTTCTATTATGTGGTCATTGCCTTTGGGTTAAAGAATGCAGGGGCAACTTACCAACGGGTGATGACCGTGATATTTCACGATTTTATTCACAAGATCTTGGAAGACTATGTTGACGACATCCTAGTGAAATCGATAACCTATCAAGATCATGTGAAAAACCTTCATCTTATCTTTGAAAGGCTTTGGCTCTATAAGATGAGACTCAATCCCCATAAGTGTTTCTTCAGTGTGGACACTGGCAAGCTTTTGGGGTTCATAGTTTCTCACCATGGAATCGAGGTTGACACAACTAAAATTGATTCCATTGTTAGCATGCCTCCACCTAGAAATATTATTGAATTGCAAAGTTTACAAGGGAAAATTCAGGCGATTCGTAGATTTATGTCTCAATTGGTTGATCGTACCCTTCCTTTCACTCGTCTATTGAAGAAAGATGTTCGCTTCATATGGGATGAAGAGTTCCAAAAATATTTTGAGTCAATCAAAGCCTACTTGGCCAATCCTCCTATATTGATGCCAGCTATGCAAGATAGACCCTTTTTGCTTTACCTCGTAGCATCACCATATGCCTTGGCAACTTTGTTGGCTCAGTATGATGATGTCGGGAAAGAGAGAGTGGTCTACTAAATTAGTTGTGTCTTAGTTGACTATGAAACCCATTATTCCTCCATGGAGAAACAATGCCTCGCTCTTCTATTTGCTACACAGAAGTTGAGGCACCATCTTCTCCATGTTGAAACACATGTCATTGTAAAGACTGACCTTTTAAAGCATTTGTTCTCTAGTGCCAACCTTGTTGGGAGGTTAGTGAAGTGGGTTATGTTGCTTTTTGAGTTCAATATAAATTTCATAACTCAGAAGTTAATAAAGGGTCAAGCGGTTGCCAATCAATTGGAAGATGCTCCCTCATCTCATTCCTTCCTAGTGTTGGATCTATTCCCTGATGAGAATATTTTTGTGATCAATTATGACCTTGAATGGAAGATGTATTTCGATGGATCGAGGTGTCAAATTGGTTCCAGAGCAGGTTTGGTCTGGATATCCCCTGAAGGAAAATCGTTCCCTCTATCCTTTCAATTGGATTTTCCTTGCACCAATAACATCATTGAGTACAAAGCTCTCATTTCCGGTTTGCATCCCGCGATTGTGCTTAAGATAAAAAATCTCCACATACTAGGTGATTCTAAGCTTATTGTGAATCAGATTACGAGGACCTATCAAGCTAAACAAAATAAGGTCTTGATATCGAGACCTTGCTGTGTCTTTGCTTAATCGGTTCTCTTCTTTTACAATAGACAACATCCCTAGAAGGGAGAATAGACATGTTGATGCCATGGAAAGCGTTGCTTCCCTGGTACCTTTAGAGGAGGATACGAAAGAATACTGTGCTTTGTGATTCAGGTCCTGCAAACCCCAACGGTTTCTGATCAACCTAAATTTGAGGCCTTTGTGTATTCTCACGTACACTCGGGAGAATGGTTCTCTAATATCTATAACTACTTAAAGACTAGAAAATTTCCTGATGATGCGACAAAGAATGATCACACTCGCATATGAAAGCTTTCCACACATTATTTCATTTTATTCGATGTTCTCTATTGAAAATCTTATTACGACTTGCTTCTACAATACCTCACTAAAGAGGAAATACCCCTCACCCTTAAAGAATCCCATTCAGGCTTTGGGGGTGGATACTTTGGAGGTAAATCCCTAGTAAGAAAATTGATACACATGGGGTACTGTTGGAAAACAATGGAACAAGATTCCTTCGATTTCATTAAAAAGTGCCTTCAATGTCAACAACACAGTCATCTTATTCACGCTCCTACACAAGAGTTACAAAATCAGACCTCTCCTTCATCGCTCACAAAATGGGGGTTGGATATTATCAGAAAAATATCGCCTCCTTCTTCCAAGGGACATACCTTTATCATTACCACTATAGATTACTTCATGAAATGAGTCGAAGCTATTCCACTGCGATCCACAAACATTGAAGCTATATGTGGCTTTCTTTTGAACAACATTATTTCTCATTTTGGATTGCCTGCTACACTTGTTTTTGACAATGGTACACCATTCAAGAATAAGGAAGTAAAGCAATTCTTAGAGAAATTTCCCATTCAACATAGATTTTCTATGTTGTACTATCCACAATCTAATGGCCAAGTAGAAGTATCTAACAATACTCTTGAGCTCATTCTTCATAAAATAGTTAATAAACATGCTAAGGATTGGCATGTTCAATTAACGTATGCTTTGTGGGCCTATCGCACTAGTGTTCGTACGGCGATGGGAATGCCTTACAACCTTGTGTATGGAGCCAAAGCTATCATGCCTTTGGAGTTAGAAATTTCATCTCTACGAGTTTCCCTTAAAGGGTTAATTGGCGATGAAGCTTATCGAGCTAATCGTTTGTATCAACTAGAGATACTCGACAAGTGCCAATTATAGGCCCTCAATCATCTTAAAGCTTATCAACAATCATTATCAAGAAAATATAATAAAAATGTGCTTCCTAGGACCTTTAAGCTATGAGACCTAGTCCTTTGTGAGAATTAGAGAAATGTGAATGTGCTACCTAATCAAAGAGGGAAATTTAGTCCTAACTAGTTTGGCCCTTACATTATTGTCTTTGTGTATGGTTCAGGTGCCTATGGATTATCACTTATGGATGGAACGCCTCTAAAAGAGCTCATTAATGCGATGCATCTTTTTCAATACTATGCATAGTGGCCCATGTGTCATGTTTGCAGTGTCCTCTCATTAAAAGGGTAGTAGCACTGTGTATGTTGAAATTATTCATTAATACATTATGAAAAAAAATTGTGTTATGATATGACCATGTGTGTGTGTTTGAACGATATGCATACATGTGTCTTACTATGCTATGCATCCATGCATCACATTACATCTTTTAAGGAAATTAGATCATCATTGTATTTAATTATCATACAACCATGTATGTTTATTAAATCATATTAGCATCTAATGTAAACATACATCCATATGAGCATATAATATCCATAGCATCAACATACATGAACATAAAAATCATGCACATCAAGATATATAATTCCATAATGTCGAAACCAATATATATATACGTGTGTATGTATCAAAACATGTATCGAGCCACTACTATAAAAAATGAGTGGCTACTGAATATATGTCTATACTGAGGATCTAAAAATATATATATGTATGTATCTCTTGCTACAAAAATGATATACAAAATTAGGATCCCCTATGGTTGTGACACGTGGTTCTCAGAGCCCTCTGGCTTTGGTTGTTGCTACTATGGTCTAGGGAGAGGTTGCATGGTGGTCATCGATTGGGATTGATGTGACTGTGATGCAGAAAGAGCTACTCACATCCCCTTGATCTCTCCTTGCAATGATCATGTGGTCATTCAGGCCTATGTCAGATCTTGCTACAATTGTTGAACATCTATCAGAATCATGGTTGTTGGCTGCCTATCGAGGTCATCAAGGTGGCTCTGAAGGGTATCACACACCTGCTTGAAAGGATCAGCCCTTGTCATGGCCATGTCTCACTTGCCAAGCATCATCCATAGCTCCCCTAACAGTTGGTCACATTGTCCCTGAACAGTGGTACCCTTTGTTGTCAACTGAACAATCTCTACTCCTCGCTCCTAGTAGGCGGTCTTCAGGCATGCTACCAGCTCAAAAAAGTGGGCATGTCACCCCGTAGACATTGGCCAGAATGCCTCGAGGACCATTCCTCGAATGGGTATGTTAGGGGCCACCTCTGATATGCACTAAGCCATCAGCCCATTCCATCCCTTTGCATCCTCTGTAACCACAAAAAGAAAGAGATAAATCAATATCACATGGCATATGTTTATAATCACACACGAAATAAATTGAGAATACTAAAATATAAACAACATGCTCTATATACCTGGGTCCCCTAGCTGCCATGTGGGACCAGGGTGAGGAGCGATGCTAGGACCTGTGTTGCTGACATCAATAGCTGCTCCCAAAGCCACCAAGGTTGCCACCATTATAATCATATGTAATGGTGGTGCCAATGAAACAAGGGTAGCTGGTGGGGATCTGACTTCCTTCACTGCCTCGACCTCTGCGGTGCCACCTCCTCCTCATGTGGCCTCTCCTCCTCCTCGCTAGCCTATTGCCACATTCTTCATCTGACCTATGGAGGTGGAAGTGGCATGTCCTCCTGCGATCCTAGATCCCCTCTAGGGGCATCCTCATTAAACACAGGTCATGGACGATGCATATCCCACCACTATGCAAAATCTATAGCAACCTTAACATTATCCACTAGTGCTATGGGAGGTAGATCATGATCGAACTTGTCATCATTCGAGGGCACAAAATTGGTAATGGTGGGATGGGGATGATCCCTAGGTCTCGTTGCGCTCATGTACGCCCTAGTATATGTGGGAACGTCTAGAGGAATCATTTTTACATGGCCATGTTGTTGCATGACCCAAATCCAGTAGTATGGTACGATGATATAATCGCGGTGACCTATGAGAAAACAATCCCAGTGCAGGTTCCTCAAATACCTGCCATCATCCACCCACCTGAAGTAAGGATGGGGTCGCCATCTCACCTACCCAATTGTAAGAGTGTCAAACTGTAACCACCAAAACTATAAGTCTTCATGCCTCCACTACCCTATCATATCATACCAGTGGGCCATGGGGACGCGATATGGTCGTCGCTAGAAAAAACTGACTGGCCTCGTGCACATGATGTGGGAAAAATCCCACACCTACAAAAGTGTGCATGTAGTAAGGTTGTGGTACTCATAATGGATGTACTAGCCCAACTCCTAGTACAGGTGCACTAACACACTGCACCCCCAGGAAAAAATGGTCATGCACTCTACCATCTCCCTAATAGTGTGGACGAGTCCCCCATGCAGGTGAGATCCTTTCCCTTCTATCGTGATCCAGAATGCAATGGTCACGACCATCACCCAGTGCAGCAGCGGTGCAGTGGTCCACGCCTATTCATACCAACGTGTATAAATGTGGCTCATGTCATCACTATCGTACGTCCATCCTGAGCAGTAAAGGACTCCCTTTGTCTGCTCTTGTGTCAATCGAGTGTCATCGATGGCCACCCATCGCCCGCGGCTGGGTAGTCCAAGGATCTGATATACATCCTCCAGCGTGATGGTCATCTCCCTAGTAGGTAACTGGAACGATGACGTGGTGGAATCCCACCACTCCATTAGTGTTGTAAGCATCTGCTCATGATAGCGCATCTCCGACATGGTGAATACATGCCAGAGACCGACCTCCTCCAAGTGTGTGACCTCTTCTGTAGTGAGATGGTCCCTCTACTCGTGCACTAGTCAGTAAGCTAGCCCTCCAAGATGCTTGTGAATATCCAGATACTCCTACAAAAGTGAAAAAAATTCTATGTCAAAACATAGAATCTCATTTTGAAAACAAAAATTCTTTAAGACTTATGTGGGTTGCACAGATATATGTGCACCACGCATACATCCCTGTTCACCATGGACGCCCCGAGAATGACAGTGCATCCTTGGGATGCCAATGCAGTATTGGGATGCTAGCGCAAAACCTAGATAACAATGCACATTTTGGATGAAAGCACCCAAAATGGACGCTTGCGCAGCTTGATGAAGAAAAAATGCTAAAAAGAGCTTAAATTCATAAAAAATGAGGTTTCGAGACCTACCTGGTCCACCTCGTGACCCTTGGCAATATTGTCGCACAGCTTCTCCACTCTAGGCACCTCGTACTCCCTCCTGGTCAACATTTTACTAAATTTTCTCTCACAAAATTCAACAATTTGCTCGTAGTGAATAGTGAAAATAACCCTTCTAGGGCCCACCTAGGTATATATAGGCCCTCCAAGCCCCATTTTTCCTAGAGTTTGTGGCTCTCCAGTTTCTCCTAAATTTACCCCACCAAGCTGGGGGAAAACTCAAGATGGGGCATATAGTCACCTCTTGACCGTATTTTTCTTCCAAATCAACGACTTTTCTTAACCATTCTTCTCGTTGTGATAGCTTCTTCCAATTTTTGAAGCTAACCAAAATTTGAGTTTTGCAGGTTAAAATTTTGTGCAATTTTTTACAACCGCTTTGTTGCTGCTTGTTGAGCTCGATTGTTGGGGGCACCTTCAGTACCGGTTAGTTCAACCTCGACGGCCTCTGAGGCCCCTTTTCTTGGCACACAAATCCATAAAATTTAAATTTGGGTGAAATTTTTCTTCTCGACTTTAGTGCAGTTGATTTTTTCCAAAATCGAGCCCACTAAAGTGGGGGAAAAATGTAATGTTGCAGAATTGTACCTAGGGGCAATTCCACATTTTTGCACTTTTGCCTAGCATTTATGACACCTTAGAACATTAATGATGAAAATCCCATGAGTCATAATTTCATAATTTTGACTCCATGTGGACTAGTGGCAAAGCAACAGAATCCTAAAAACACATTTCCAAAAAATCTAGGCGTTGGATGCCTGCATAGTGCACTAGCGTCTTGGCAGTTTTCCGAGTTTGAAATGGAGAATATTGACTCTTGACTCTCTCGACACGTGTCCTAGTAGTTAGAAATCGGATGTAACAGCTCTTTGCCACCCTTGCATGCAACAAAAAGCCCTCTTTTTTCTCTCATTTGAGGGTTCAACCCATTCAATCAAGCTCTCTCTACACTTTCATTCTTGATTTATCTTCATTCTTGATAGCAACACTCTCACAAGCAAAGCCATGCTGGACTAAGGTACTTCCAACAACTACAACTCTCAAGCAAGTGCTCAACGTTGCATATGTGCACTTTGGAGAGGGTCTAGACCTGTGGGTAATGCTCTCTCTCCTACTATCCTTTCCTACTTATTCATTTGCTACATTGTGGTGTGGGTTCTACTCCTGAAGTGGGTTTTTCTTTCACCACACACTTTGTTTACTTCATTTACACTCCTTTCCAACTTGGTTGTTCGTGGAGGTGAAAACATCAAAATGGGGGTCTGACTGAGGCAGAACCCTATACAACCCCAACCTTTTCCCCTTGTTCTTTTGTGTGTAGGTTACAAAGAAAAACTATGAGTGAAGACTTGAACATCTAGTTGTAAGTAAGTTTTCTCCAAGTTCTCCTTGTACTTTGTCCTAAGTTTCTACTTTTTGTTTGATTGTTTAATTCGATATACCTTAGACCTAAGTCCAGAAGTGAAACTTGGTTCCGCCTGCTTAAGCTCCTAAGCTTTTTATTGCTTAGGATGCTAGCGCGCCACACTGGGGTCCTGAATCTACATTATCATCCTTTGGCCGAGAGCTCCTCTGCCTGAGGTAGGAATCTAGAAGTTTCACTCTCTCTCAGTGTTTGGAGTAGTTTTCTATAAAATTTAATGTGTACCTATTTCCATAACAATCCTTCCACGATGAGGTGGATAAGGGAAATTTGTTCCCTATTGATCTCTTGAGAATGAAGAGACCTGTGTGTAGCGAATCCCTCTTATCTCACAGTGAGCTATAACAATTGATTTACAAAATGTTTTTCCCAGGATTTGCGGATCATACTCTAATGCATCAACCAATGGAAAGATTTGTTTCAATTCAATATTCTCATACGTTTACATGTAACAATCCTACCATTCTCACCATCCATGTGCTTAGTCCACCTATACGAGGTGTGTAGGATGTGGGAGCATATACAAGCTTTCCCATTTACATCCGTTTAGCATTGTAACCTTACTCTAAAAGAGTATTGCTTTATCAACTATTCGGATTGGTCCCTTTCACTAACATGAGCATATCATGTTCCTCAAGGAATTTTTGGATGTCGTTGTAGTTTAATATGTTGAGTTAACTTTGTAGATAATATATGCACATGTCTATTCAATGAGCAAATGTCCTAAATACTAAACCTAACTTAGAAATCCTATGAAAGTAGGTTATTGTTACAATATTCTTATTTACAATTGAAACATAATAAACAAAGTGTTGCTTTCTTAAAAATGTTGACTACATCCCCTATGTTTTGTTATAAAGTGGATGTTGTTGCTTACTGATTTACACACAAAACTAAGTTACTAAAAATATTGCTCAAACAAAACTCAATCAAGTATCAACTGAATCTTTGTACAATTTGCATTTAATGCTTAAATATTTGTCAAACTTTATTATCTATTTCAATTGTTCTACTTTTATTTTATCTATCCTTTAATTCAAACTATAGTAATAAAACCATATATATTCCCTTTCACTTAAATTATTGAATTTGATCGGCCAACTAAGCCTATGAAATGCAGAGCAAATGATTGCAATAGTATTGGTCTAGCATTTACAACATTCATTGAGCATTGATTGTTTTATGTTTATGAATAACATATAAGATGTCATTGACTATGCTCATTTGTCTAATATGTCCCTATAACAAGAACCATTGTTTACAATTTCAATAGGAGACAAACATCTACATTGTTGCAAATATAGTCGATTGTTGAACAAGAAAATGCAAGGTTAGATTCTTGGATCATTGTTCTTCTTATTTTCCAATGAAACAATTTAGCGTCTACGCAAAATATCAACTATGTTGTCTTGCACTTATGTGCAGAGTACTAAATATTTAGCATGTATACATATTAAGGCCAATTAGCATTTTGAACAATCTAATATTTTATACATTTTGAATGGAAACAAGATATTGAAATATAGAAATGATAGACGTTGATAAGTATGAATATGCAAGCTACTCACAAGTTTGCAACATAGACAATGTACTTAAAAATAACGGGCTATGTAGAGTAGGCACATTTAAGTACAATGTTGGAGACTGCTTGTTTGATTCGTTACAAGTACTGCTAAGCAATTAGTATACATCAGTCAAACTATGAAATGGAACAGTAGATTAGTTTTTAAGTTGCCTTGAAAAAGGAGGTAAAGATGCAATTAAATCATACAACATTGAACTAGACCCTGAAACTTTGTATAGACTGCGCAAATTGCATGATCCTGATACATATCTATGCAGAATGTGCTTTTTCGTGAAACCAAGCATAAGCAACAATGAAATCAACCTATGGGGAGACGTGTTTTGTATTCAATGGATATCCAAATGGTTGAATATAGAAATATGTGTTTGGTCAAAAACATCAAGGAGAAACTACTTGTACTTTAACAGACTAGCCAATTCGCCAGCATATTCTATATTGTTCCATGATGCAAACCCTCAAAATGGGCATTTTGAACCGCTTCTAAGAATTCAACCACATAATTTGAATGGCCAATGACCAATAAGGTTAAATCAACTTAAAAAAATCATTAGAAACAATACACAATACCAAACTACCAATAGCAAAAAAAGGAAAAAGTTGAACAATAACAAAACCAATTCCATTCATACAATCTGTGTATGTAAAATGTTTCATCAACAAGCAATTTGAACCTATACAACACACCAATGAAACATTATATCAAGGAATTCAAATAACAAACCAAATTGAAACCAACAAATCCCTTAATGGTGTCTCATTGTCCTCTATCTCCAAGGATTCTTTAAGTCATTTTTGCTCTCAGATTGTTTGTGCACGTGACTTTCCAAATGACAACCTGAAGAATGAGATGTTGGAAATCCAAGAAATATTTCCTACACTACATGATTGCTAAACTAGTTGTAAATGATTGTGCAAAGCTAATGATGATGCTATGATGTTGCTAAATGGAAATGATGTAATGAAACTACAGTAATTAAGATGCTCCTAATTGTAATGTCATGATTAAATCTACTTAATGTTAAATGCTAATGTTAAAATGCTCAATGCTAAGATGACAATGCTAGCTAAAATTTTGCAGTGTAATTATGCTTAGCTCTCTATATATGCTTTTGTTGTAAATGAGGGTCTACTTATAGATTTTCCAAAGCATAAGCTTAGGTGGCAGGAACCAACGGTCTGGATTCGATCTGGAGAATGAATGGTTGAAACTGGACAGGTTAGAGAGAAAAGGGGAGTGTGTTCCCTTTAGAAGATCAAACTGCCAAGTGTGAAGAGGAATCAAACGAAGATGAAGACCAAGTGTCCCAAATTGGTTAAAATTTGTTGAGGATAAATGCCAAAATAAATATTAGAAATATTTAATTTCATGAGACACATGATGGGGTGGAAGGTGAGAATAAGTTAGTAGAAATGTGCTTAAATTCAAATTTAATGACAAGAGGTTAATTAAATAAAACAAACTAATTGAATTTGTTCATTTAATTAAGACATGAAGAAAATGATTTAAGATAGAAAGAATTAGGGAAAGTGAACTATATAAATAAATTTTTCAATTTATTTATAAGTAGAAGAATTAAAGATTGTTAATTAAATAACTTGTATATAATTAATTCTTCCAGACCACATTTGAGTGTATACATTTTGTGACACATTGCTTCAAAGAAAAATTTGTTGATAGTGCTGATTAAAATTTTGATATGCCCCAAATGCTAATTTTCAAGCGATGTTGCGTGTATACCCCCTCGAGAGATAAATTGAGAAATTTTTTATTTTTAGGATTTTTCTAAATTTTTGATTTTTTTATGATTTTCAAATTGTATGATGTTGAGACGATTTATCTCCCAATAATGAAGAATGATCCTGCTAATTGATTATATGATGCCCTATTTGAAAAATTAAAAAACAATCCCACTTAAATACCCTCCATTTACCCCTTTAAAAGGTAAAAATGTGAAAAAGGAACTCATTTGAATTCATTTGCATTGTCAGTGATTGAGCTAATTGAGCACTTTGAGCAAGATGGTGATCCCATACCAAACTCATCAATTTGAGCGAGTTCGACGACACAACCACCCTTCCACATATGGACCTCTAGTACATACCCTGAGAAACTGCTTTTTGAAATTTGAATTTGATTTTCGTGCATTTTTTTATGTTTTAAATGTTTTTCTTGCATTTTAGCACATATAAGATTTGATATAGCGCATGGATTTGATGTTTTCGTGCATATGGTATTTTAGCGCATAGGGTCCCTATTGTAGCACATTGATTGAATGATTTAGCGCATTAGGATTTTTAACACATTTATGCCGCCAAGTAGCGCATGCATTGAATGTTTTAGCGCATCTAGGGTTTTAGCGCATTTATGCTGCAAAATGGCACATTTGGTAGCTATTATAGCGCATTCGGTATTTGAGCACATAGAGACCCTATTTTGGTGCACTGATAAAGTTTTTTAGCACATATATTATTCTAGCGCCTTGACACCAAAGTTGATGAAATATTATTTTTCTCCTTGTTTTTGATGTTTGATGATCGTGTTAGCCATTGTTTTGATGATGTCTGATAGGATAGATGATGATTGACGTCATGATAGGTGAGGATCAATGATAGACACTCCACAAGATTTGACCGAAATCTCATTAGAGCTAACTAGATTGATTGATAGGTTGATTGATAAAATGTTGATTTGTGATATGTTATGATTATATGAGAAACTTAGAGTCCTTCAGTCTCGAGAGCGCTTCCCGAAGACCTGGGACATGATTCCACGTTTGGTGCAAGAAGATATGGATATTATTGTGCGATGTGGTTTGTCCTCCTTGATTGATATGCCTGAATATAGGATTAACTGTTGAGTGCTTTAGCTGAGAGGTGGCATAGTGACCACAACACTTTCCATCTAGCCAACAGGGAAATGATAGTTACTCCGGAGGATATGTACCCGATATTAGGGATTCTCATGGTTGGTGAGTTAGTCATATATGATCATACAAAGTAAGGAGGTACCGAGGCACTGAGGAGGATCTTTGTTGATGATGAGATTAGTGGTTATGAGATCCCATGGTAGGAGATGGTTGATTCATATTATCCCTTACCATGTGTTCTAGTTGGTTTTTTTGGAGGTTTCCTATGTCCCAACCGTAGGTCGAAGGGACTGTCTGTTGCTTGGGGCAAGATATTAGAGAGTATGATCACACAGGGGATTCAATATGCATGGATTTCTTGCATGTTAGCTCATTTGTATCATGATTTGCATCAGGTGGTGTGTCTTGGAGTTGCGGTCTATCAACTGGAGTGACACTACTTCAAATTTGGGCTTGGGAGCACATAGTTGTTACTCGTCCTGTGGTGGATAGAGATCATCTAGTTGGTAGGCCATATGTATTTGGGTACACAGGTCCAATTGTCCAAAATAAGCTGGGAAAATTGGAGTATTGGCAGTGTGTTCTTAATGATCTAGAGACTGTCACATGGAGACCCTACTTAGATTGTGAGCAATGGCCCGAGGATGATATTGAGATGCCATATGTTTTCACTTCGAGGTACTTGATTGGTCGGACATAATTTGTTATTGAGAGATTTTTGCTTATGAGGGTGTTTCGCCAGTATGGTCGAGTTTAGCTTATGCCCTAGGGGTGTTGGGGTATGGTGTTGTACACCATTGCATAAAATGTTTTATTCTATTATTGTAATTAAATAATTATTTAGTTGTGATGCACCTTGGTGGTGTGGATAATCACACTAGGTAATTATTTGGTCCCATGTAATGATTGTATTGTAACATTGTATTACTATTTGTAGAAGACATGTGGCAGTAATTTAATATTGGGGAATTAAAATAATAGCTTAGTACCCAATATTAGAAAAGGGGTCAGTGGTTTTGTATTCACATGGTTTTGTGGTACATGGTTTTACCTTACCACCAGTTGTATTTGTGTGAGCTTGTGTCTATAAAAGCAAACACAATGTAGTGGTTTTGGTGGGTGTGAACAGGCTGAGCAGGTTGGCTGATTGAGTCTTTCTGAAGAGTGCATTTGTGAAGCATGGCATGGGATGTGTGGATTCATGCTTGGACACATGAAAGTGCATTGGAGGGCTTGATGTTTCAGAGGTATTCATTGTAACTCTTGTATTTGCTTATGGTTGATTAATATGATGGAGTATGGATGCTTTTGGAGGCTGGGTTTTTCCCTCTTGAGGGTTTTCCAGGGTAAATCTTGTGTTATCTTGTGGCTTGTCTATTTGATCTTTGCATTTGGAAAACTTGTATGCATGTTAATCTCTCTTGGGTTATGTGGGAAATGATTTGTGATTCTGGGTTTGAATGCTATATTTCCTAACGAGGGAGGACATTATATGCTCGACATGACAAGATATTCCAAAGTGGGGACCCACGATATCCTATGATGCAACTTGAGGAGTATTTTGGATTGCATCCATAGATATGGGATTACTTGTCCAAGATCATAGATGCTTTGATGATAGATGATTATGCTTATTATTTTTTCACATGCTTTCTTGAGGATATCCAGTCTGATGAGCCAGCACCGACATTGGATGATGATGAGAGAGCACCACCACATGCATCGAGATGAAGGAGGGAGGGCAGAGATGGTGATGAGGAGGAGGGAGATGGAAGGGATGGAGGGGATGGTGGACATGGTGGACATGGCGGAGATGGGGGTGATGGCAGTGGTATAGGTGACAGTCAGACATTGGATTTCAGGGTACCTTGGAGGAGGAGATCTATTGTTCCTTTAGGAAAACAGTAGTCAGGACCATCTCATATTCAGATTCGTGTGCCTTCCTGTCAACAGCAAGCACAGATAGATGCCTTATAGGAATAGGTGCAATGTTTATAGGGACAACTGGCATACACCGAGGTGCAGATTGCCTCTTTGACAATAGAGAGAGATGAGGCTAGACAAATATGCGAGCATGTAGAGGCTTTAGCTGAGAGATTGTAGAGAGTGTATGAGGGGACCACTATAGGAGATATGATTAAAGAGGTTCATCATTTAGCCAAAGAGGCAGAGTACTATAGGCTATGGTACTATGAGGCAGTTCCTGCAGAGCGGCATGCCCCTAGCTATGCACAGTCTGTCAGTGCCAGATCAGGTCAAAGTCATTCTCAGACTACGAGCAAGGGTGTGACTGGTCAACCTCACAGAGATCCATCAAGCAGGGATCCAAGTGTAGGTCCATCTAGTGGTGCAACAGTAGGCACAACAAGGCCTACATTGTTTGGGGGGAGCAACACATAGCTTTATGCTCATATTTGATATATAGAGACTTGATGTATACATTTAGTCAGTCAAATACTTTATGATTTTATGTCATGTTATTGATGTATCTCTCCACATTTTGGGGTATCATTGTACACTTGACATTGATTATTTTGGGATTATATGAGATGCAACGGATACTATTGATCTATATGTTGTCTATATGCTTTTATGATGAATGCTTATGGTGAATGCATTTGATTTCCGCTCTATATGCTATGTGATGTTTTATATGATTATGCCATGGGTATGTATGGATGCAATGATGAAATGATGATGCATGGATTATGATTCTATATAGCCTTTATGGATGATGCTTTATGCTATATGAGATGGATTTGATTACACAAATGAGATGTGATGCACCTTTTCTTTTCATATTTTCTAATGCAAATATATGATCTAATGCATGGATGAATGTATGATAATGCTTTCTAATGTATGTATGATATGATAATGATAATGTAACTACATTTGAATGATCTTTTTTTTGGTTAATGTTAAATTTACTTAATCCTTTAATGAGAGAGGTAGAATCATTTTGAAATTATCCAGCCTTGGAAAATCTAAAATGTAGATACAAAACTAATATGGATTCAACTTATCTTAACCATGCAAATCTAAATATGCAATGTTGTCATTGTGTCAGTTGATTTGTTGTGCTTGGTGTCATCATTGATATTTTAATATTTTGAAATTTAGTACAAACATCAATGGTATAATTAGTCCATGATGACCTAAGTACAACTTCCATTGATTTTCGATATTACAAGGTAACACAAGCATCTAGGCATAATTGAACCGAGATGACCTGAGTAATGCTTGAGTAAAACAGACAAGATTTGTTCCTTTTCCTATGTAAATTTGGAATGTCATCAATGATACTTTGTAGAGCATGTCTGACGAAAAATTTACATAATACTAATGACCAACTCACAAACAATAGAAAAAGAAAAATCATACTCCATCCTAGCTTCTCTAGTCCATGACATCCTTGAAAAATCAAGATACAACAATTGAAAATTCATGCTAAAATGATTAAACCATGATTCAAAAGAACATCATCCAATTATATTTATTTTTTATCGATCTAGTTGTTGATTTGGATGGTTGGTTTTTAAAATTTGTGATGGATGTTCAATGTTGAGTTTTGTTGTGGTTGATATGTTTGCTATGTGTTCTTACTATTTGCTTGTCTGTTGTTTTAAGCACAAAGTAGATTGCCCCTAGTGAGTTCAGAATTTTTCCCCCAATGAGAAACAAACCATTTAATATGAATATGCACAATGATCGCCAAGCCAAGATGAGACACGACTGCAATGCCCAGATATGTACATGAGGTTTTTCTAAAGATCAGGCATAATGGTGGTGAAAAGCGAATGGCCGATACACGTTCCAATAGATGGAAAAGCTAATCTATCACAAATAGCGCCTGTTGCCAGGTTTTCACTACTTGTTTTTATTGCACTTTTTCTGATTTTATGATTTTTTTGTTGTCACCAAGATGCCTGTTTGCCAAGTTTTCATCAAGGTAACAATTTTTATTTTTTAAATCCTTTTGATTTTTTTTGCATTTTAATCTTTCTTTTTTTAGATTTTCAACTTTTTACTTTTTTTGTATTTTTTAGCTTTTTTTATTTTTTTGGATTTTTCAACTTTTTGATTTTTTTGGATTTTTCAACTTTTTACTTTTCTTGGATTTTTCAGTTTTTTGAACCATGCTTTGGATGAGTTATGTATAAAACTTCTTGAGGTGAAGGTTTTTGATAGGTTCTTCAAATAGGTCCCCTTCACATGTAGATAATTGATATGCTTCAGATCTATATACTGATACAAAGACAAAAGGACCTAGCCAATTAGGTTCAAATTTTCCCTTCTTTTCTCGATCTTGTTGATTGCGAGGATTCTCTTTTAGGACCAAGTCGCCAACCTGAAATGTTCTTGGTCTTACCTTGTGGTTATACTCCTTGGCATTCTTTTTTGATAAGCTTTCAAATGATCAATGACATGTTGACGACATTCATCTAAAAATTCCAACTCCTATAGTATGGATACTCAATAGTCTTCCTCTGAAATGATTCCTTTCAATGATACCCGGAGTGATAGTAACTCAACCTCAATAGGTAAGATGGATTTTGGTCCATATATAAGGGCATATGGTGTGGCTCCTATAGGGGTGTGGATGCTAGTACGGTATGCCCACAAAGCAGGGTTTAGTTGAACATGCTAGTCACATCCAGCATCGTTGATAGTTTTCTTCAAGATTTTCAAAATGGTCTTATTTAAGGCTTCTAGTTGGCCATTCCATTGAGGGTAGTAGGGTGTGGAAAATTGGTGTTGCATATGGAATTTTTCACAAATTTCTTGGACATCTTGGTTTTTGAAAGGCCTACCATTGTCAGTGACAATGGAGCTAGGGATGCCATATTGACAGACTATGTAGTTTAGGATGAAAGAAGCAATTTGTTTACCAGTGATCGTGGTTAATGGGACAACTTCAATCCACTTTGTGAAATACTTCATGGTTGTGATTATGAATTTGTGTCCATTAGAGGAAGATGGATGAATCTTACCCATAAGATCAAGTCCACATTGACAGAAAGGCCAGGTCGATGTGAATGGTTGCAGCTCCTGCATTGGGGCATGTATGATATTTCCATGGGTTTGGCACCTCTTGCACTTCTTAAAAAATTGAAAATATTATTTCTTCATGTTTGGCCAATAATATCCCAAGCATACGAGTTTCTTAACTAGACCAAGACCACTTGAATGAGTACCACAAATACCTTCATGAACTCCTTGTAAGGTAGTTTCAGATTCGTTGTGTTCAAGACATTGAAGGAGAGTACCATCGAGACCCCGTTGATAAAGTGTATCAGCTATCAGGGTGTATCAACTATCAGGGTGTGTCAGGTTGCTTAATGGATAAAGTTTCATTTTTTGTTTTAGGATAGATCAGGTGGAAGAGTATTGTCTCTTAGATAGGTATAAATCTTCCCATAGATTGAAGAATCGGCCTCAACTAGATGGCACACAACTTGGGATTCAGGATTGTCATATGCGAGAGTTAACAATTGTTCCACCATGAATTCATAACGACTTTGTTTTTCTGGTATTTGTAAAAGAGAAGCAATGGTTTCCATAGAATTTGCAGCTTTATTGTCTACTCTTGGAATTTATTCAAACTTGATCTCAACAAAGTATTTCTTGAATTCATCTACCATTCTCTTGTATGGCATTAGCTTGTCATCTTTTTTCTGATAATCATCATTAACCTGATTGATGACTAATTGAGAGTCTCCATAAACCTGTAATTCTATGATTTTCCATACCACTGCTACATTGATACTAATGATCAGTGCTTGATATTCAGTCGTGTTGTTAGTGCAAGGGAACATCAACTTGTAATATTTTGGGATAGTGTGTCCTTGAGGAGTAACAAATAGGATTCTAGCACCTGATCCATGTTGAGTGTAAGGCCCATCAAAGTATAATATCCAATGTTGTGTTGTCATTGTGAGGACATCTACATCTAGGAATTCAATGTGCATGGGATGGTCATCTTGCAACAGTGCTTCAGCTAACTGATCTGCTATTGATTGGTCCTTGATTTCTCTTCTATCCACATATTAAATGTAAAACTCACTCAATATCATCACCCACTTTGCTAATCTTCCTATTAAATTGGCTTTGTTGAGTAGATATTTTAATGGATCTATCTTGGCTATTATTTTGATGGTATGTGTTAACATATAGTGTCACAATTTTTGAGTAGCAAACACCACTACCAAACAAGCTTTTTCAATGAATGTATAGTTAATTTCATAGCCATTCAGTGTTCTGATGATGTAGTAGATGGCCCTTTCTTTTTCTGTAGAGTCTTCTTGTGCTAGAAAAGCTCCCAAAGATACCTGAGTAGTTGCTATGTATAGTAGAAGTGGTTTTCCCTCTATTGATGGTACCAATGTAGGTGGATTCATCAAATATTGTTTCAATTGATTAAAGGTCACTTCACATCTCTCATCCCATCGAAAAGAAACATTCTTGTGTAGCAAATGAGTAAAAGGATGACTTTTGTCCGTGAGTTGTGAGATGAATCTTCTAATGGATTGGAATATTCCTTGTAGAGATCTTAGTTGGCTAATGTTCTTAGGAGGTGGCATTTCCATGATTTCTTTAACTTTTGTTGGATCTACTTCAATGCCTTTAGCTGAGACTATGTATCCTAAGAGTTTTGTTGATGTTACTCCGAAAACACACTTCTTTGGATTTAATCGCACATTGAACTTTTCCAATCGAGTGAAGATTTTATCCAAGATTTCTAGATGTCCTTCCCTAGTGAATGATTTTTCCAACAGGTCATCCACATAGTCCTCCATGAATGTGTGCATCATGTCATGAAATATTTTTTTCATTGCGCACTGATAGATGGCTCGTGCATTCTTTAATCCAAAAGGCGTGACATTCCAACAAAATGTACCCCATGGGCATGTGAAAGTTGTTTCATTTTGATCTTCTGGTGTAATTTTTATCTAATTATAGCCTAGAAAACCATCCATGAGTGACATCATAGAATATCTTGTTAAATCCACAATGATGTCTATATTAGGCAAAGGAAATTCATCCTTTGGAAAAGCCTTGTCAAGATCCCTAAAATTTGTGCATATTCTAATGTTGTTGTCTAGTTTGGAGACTAGTACAATATTTGAAATTCATTCTACATAGTCGATTGGTTGGATGAACCCTGCATCTAATAATTTTTTCAATTCTTCTTTCACTAGTAGGGTGATGTGTGGATGCATTTTTCTCAATTTTTGCTTTACTGGGATCACTCTAGGTGGTAGGGATAAATGATGCATTATTAGATCCGGATCTATTCCTAGCATGTTAGCATAGGACCAAGCAAAATTGATTTGTCTTTCTTTGAAGAATTTGGTGAAATTTGGCTTTTCTTGCTCTTCAATTGATGTTGCTAGATGTAAGGTCTTTGTTGTTTCAGCAGTATCGATGTTTATGGATTACGTAGGCTCAACCAATACTAAAGATATTTCATGATAATGCTCAGGAAGAGTGTCAAATCTCCCATCCTTCAGTGCCTCAAAGATGTTTTCATCATTGGATATGCTCTTTCTTTTTACTTTTTCATGATCTAATACTACCATTGCATGGTTTTCACCATTAGATCAACTTTTTGTATTCTTTATTTTGTAGCTAAGAGATTTGGCACTCCCCTTGATTGAAGTTTCATTATGAAATTCATTGGTGGAACCTGTTTTTGTATTTTCAAAACAAAGGAAATTGACAATGGCATTATCATCTGAAAAGATAGGGATATCAAGCAACTCGGTTTGTTCCTAGTCAATGAGTTTGAGATGTACCAAAGGTAAGGACTCATTGGATTGGTCAAGATCAAAGGCAGTAAGGGTCATGATGGAAAGGTTTTCAAAGTGTTCGATAGCAATGTCAAGGTCTATAATTTTACTCTCCTCTGAATGATCTATCTCGCTCAATGTATGATCGTCCTCACTAGAGTCATTGATATGTAGTGGTCCAAATTCAAGTGGTCTAGACCCTGAACTCTGTCCCTCCATACGGATGGGTGCATACCTTTTTATCACATCAATTTCTTTGTCTTCAAAACATACTTCAGATAGTGAATCCCATTCATATTCATTTGAGTCTGTTTCAAAACTAGCTTTCAATTGGAGGATTCGCTCACAAACCTGTTGAGTGGATTCTTCTTTTGTCTCTTCTTTGTATCCTAGCCCTGTCTTTTCTTTTGCATTGATTGTGATAGGCTGAATTGGTTCTACAATACCTTCTTTTCATTTGCCAATAGGACCTTTTCCTTCATATCCCATCTTTTCTAATATTGTGAATCCTTTACCATATTGCTCTGTTGGTATGTTGGAATTTGTTGCTTGGGATGTTTCTTGATCTTTGTAAAGCCAATTTAGAATGTCTTTATCCTCAGATTCATCAACTAGAGTGCTTGCTTTTGCAAATTTACCATCAAATATCATGATGGGTTGTGAAGATTGATGTCTAGATGTTGATGGCTTCCCATATAATTTTGGAGAAGGTAGAAACTATGAGAGACATAAGGACTGCTCAATTGAATACTCACCCATGCCTTTATCTTTCAACTAAATATTTTTCTCAAACTATTTTGACAAAGAATTTAGTTGACTTTCATTACCTGAAGAAATAGAATCACGGATGCCTTTATCTTTCGCCTGAACCTTTTTCTCAAGCTGTTTTGACAAAGAATTTAGTTGGATTTCATTACTTGAGGAAATAGAAGTGAGAGCTTCCCTATTTTGTGGTACAAAAATATCTTGGACTATCTTGAGAGTGATGCAGTATTGAGGATTGTTGGAGTCAACTGAAATGGTGATCTCTTGTCCATTGTAGGGGAATTTCAAGCATTGATGGTATGTTGAGGGCACTGCTTGCATTTCATGAATCCAAGGTAGTCCCAAGAGTATGTTGTAAGTCAACTCCTTGTCCAAAACTTGGCAGAAAATATCTTTTCCAACTCATCCCACTTGAATTGGCAATACTATTAGTCCTTGAGAGGATCTTTCTTCATCATCATAATCATTTATGTTGATCTTTCTTTTGGAATCTTTGCATTTTTTTTAATATCCCAATGCATGGATAAGCTTTAAGGTGCAGATATTTAGACCAACTCCTCCATCTATTAAAATGTGTTTGACCCGATGTTTATGGATTAAAACCTCAATATGGAGTGGAGTGTTATGTGGATGAGTGAGTGATGCATCATCGTTTTCAGAGAATGATAAACAATGGGGTGCAGTAAAATGTCCCACCATGGCTTGGAATTGAAAAACTTCCAAATTAGTTGGTACTATGGTGTCCACCAAAGCCTTTTCCATAATTTCTTTATGGGTTGTTGAAATTTTAAGAAGTTCTAGTATGGATATCTGCACTAGGATCTTTTGCAATTGGTCTATGATATTGTATTGATTTGAAGGGGTAGGAGGTGTTTTAGATGTACTTCCTTTCAATACAAAATTGGACTATGCTCTTGTGGTCACGTTTACTGGTAAGTTGTCTTGTTAATTGTTGATTTTGATGACATTGATTTGATTATCAGCTACAACAATTTCTTGTTTATCTTTGATTTTCATGTCATTGATTTGATTCTCAACTACAGTAATGTCTTTTTTATCCTTGATTTGATTCTCAGCTGCAGCAATGTGATTGGTTTTAATGTCATTAATTGGATTATCAACGATAGAGATGTGATTAGTTCCAATGTCATTGATTTGATTCTCAGCTACAGAGATGTGAAGGATGGTAGTATCATAGACATAATTTGCATTCTTCCCTTTGTTTGTCAAAGAGGATTCTCCTTTTTCATAATTGAGTAAATGATATTTAAATACTCCATGATCAACATTTTTTTGAGGTCCTTCTATCGATATTTCACATCTGTCAATCAGGTTTTGCACCAAATGTTTTAGTTACATACAATAATTTGTTTTATGGCCTTTATTTCTATGAAAATCACAATAATATGCATCATTCCACCATGATGGTTTGACTCTTGGTTCCCAATCTCATGCCTCTGGTAATGTTATGAGTTTGTTTGCAAGAGGTTCTTTTAATGTTGATTCAAGTGACTACCCCAAAGGTGTAAATTTTTTGCAATTTGATGGTGTTTGATATGGTGTTGAGGTTGGTTTAGATTCATTGCTATTTTGATTGTTGTTTTGATTTTTTTTGGATGTAATACCTAACAAATTGAAGACTAGTTTTGTGTTATGTGTATCAACTGTGCCATCATTACCAAAAATTTTATTTCTTGTACAGAATTTTGATTTTTCATTTTTGTTATGATGATTAGAAGAGCTTGTTGATTTCGGTCCTTCATTATGGATTTTTAACACTTCTCTTATAACCAAGGCTTCCTCAATCTTAAGTCTATTTTCAATCATCTTTTCAAAGTTGGGTAGACATTGCAATTGGATTCTATAACTCATCTCACTATTAAGATTGTCAATAAAAATCTCCATCTTTTCTTTCTCAAGTATAGGATAGGCATATCTAGCAAATAATCATCTCCATCTTTGTAGAAATGTGAGAAATGATTCACCATTTTTCTATTTTGTGTTACAAATATATTTCATAGTTATTTCATGTTGAATGTTGTATGAATATTGGGTGATAAACTTATTTACCAGCTCTTCAAATGATCTAATACCTCGTGGGAGTTTTGAAAACCATTCCATGCATTGACCACCCAAACTTCTTGGAAATAATCTCATTAGATAGGTCTCTTCATGTGAAAATTCCAAAATCATGTTGCAAAATTCTCTTACATGATCTTGAGGATCAGATTTTCCATTGTATTTGTCACATTTTGGAAGATCACAGTTTGGTGGGAAAGGTATCATATTCATATTTATGTCAAAAGGAAAAGGACAAATGTCTTGCAAATAATATCTCTTGGTTGTTCCTCTTTGCATGTCTTGGATTTGTTATTGAATATTTTGTATTTGTTGAGTTAAAGCATTCATGGGATATGTGGTTCGTGAGTTAGCTTCTATTTTCTTGGGAGCTCCCTTCAATTGGTTTACATTAAAGTCATTGGGTAGTTTCACACCTTGATTTTCCAACATCAAAAAGTATTTCTCTCCATCCTTTTTGAGAATTTTCTCCATGAATTTGTGAAATTTAGGGTCTTTTTGAGCTTGTTGAATGTCCTCATCAGTTACCTCATCTATTTCAGGTTGATGAAATCTATGAAAGGGATTTTCTTCTCCTTCTCCCATGATGGTTTGGGTTTCTACTTCTTTTTCTCTGAGTTTTTGTTTTTGAGATCTTGTTAAAACAAGCATGCAAGTGTTAAAGGTTAACTATACTTTGATCTTTGTTTTAGGAGTGCCAATGAAATATCCAAGTCAAATAGGATGATGGATCCTATTAATGAGACTATGGTTAAAATATGATGTGCAACATTTGTTTCGTGATGAAGGATGATAGATCCTGATGATGAAACTTAGCTAAAGAAAATCACAGAGGAGATGGTGATTAGGCACTTTAAGTTGTTTGATCTTAGTTTAGTTAAGAGGATTTCACTTGCAAAGACCAATTTCTTCAAGTTTAAACTGATGTTGTAATGAGGAATGATCTTTGTTCTGGAAAGGATCCCTAAATGTGATTATAATTGTCGAACAGGTCAATTTAGCTCTTTATTTGTGAATCAGATGGATGCGCTAAAATAGGTTGCAGATGAGATAAAATATGGGATAGGTGCACTATAATAGAGCTTAGATGCACTAGACTGTTTGCTAGATGCGCCAAAATAGGAAATTTATGCACTAAAAGATGAGGCAAATGTGCCAGAATAGACCCTAGATGTGTTGGAAGATGTTGTGAATCCACTAGAACAAAGCCTATATGTGTTGAATTATGAGGCAAATGCACTAGAACATAAAGCTTATGTGCTAGACTGCAAGTTAAATGCGCTAAAACAGGAATTTGATGCACTAAAGATGAGGGAAATGTGCTAAAACAAACCCTATGTGTTGAAAGTATGGTGAATGCACCAAAGACATAACTAAATGCACCTATGAACTCAATGCGTTGAAATAGGAAGTTTATGGGCTAAACTTGAAATGTCACCGTTTTGAATTTTTCTAGTTTTCTTGTTTTTGAATTGGTGAATTGGTTTTTTTGGTGATCTTTTAAACAATGATTTCAAACACAGAACAAGTAGTAAAATAGTTGTTTCATCCTATGATATAAACATCAAGTGTATGTTCTAGGATTTGGTCTGATCCCTTTGATTTCCACTAGTATTGAACAATAGCAAAAGTTATAATGTCAAGGGTCATTAATAACATCACAACCCACACTTAGAACTAGCTCACACACCCTATCACCCCCTAGAGGTGCCCATGTTTTTTCCTTTTTGTCTTAACCAAAGTAATCCTCCACTTTTGGCCAGAAATCCCTAGTAGTTATATGGTGAGTATCTTGGGGGCAGATTCTTCCCTCCCCTTGCCCTGTGAATATTATAAGTTTGAGGAACTGACTCACCTAGCTACTACACTTAAAGTTCTTAGTAAGGGTTTATGTTTGTGTGGCAAATGATAAACTCCCTCAGGAGACCTCCCAACCTTTAGAACAAAGGCTTTGGGGATGGTTATCAATGCACACTACCGTTGAATGTGACTTTCATCACAATCACGTTTGATTATAGTGGGTTGGAATGCTTGGATTTAGTCGTTCCCACTTAGGTCATTCCCATAGGGTGAGTACTTTTTCCCACTATGGCAGGCCTTCTACAGGTGCTATTGTAATAAAATTAAAGAGTGAATCTAGCATTTTGGTCACCAAGTGAAGGGGAGAGCATAGGCCTATCACTTTACAAACACAACATACATGGTGTTCATTAACCTCGTAATTAAACTAGATGCCTAATTTAATCAAAGGAAAAATAACTCCAACCCTTGTAAGCATCATTAGTAGTTTCAAATAATGTCTTTGACAGCATATAGAAGCACCTGCAAAATGAAAGAAACAAATCAGTTCCCATAATTTTGAATTCTCTTGCAAATAAGAGTGTATGTGCTAAAACATAGACCATATGCGCTAAAAGATTTAGTGTATGCACTATTAAAAAGACTCTATGCTCTATTTGGAAAACACAAAAGGGAAACCAAATCCTGTAGATGCCTTTGAAAGATGCCACGTATGTGCTATAACAGAGCCTGGATGTGTCGAAATTCACCACCTATGCGCTAAACGAAGCCATGGTGCGCTACATGAGATTCACGATCAAGCCTATTCATGAAAACTTGCTAGAAAATATTTAAAAATGGGGCTAGGCCCCCACGGTGGGTGCCAATTTATGTGTGCTATATAAAATGTATCATGAATAAGCAATTTGAACCTATACAACACACCATTGAAACATTATATCAAGGAATTCAAATAACAAACCAAATTGAAACCAACAAATCCCTCAATGGCATCTCATTTTCCTCTATCTCCAAGGATTCTTTAAGTCATTTTTTCTCTCAGATTGTTTATACACATGACTTTCCAAATGACAACCTAAAGAATTAGATGTTGGAAATGCAAGAAATATTCCCTACACTACATGATTGCTAAACTAGTTGTAAATGATTATGCAAAGCTAATGATAATGCTATGATGTTGCTAAATGGAAATGATGTAATGAAACTATAGTGATTAAGATGCTACTAATTGTAATGCCATGATTAAATCTACTTAATGCTAAATGCTAATGCTAAAATGCTCAATGCTAAGATGACAATGCTAGCTAAAATTTTGTAGAGTGTAATTATGCTTAGCTCTCTATATATGCTTTTGTTGTAAATGAGGTTCTACTTATAGATTTTCCAAGGCATAAGCTTAGGTGGCAGAAACCAACGGTCTGGATTTGACCTAAAGAATGAATGGTTGAAAATGAAGAGGTTAGAGAGAAATGAGGGGTGTGTTCCCTTTAGAAGAACAAACTGCCAAGTGTGAAGAGGAATCAAATGGAGATGAAGACCAAGTGTCCCAAATTGGTTAAAATTTGTTGATGATAAATGCTAAATTAAATATTAGAAATATTTAATTTCATGAGACACATGATGAGGTGGAAGGTGAGAAGAAGTTAGTAGAAATGTGCTTAAATTCAAATTTAATGACAGGAGATTAATTAAATAAAACAAACTAATTGAATTTGTTCATTTAATTAAGACATGAAGAAAATGATTTAAGATAGAAAGAATTAAGGAAAGTGAACTATATAAATAAATTTTTCAATTTATTTATAAGTAGAAGAATTAAAGATTGTTAATTAAATAACTTTTATTTAATTAATTCCACTAGACCAAATTTGAGTGTATACACAATCAAACAAAAGTATCTCAAACATAACTCAATTGTAAGACTACAACACCTTAAGAACTTTATTAGAAATAATTAAAAAAATCAACCTACACCTATGAGATCAAATAAGAAAAATATTTTTCACCAATAGATCTTTATGAAAGAACAATTCAAGATACACCAAAATACACATGCACAATCTACCAAATATTGTGTTTTAGCAAATATACTAGAATATTCAAAGACAAACAAAAGGAGATATACTATCAACTAGAACAGTCAAGATCCATAGCATTGACAAATTGCATATGTGAGTATGCTACTCCGCACTAAAACAATCCATGATACCAAAGTATGCTACACCACACAAAATCCGAACTAATAAACCATTGTCATATGTCTAAATTTTGTCCCAACTAGAAGAATGGCTTGTGTCACTTAGAATTGCATTTGCACAAATCTAGGAACTAGGGTACAAAAGATCTCAAATAGGACTAATAGGTTTCATCATTAATGTCCCTGTTGACATCAACATTATACAAAAATCATTACCACGATCAACTAACAACACAAACAATTTTTGTTTCACTCAAAAGATGATTGGAATACAAGAATGCACTTCAAAAAGGCATGGTATGGCCCAATATCATCATGGAAGCTTTGGCTCAATTGTTAAAGACAACACTATACAAAATGCAAAATGTCCAGATAAAAAAAGATTGGAAACAATTTTTGCACACCAATGATGAACTTGAAGAGAATATTGGACCTATCATAACTGAAACTGAATCAAATAGTGACATAGAACATGAGAGCCCATCTTAAACCTTGGTCCATGGATTCACTGAATCTAGAAATATACATAGCATGCAAGACAAAATCATTGAAATAGCACCTGCAAAACAAAACTATCCAGTTGGAATCTTTAAAGACAAATACGCTGAGGAGATGAATTTCCCAACATTATTCTTTGGCAAGCCACGCGATGATGACATTCTAAAAAACTTCACATACCACGAAATTGCACAATGGGAAGTTTTACAATCAAACAAACAGTTTGCATATCACATGACAAGCATATTTTTCCAAACTATCAAGATACTAATACTACAAGTCTTGTCTACAATGTCCATAAGAATACAAAAGGGCCAACTAAGAGGGTGGAAGCTACTCACCAAGGCGTGAGACACAAACCAAACCTTGAGAAAATTCTAAAATTGGATATTGGATATGTTGACTTCAAAAGAATAAGAATATCCCCAAACTATACACAACAACTTAAGAAAAATGTTTTTGCAATGATACGACAACTAGGACCACCAACATTCTTCCTCACTTTCACTAGTGTTGAACAAAATTGGGATCCTTTAACAAGCACGCTATGAGAATTACACAATCAACACCAATCAGTTCAAAAACAACAAGAGTCAATTTCTCAAACAGACATTGAAAATTTTGAACTAATCAAGAAGGACCTTGTTACTTGTGTACAGTACTATAGACATAGAATAAAATCAATAAAAAAATTGATGCTTGCAGATGGCTATCTTTGGAAATGTTATTGATTACTTTTTTGTGACTGAGTTCTAAAATCGAGTAAACAAGCATGATCATATGCTAATATGGGTGGAAAATGCACCAATCTACACAAAAAAAAACAACACGGACATCATAGCTTTTGTTGAAAAGTGCATTACTTGTAGCACTGATCATTTGCAACCTAACTTGGCTACCTTACAAAATCACCACACAAAGAGATGCAAGAGATCAAGAAAAAAACTTTGCAGATACAATTTCCCTTTTCCACCAATGCGAAAGACACAAATGCTTTTACCAATACTGGAAAAGACTAAAACAATAACTTCAAATGCTGCCAACGTTTTCTCAATACCGCAAAAAGAAAACTATGACAAAGAATACACCTTAGACATGTTTCTAAATGGCATAAACATAACTGAAAATAATTACATAGCAGCTTTAAGCTCTACACTAAATAGGCCAACACTTTTCTTACAAAGAAAACCATCAAAAATATGGAACAGTAGTTTTGCAAGGAAAATACCACACCTTTGGAAGGTCAATACAGATGCCCAGTTCATGCTTAATGCATATGCCGTAACAATGTACTACAGTTCTTACATTACAAAGGTAGACAAATCATTGCCATAGGCATTCAAAAGAATGTGTAAAGACCACCAGCAAGCCAATATTGATGCAATAAAAATGATAAGTAAACTTGAAAATGTGTTGTTGAACTTGCAACAAATGTCAGCACAACAAGCCACTCATATTGTTTTATCACTTCCACTAAACTTTAGCTCAAGAAAATACATTTTCATTGACACGCAATCCGACAATGATCATGCATTCTACTAAAATTCATCAAACAATTGAACAATGAACCAGATGAATTAGAAAATGTACTCTCAAAAATCTATAGTAGACTATTATTTAACACGTCCTCAAACATTTATAGACATATGTCTCACAGAATTTGTTTCAAGCTAGAATAAAAATGGAACTACAGTTGACCCAAAAGCTAAACCAAATGTAATATGGTTTATTAATTTCAACAAGCACTTTGATTTGGACAATCATTGTAGAGATAAATTAGTGCTCTATGTACAATTTACAATGAACGAGAGTATGCTAAAACAAAACTTCAACTCATGGGAACATGCATACATGCATCTTGAAAAAACCATTGTCAAAAATCATGCAAAGTTCACTCGTACCACAAGTACTGCATGAGGTGACATAGAAAAAGCACTTAATGGTGTTGAGTCCCTTGATGATGAAAACAATGATAAGTCATTAACAACAACAAAATCTAGGCAAAGAGAACAATATGGCATTCAAACAGATCTTCCAAACATAGGGTGCATAAAACTAAATACAATGCCACACCATCCACAGATAATTGACAACAATGAATACTACAAACTAAGGAAAATGTTAAAAAAAACAACAAGCAATTGTTAAAGATGTTTTAATGAAGAAGATGAATAACATCAACAAGCTTTTGCATTTGTACTTAACCGGTGGAGCTGGAACTGGAAAGACATTCACTGCAAAAGCCGTATACTAAGCTCTAATTCACATTTATAGCAAGTCTATTGACAACAATCCAAAAAAACCAAAGGGCTTATTAACTGTGTATATAGGTAAAGTAGCTTACAACTTGAGCAAAGTCACATTACATTCAGCATTTCACATACCATTTAATACATCATATGTTTTTCCCTTGGCTTCTAAAGCACTAGACACTATGTCCAAGCACTATGATCAATTACATGTGCTCCTTATAGATGAAATATCACTAGTAGGCTCAACATTTCTACGCTACATTGATAGGTGACTACGAGACATAATGCAAATTCCTACAATGTACTTTGGAAGCCTTGATACAATCTTTTGTGGTGATCTCTACCAAGCGCAAGGTCTGTCCTTGACTCCATTGTATTTGAAAATAAACCCACTATAACTGAATTAATTCCTTACAATTTATGGAAAGACAATGTAAAATGCTACTCATTGGTCACAACTATGAGACAAAATGATGAAAAATTTATTGCAATCCTTTATATAATAGGCTTACAAAAAAATGATGACATAGATTATCTTAACCAACTTTGCTTCTATCCTGCACCTTTGGATCCAGCACTTCCATACTTGTTCTATAGGAAAGTTGATGTCGACGCACACAACAATAGAATGCTATTAGCCATTCCCAATCAAATGATAGTACTAAATGCAATATACAAGCATGAGGAGAATTATAATGCAATATGGATTTACAATCATACAACCACTCTTCCACCTCAAATACACTTGAAATAGGATATCCTTGTCAAAATCTACACAAGCAACTACAATACACAAGATGGCCTAGTAAACGGTTCTGATGGAATATTTAAAGCATATACAACACACAGCGACATCGATATTGTTTGGCTCGAATTTACTAATCCAACAATTAGACAACAACAATGCACAAATCTAGCACAATACTGTACTAATGTCATTGACAAAAAATGGGTTCCTATACTATGCATTGCTAGACCCATACAAAAAACTTCATCAAACAAGAAAATTACAATAAGAAAACAATTCCCAATACAACTAGCATGTGCACGAACTATTCACCGATCATAAGGGCTAACAAAGCAAGCTTTGGATTTTGACCCAATAGGCATAAGACAACATGGATTAACTTATACAACACTATCACAAACAAAAACAATAGACTTATTATTCATGTTAAAACCTTTAACTACAAAAAATGTTAAAGTTAAGGACAAGATACGTCTAGAAATGCATCACCTTCAGTCAATTGCACAATGGCAATTCGACATTCAAACTTCATGTCCACACGATACAGTGCACATGCTTTTATGCACACTAAACACCTGTGGATTCAAACCACATGCACATGACATTGCCAATGACTATGACACAATGCAATCTGACATTTTGTGTTTACAAGAAGTCCAGCTACATATCTTACAACCTAATATATTATTGCAATATTTTAATACCTTTGGTATGAATATGATACATGGCATAACAAATTTTACCAAAAAACATTTGCTTGTACCAAAATCAAAAGAACACAACTTGACAAATATTGAAGCCATCACAGTCACAATATTGCTACGTGCTAATGAACTTAATATCTGTAATATTTATGCAAGACCTAATACTCCCATACAAGAAATAATAACAATTCTACAAGCTATAATTGCATACACAAATACAAAAAACATATTGTACATTGTGGGTGACTTTAATATTAACATGTGTTTAGACAACAAAAGCAAAAGAACACTCCAAACATTCATACAAACTAACAACATTCATTTTTTTGTTAAAAGAATCACATAGTCTACACAAGTTGCTCATTGACCATATTTGGCCAAATTCAACCACAAGTATATGCAACATTTACAAATCAAAGGCATATTGTACTAACCACTTTCCTATTTTCCAAAAATTTCATCTCACCCATTGAGTCAACTCAACATTGCACCATAAGTAACATATATCAGTAATACATTGTCCAATACTATATCACTACTTTGCAAGAAAATGATGGGTCAAACAAAAAGACCACCACAAAAAATGCAAGACATGGAAGAAGACACAAGCAAATGGTAAACAACTTATTCTATTTCCCTATCATATGCATTTCTGCATTGTCCAGATATAAGATTTACATTTTCCTCAATTTTTGTAGAACAAAAGTCAAAAAGACCATATCAATTGAAGACTTAAATGCAAAAAACGTTGGTGAAACATTCCAAGGTGATGTCCTTGTTGTCTACAAAGCAACATTGGACAAATTCAAAAAAATACTGAAGTACTGTGTGCAGATCTCACAGATCTCAAAGTAGAAATGACAATTACATTGAATATCAATGGAATACTTGTGCAAGAACATCAGCACAAAATAATTCCAAGATTGGGAGTTTCAATGTCAGGCTTCCAAATTTCACCTAGAGTAGATTATGACAGAGGGGACTATGATTGCATACTAATATTGATAAACACAAGCACAGTTGAAAGCATGCCTCACTTTTCTAAAGATTACTACTTCATTCCAGATACAACTATCGGCCAACTACTAGTAGCCACAGATCAGTATCCATTTGGAACAATAGGTGCTTTGGTTGTTGGCGCTAGTAAAGTAGGCAACCAATATGCAGTCGATATCAAAGATGGTAGAGTAGACTCTAACAAAGCATAGGTACAAATGTCTCCCCAGCATATGCCACTAATCCATTTTAACCCTTTTTTTATAGCATTGTGTTCTCTACTAAAAAAATTTTGTAACAAAAACTAACTTTTTGATTGCCACGCAGCTGCAACTTCGTCCATCTCATGAGCAACAGTACTTGCAAATAGAGGAACGGCTACACAAGAACAAAACTCTAGCATTTCTTTTCAAGAATATCCTAAAAAGCACAAATCAAAAGAACATGTTTTGCACGGGTTGATCAACATTTATTTGCAAATTGAATAATAAAAGAACAATGGACAAGCTAACTGCTTTGATGCAATCAACATTTAAGGTGACTTTTTAAAAATATTATCACTCTTTGATTTAAAATTTTCAAAAATCCCCCTTCTAACAATTTACATTGACATGTTTCAGGTTTCAAGCACATTAAAAGCAACAAACACACTTTCAAATCCATTTGAAGCTTTTTTCCCGACTTGCAATTATAAATTCAACACTTACGACATGCTCCAACAGGAAACCGCTCATTGAAACAAATGTGACAAGGAAGTGAGTTACATATACTCACTTCATCCTAAAACTATTATCATAACAAATGACAACCAGACAATCCATTGTTCAATTCAAAACCATGTCCTCCAACAACTCTTGCCCACTCTTCAAAACATGAAATATGAAGACTACTCAAGGACAAATCAACAATTATATTTTCACTATGGGACTTCGTCACCAAAGGCCATTTCAGCCTCAATGCAAATAATGTCATTACAAATGCTATTTGCCTAACTGAATGTACAACATATGCTACAGCAAGGTACAAAACAATACTAATACAAATACTTTTCCCCTCTTCAATTTCCAAAATTTGTTTAAAATTATATAAAAATATTGATTTTATACTAATCATAATACTAACATTGCAGGTGGCGAAGAAACACAAGCAAATGCAAAGCTTCCTGCCATTGCATCGACCTGCACTTCTCTTTTTGTTATACTTGTGTTCCTAGCTCTTTGGCCTATATCACTACATTTCATGTTTTATGGATTAAAACTTCTTGCCACTCTCATTTTACAGTCGACATATTTTCCCTTTATATGTTAGACAATACTTAATTTTCTCATGTTCCTCTTAAAATAGATTAAAATCCAATACTACAACTTTTAACTATACTATATGTCACAAATATAAAACATGCATGTTTTAAATCAGCAAGTAACTATTGAAATTATTTCATTTGAATTTGACATACTTGGTTGGCCAATCAAATTCAATAGTTTAAAATATTTTTCTATAGCTCCAAATTTAAGCACATATTTTTCATGTCTCAAATTTATCATTTATCTCTTTTCCTATCGCATGGAGTAGGTCTCCTACTCTTCTTTGTTTAAGTAGATAAGCAAAATAGAGACATATTATAAAGTTTGTAAAATATTTAAGCATTAAATGCAAATTGTACAAAGATTCACTCAATACTTGATTGAGTTTTGTTTAAGCTATTTTCCCAATAACTTAGTTTAGGTGGGTAAATCAGTAAGCAACAACATCCACTTTATAGCAAAACATAGGGAATGCACTGGACTTTTTTAGAAGACCAACAACACCCAAAAGTTCCTTCAAAAACATGATACGCCGATGTTACTCAAAGGGACCAATCCTAAATGGGAAGGCTTGTGTATGCTCCCATGTCTTGCACACATCATACAGGTGGACCAAGTGCATGAATCGTGAGAATAGTAAAGTTGTTACATGTAAACGTGTGACAATATTGACTTGAATCTGCAAATCCTGTGAACAACATTTTCTAAATCAATAGTTATACCTCACTAAACTTTGTATTATGTTATTAAATAGGTTGTTAGCCCTTACAATAAAGTTTTTATTAACTAGTGGACCTTTTTTCATTAGTTTTGTTGTTTTTCCTTAGAAACAGAGGAAAATTTTCCCTGTACTTTTGTGCTCCTCCAACTAGAGCTATTGCTTGTTGTTACAAGCCCTCATGTGGGAAATGGGTACAGTACATGACATATGCTATGTAACCAATAAACATGGAATAGTTGAAGCCAAGGACTAGGTTAAATGAAAATTGTGTAGGCTTTTTCTTTAAGCTAATGCATTCTACAGTAGTAAATGCTAACCAATTTCCCAACTAAAGCAATGATTTTTTAGAATAAGGTCACAATGCTAGATATGTGTAAACAGGAAGGCTTCCTCCTGACAACATTTACTTGAAACAAATTTGTTCCTTGTTTGATGCAATCAATTGTTATGGCTCACTAAACTTTCTAGTTTTTTATTACATAGGATCCTAGCCCTTACAATAAAGTTTTTATTAACTAGTGGAGCTTCTTTCCAACAATTTTGTTGCTTATTTTTACAAACACAGAAAAATTCTCCCTAGTTTCCTAATCAAACTTTCAAACAATAATGAGTGCTTCTAATTCAAGCAAAGTGAAGATGACTCTATCAATGCAACTATATTCATTCTACAAACTCAGCTAAGTGGTTTCTCTTCTCAAATCGGTACTTATTTCCTCCTTCAACTACAAGTATTGCTTGTTGTTATAACACCTTCATATTTGCCAAAAAATTATCATTTATTTCTATTTTGCAGATTTGCTTCAAACAAATTCAAAATTAAAACCACTCTAGGGAATAGGTAATTTACAATTTGATTAATGTACTAACCAAAACATTGCATATCACATGGTTGAAATTGTGCGCATCTCTGACTACAACATTATTGCAGCTTGCTTATCGGCATAAATTAGACAAATTCAAACAATTGGCATAATCTTTACAGACATTCAAAGAATCAAACTTCATTGGAAACAAAACAGAAAAATCATCCAAAATTTTGACGTTGCAGTCTCTTCTTCAAGAATCAAGTATATTTGCACCTATACAGGGTTTTGTCTCCACTCCAATTCCAAAAAATGGTTCTTGTTACAAGGACAATTTGAAAAAACAACCACAATCGATGACAAATAATATGTTATTCATAAACATGAAACACAAAAGCACATGACAAAATTAACAATAAAATGCAAATTGTCTCATCCTTCTGACGATATGCACTTCATATGCCTGGCTTTTTTCCCAAAGGCAAGTTATTGTTGCAATCAATCCATAAACACTGCATTTGGTGCATTCACAATTAACAAGACCTTGCCCAAAGCAATCAGTTTTTCATATCTAACTTGCTTCTCGGCTTCTACTGTTTCATGTTTATGACATACATAGCATATGTCATCTACTATTACTTTGCTAGGATTTCTAAGTTAGGTTTTCTAAACAATATATTAATAGCCATATCTATTTTTTTTTACTAATAGTGAAAGTTCTTGTACATTGAATCTCTGATACTCTACAAAGAAATAACAACTTACCTCTATGGCATTCTACAATATTTGTTTGTTCTTCTGCAAATGACCTTTGCCTTCGAAACAATAATACACTTCTTTCTGCCTCAACGTTCTTCACAAGATTTGCAAATTATATTCTAATGCATCAATCAAGGGACAAATTTGTTTCAATTCTATATTCTCACACGTTTACATGTAACACCCTAGCCATTCTCACTATCCATGCACTCAGCCAATGTCTAGAAGGTATGCAACACAACGAATCATAGACAAGCATTCTCGTTTACACCTGTTTACCATTAACACACTCCAAGGTATTGGGATTGGTCCCTAACACTACCTCCAACATATCATGCTTCTCAAGGAACTTTTCGATGTCATTTCCCTTCCTTAATGTGTTGCTTTAATGACCCCTATTCTATAAATTTATCATGTTGGTCTTTTTTTTTGCAAATTTAATCATGTGGTTTTTTGTTTCATGTTTATGAATAACATATTATCTCGCACAATTTGCATTTAATACACTATTGTTTTTGATACGCCAGTCATACCATTTAATGCATTGAACATGCACTGACTACTTCAGTACCTACCACCCCGCCGCCAAAGTTGGCACAATTTGCATCTAATGATTAAATATTTGCAAAATATATAATGTCCTATTTTCCTAATTTACTTTAACAAAAATGAATAATAGGCCTACTCCAACCAATAGAAAAAGAGATAAATTGTTCATTATCTCTCAATTGCAATAGTAACCTACTCCTTCGCTTCAATTGTTCCATGTATCTTGGTTACATAGCATGTATCATCCACTATACCCATTTGTACAATTAGGCCTTGTAATAGCAAAGAATACTTATAGTCATAGCAGGACAAAAGTTTTGATATCAAGACAAGGGAAGTCACTTAAGTGACTTTGTAGAATGAATACAGTTGCAGCAAGTTACTATTGCAGTCATTCAATTCACTTTTGAAATAGTTGTTTTTCCAATCAAATTGTATTGTTTAAAATATTTATCTTTTTTCTATAGTTGGGATTTAAGGACATGTTTATGTTTGTCTCTTTTTCTATTGGTTGGAGAAGGTCTATTATTCATTTTCGTTTAAGTAAATTAGTAAAATAGGAGGACATTATATATTTTGGAAAAATATTTAATCAGTGGATGCAAATTGTGGGAGCTTTGGCGGCGAGTTGATGAGTAAAAACCCTACAAACTAGAGAATAGAAATGTCATCATTACCTACAAACATGTAGTATCAAGCAAAAAACATTGCATCGCAAGGTGAAAACATTGATTTAGAAAGACTAAACAGCCGATCCAAAGAATAACCAACTGTGATATATTCACTTATACTAATTTCAAAGTTCATGCTTTTACATTTTTAAAATCTAACATTAGATTTGCGAAGTTGTCAGAGACAAGCAAACAAAACGCAATAATTCATGTAATAGATTTCGCAAATTCCTATATTCCTCGTTCTTTTACTTAATGTGTTGAGAATGCATATGCAAACAATTTATAATTAATATAATTAAAAAATATACTACGATGCTTAATATATTTAATAGACTTGATTATCGCTACCATGCTCAATATAATTAATTTACTTGTGTCAATAGTTTTTAATTGTTTTTCCTGCAATATTAAGTGCACTACGTTTTAAATTTTACCTACAATTAATCAATATATACTAAAAACTTACATTTTAGTTTTATTATTCATTTTACATCTCTTCAACCATATTTCATTTCCCCTTCCAACCAAAAAAGCTCCTTCCTTGGCAGCAAGAACTCGACGCGCTACGTCACTTATTTTGTGATGAAGTCTTCCATTTTGTCTCTTTCATTTGATTAATTTTAGTATTTAATCAAAGATAGCTCTAATGCAAGAGTCCATTATATTATATTCATCTTCTTGTGTAGGATTTTTAGAAAATACAGGTGCACCAGCAACAATGGAATTTCATATATTTACGTGATAGAAGTAAATGTGTAGTAATTATGAAGGGGATTTATTTCCTTAAAAAAAAAATTATGGGAGACTTTTTAGAAGAATTATTACTTTGTGGGTAAAATTGTTACTTATTTTGTTATGAGGTTGGGAGTTGAAGAATCTACTGTGTCTTAGTACTAAGGATCAAATCCAATCCCAATAGATCTCGCAATTATAATGAATGAGATCCATTTCATCAAAGTCACCTAGAGATTAAACTCGGCATCAATCACGCCCAATGTAACAATGGAGGGAATTTGATTTTGTCAAAACCGCATGAGGATCAAACCTTACCTAACTCATACCTAGCAATAACTGAAACATGTTAAGCTCTTTCTTAGCAAAGCTTTCTCGCCAATAGAGTTTAACCTTATCATGAACTTTTTCCCTTAAGTTGGTGATGCTCAAGGCTTAAACACTTGCCCATATTTTTAAAAATGTAAGAGTTTGAACTTCAACCACCAAGTAGGATCTTCGAGATGCAACTACAAATCAACATGCATAGTATGTTTTATCACAGTAACCCTTCCAAGATGAATGAAATATATTTGACCTAATGAATTCTCCAACCACAAACAAGGGAAGTGGATTCTTCCCCTTCTATGAATGGTACTTACCAAGAGGATTATCATGTGCCTAAATGGACATCAACTCAAAAAACACCAACCATTAAGCATATACCCATAGTCACTGGTCCCTCAAGATTGATCAAATGAGGAACTATTAATCTATGCCCTTCTCTTAACTTCAACTTATTTTAGTAGCATTCTCAACTAACTTTAGGTCCTCCTAACTTCAAGGGTTGAGGGGCTCAATGGACATAAGGCCCTAAACAAACAAAAATCAAGGGGTAAAGGTAGTTTTAAGAAGACCCCTTATGAAAAGCCAAAAAAAAAGATTGTTCGTTTAATTATCTTTTATATTTTTCAATGTGTACAACTCATTTGCTCAAAATTTAGAAACTTGTGACCTTTGCAAAATACACATTAATTATATAGGTAATATATAGTTTGTGTTCCAAATATTAGATCTATTGGTAAAGTTAAATGGCTCACAAAAGACCTACCAAGGATCAAATCTTGTTGAATGCAAAACCCTAATGCTCTCAAGGGATGAAGGAGGGATCATGCCCTTGGCAGATTTGGTAGAATAGATACCTCTCAATCCTTGAAACTAAGTCAAAGGAGGTTAATTATTTGTGCAACCAAAGTAATTAATACCATGTGGTGAAAAAATATTTAGGATGTTTATCCTGCCAACAAAAATAATAGTTATTACACAAATATTGAATGAGTAAGGAAGGTCATCTTTATTTAGGCAACTATTTTTATGTACAATAATAAAGACCAATTTTAACACGTTGTATGCCTATATTCTAAAAAACCTTAAATAACAGTAATTTTCTTTTAAGATCCCTTGATAGAGTTGTCCACATGAAGTATCATTCACAATTATTTAAATTGAAATTCATCAATCTAGTGTTAAAAATGTATTATTGTCCTTGTATACACTTAAATGTTATCATCATTTGTTGTCAATTATGTACATTAGTTCATCTTAGCTAATTCCCTCTAACATAATCATATTGATTAATTAATTAGTCGATAGGCTATTTATTGTGGGCATAGCCCATCGGATTTGTCTCATGCCAGAATTCTCCCGCTGGCAAATAACTTTCAAGCAACTACAAAATCAACTTTCAAACAACGTGACCGGATTTGTCTCACACCAACAAATCAACTTTCAAGCAACTGTGTGATGACTGCCCTTTTTTTAAACTAAAAGAGGGGTAAAAATTTATTAAAACAAGAAGTACAATCGCAAGGCTTTAAACAACCCTATCAAACTCAACTAAGTTGTCCAGCTCATGAGACAAATCTAGGGGTAATTGACCCCTATCCATAATGTTCCAATTTTGCATATGATTAGAGGCCCACTTGGCCAAACAATCCGCAATAGCGTTCCATTCTCTAGGAATATGATTGAAAGTAACCGACTCCAAAGAAGCACAAATATTAAGAATTTGCTTAACAATCGAAGCTAAATGCCAACTAACATCTTTTAAATCCCGCCTATTCAACAAATTCACCACCACCTGGGAATCAGACTCACATATGATCCTTCTCCACCTAATCTGACAGCCACGCGTCATAGCATATAAAATGGAAAGAGCTTCCATTAAGTTGTTAGTATGAAGACCCTTGTAAACAGAAAAGATAAACTAAATAGTCCCAGAACTATGCCGACCAACCACCAATGCCAGCATGACCAAGATTTCCCTGAGAAGACCCATCCGTGTTGGTTTTCAACACTCCCTAAGAAGGAGGAGACCAACGTCCCTCCCTATTTATCTTTTAAAGAGGATGTCTACCACGACTTCTTATGAATTGTCCTTGTTGAGGAGGAAGATGAAGACAATTGCACCAAACAACATCTCGAGGATCCCCTGCTACCGTCAAATCACATTTTTCCATAATAGTTTCTCCCAAAGAATGAAGAATTTTCCACCACAAACGATGGGCCACCATCATCACATCTTGAAAAATCTTGTGATTCCTTTCCAACCATATGTGCCAAATAATAAAGGAGGGGCCAAGAGCCCAAGCAACTTGAAGAAAAGAAGAAGCAACAAGGGCCTTGCCCCACCGGTCTCAAAACTCAGCTAAAGATGAGACATGTCAATAGGACATGTTCCACACACCCCACCACAAGTGTCAAATCTCCCTAGCAAAGGAGCAGTGGAAGAAGAGATGTGAAACACTCTCCTCATAATTATGGCACAACACACACATTGAGGGGCCCTGAAAACCACACTTACACAAATTATCTCAAGTAAGACACCTATTGTGAACCACTAACCACATGAAGAAGTTACACTTGGGCCACCAAGACGAGTGCCATACTTGTTTCCACCAAGGGACCTCAATGTCTCCAAACATCTGCCTACCAAGCTACCCATATCTAGCAGAAACAAAGTACTTCCCAAACAAATCACTGTCAGCCCAAGCCAAAACATCTTGCCCCCCAAGGCATTACATTCATGAGAAGCAAGAATCTAAGCCAACTCACGCCTATCTACTTTAGACCCCCCTGGTGGCCAATCAAAAGAGTGCTTCCATTGAAAAGTAATAGTCGGCCCACAATGTTGAGCAACCTTATAATGTTCAACTATGTCCCAACCAATAGCATTAAAAATATCACACAAAGACTAGAGGTGAGGATAAGTAGAAAGGATAGGAGCGTGCCCATCCCAAGAATCCAACCAAAAAAGTGCCTGAGACCCCGAATGACAGATCCAAAAGAGCCCACTCTTAACCAACTGAGCCCCCACTTTTAGAGTATGTCAAATCATAGAACCCCTTCCCTCCAAAGGAAAGCGAGGAACATCAAAAGAATTGAAACCTTTAAGATACTTATGATTGAGAATACGGGCCCAAAGCTGATGTTGACTGATACACCAGCGCCAATAAAGCTTAGCAGCAAAAGCTTGCCCATTCAAAATAGTAAAGCGTAAATCAAGACCATCCTCTTTCTTCGGCCTACACACAGTTTCCCACTTAGCAAACAACAAGTTACCACTCCAAAGAAACTATCGTGAGAGTGCATCAAATTCCTAAAGGAAATACATAGGAGCAGCCTGAACAAAACACTTGTATATAGGAAGAGCCTCAATAGCAAACTTAAGAAGGGTCATTCTAGCAGCAATAGATAACCATCGATGAGTCCAATGAGTGACCTTCCTCTGCAACTTATCAAGCAACTTTTGCCGGGAGGACCTAGGTTGCCTACCCACAGTAAGAGGAATGCCCAAGTAGACAAAAAGAAGAGATCCAATCTGAAACCTTAAAATAGTCGCAATCTGCCTTTGAATAACCTGGGGAGTATTCGACAATATAAACCCAATGAACAGCGGCTGTGTCTAACTCCAAGCAATCTACAATATGAACCGTGACAAGAAATATTCCAAGCTAATGACTGAGGGTAATAGCCAATTGATTGCTGAAAAATCAACAACTCCAGATAATAGAGGACAATATTCAACAAGCAAATCGATTAATGCAACTAATCTGCCAGATTAATGAAACACAACCTCCTCGAACGTAACAGCGTTAAAAGAAAAGCAGCAACAATGAAAGAAGGCCGATCTCAATACGCTACCCCAGTCAAACAAGCGGATTCTTCAACAATGGAGCCAAGGACATGTAATTTCATTCCTGATGCACAGAACAAGATACAATTTCCAATACCATACATTTCAAGCAACAAAAAACACAGTCAAAAAATAACATCATGATGAGCATAAATTCCTGGATTTAAATTATGCAAACTTCACATTAGGGAGACCAATTCTTAACACAATAACATCAACATATCTACATTCAGCTGTAGCCAAGTACCAAAACACCGAGACTTCAAAACACACTGGATTGTTCCCTTCTTTGACACAAATCATTCCACATAACAGGCAGAAGCTTTTAAAACCCAAACAGGTGAATTACTCAAAATCGGCCTCTTTCCTCCAAAAAAACCGTCCTCCTCTATTTGCAGCCGCCCTTCTTCCCAGGACATCGATCCCTTTCTGTTCATCACTTTCTTTCCCCAAAAAAACGATTTGTTTTCTTTTCTTTTCTCACCAAAATCCCATCTTTCTTGCCTGCTAACTACATTGTAATTCTTCCCTTCTTACGCGGGCCTCTATTCTTTGTTTTGGGATGAGGTAAAATTTGTGCAGAATCTTAAGGTGAGTCACAATCCATGGTTTTAGTGAGTTTTTTTTTTTTTTGGAATCTATTCGCCACTGGATCATTTTTTTGTTGTGTTTTATTTCATTATAAAACAGTTCTGTTGTTATTTGTTAAGTGAAGGAATTGGTTCTGTGGAAATTTATCTCGTGCCAGGAAACACAACCTTCTAGCAGTCAACCCTGGAATCAAAATGTGTGCTATGAGAAAATTCAAATCTGCAGTGTAAAAATGAGAGCAAAATAGAAAAAGTACTTATAGACAAAAATGAAAAATAAATTGTGTGATTGAAGGCATCTTGAAAGGCATGTTAATGTTTTAGTAAAATTGACAATCAGATAGGGATTAGATTGCCTTTGTGTCTGGTTTGCAATTAATTGCAATTTTATTTAAATTGCTTTTATGTCTGGTTTTCTTCTCTTCTTCTTTTGCAGTTCTTTTTCTTGGACTGCTTCATTCTTTGTAACTCAGTTTCATTTAATACAAAAAAACATTGTAATTTTATTTACATTTTTTATTCTATTGCTGTAATCTACATTTTACATTCTGGAACAAATTGTCTCAAAAATCATGTCCGATGTTCCATAATTATGGGAACATGGACCACATTTCTATACTTGTACTAACTCCATTGTGAAGAGAACCAGAGGCAAGTTTCCTCATTTTACATTTTTATCTTACTAATAATTATTTTTCTAACTTTAATTGGTTGATACTACATCTAGCTTATGTGTTTTTAATTTAATTAACTTATAATTTCAACACTTGCTATAAAAGATAAAAAATGTAAAGCAAATAAAGATTTCACCACACTTAGAATAACATAGGATAATTCTTACAAAGAGTAGAAGCAATTGGCTACCTTGAACTTTTGAGGTCTACAATCTGCTATATGTTCACTCCTCTACTTTAATGGAATCTTTATTAACTCCTATACTTTAATGGGAGGCTATCTGAGGTCTAGAATATGCTATAAATGTCAGAATTTTTCTACAATAGACCATTGGTCAAGAGACATGGATTAATACATCTCTGAACAGGCCATAGGCTAACCCTAGGTACTGTCTACTATAACATGCAGGCCAAAGAGTTTAAAGAGGTCAGCAAAATCGAGATGAATAATATGCACAGTAGAACTAAAACACCATAAAATATATTGCACTGAAATATTGCTCTTACAAGTAAGACAGAGAAGTGTGTAGTGCAAGATGTTCAGTCTTCACTGTGCCTTCCCTAAATTTTATCAAGATATACCCTTCAAATAACATCAAACATACCTGCCCCATCAATGCAAGCAAAAATTTTCAACCCCTTCATGAAATACTATTCAAAATCATATAAAATAATTTATAAAATACAATCGGCGTAACTATTGCACCTTCTTTCGATGCAAGTGCTAATTAATTGTATCTTATCATCACATTTCATTAGCTAATTATCATTAATTAATTTTTATTTTTTTTAATTAATTTATCAACTAATTAATTCTCATCTTTATCCACTATATATCAAATCACAATTTATTATTAGTTAATTAATAAATTTCCATAAATAAACTTACAAATTCATTTTCATTCACATATCATTTCAAAAGGCAAGAGCAACCTCTTCCACTCATCAACTTTTAAATTACTTGATTTGCACATGCACATTCCTAAATAGAATAAATTAAACAAATTAAAGGTAGCACAAATCTTTTAAATCAAAAAATCAAGAAAAGTAATTCAAGTTTCTATATCCGATATACCCTAACCATTCTGAATTTGGTGGGATGCAGGATGCGGATGGCTTCGCTCACACCGTAGCAAGTAAAACTCGCGTCTTCAACTCTTGCTTGTGCCTGTCCCTGTCCCCTTTGGCTGCGTTCGGGCGTTTGGAGTTTTTTCCTATTTTTTTCCTTTTCGGCTGGTGTTTGTTGTAGTGTGTGGAGTGGTGCGGTGGTTTGGGCAGGTGACGGGTTGGTGGGAGGTCGTACGGCGAGGGGGAAGTGGGTGGTGGAAGCGGTGGGGTAAGGGTTGGCTGGAACCCGTGTGAGCTGGGTGTAGGGGTTTGGCATGGGGCTATGCCAGTGGCTTCCAAAAGCGTAGTTATTGCTGGGTCGAAGCCATCTCAAAATTTTTCTGAAGCTATGCATGCACCAAAATTGGATTCATCTTTTGTGGGTGAGAGCTCTAAGCTCAAGAAAGTGAATGGATGCCTGCCGCGGAGTTAAGATCGACCTATTCTGGTTATCTCTCTTGAATCTGTTTAGGAGGATATCACTTATTGGAGCCAACATGTTTTGATCTCTTGGGTATTCGAGTTCCTCTCTCGGCGTTAGAATCTTGGATCCGTCGAACTTGGCAAGTTGAGGGGGATTTCGATTTATTGGTGGCTGCAAATGGCTATTTCATGGTCAATTTTTCTTGCATCTCGGATCGTAATCGTGTTTTTGAGGGGGGGCCATATTTTTACAATCATGTTGGCTTGTTCATTAAGCCCTGGCATGGTGGTTTTAATGCGACAGAAGATCTTCCTACACGGGTTCCTATTTGGGTCCGTCTTCCATGGCTGCCGTTGGAGTTTTGGAGGGAGGATATTCTGCTTCGGATTGCTGCTCTGTTGGGGAAACCGGTCGCCATTGCTCAAAATACTTTGGATAAAAAGGTATTCTCTTATGCTCCCATCTGCGTTGAAATTGATTTAAATAACCCTTTGTCGGATTCTTTGGAAATTTGTATTGGCTCTGCCTCGTAGATTCAACCGCTTGATTATGAGTCCCTTCATTTTCATTGCCGCTTTTGTCACAAGTATGGACACCTTCAGCACCAGTGTCCTCGGGTACCCAAAGCTGCAGGGGTGTCTTCTTCTCCTTCTTCTGGGCCTTCGGTGGAGAAAGGGGAAAAAGGGAAGGCATCTGTGGGTGAGGGTGGGCCTGATAAGGATGGCTTTATCCCTGTTAAGCAGAGAAATAAAGGGAGGGGTCACAAGCGGTCCTATAAGGATAGTCAGAGTGACCAGGGTTTCAATCGGTTTGAGGTCCTGGATAATTAGGCTTTGGAGGAAGGTATTCCTATTGAGCTTTCTTCTAGGGCCACTGGTATGGATGTTGGGTTGGATACAGGGCTGGAGAAAGCAATTGTTGTTCAGAATATTGCTCTGGCATTGAAGCAGGGGAGTTCGGAGCCTCCTAGGGCCTCTGTAGATGTGCAGGATGATATTGTTTTAGTAGATTTAGCTAAAGCAATGTTTTCTTCAGGTAAAGGTCGAGGATCGTCTCCTGCTTGCAACGCCCTCTCAAGAAGGGGCATTTTGAATTTTCTTCGAAAGTTGGTCGTAAGAAGGATGCAGACAAGATTAAATCTACTGGGGATCTATTGGTAGAATCTGGTGCTATTAAGACCCTTGAGGCCCACTTCTCTCAACCTTCCTCATGATTATTCTCTCATGGAATGCAAGGGGGTTGAATAGCACCTCCCGTCAAAAGGCTATTCAAGATTTGATTGTTGTTCATTCTCCTGATATCTTTTGTGTTCAGGAAACTAAGCTTCAGGTGGACCTCATGCTTCATCATGCCCCTCGTATTTGGTTTTCTGGCCAGTGTCAGTGTATTGGGTCTAGGGGAACCTCTGGGGGTCTGGCTCTTTTCTGGGATCCTCGTAAGATTGTTCCTCGTTGGTGGATTTCCAGCCAGTCTGCTATTTCTATGCTGGCTTCGGTTTTGGAATGTGGTGAGACTATTTTGGTTAGTAATGTTTATGCTCCAATTGATATTCGTGGTAAAACCCAGCTTTGGGCTCATATCAGGTATGTTAGGTCCTGCGCTCCCTTTTTGCCTTGGATCTTAGCTGGTGACTTCAATGTTGTGTTGAGCTTGGAGGAGAAAAGGGGTGGGCTGCCTAGGCTTGGTCCTGCTTCAAATCTGTTTCGGACTAATGTGGACTCTCTAGCTCTAATGGATGTAAAACCCTCTAATGGAATTTTCACTTGGAATAATAGACGGAGTGGGCCTGAAGCGATTGCCCAGTGGCTTGATCGTTTCCTTGTCTCTTGCTCTTGGGTCAGAGGTAGCTTGGTCATTTGCTCTAAGAATCTTGACTAGCGTGGCTCTGATCATTGGCCAATTAAGTTTTCAACTTCAACTTTTCCAAATCCTAAGAATCCACCTTTCAAATTCCAGCTTATGTGGTTGTGTGATCCGTCTTTGGGTGATCTTGTGGCTCAATGGTGGCGGGATGGCACCCCTGCATATGGTACAACTATGTATTCTTTGGTTAAGAAGTTGCAATTTGTTAAGTTTCATCTTAAGCGATGGAATAGGTTGAGTTTTGGTAATTTTCGGGCTAGGAAAAGAGAAGCGTTGGACCACCTTGCTATGATTACCTGCCAGATTCAAGATTTGGGCTTCTCAGAGGCTCTTGGGCGTGTTGAATCCCAGGCTCTTAAATTGGTGGAAGAGTGGGAGCTTTGTGAAGAGATTTTCTGGAAACAAAAGGATAGGATTGATTGGCTTCAAGAGGGTGATAGGAATACAAATTTTTTCCATCATTCAGTGCAAGCTCATCGAAATAAGTGCTTTATTTCTTCTCTTGTTAACTCTGAGGGTATTTCAATCTCTGCACAACATGCTCTATCTAGAGAGGCTCGTCAGTTCTACTCTAATCTATTCACTGAGGATTCTTTACCTGTTGAGGCTGAAGAAAATAGAGTCCTTGCTTGTATTCCCTCTTTAATTTCTAATGAGTTGAATGATTCGCTTATTCGCCCGGTGACTTTGTCAGAAGTGGAGGAGGTGGTGTTTGGGATGAACAAAGGGAAAGCTCCTGGCCCTGATGGGTTCCCAGTTGAGTTTTTCCAGGAGTTTTGGGATATTGTGAAGCTGGATTTGTTGGAGGTTGTTCGGGAGTCTCTTCATAGTAAGCAGATGCTTTGGGCCCTGAATGCTACTTTTTCTGGTTCTCATTCCTAAGAAGGAAGGTGCAAATAAACTTGATCTCTTTAGACCTATTGCGCTTTGTAACGTGTTGTTTAAGATTATTATGAAGTTGATTGCTGAGAGGCTCAAATCTTGTTTGCCGATGATCATTTCTGAGGAGCAACGCAGCTTTGTGGCTAGTCGTCAAATTCTGGATGGGGTGGTGATTGCGTCTGAAGCCATTCATTCCATGGCTACCTCTTAGGATAGGTCTATGTTTATCAAGTTGGATATGGCCAAAGCCTATGATAGAGTTAAATGGAGTTTTCTTCAGAAGATTCTGCTGGCCTTTGGTTTTTCCTCTGATTGGGTGAGCTGGATTTTGAGTTGTGTGACTTCTTCCTCCTTTTTGGTTATTGTGAATGGGGAACCTTCTGAGCTTTTTGGGGCTTCTAGGGGCCTTCGTCAGGGGGATCCGCTCTCTCCTTATTTGTTTATTATTTTGGCTGAGGGGCTTGGCCGACTTCTTAAATCTCAGGTTTCACATGGCTTGATTCATGGTTGGCGGTGGGGGATGGGCTTGCCTACGCTTTCTCATCTCCAATTTGTGGATGATACCTCTCTTATGGGACTGGCTCGTATTAGGGAGGCTGATTCCTTCAGGAAAACTTTGGACATCTACCTTGCGGCTTCGGGCCAGAGAGTCAATGAGCAAAAGTCTTCTATATTCTTCTTTAATACTCCTCAAGCTATCCAGCGTCAGATTGCTGCTATTCTGCGGTTTCAAATTGGGACTCTTCCCTTTGTCTACTTGGGTATTCCTCTTGCTGTTGGTCGTCAGCCCAGATCCTCCTGGCAGCAATTGCTTGATAAGCTTAGGCGGAAGGTTACTCATTGGACTCATCGTTGGTTGTCTTCTGCTGCTAGAGTGACTCTTCTCAAGTCTGTTATCCAGGCCCTTCCCATCTACAGGTGCTTAGTTCAAGCGGCTCCTATGTATTTCCTTAAGGAATTTGATGCTCTTTCTCGTCAATTTCTTTGGAGCGGTAATTTGTTGTCTTCAAAATGGAGCCTTGTTAAGTGGGAATCGGTGTGTAGACCAAAGCAGGAGGGTGGTCTTGGTTTACGCTCTGCTATTTTGAATGGGAAAGCTCTTGCTGCCAAGCTTTACTGGCGCTGGTGCACCCATCAGCACCAGTTATGGGCTCGTATTCTCAACCATAAATATCTTCAGGGTGTTGCTTCTTTTGAGGTCCCTCGCTATCCTCTGGAAGGGAGTGGTTCTATGATTTGGCATACTTTGAAAGTGGGGGCGCAGTTGATTAAGGATGCTTTTTTTTGGATCTATCATTCGGGGTCACAGGCTCTGTTTTGGTTAGATTCTTGGGATGGTCACCCTCCTATTCTCTCTTCTTTTCCTCATCTTCAGCCTCTTTCTGAGGTTTTTAGTGCGGGTGGCTGGGATACTGTGGAGCATTATAAGGTGGCGCAACATGATGGTTTGGTTCTTCGTTTTCGTTGGAAGCATCCTTCTGAGTGGCCACCAGGAGGGTCTGAGGGGGATAGGCGTGAGCTTTCCCAACTTCTGGCTTCCCGTGCTTGTAATTCTTTAAGAGGACCTGATGTCTTGGCTTGGGATGGTTCTGACTTGTCTGGAAAGTACTTTGTGGTTGCCGGTTATAAGCAGATTGGTAGGCAGTTGTTTGGGGACATTGAGGTCCCTTGGTGGAAGCAAGTTTGGCACAAGTTGTCATGGCCCAAGTGCAACTTCTTTATGTGGTTAGTGGCTAAAATCGGTGTCTTACTTGGGATAATTTATGTAAGCGTGGTTTCCAAGGCCCCTCTATGTGTGTTTTGTGTCATAGCTGTGAAGAGAGTGTCTCCCATATCTTCTTCCAATGTTCCTATGCTAGGGAGATTTGGCACTTCTGGTGGGGGGTGTGGAATATGGCCTGCTGGCATGCTTCCTCTTTGGTGGAATTTGGGGAATGGTGGGGCAGGGCCCCTGTTTCTACCTCCTTTCTTCAAGCTGCTTGGGCTCTTGGGCCTTCCTTTATTATCTGGAACCTATGGTTGGAGAGGAATAGGCGGATCTTTCAGGATTCGAGGTTGATGGCTCCTCACCTTTGGAGGAAAATTTTACACTCCTTAGGAGAAACTATTGCGGCTAAGTGTGATATGACTATGCTGGTGGACCCTCGGGATGTTGGTTGTTGTAATCGTCTTCATCTTCCTCCTCCGCAACGACAACTCATGCGCAACAGATGCAGGCATCCTACCCCGAAGGTGAATAGGGAGGGAAGATGGACCCCTCCTCCCTTTGGAGTCCTAAAAATCAACTCGGATGGCTCTTCTCGTGGAAATCCTGGTCATGCTGGCATTGGGGGTGTGGGCCGTGATAGCTCAGGAGATGTTCAGTTTATTTTCTCTGTGTATAAGGGTCTTCATACGAATAATCTTATGGAGGCTCAGGCCATTTTATTGGCTGTGGAGCAGGGCAGTCAGTTGGGATGGCGAAGGATCATATGTGAGTCTGACTCCCAGGTTGTGGTGAACTTACTGAAAAGGCGGTATATGGATAATGTGAGCTGGCAGTTGGCTTTGATTGTTGAACAAATTCTCACCCTCTGTGCTTCTCTTGAGTATATTACTTTCAATCATATTCCTCGTGAATGGAATGGTGTTGCTGATTGCTTGGCTAAATGGGTTTCTGATCATATGCATGATTGGAATTTGGTGGATCGGGGCCAACTACCCCCGGATTTGTCTCATCAATTGGATCACTTGGTTGAACTTGATAGGGCCATTTAATGCCCTTGCTTTGTAACGTTTCCTTGATTTAATAAAAATTTTACCCCCTTTATGTTAAAGTTGCTATATCGGGTGAATCGATCTCAATCATTCTTCTAATCCAAAAACCTATAAATTCACCTCTTCTCCTCAATTTAACATATGGACAAATTTACAAGTCATGATGTTACAAAAATCTTGCACAAATGCCTAAGCATCCACACTCCATCATGATACGAGCAAATAAACTTCAACACTCTTGAGATTTGAATGGTTTTAGAATAATATATTTTAATTATTATTTTAATTAACTCTGAAAATGTCTTTGTGTCTAAAGATGTACGTCCATATGAAGCTAGACTAGGAACCAAGAATGAAGATAACTCAATTAGCAATATGTTTTCTCATTATTGAAGTTGAAACACACCTTCAATTCCCTCTTTATATTGATGGGATTGGATAGTTTTGACACAATCCATTTTTCAATTGCAAGTTTGACCTTATTAAAAAAATAATATTCTAACAAATTCATAAAATGGATGAGCTTCTAATGTTTTCCCTATTTTGGTTGAGGCCTCAAAAGTATTGAATTCCTAGAAATGATGTATAATATGGGTCTTATAGTGGTTGATTTTAGCTTCAATGATAATTTTATGTTGATATTATACAAGTAAACGCATTGAATGTTCAATGGTTGTACTCTCTAGGAACATATATACAATCACCAAGAATGGTTCTTCACATTGAAGCAAGGGAACCATGAATATACTATCAAATCCTTACCTCCAACACAATTTTAATATGGTCTATTAATCTCAAGTGAATGCAATTTTGAATAAGAGAAAATTTGTATTTACATCCCACTTGTATTGTATGTGTGTGGATTCTTCTAGAGAGATTTGAGAGTTACTTTTCAAGTATAAGGTATTTTTCCAAGATCTACCAAAGATAATGATTTGTCTTCCTACCACATTCTGCTTGACTTCCTAATGGGGTAATGATTGCCTTCCGAATGCTTTATTTATTCTTCCCATGAAATGAGATGACAAAAACAAAAATTACAAGACGGAAACCCAAAAAGAAAAATTAACAATGCCACAGGTTACAGAGGACTCACTCTGGGCACGGAATTCAGACCCTGGACTCATCCAGGTGCATCCTGCCCAAATCCAAGGCCAAAAGTACATGCCCTGCCTGCATCCACAGTGGACACGACCAAAAATGAAACAGACCCAGATCTGGGGGGTTTTCTGAGAGAACTGGTAACTTGACTTGAGCAACATCATGGGAGAAAATGCGACAAATAACTAACTACGAGCAAGAACCACCTAATTGGCACAAAATCTTGTATGAAAATCATGGCCTCATAAGATTCATATTCTTCTTCTGATAGTGAACCAAAAATTGTTTTATAAAGAAAGAATTGGTACAACTTGACACTGTCAAACAAAATAATGCATAGTAAGCTTTTTAGTCGACATTAGACATGGGAGGGGGAAAATGTTTCAAAAAACAGGTATGAATAATAAGCAACTACATGGCACAAAATCTTGTATGAAAATAATGGCTTTACAGCATTCATATGCGACCCCTGATAGCAAACCCAGACAAAAGGGCAACATAGAGGTGTTTGAAAGGCTCCTTACATGAAACATTGACCATTCTCATTGTAACAGAGAACACCTTTAAAAAGTAAAAACCATTAACACCACTCTAGATTGCACAAGCAATGGCCTGGAAATAGCACAGATGCCCTGTAAATATGCAACCTTAAATAATTTATTTATTTTAAATTACCACGTTAATTATAATACAGACAAATACAATTTTTGTAACTCCTATAAAAGATAAATATGATAAAACTTCATTTACAATACTGAGCATTCCAAATTTTGGTATACTCCAGCATAAAGTGGCAAACATATTTACCAATTATGTTTATACCTTTGGTTACAGAACAGTAATACATCTCCAGTAACCTCACTTGAGAAAAGAAATACTTGAGCATTGTTATAACCATAATTTGGATTTGCTATTAAGACATAAAAGCTGATTATACATTACCAACCTACCAGCCTATACAAGAGTGAGCTGTAATAGAAGGCCCAAGTAGCGACACCAGAGCCAGCCATAAACATAGGGTTTATGGCAACCAATAGCAATACACTCAGTTAACACCATGGACAGTGACAGACAACATCATCTGCTTCTCTTATACTTGAATGGTATCTTAAAATATCCATGTTTGTCCCTACTGAATACACCAGCAATTGTAATCTTTCTGCTAAGGTATACAATGACAAAGATTTACAGGTGCCACAAAAAATTGCACATGCAACTTGAAGAAGACCAAGGAAAGCCATTCTCCCAAGGTCATCTAAACTTTAACGCATATCCTACAAGGTAGACTTCATCTGCAACAAACAGAAACATTAAAAAGACCAGTAGCCTTGTTTCATATTAAATGTCTTACCAGAGAATGCTTGTAAATAAAGGATTGTGGTAGACCTTAATACCAGTGCTTAGTGTCATCTGTACCCCTTTTTGATCTCCTTTTGTTACTGGCAGAGGCTTTAGAACTGCTGCCTTTAGCTCCAGCTAGTGTATTATTTACATCAGATAAACCATTCTCCAAAGCTTGAACCAGATTCTCAAAATAATTACGGGTTACACTGCAACAATAAAAACACCTTAAGGACAATGAAGATACACTAAAAAGAGGTAAACATACGCAAAACTAAATTTGGAATTGGAAAATACCTGGTAAGACCTGCAAGCTTTGTGCGGAAGTCATTAAAATCTTTTACAGCAGTTTCGCCCTCAATATAACCTTGCAATTCTTTCTCAGCACACTGATGAAGTCGTTCTAAACCAGATTCGGCTTCACCTGAAAAGAAAGGTGCAGAACACTATCTTGCCTTAGAGACCACGTTAATTGCTACAGGCTACTGTCATATACTGCTTAATAGCAAGCATTGTTCACTCACGGAAGTAACTTGACCAATTGATACAGAATAAACGAGAATAGAAAACAGCAGTAATAAACATATCAACTACTCACGAATGCACATGCACAGAATAAAGTTGTATCCTCATTCATTGAATAGGCAATAAGTACAATATCCAGAAAGTCTGTACTGTCCCCGACTACAAGTAAATTACGACATATATAGTTGCCAACGTTGGTTGAGGACACCAACTGTCGGTAACTACCCGGTACAACCAATCCATGGTCGGGGACTAATTCCCGATACAACACATTAATTACCATTTGCTGCACAATATTATTTTTTTATTTATATTCTTGCCCGACTAACAAATTAGTTTCGGCCAACTACAAGCATACCTTGCAAGTACTCGAAGAATTGCCTTCTAGCATACTCAAGTTCTGGAAGATAATACCCATATGCATACGTCCATTTCAGCACACGCCGACATTCAACTATCTGCAATTGCAAAGAAGAGACTACAATAAATCAATACAATTGATGAAGCCTGAAACAAAACTTATGCATATCTATCATTAATTAATTAGTGTATGCTATAGAATTATAAGTTCTAATCCAGTTCCAAAAGAAATTCTATGTGCATATTTCACTAATTCTTACCCACACAATTTGCTTATGTTTCACTAATTCTCTCAACTCATAAATTGTATAAGTTTACATTTAAAAAAAATCAACATTCCAATTCAGTTTCTGAAACAACAGTAATTCCTTATATGATGTAAAAGAGCTCACCCAAAACATATTACATAGGAATGTATCTCAAGTATCAAAGAAAATATGGATCTTCTGTTTCCAATATTGCTAATATCAAAATCTCCTCAATGATTTTGTTTTGCATACTTACATGAAATATCAAATTACAAACTAACGAGGGCAATTAAATCAATTCCTGAAGTTCTACCCCTTTCTGTCTACCATCTTTCCCAGAATTGAGCATGGTACAAGACTTTACTTGTTCTAGCCAACCACAACACTTCAATTCTAACATTTAGTCATCCCAGAAAGAGGCTTCATTGCACAGCATAATTCCAAGCCCATCCAGCAGACATTAGCTGGAAGGGCAGCTCGATAATTTTTATCTTCCATGGTTATTCTTCAATGATTTTGGAGCTCAGTGTTAATCTTGTCAACAGTAAGATAATCCATGCGCATGGCAAACTTACAACAAGCATCTCTCTTTATAAGATAGCTCATACTAAAGAACAAATCCAACAGTGCAAGAACGTCATCTATTTCTTGGATATGGCAATGCCAAAATTCTCAAGTTATTGAGGGCAACCTTCTAATTGTACTAAAGATGTCTGTATCTAACTCATTAGAACATGTTGAAACGTTTTACCGAAACTGAAAGGTTAACTACAAAACTTGTTAAGCAAGTAATAATATTACAACAAACTATTATTGAATATGTTCAAAAGATTCAGAGAAACAGCCATGCCCTAAAATTTTTCTGAGAATGCAAGCCATTAAATTCCTATCTTCTCACAGCAAGGGATTTTCCATATATTGAGAACCATTAATAGAAAAATCTTGTATTATTTGATTTAATTTGAAGTTCTTGGATCATTTTCAATATCTCTTGTCAAGCATCTACCATTGGTGCAGGAGAATATACATTGTGAGGGAGCTTAAGTATTTTTTTTAATAGATTCTCACAGTGAGACTAAAATCCTAACTGAAATATCCTCTTTCTTGATCGCAAATAATTTTTTACAACAATAATAATTACAGGGGGTGCCATAAACACAAAAACGTTTGTACATCACCATCATTATTAGCATACTCATTATATATTGCCTAAATTTTCCAAAAAGAATCAACTCACATAGCAAGATATGCTACGGCTTAGACAATCAATTGTGTCTGGTTGTGGACAGTGATCTAATTTAACCCTTTCTATCTTTAGGTTTATAATTATAATGTAAGTTTGCTGCCACCACACTCATCTCCATCATTTGCTTCATTTGTGTAGCTTCTCCATCAACTTATTTTAAGTCACTCACATTGATTTTTTCCCTGTGCTTTTGTTTGTAGTTGCTTTGGCAGCTCCATTGTGCATTCTGTAGAATGCAGACGTCTCTCTGTCTGCCATTGAAAATGAGAAGCATACAAACATATAGAGATATGCCTTACAATAGCATGGTTACAGACCATAGCCTGAGATGTATTTTCAACATTGTGGACAATGTCCTACTCTTTGCTTATATTAAGGATATCCTGCACAAAAAAGGTCTGAGAAATTCTCGGGTGTGCCACACATGGGCATCCATCACAGATGATTTTGTTGTGAAGCTAGGCAATAGAGTTACAGACATGGCAGCTAGAGATTGGATTCTTGATTAGAGTTTCCTAGAAAATGAAATCTATATCTTGTGGAGCACTCTAACAAAGGTCCTCAAAAATTGGAATAAAGGAAATTTTCTTTCCCCCAAATGGAAGGGATGGGAGGCAGCAAGTGCACTCTGCTGGTGCTGGAGAAAAGGCAGGCAGATTTGGCATTATACTGCCAGGTCTTAGCTCTGTCTGTAGACAATTGCCAGGTCATCCTTCGTAATGATTGCTTGGAGCTCTCCAGTCTTTGCAACCTTCCGGCATCTCCCTGGTCTTTCTAGGATGGTTCTCTCCCTGTTCCTTCTAATTTAACTTTTGTAGTAGCTTATGCTTCTTAATATTTTGTAGTTGCTTATGTTTGTGTTCCCAGCCTGGCTGTGGTTTCTGTTTTAATTATGGTTTCCTAGTTTGACTTCTTGGATTTTGTGGCTTTAGGCCTGTATGTAATTGTTTTAATTTTATATCTTTCAGCATAGGTCCCCTATAGAACCCACCATTAACCTATTCAAAAAAAAAATTAAAGGGAGTCCTATAAACATACAAAAGCTTTAGGTGTAGAGTTTAACACTGTCTGCATTGTCATTATTATCATTAATCATTATAGTTGCACTATATGTTCAATAAGAATCAATTCACATGGCAAGATATAATACAGCTTTGATAATCAATTGTATCTGGCTATGGATGCTCTTCTAGTTTAATTCTTTCTTCTAATTCCTTTTTTTTCCTTTAATTCTTTGACTTAGTCTTTTTCTAATCTCATTTAAGCTATTGCATCTTAATTTCAGAATCTTCTCGGGGAAACAGGTCATCTGATAATAATAACTCATTGCCACAAAACTACTACTTTTCTCTTAATTAGTATTAAACAATTTCATCATTTTATCATGGGTCTGAGTCTCATTAACAATAACTATTTGATGGCATCCTACCACCTCACAAATCAGTGCTTGATTAGATGCTAAGTTACTGAATCAGAATCGGAATTGGAATCGGAATCATGTGTACGGTACACAGGTACGGAAAAAATTTCTTTGGGGTTGGGTACATTTTGGGTACATCCATACACAAACATATAAAAATCATAAATATATGCATATTTGTAGCCTAAAAACACAAATTAAGCTCAAAATATCACACATATCAAGCGTATGTTAAACAAAACTAGTATACATAGTACAAATTTAAACTATAATATACTAATTCGATATCAAGTTGCCAAACTTAAATTCAAAATATCTAATTTTAAAATCATAGATTCAAAATTTTTAATTTTTAATATTAAATTTACATTATGACAAAACTTTAATAATATATAATTCATATATTTGTAAATATATAAATTTATATTAGACTTTATTTCGATGTAAAGATTAGAAAACAACATATAAATATTAAAAATTAAAAAACTGTCTATAAATATTACCATATCAAATTCGAATATTGAAAACAGATTTTGCAGCATGGCAGAGAGTCTGTAGTCAGCATTTACAGATGACTATAAAAAATCCACCTTAGGTGTGCACCCCTATTTAGTATGGTATATATGAGTTTGCACTCAGTTCTGTCCTAAGAAAATCATGGGCAAGGGTTTCGCCTATCACAAAACTAAAAACATACATTCAAAAATTCACTGACATTGACCTGGATTCAAGTTAAAATTGGTACCCAAAGAAACCCCAACCCTGCCCGATTCCACAGGTGTGTCCGGTTGCTACCCAATTCAGGTATGACTCGTACCTAGAAACAGGGTTAAATTTAGACAACTTGGTAATGTAGATTAGATGATTAGATGCTGCCTATCCTTAAACGTGAATATGATCCAAATGCAATTTGAAATGCCCCCAAGTCCATTCTCATAGCCTAAAGTAACGCCAGCATATTCTCATGGTTCGTACAACTTCATAGTACTTATGAACACACTTCTGGGGTTTGTGGTATCTCCAAGATCATTAATCAACACATTCACTTCTCTCACCATCCAATACAGAACTGACTACTGTTGAGAATATGCAAGGTGAAAACAACATGTAAATTCATAATCATGATATCTGATAGGACATTTACAGAGATGGATGACTGGGGATCTGTTCCATAACTATTGTTCAAGGAGTCAAGAGGGTAGCAGTGTGTCTGGAAGGAGCTGAGAGAGGCAGAGAAAGCTCTCATATTAAGCACATGTACTTTTGTAAATAATACATATTGAGAAAGCAATTTGCGGCGTTCAAACTGGAAGCTGGAATTTTCCTGTTGTTGGATCTCTTTTTACTGTAATTTGTGATTGAATGAATAGAGCTTACATTGAATGAAGCATAATAATCATAATCCATATATAAGTAATTTAAAATCTGTGTTGATTAGTCATAGATGAGCTACATAAAACTATTGCGCATCAGATTCATATACTTGTTAAGAAATAAAAAAATATCAGATGTCTCACATAGCTGAAATGTGCTCAAATTGATGGCTCTCATTACATCTTTGAATGCATCTTACAATAGAAGGATTCAATGTAATCAAGACAGTGCTTTCTGCTTTGCCTTAACAAATCAGAAGAGGAATATTTGACCAAATCTATGCTAAAACAACTTCCTCAGCACCTGAAAGGCAAGCATATTCTACTACATTTAACTGACAACATACAACTCTAATTGGTGGGACTATAACTAATCCAAATGCAATATACCATCAAGAATAAAATAACCATATTTAATTACCTGTAACCATGCATCAGTCACAAACTTTAGCTGTGAAACAGGTTGACACTGCTTGTCACTCAACTTTTCAATCTGCATATTCCACAGCAATAACATAAACATTAAGAAACATTGTGGACGGTAAGAAGTGACATCACCAACAACATTTCCAATGTTCAATTTCTCTCCAACTTCCATGAAAGTGTGCCACCATATGTAAAAATTTTTCCAGTTTGAGATACCCAGTAAAAAATTAAAGTTTTGGTTTCTGAACTTTACATCCAAGTTGTTTATGTTGGCAAAATGTAAAATTTTTAAAATAGAAGTACTAAACAAAGCAACAATGAGGTAAGAATAACAAATCACCCACATGCATAGATGATGAAAACATGTGTAAACATAAAATCACATATAAATATATATTTGCTCCAGAGATAACAGTCCAACTTCTCCTTGGAAATCCTCTATAATAAACATTCTAAATCCTTAGTACAACAAGCATAGATATCTTAAATACACCTATCTACAAAATGCCAAGAGATATCAGTAAATATAGTATAAAGAGTTATTTTATTTTACTTTAGAACTATTTTATTTTATTGACATGCATAGACACATTTTTCTTTTTATTTAGGAATTATCTACATTGTTCATTTTATTTTTATTTGAAACATTATTTTTTGGTAATACAATTGTTTAAATTTTGTATGTAATGTTACATTTTACTTTTAGAAAAGCAGCCATTAATTATTTTGGTAACTATTTTATTTTGTTTTTTATTTTGTTTTTACTTACAATTGCAGTAAATATTATATACTTTTATGTTCAGTTTTAATAGTTTCACATTAACATATATTTTAAAGTTTTCATGTCTTTATATTTAAAAAAAAAAGTTAAGCTCTAAATAAATACACTATTAGTTTTTTCTAAATATATATCAGCTGTGTTTTGGTTTTTATGTACATAGTCACGGCATGAGACTCCATACCCTGCTGCCATTGTATAACACCTCACAGCATAATAACAAGGGATTATATGCCCATACATATTGAAACTCATATGACATTTCAAGTGCAGCAAATAAAAACAAGAAAACCTTGAAGAGTTATAACAGCCACAAAATACAGTGAATAACGTTTGTCGGGCCCTACAAGTAAACTTTAAGTTAAAGAAAGAAGGTATTCTTTATTAACTTAACATGGTAGTGACATTGACAAATAGAAAAGAAATCAACAGAGTAGGCAGAGTATATGACAAAAACACAAGAAGTGGTAATTATACAACTAGCATCCATGACCTCACACATATCAAAGACATCTATGATGGATCCAAATTACAGACAGATGTCTCAATACAAGTAACAACATGTTGATGCCCATATAGCTTATCCAAAATAGATTATTTCATTGGGCATCCATAACCAGTAACTAGATCTTGGAGAGGACAACTGCCAGAGATGGGCAAAGGGAACTAATTGGGCTTGTCATCCTTAATAAACCCAACCATACAAGCACCATTCATTTAAGTAAGAAAGTAGCATATGTCCCTTGTTATTTTCTGTAGGTTTTCCAGAGCCCCAAATCTAACACTGGTACTGCATCATGAGCATGTGCAATGTTCGCAAAAGGTACCCACCACATATAGTAGTAACCCAGACTTGAAGGAGAGTCCCACAAAAAGATAGGTGGCAGGGTGGAAATGAAGCAATCATACACTTATGTGACAATCTGAGTCAACAGCACTGAAGTTAGACCTAGAATCAAGTGCATAGGATACCTCTAATTTTGAGTAGCTACACTGTATCCTCTAAAATATGAGTTCTCTTAGACAGAAACAAATTAACACAAATCAATAAAAAGCTTCCAAGTTACTTTAGAAAGGAACAAGATAAACTCATTATTTGTTCACTCAAGAAACTAATGACATCCAATGTATAACTGATTTACTCTGGTGATCCAACATTTCTACTTACATGAAAATGAAATGCAAATTGAGAATGTGGATATTTTCAGCTATTAAAAGTATCTCCAATTATATACAAAATCATATTTTTAGGACTCGGACTTGGACTCGACTTGGCAGCCCAAAATTTTGACTCAAACTCAGGACTTGGCACAGACTCAGCCAAGAAAAAACCCTCATAATTACACAATAAAAAGAAATAAATGCATTTAGAGAATATAAAAGTCTAATTTGACCATCAGTTTGTAAAGATTCAAACATTACACGTCATATGATCCTCAAACTCTCAAAATTTGAAATTTCAGCCACTATGTCTGTTATGTTCAGGTGCTAGAACACTCTGAGCTCAAGACTCAGGAGTTTGAGCCTAAGATTTGAGAGTTTTGGAGCAGGACTCGGCTGAGTACTCTCCAAGACTTGACCAGACTTGGCGTGGTAGTCTGGTTGACTCGACTTGAACAGCTCAAAGACTCGGGAGTTTGGAGAGTCTTATAGAGTACTCGAAGGGTCTTCAAACTAGCAAAATAAACCAAAGTTGCATGTACATGGATACAGATATAGATATGGATACGGTATCGGATATGGATACGGTATTGGATATGGATACGGCCCTTCTTAAAACCCCCCAATATGGATATGGCTGGATACAACATTCATAAAAAACACATGCACATATATTTAACACAATTTTCTAAGTTATTAGAGAAGATTTTGATTACTTTAGAAGCAAATAAATAAAATATAAATTAAAATAATATTAGAATTTAAATATGAATAATTAAGTAAAGAATAAACAATTAAATATATATTAATAAATTTGATTTATATTTAAAGAATAAATTTTAACTTTTTAAAAAATCTCTAATATTTAAAGTTAAACAACATAATATATATACAAAATTATAAACAATTAACTTTTTTAAATCTATAATATATATAGTATACACAAAATAGTAAGAGTTGCACTAGAAGAAGACCCATTGCTGAAATACAAAACATGTTTCATTTGTCTTCCTCATTTGGTGTAAGTTGAGATTATACAAAACAAAACAAAACAAAATTGTACAATTGAAGTTTTTTAAGACTAAGTTTAGGAAGATTTATTTTAGATTTTTTGAATATCAAGTCACACAGTATCCGGCACAGCTGGAAAATCAGGGTTTTTTGGATACACGTGGGTGTTAGGAATTGCAAGCAGAAGATATCAATTAAATGCAGATAAAGATTAAACAAAGGAATGAAAAACACAGAAATAATAACGAGAGATAATTTTAATGTGGTTCACCCAAACTCAGGCATCCACCAACAGAGAGTCCAATATTATTATCCAGCAATCGAACTAATTACAACCAGCAATCCTTGCAACTCAATACCGCTACAAATGCTACAATACAATAACGGAAACCCTAACCCTTAGCCGTTTTATCAAGACTTATGTCGGTTACAAAATAGGGTTTTTTTATGTCAGCAAATAAAAAAAAATAACTCCCGACGCCTTTATAATATTAGTCTTGGGGGCGCTGCCCCCAAACCCCCGTTAAATAATTTGGAGGGAAACCGCGCTGATAAAAGTGGGAAAAATTTTACCTCCGAGTCTGATTAGGCTCCATATAACAGTGGGTACAATATCCAACGTGTATCCAGGCCATATTGTACCTGTATATGTACGCACACCTAGGTAGGGGCAGGGGCGTATCCAGCTGCTCTGAAATAAACAGATAGATACTATCACCCACCCACAAGACAAAGTGTGTATATTTTTGAAGAAGACATTGATTATTCTTCCTAAATGAAGGGTACGTGAAGATCTAGACAGCTAAGGAACTTGAAAAAACTAGACCACTGAGCAGCTCTAAACAGTGCATTGTACAAAGGAGGAAATACATAACATCTAAGCAGCAATTAGACTGCTCAGTTTAGACAAAAACAATAGCCAGGAAAACTCTAAAAACTATCACAAATTTATGATTGATTTCAGCTTCCAAATATGAGATCAGGGTAGCATGCTTGTTTATGTTTTCTTGCATTGCATCAGTATCACAAGTTAGTGGCATTATCACACTGTCAAAACAAACAATGTGTACAGAAGCCAACATTAGTTAACCTCAAATACAAAACATGTACCCATCTTCCTAACTGCTATGATCCAATTTCAATCCTATGGAGTATAACATATTGAGGACGTGAAAAAACAACTGCAATAGGTAATTAGAACCAAAATCTACCCCTGTTAATGGGGTGATAGTGAATCAAAGCATTTGCATGCAAGCTGTTAATGAATGATAGCTTCGGTCAGATATGAATGACGATTGCTGTAAGCATCATCGTCATTCATACTTGATCAAAGTTTATCATTTATATTGAAATATTTCTGGAAAAACATTTAATCGAATTTATGAGCATACATATAAAATTCGAATTATATATATGATGTTATATTCTGCATTTCATTAATCGGAATTTACTTACTCATCCGCCACCTTGTAGAAGGGTATATATGAGTTATACTAAACAATGATAAACGACTTTATCATAAGCCGCGCCCTAAGGGACACGTCCCATGAGTGGACGTGTCTCCACTTGTGGAGACACGTCCTCTCATGAGACGTGCCTCTTAGGGGCGGGTCTCCTCTCTTATTTATGGCGGATCCTTCTTTGATATGCAAACATAGAAATCGAATAATGTTCTGCAATCAGCACATTCAAAATAAGAAATTCAAATCTGGAAATTGAAAATCTGAACATAGAAGTTTGAGTAGTATTCTTACACTTAGAATTTTCATAAGTCCCTTAGTCTCCCAATTTGATTGAAGATTTGTTTACATTTACATGGTATCAGAGCCAAGTTGTGTGAATCCAAAACAAATCTAAAATCAGTTTGCTCTAGAAAATTCGTATTTTCTAAAATCGAATTCACATCACATTCTTCATAATGTCAAGTGTGATCAGATTTGAAGATCGCCTTGCAGGAGCAGACAACTTCACATCATGGAAATTTAGAATCATGATGATCCTTAGAGAGAATAAACTAGACTCACTTGTGAAAGAAAATAAAAAGGAACCAGAGGCTGAACCTGAGAAAACTCAATGGGTTGAAAACAATGAAAAGGCCATGAAAATTCTAGTAGATGCAGTTAGGGATCATATAGTGCCTATCTTAGCAAAACATGAAACTACATACCATATGTACAAATCTCTTGAGAGTACCTATGAGATTAACAACACCTACAGGACTCTTGCATTAAAAAGGCAAATCAACAATGCACAAATAAACAAAGGAGAGTCCATTAATGCATACTTCATGAGGATTATTGAACTAAGGGATCAATTATCCACAATTGGATATCAGATTGATAACAAAGAGTTAACTCTAATTGCACTAGGAGGCCTACCAAACTCATGGGAGTCATTTGTTCAAGGAATAAGTGCGAGATCTAAACTCCCTAAGTTTGACAGGCTAAGAACTGACTGCCTTCAAGAAGAAACAAGACTTTCCACAAAAGAGAATAAACAGAAACACATAGATGAAGACATTCATGTTCTCCACACAACATCTAATAAGAGGAGTAAGAAAAACTCCTACAAGAGGATCTTTTAAAAGAAAGAGAAGTTCCAATGGAAAGGAATCTTATAAGAAGAAAGATATCTCTCAAGTACAATGCTTTAGATGTGATTAGTATGGCCACTATGCAATGAAATGCCTTGATAGAACTAAACAACAAGCATCCTTTGCCAAAGTAGGAAAGTCAAACCCAGATCATGAATCTGAGAACTTTGTGTTCTATACAGCCCTTTCTAGTCAAGTATCTGACAACACTCAAAATTGGGTAATTGATAGTGGTTCCTCCAGACACATCACAGGGTTCAGAGAACACTTGGACTCTATGACTGAAAAGTCTGATGAAGAAGTAACCATCGGGGATGATTCTGCATACCCTGTAAAAGGGGTTGGAACGTGTTCCATCAAGTTGAAATCTGGGGTTTCTCTGCAACTCACTGGAGTCTTATTTGTACTTGGAATAAAGAGAAATCTTATATCCATCTCTGCCCTTGAAGACAATGGTTACAGAGTTACATTTATGGATGGGAAAGTTCTAGTATGGCCTAAGAACTCATCTATCAAGAAAGCTCTAACCATAGGCATAAGACAAGGGTACCTTTACAAACTATACACTGAGGTTAAACAAGCCCTTACCCTTGACATTGTTGATACAAATGAAATTTGGCATAGAAGATTAGGACACCTTCATTTCCGTGCCCTACCTTCTATGGAAAAACTTGTTACAGGCTTACCCAAGCTAAAACCATCTCATGAGGGAACTTGTAAAGGTTGTGCCCTAGGAAAGAATACAAAGGGATCCTTTCAGAATAGCCTGAGTAAAACCCTTAATGTGTTAGAACTGGTTCACTCTGATTTGTGGACCCATGTTTGTACCTTCTAAAGCAGGATTTCTATACTATGTCATATTTGTAGATGACTTCTCTAGGAAAACTTGGATCTATTTCCTTAAGTGTAAAGAGTCAATAGAAATCCTTAAAAGGTTCAAAGAGTTCAAAGCCCTTACTGAAAACTTCTCTGGAAAGAAAATAAAAACCTTAAGGACAGACAATGGGAAAGAATACACCTCTGAGATTTTTAAGGAATTCTGCATGAGTGCTGGAATTAAGAGGGAGTTCACAGTTGCCTACAACCCTCAACAAAATGGGGTTGCTGAAAGAAAAAATAGAACCATTGTAGAAGTTGCTAAGGCAATGCTGCTTGACCAAAACATTGAAACTTCTTTCTGGGCAGAAGCCTCTAGGACTGTTGTCTATATCCAAAATAGATGTCCTCATTCTCATCTTGATAACAAAACTCCTGAAGAAGCCTTTACCGGCATAAAACCTGACATTAGTTATTTTAGGATTTTTGGCTGTCCTGTCTATATACATGTGCCCAAAGAGAAGAGATTCAAACTAGAACCTTCTAGAAAGAAGGGAGTATTTGTGGGTTATAGTGAAACCTCCAAAGCCTACAAGATATTCATACCCGGGCAGAAACAAATTGAATTGAGCAGAGATGTCATCTTTGAAGAAGACATTGCATTCAAGAGGGCAAGAAGTTCTAGTGAGACAGAAACCTATTCCCCTAGAGTACCTGAAATGGAACCTGCTCCTGAGATTCAGAGGGAGCATCTTGATGAAATGCCACATGAACTTCCTTCTACTTCAAATGAGAATACAAATGACAACGGCAGAAAAAGACCACTTTGGGCCAGGAAAATGATCAAAGAAGCAGAGGATCATGCAGCACCCAAAGGAACGTTCAAGGAGAGTAAAAGACCCAAACATTTCTCTATCTATGTTGCTCTAATGAACAACATAAACTCAGAACCTGTCAGTGTTACAGAAGCTTTCCGACATCAAGCATGGAAGGATGCAATGACAGAGGAATATCAGTCTATTCTAAAGAATGATGTATGGGATATAGTGTCTAGGCCAAAAGAGAAATCTGTTGTCTCTTCCAAATGGCTCTTCAAAATCAAGCATGCTGCTGATGGCAGTATATAAAAACATAAAGCACGTTTTGTGGCAAGAGGTTTTTCTCAAAAGGAAGGCATTGATTACGAAGAAACATTTGCACCTGTTGCCCATTACACATCAGTGAGAGCAGTGTTAGCCATTGCAACAACTAAAGGCTGGAAGATCCATCAAATGGATGTGATAACTGCCTTCCTGAATGGAACCATTGAAGAGGAAGTCTATTTGGAACAGCCTGAAGGTTTTGTGATACATAAACCTGATTCACATGTATGCAAATTGAAGAAAGCTCTTTATGGACTTAAACAGGCTCCTAGGGTTTGGTATGAAAGAATTGACAGCTATCTCTTGGGATTAGGATTTTCCAAGAATGAGGCTGACTCCAATCTCTACTTCAAGGTAATCAAGGTGATATGCTAATAATTATTTTATATGTTGATGACCTGCTGATAACAAGAGAAGATCACCTCATTGCTCAAGGGAAGCAGGATCTAATTTTTGAATTTGACATGAAAGACTTGGGCATTCTACACTACTTCCTAGGTTTAGAAGTATGGCATAAATCAGAGGGAATTATACTAAACCAAGGGAAGTATACTATTGATATTCTGAAAAGATTTGGAATGTTGGACTGTAGACCGATGTCTACACCTATGGAAACCAACCTTCACAAATTGAAAGAAGCAGCCAGTATCCAAGTGCGATCCAACCCTTTACGTATCGCATGATTGATCCTGATGTATCCGGGTTAACACCGCACTTGGATATTTGTTATGTGCGCTGAATGTTCTCACCAGCTCATGTGTGAGCCAAAGGAAATTCACTTAATGGTCGTGAAAACATATTTGAGATATCTTCAAGGCACTATTGACGCTTATCTTCTTTACAAGAATGATCAACCAGGATCTGTGGGTACTCCTGGATTCCATTTCAATGGAAGTGTAACCGATCGAAAAAGCACATCAGGATGTTGCATCAGTTTAGGATCGGCTATGATCTCTTGGATTTGCAGAAAACAATCTTCAGTTGCATAGAGTTCAACAGAAGCCGAATACATTGCAGCCGCAATGGGAGCAAGAGAAGCAATTTGGCTTC
>VDFB02193867.1:588622025-588691747 GCA_007258455.2 Sequoia sempervirens | reverse complement strand
CTTCCACTTCCAATTTCTGCTTCAACCTCTTCACCCTCAACCTCATTGTCACTTCTATTGATTGAACTCATTATGATAATGTCAAATGAGGCTGCAAAAAAGATTTAAAAACGAAATCAGACCTCTATAATTTATTGCAAAAGATGAAAATAAAAAAACAGTATGATGTATCAGAAATTTTAAATTTTGAAATCATTAATCAGATTATCAGAAATTGAAATTCTAAATTTTTTTGAATTTTTGATAATCTGATTTGAGATTTCCATTTCAAAGTTTTAACTTTTAAATTTTAAATTTTAAATTGACAGTGTGCCTCAAAGAGATGTCATCTAATGGAATGCAATGATTGGAGGATATGCACAAAATGGATTTGCTAAAGAGGCTTTAGAAACTTTCAGCCTTCAGGAAAAAATTAAAATGAAACATTGAAAATGCAACTGGCAGGTGTAAAGCTGAACTTTGTTTGTGAGTGTGAAGTTGTGAACTTTTTGACAATATCTGAGTATAGAGGAATTTTGTCAGATGTTGTAGTTGCAACTGCCCTATAGACACTAGACATGTATGCAAAATGCCAAAATGTGGAAGCATAGACCAAACATGTGAACTTTTAGTCTTTTTGACAGTGTGCCTCAACTTCAAGGCTCAAAGAGATGTCATCTTAATTCTCATGGAATGCAATGATTGCAGGATATGCAATTGCACAAAATGGATGCACATTGCATTCAAAATAGTGGACTATACAATTTAATATTTATTATTTAATATTTTATGATTTAAAAAATATTTAAAAATTAAAAATTAATAATAATAATTATTAATTTATTCAATATTTAGTTTTTTATGCTTCGGGCTTCCCGTGTATGCAAAATGTGGAAGCACTAGCAAAATGCAATGTTGGGCCGCGCCGTTTTTTGATGTCCGCTCATGGAATGCAATGGTCGCAGGGTTTGCGGCTTCTGCAAACCCCGCGACCATTGCATTCCATGAGCGAACATCTCTGTGCGCACCTCGCGACCATTGCATTCCATGGTTTATCTGTGATCGAGTTAAAACCCGGCGGGCCCGTTGCAATGCTTCCACATTTTAGCGACCACTGACCATGGCATTCCATGGCGGACATCTCGTGGCCTGTGTTCAGCTCATGGAATCTATCAATTCGCGAGGGATTTCACGCATTCAATACCGACCTCCATGGCGAACATCTTTTGTCGCCACCGCGTCATTGCATTCCATGGCGGACATCATGCAGTCGGTCAAGCATTTGCCAATGCTTCCACATTTTGCATACACGGGAATCAGGAGCCAAAACGGAGGGTGGAGGAAAAAACCGGCAAAACAAAACTTAGAAAAATAAAATACCTAAAATCTAGAGTCCAATGCACCAGTCGAAGAACCCTGCTACTGCAAAATTCGATCTCCAAACTCCAAATGCAAATCTCCTGTTCTTGAAGCTCAGTTGCACGATGAAGACTCAAAGACAAAAAAAACCATCAAATAAAACTTAGGTTAAACTCTTATGTTTTTTACTTTTTAAATTTTTTAACACATAGTTATTATTAAATTTTTTTTGAAGAGACGTTTCCTGGGCGTTTCTATGGCGTCTCCCTACTAGAAATTGCAGGGAAACGTCTCCCTTCAGGAGGAGACGGCAGGGGTACTTGGGGACGGCGGAGGGACGTTTCCCAGGTGTCTCCCCGTCTCAGAAACGTCCCCGTCTCGGGTGCGCGTGGTTTTTCGGGGGGGACGCGTCCCCGTGGAACATTGGAATTATATATTATTAAAGTTTTGTCATAATGTAAATTTAATATTAAAAATTAATTTTTTTTGAATCTACGAAATTAAAATTAGATATTTTGAATTTAAGTTTGGCAACTTGATATCGAATTAGTATATTATAGTTTAAATTTGTACTATGTATACTAGTTTTGTTTAACATACACTTGATATTGTGATATTTTGAGCTTAATTTGTGTTTTTAGGCTACAAATATGCATATATTTATGATTTTTATATGTTTATGTATGGATGTACCCAACCTCAAAGAAAATTTTGCCGTACCTGTGTACCGTACCCATGTTTCCGATTCCAATTCCGATTCTGATTCAGTAACTTAGCATCTAATCAAGCACTGATTTGTGAGGTGGTAGGATGCCATCAAATAGTTATTGTTAATGAGACTCAAACCCATGATAAAATGATGAAATTGTTTAATACTAATTAAGAGAAAAGTAGTAGTTTTGTGGCAATGAGTTATTATTATCAGATGACCTGTTTCCCCGAGAAGATTCTGAAATTAAGATGCAATAGCTTAAATGAGATTAGAAAAAGACAGTCAAAGAATTAAAGGAAAAAAAGGAATTAGAAGAAAGAATTAAACTAGAAGAGCATCCATAGCCAGATACAATTGATTGTCAAAGCTGTATTATATCTTGCCATGTGAATTGATTCTTATTGAACATATAGTGCAACTATAATGATTAATGATAATAATGACAATGCAGACAGTGTTAAACTCTACACCTGAAGCTTTTGTATGTTTATAGGACTCCCTTTAATTTTTTTTTTGGATAGGTTAATGGTGGGTTCTATAGGGGACCTATGCTGAAAGATATAAAATTAAAACAATTACATACAGGCCTAAAGCCACAAAATCCAAGAAGTCAAACTAGGAAACCGCAATTAAAACAGAGACCACAGCCAGGCTGGGAACACAAACATAAGCAACTACAAAAATATTAAGAAGCATAAGCTACTACAAAAGCTAAATTAGAGGGAACAGGGAGAGAACCATCCTAGAAAGACCAGGGAGATGCCGGAAGGTTGCAAAGACTGGAGAGCTCCAAGCAATCATTACGAAGGATGACCTGGCAATTGTCTACAGACAGAGCTAAGACCTGGCAGTATAATGCCAAATCTGCCTGCCTTTTCTCCAGCACCAGCAGAGTGCACTTGCTGCCTCCAATCCCCCTTCCATTTGGGGGAAAGAAAATTTCCTTTATTCCAATTTTTGAGGACCTTTGTTAAGAGTGCTCCACAAGATATAGAATTTCATTTTCTAGGAAACTCTAATCAAGAATCCAATCTCTAGCTGCCATGTCTGTAACTCTATTGCCTAGCTTCACAACAAAATCATCTGTGATGGATGCCCATGTGTGGCACACCCGAGAATTTCTCAGACCTTTTTTGTGCAGGATATCCTTAATATAAGCAAAGAGTAGGACATTGTCCACAATGTTGAAAATACATCTCAGGCTATGGTCTGTAACCATGCTATTGTAAGGCATATCTCTATATGTTTGTATGCTTCTCATTTTCAATGGCAGACAGAGAGACGTCTGCATTCTACAGAATGCACAATGGAGCTGCCAAAGCAACTACAAACAAAAGCACAGGGAAAAAATCAATGTGAGTGACTTAAAATAAGTTGATGGAGAAGCTACACAAATGAAGCAAATGATGGAGATGAGTGTGGTGGCAGCAAACTTACATTATAATTATAAACCTAAAGATAGAAAGGGTTAAATTAGATCACTGTCCACAACCAGACACAATTGATTGTCTAAGCCGTAGCATATCTTGCTATGTGAGTTGATTCTTTTTGGAAAATTTAGGCAATATATAATGAGTATGCTAATAATGATGGTGATGTACAAACGTTTTTGTGTTTATGGCACCCCCTGTAATTATTATTGTTGTAAAAAATTATTTGCGATCAAGAAAGAGGATATTTCAGTTAGGATTTTAGTCTCACTGTGAGAATCTATTAAAAAAAATACTTAAGCTCCCTCACAATGTATATTCTCCTGCACCAATGGTAGATGCTTGACAAGAGATATTGAAAATGATCCAAGAACTTCAAATTAAATCAAATAATACAAGATTTTTCTATTAATGGTTCTCAATATATGGAAAATCCCTTGCTGTGAGAAGATAGGAATTTAATGGCTTGCATTCTCAGAAAAATTTTAGGGCATGGCTGTTTCTCTGAATCTTTTGAACATATTCAATAATAGTTTGTTGTAATATTATTACTTGCTTAACAAGTTTTGTAGTTAACCTTTCAGTTTCGGTAAAACGTTTCAACATGTTCTAATGAGTTAGATACAGACATCTTTAGTACAATTAGAAGGTTGCCCTCAATAACTTGAGAATTTTGGCATTGCCATATCCAAGAAATAGATGACGTTCTTGCACTGTTGGATTTGTTCTTTAGTATGAGCTATCTTATAAAGAGAGATGCTTGTTGTAAGTTTGCCATGCGCATGGATTATCTTACTGTTGACAAGATTAACACTGAGCTCCAAAATCATTGAAGAATAACCATGGAAGATAAAAATTATCGAGCTGCCCTTCCAGCTAATGTCTGCTGGATGGGCTTGGAATTATGCTGTGCAATGAAGCCTCTTTCTGGGATGACTAAATGTTAGAATTGAAGTGTTGTGGTTGGCTAGAACAAGTAAAGTCTTGTACCATGCTCAATTCTGGGAAAGATGGTAGACAGAAAGGGGTAGAACTTCAGGAATTGATTTAATTGCCCTCGTTAGTTTGTGATTTGATATTTCATGTAAGTATGCAAAACAAAATCATTGAGGAGATTTTGATACTAGCAATATTGGAAACAGAAGATCCATATTTTCTTTGATACTTGAGATACATTCCTATGTAATATGTTTTGGGTGAGCTCTTTTACATCATATAAGGAATTACTGTTGTTTCAGAAACTGAATTGGAATGTTGATTTTTTTTAAATGTAAACTTATACAATTTATGAGTTGAGAGAATTAGTGAAACATAAGCAAATTGTGTGGGTAAGAATTAGTGAAATATGCACATAGAATTTCTTTTGGAACTGGATTAGAACTTATAATTCTATAGCATACACTAATTAATTAATGATAGATATGCATAAGTTTTGTTTCAGGCTTCATCAATTGTATTGATTTATTGTAGTCTCTTCTTTGCAATTGCAGATAGTTGAATGTCGGCGTGTGCTGAAATGGACGTATGCATATGGGTATTATCTTCCAGAACTTGAGTATGCTAAAAGGCAATTCTTCGAGTACTTGCAAGGTATGCTTGTAGTTGGCCGAAACTAATTTGATAGTCAGCCAAGTAAATAAATAAATAAATAATATTGTGCAGCAAATGGTAATTAATATGTGTTGTATTGGGAATTAGTCCCTGACCATGGATTGGTTGTACCGGGTAGTTACTGACAGTTGGTGTCCTCAACCAACGTTGGCAACTATATATGTCATAATTTACTTGTAGTAGGGGACAGCACAGACTTTCTGGATATTGTACTTATTGCCTATTCAATGAATGAGGATACAACTTTATTCTGTGCATGTGCATTCGTGAGTAGTTGATATGTTTATTACTGTTGTTTTCTATTCTCGTTTATTCTGTATCAATCGGTCAAGTTACTTCTGTGAGTAAACAATGCTTGCTATTAAGCAGTATATGACAGTAGCCTGTAGCAATTAACGTGGTTTCTAAGGCAAGATAGTGTTCTGCACCTTCCTTTTCAGGTGAAGCCGAATCTGGTTTAGAACGACTTCATCAGTGTGCTGAGAAAGAATTGCAAGGTTATATTGAGGGTGAAACTGCTGTAAAAGATTTTAATGACTTCCGTACAAAGCTTGCAGGTCTTACCAGGTATTTTCCAATTCCAAATTTAGTTTTGCGTATGTTTACCTCTTTTTAGTGTATCTTCATTGTCCTTAAGGTGTTTTTATTGTTGCAGTGTAACCCGTAATTATTTTGAGAATCTGGTTCAAGCTTTGGAGAATGGTTTATCTGATGTAAATAATACACTAGCTGGAGCTAAAGGCAGCAGTTCTAAAGCCTCTGCCAGTAACAAAAGGAGATCAAAAAGGGGTACAGATGACACTAAGCACTGGTATTAAGGTCTACCACAATCCTTTATTTACAAGCATTCTCTGGTAAGACATTTAATATGAAACAAGGCTACTGGTCTTTTTAATGTTTCTGTTTGTTGCAGATGAAGTCTACCTTGTAGGATATGCGTTAAAGTTTAGATGACCTTGGGAGAATGGCTTTCCTTGGTCTTCTTCAAGTTGCATGTGCAATTTTTTGTGGCACCTGTAAATCTTTGTCATTGTATACCTTAGCAGAAAGATTACAATTGCTGGTGTATTCAGTAGGGACAAACATGGATATTTTAAGATACCATTCAAGTATAAGAGAAGCAGATGATGTTGTCTGTCACTGTCCATGGTGTTAACTGAGTGTATTGCTATTGGTTGCCATAAACCCTATGTTTATGGCTGGCTCTGGTGTCGCTACTTGGGCCTTCTATTACAGCTCACTCTTGTATAGGCTGGTAGGTTGGTAATGTATAATCAGCTTTTATGTCTTAATAGCAAATCCAAATTATGGTTATAACAATGCTCAAGTATTTCTTTTCTCAAGTGAGGTTACTGGAGATGTATTACTGTTCTGTAACCAAAGGTATAAACATAATTGGTAAATATGTTTGCCACTTTATGCTGGAGTATACCAAAATTTGGAATGCTCAGTATTGTAAATGAAGTTTTATCATATTTATCTTTTATAGGAGTTACAAAAATTGTATTTGTCTGTATTATAATTAACGTGGTAATTTAAAATAAATAAATTATTTAAGGTTGCATATTTACAGGGCATCTGTGCTATTTCCAGGCCATTGCTTGTGCAATCTAGAGTGGTGTTAATGGTTTTTACTTTTTAAAGGTGTTCTCTGTTACAATGAGAATGGTCAATGTTTCATGTAAGGAGCCTTTCAAACACCTCTATGTTGCCCTTTTGTCTGGGTTTGCTATCAGGGGTCGCATATGAATGCTGTAAAGCCATTATTTTCATACAAGATTTTGTGCCATGTAGTTGCTTATTATTCATACCTGTTTTTTGAAACATTTTCCCCCTCCCATGTCTAATGTCGACTAAAAAGCTTACTATGCATTATTTTGTTTGACAGTGTCAAGTTGTACCAATTCTTTCTTTATAAAACAATTTTTGGTTCACTATCAGAAGAAGAATATGAATCTTATGAGGCCATGATTTTCATACAAGATTTTGTGCCAATTAGGTGGTTCTTGCTCGTAGTTAGTTATTTGTCGCATTTTCTCCCATGATGTTGCTCAAGTCAAGTTACCAGTTCTCTCAGAAAACCCCCCAGATCTGGGTCTGTTTCATTTTTGGTCGTGTCCACTGTGGATGCAGGCAGGGCATGTACTTTTGGCCTTGGATTTGGGCAGGATGCACCTGGATGAGTCCAGGGTCTGAATTCCGTGCCCAGAGTGAGTCCTCTGTAACCTGTGGCATTGTTAATTTTTCTTTTTGGGTTTCCGTCTTGTAATTTTTGTTTTTGTCATCTCATTTCATGGGAAGAATAAATAAAGCATTCGGAAGGCAATCATTACCCCATTAGGAAGTCAAGCAGAATGTGGTAGGAAGACAAATCATTATCTTTGGTAGATCTTGGAAAAATACCTTATACTTGAAAAGTAACTCTCAAATCTCTCTAGAAGAATCCACACACATACAATACAAGTGGGATGTAAATACAAATTTTCTCTTATTCAAAATTGCATTCACTTGAGATTAATAGACCATATTAAAATTGTGTTGGAGGTAAGGATTTGATAGTATATTCATGGTTCCCTTGCTTCAATGTGAAGAACCATTCTTGGTGATTGTATATATGTTCCTAGAGAGTACAACCATTGAACATTCAATGCGTTTACTTGTATAATATCAACATAAAATTATCATTGAAGCTAAAATCAACCACTATAAGACCCATATTATACATCATTTCTAGGAATTCAATACTTTTGAGGCCTCAACCAAAATAGGGAAAACATTAGAAGCTCATCCATTTTATGAATTTGTTAGAATATTATTTTTTTAATAAGGTCAAACTTGCAATTGAAAAATGGATTGTGTCAAAACTATCCAATCCCATCAATATAAAGAGGGAATTGAAGGTGTGTTTCAACTTCAATAATGAGAAAACATATTGCTAATTGAGTTATCTTCATTCTTGGTTCCTAGTCTAGCTTCATATGGACGTACATCTTTAGACACAAAGACATTTTCAGAGTTAATTAAAATAATAATTAAAATATATTATTCTAAAACCATTCAAATCTCAAGAGTGTTGAAGCTTATTTGCTCGTATCATGATGGAGTGTGGATGCTTAGGCATTTGTGCAAGATTTTTGTAACATCATGACTTGTAAATTTGTCCATATGTTAAATTGAGGAGAAGAGGTGAATTTATAGGTTTTTGGATTAGAAGAATGATTGAGATCGATTCACCCGATATAGCAACTTGAATTACTTTTCTTGATTTTGATTTAAAAGATTTGTGCTACCTTTAATTTGTTTAATTTATTCTATTTAGGAATGTGCATGTGCGTAATTCAAGTAATTTAAAAGTTGCTTGAGTGGAAGAGGTTGCCTTTTCAAAATGACGTGTGAATGAAAATGAATTATGTGTTTATTTATGGAAATTTATTAATTAACTAATAATAAATTGTGATTTGATATATAAAGATGAGAATTAATTAATTGATAAATTAATTAAAAAAAATAAATTAATTAATGATAATTAGCTAATGAAATGTGATGATAAGATGCAATTAACTAGCACTTGCATCGAAAGAAGGTGCAATAGTTACGTCGATTGTATTTTATAAATTATTTTATATGATTTTGAATAGTATTTCATGAGGGGGTTGAAAAATTTTGCTTGCATTGATGGGGCAGGTATGTTTGGTGTTATTTGAAGGGTATATCTTGATGAAATTTAGGGAAGGCACAGTGAAGACTAACATCTTGCACTACACACTTCTCTGTCTTACTTGTAAGAGCAATATTTCAGTGCAATATATTTTATGGTGTTTTAGTTCTACTGTGCATATTATTCATCTCGATTTTGCTGACCTCTTTAAACTCTTGGGCTTGCATGTTATAGTAGACAGTACCTAGGGTTAGCCTATGGCCTGTTCAGGGATGTATTAATCCATGTCTCTTGACCAATGGTCTATTGTAGAAAAATTCTAAGATTTATAGCATATTCTAGACCTTAGATAGCCTCCCATTAAAGTAGAGGAGTTCATAAAGATTCCATTAAAGTAGAGTGAACATATAGCAGATTGTAGACCTCAAAAGTTGAAGGTAGTCAATTGCTTCTACTCTTTGTAAGAATTATCCAATGATATGTTATTCTATATGTGGTGAAATGTTTATTTGCTTTATATTTTTTATCTTTTATAGCAAGTGTTGAAATTATAAGTTAATTAAATTAAAAACACATAAACTAGATATAGTATCAACCAACTAAAGTTAGAAAAATAATTATTGGTAAGATAAAAATGTAAAATGAGGAAACTTGCCTCTAGTTCTCTTCACAATGGAGTTAGTACAAGTATAGAAATGTGGTCCATGTTCCCATAATTATGGAACATCGGACATGATTTTTAAGACAATTTGTTCTGGAATGTAAAATGTAGATTACAGCCATAAAATAAAAATCTAAATAAAATTGCAATTAATAACATTTTGTTTCCACAGTCCATGATCATTAATAATCAAGATTTCTAGATAAAACTGTGTGCGATTTTTTCCATCTTTCAGATCATACTCCATGATCCATCATCAGGATGATTAGCAGATAGAGAGAGACATGAAGAATAGATAGCAGACTTGGATAGAAATAGAGGAGAGGGTGGTGAGGGAAGGTTGTAAGGCACGAGAACCAAAAAGATGAGAAAGTCAAGGGGAGGAGAGAAATGATTGGAGAAATTGCAAAGAAGAAAATTAATGAGAGAACCTAAAAAACACAAAACTAATTCAGCAAAAGGACATGAGAACCTTTACATTAAAGAAAAGATCCCAGAACCAACTAAAGAAATTCATAAATGAGAGGGAAAAATTCAAAAGAGAACACTAGGGTAAAAATAGAAATCAAAGTGAACAATTGAAAGGAGAAAGAAAGAGACAAAGGTAAAAATATAAATTGAGAAAAAACATGATAATCAAAATCAATAAGAGAAAGATACAAGATTAAGAGAGAATTAATAGGAGACACAAAAGTAAAAATTACTAAGTGAAAAAAACCAATTTAAGAGACGTTTGTCTAATCAGTCTCTTCCCTTATTTTGTTTTGAATCATCTTACCTTATTATGGTGTCTCTTAAACTTGTCTTTTTCACTTATTTATGTATAATTATCTCATTCACCACACATTTATTTATATAATAATTAAACATTATATTTTTCTTTGGAATTTATGAACCCCTAAATAGGAGATTTAATATATAAATACAATATTTAAAAATATAATGTTTAATTATTATATAAATAAATGTGTGGTGAATGAGATAATTATACATAAATAAGTGAAAAAGACAAGTTTAAGAGACACCATAATAAGGTAAGATGATTCAAAACAAAATAAGGGAAGAGACTGATTAGACAAACGTCTCTTAAATTGGTTTTTTTCACTTAGTAATTTTTACTTTTGTGTCTCCTATTAATTCTCTCTTAATCTTGTATCTTTCTCTTATTGATTTTGATTATCATGTTTTTTCTCAATTTATATTTTTACCTTTGTCTCTTTCTTTCTCCTTTCAATTGTTCACTTTGATTTCTATTTTTACCCTAGTGTTCTCTTTTGAATTTTTCCCTCTCATTTATGAATTTCTTTAGTTGGTTCTGGGATCTTTTCTTTAATGTAAAGGTTCTCATGTCCTTTTGCTGAATTAGTTTTGTGTTTTTTAGGTTCTCTCATTAATTTTCTTCTTTGCAATTTTCCAATCATTTCTCTCCTCCCCTTAACTTTCTCATCTTTTTGGTTCTCGTGCCTTACAACCTTCCCTCACCACCCTCTCCTCTATTTCTATCCAAGTCTGCTATCTATTCTTCATGTCTCTCTCTATTTGCTAATCATCCTGATGATGGATCATGGAGTATGATCTGAAAAATTGCAATGTTTTTTTAGTATTAAATGAAACTGAGTTGCAAAGAATGAAGCAGTCCAAGGGAAGGAACTGCAAAAGAAGAAAAGAAAAAAACCAGACACAAAGGCAATCTAAATAAAATTGCAATTAATTGCAAACCAGACACAAAGGCAATCTAATCCCTATCTGATTGCCAATTTTACTAAAACATTAGCATGCCTTTCAAGATGCCTTTAATCATACAATTTATTTTTCATTTTTGTCTATAAGTACTTTTTCTATTTTGCCCTCATTTTTACACTGCAGATTTGAATTTTCTCAGAGCACACATGCACGTCAAAGGTTCAAACTTGGATTTGAAATCATTAATAAGAGTTTTGCTAAACCAGATTGGCTACATTTATCCGGTTGTCAATGAGCAGCTCAGAATTTATTGTGTTTGGGAAGTATTTCATGTCCATGCAACTGTTTTGATCTTATTGATGTTATTACAATCATTCTCAACTTCTGAATTAATTATTCAAAAGATGACAAAAAGCATTAACTTCCAAATTGAGATACGAAAGGATGCCAACTATAATATGATCTACAAAGCCAGGGATATCCACTTTTCCTAAATAATTTGGGATGGAAGAATTCTCAGATCTACCCTAGATAAAGGACACCTCTTAGAACTCTCTCAGCATAGGAAACAATGAAGTGATAAGGGCAAGAACAGAGCCAAATCATCAAACACTGAAGCATCTCCATAAAATACTCAAATCCTACTCTTGTTGTACCTACTCCAGCAGCTGGTATGGTTTACTTTTACTTAGATTAATCACCTCTTTGTCTAATTCCTAGAGGACTCCATGACCTTCCTAAGAATCCTAAGAAATTCTGTCCCAAATTCATCTATCAGTGCAACCTTACAAGTAGAACTTGGCTGTGAACCAAAGTTTGACAGTTAAAGCAACCATTGTTCAGCTAAGGATGATTTAAAATAACTAACCCAAAGAAAAATCACGAGCTCATACAAAATTACAAATTATAAGTTAATTAAATTAAAAACTCATAAGCTAGATTAGTATCAACCAGTTAAAGTTAGAAATATAATTATTAATAAGATAAAAATGTAAAATGAGGAAACTTGCCTCTGGTTCTCTTCATAATGGAAATGGAGTTAGTACAGGTATAGAGAAGTGGTCCATGTTCCCATAATTATAGAACATCTGATATGATTTTTGAGACAATTTGTTCTAGAATGTAAAATGTAGATTACAACCATAGAAGCAAAAATTTAAGTAAAATTACAATTAATTGCAAAGCAGACACAAAGGCAATCTAATCCCTATCTGATTGCCAATTTTACTAAAACATTAGTATGCCTTTCAAGATGCCTTTATTCACACAATTTATTTTTCTTTTTTGTCTTTAAGTACTTTTTTATTTTGCCCTCATTTTTACACTGCAGATTTGAATTTTCTCAGAGCATACATTTTGAGTTTGTTTACAGGGGTGACTGACAGAAGGTTGTGTTCCTGGCACGAGATAAATTTCCACAGAACCAATTCCTTCAACAAATAACAACAGAACTGTTTTATAATGAAATAAAACACAACAAAAAAATGATCCAGTGGCGAATAGATTCCAAAAAAAATAACTCACTAAAACCATGGAACGTGACTCACCTTAAGATTCTGCACAAATTGTGTAGTGCTGTCAACAATGACGATGAGATAAAATAGGTAGAATTTTTAGGAAAATTTTATGAAACACTACCATGGTAGAAATTTTTAAAATGAGCAAAAAAATACAATTTTGAAAGAACATCCACGAATGCAAAGCATCAAATCGTGCCTGCAAATTGTACTGATTTGTTCACCATTTAAGAAACGCTGTTGAAGAGGATTAACTTTCATTTTCTCAGTACAACCGTAACCCCCATTTTAGATGGAGAAAGCCGCAAAATGTTAAAGTGTATCAAATTATTGCTAACACAGAAGCGGAGCAACAGAAAACCTGAATATCATTATTGGAGTAGCATCCTCTTCTTCCTCTGTTTTTGCCATCTGTGAGCCCTCTTTTCTCTTAAAACTGCACTCCACCAGATTCGATCACTTGACCGTTCGATTTCCATTAGTTGAAGTAGAAGCAAGAAGAGGATTGCCGTGATCTTTTCTCAGAAACTCAGATACCAACAACAGTAGACTCGCCATTAAAACGATCTAGATAAATTACCGAACTTGCAAACATTAAATGGTGACTACAGATCTCAAAGCCACCATTTTATAGAGATATGAGGGAGAATTTGAGTTTTAGGGTTCGGCGACTAAAAGTTATTACCTAGTTTAGTGTCATGCCCGCTCTTTTGGTTAATTGTAGTGTGGATTTTTACGTTGCCTGAAAGTTGATTTCGCAGTGATGCAGGGGCATCGGTTCAATTTTCAGTTTAGTTGTCAAATTTTGGTTTGATGTTTATTCACTATTTTGTGGTGCAAAATTTTGGCTTGTATACCCACGCAAGTTTGCTAGAGATTTGAATTTGCAAAGAATTAATAATTCAGTTATCAAATGCCCCTTTCAACGTGGATGATAGAGTAGAAAATGGCGCATGGGATGAGGTAAGAATCTGTTGCAATTTTTAAAAATCAGTTTAGAACATGGGGAAAGGCATAAGTTATCGATGCAAAAGAAAACTAAAAGAGAGGAGGCCCGCGTAAGAAGGGAAGAATTACAATGTAGTTAGCAGGCAAGAAAGATGGGATTTTGGTGAGAAAAGAAAAGAAAACAAATCGTTTTTTTGGGGAAAGAAAGTGATGAACAGAAAGGGATCGATGTCCTGGGAAGAAGGGCGGCTGCAAATAGAGGAGGACGGTTTTTTTGGAGGAAAGAGGCCGATTTTGAGTAATTCACCTGTTTGGGTTTTAAAAGCTTCTGCCTGTTATGTGGAATGATTTGTGTCAAAGAAGGGAACAATCCAGTGTGTTTTGAAGTCTCGGTGTTTTGGTACTTGGCTACAGCTGAATGTAGATATGTTGATGTTATTGTGTTAAGAATTGGTCTCCCTAATGTGAAGTTTGCATAATTTAAATCCAGGAATTTATGCTCATCATGATGTTATTTTTTGACTGTGTTTTTTGTTGCTTGAAATGTATGGTATTGGAAATTGTATCTTGTTCTGTGCATCAGGAATGAAATTACATGTCCTTGGCTCCATTGTTGAAGAATCCGCTTGTTTGACTGGGGTAGCGTATTGAGATCGGCCTTCTTTCATTGTTGCTGCTTTTCTTTTAACGCTGTTACGTTCGAGGAGGTTGTGTTTCATTAATCTGGCAGATTAGTTGCATTAATCGATTTGCTTGTTGAATATTGTCCTCTATTATCTGGAGTTGTTGATTTTTCAGCAATCAATTGGCTATTACCCTCAGTCATTAGCTTGGAATATTTCTTGTCACGGTTCATATTGTAGATTGCTTGGAGTTAGACACAGCCGCTGTTCATTGGGTTTATATTGTCGAATACTCCCCAGGTTATTCAAAGGCAGATTGCGACTATTTTAAGGTTTCAGATTGGATCTCTTCTTTTTGTCTACTTGGGCATTCCTCTTACTGTGGGTAGGCAACCTAGGTCCTCCCGGCAAAAGTTGCTTGATAAGTTGCAGAGGAAGGTCACTCATTGGACTCATCGATGGTTATCTATTGCTGCTAGAATGACCCTTCTTAAGTTTGCTATTGAGGCTCTTCCTATATACAAGTGTTTTGTTCAGGCTGCTCCTATGTATTTCCTTTAGGAATTTGATGCACTCTCACGATAGTTTCTTTGGAGTGGTAACTTGTTGTTTGCTAAGTGGGAAACTGTGTGTAGGCCGAAGAAAGAGGATGGTCTTGATTTACGCTTTACTATTTTGAATGGGCAAGCTTTTGCTGCTAAGCTTTATTGGCGCTGGTGTATCAGTCAACATCAGCTTTGGGCCCGTATTCTCAATCATAAGTATCTTAAAGGTTTCAATTCTTTTGATGTTCCTCGCTTTCCTTTGGAGGGAAGGGGTTCTATGATTTGACATACTCTAAAAGTGGGGGCTCAGTTGGTTAAGAGTGGGCTCTTTTGGATCTGTCATTCGGGGTCTCAGGCACTTTTTTGGTTGGATTCTTGGGATGGGCACGCTCCTATCCTTTCTACTTATCCTCACCTCTAGTCTTTGTGTGATATTTTTAATGCTATTGGTTGGGACATAGTTGAACATTATAAGGTTGCTCAACATTGTGGGCCGACTATTACTTTTCAATGGAAGCACTCTTTTGATTGGCCACCAGGGGGGTCTAAAGTAGATAGGCGTGAGTTGGCTTAGATTCTTGCTTCTCATGAATGTAATGCCTTGGGGGGCAAGATGTTTTGGCTTGGGCTGACAGTGATTTGTTTGGGAAGTACTTTGTTTCTGCTAGATATGGGTAGCTTGGTAGGCAGATGTTTGGAGACATTGAGGTCCCTTGGTGGAAACAAGTATGGCACTCGTCTTGGTGGCCCAAGTGTAACTTCTTCATGTGGTTAGTGGTTCACAATAGGTGTCTTACTTGAGATAATTTGTGTAAGTGTGGTTTTCAGGGCCCCTCAATGTGTGTGTTGTGCCATAATTATGAGGAGAGTGTTTCACATCTCTTCTTCCACTGCTCCTTTGCTAGGGAGATTTGACACTTGTGGTGGGGTGTGTGGAACATGTCCTATTGACATGTCTCATCTTTAGCTGAGTTTTGAGACCGGTGGGGCAAGGCCCTTGTTGCTTCTTCTTTTCTTCAAGTTGCTTGGGCTCTTGGCCCCTCCTTTATTATTTGGCACATATGGTTGGAAAGGAATCACAAGATTTTTCAAGATGTGATGATGGTGGCCCATCGTTTGTGGTGGAAAATTCTTCATTCTTTGGGAGAAACTATTATGGAAAAATGTGATTTGACGGTAGCAGGGGATCCTCGAGATGTTGTTTGGTGCAATTGTCTTCATCTTCCTCCTCAACAAGGACAATTCATAAGAAGTCGTGGTAGACATCCTCTTTAAAAGATAAATAGGGAGGGACGTTGGTCTCCTCCTTCTTAGGGAGTGTTGAAAACCAACACGGATGGGTCTTCTCAGGGAAATCTTGGTCATGCTGGCATTGGTGGTTGGTCGGCATAGTTCTGGGACTATTTAGTTTATCTTTTCTGTTTACAAGGGTCTTCATACTAACAACTTAATGGAAGCTCTTTCCATTTTATATGCTATGACGCGTGGCTGTCAGATTAGGTGGAGAAGGATCATATGTGAGTCTGATTCCCAGGTGGTGGTGAATTTGTTGAATAGGCGGGATTTAAAAGATGTTAGTTGGCATTTAGCTTCGATTGTTAAGCAAATTCTTAATATTTGTGCTTCTTTGGAGTCGGTTACTTTCAATCATATTCCTAGAGAATGGAACGCTATTGCGGATTGTTTGGCCAAGTGGGCCTCTAATCATATGCAAAATTGGAACATTATGGATAGGGGTCAATTACCCCTAGATTTGTCTCATGAGCTGGACAACTTAGTTGAGTTTGATAGGGTTGTTTAAAGCCTTGCGATTGTACTTCTTGTTTTAATAAATTTTTACCCCTCTTTTAGTTTAAAAAAAGGGCAGTCATCACACAGTTGCTTGAAAGTTGATTTGTTGGTGTGAGACAAATCCGGTCACGTTGTTTGAAAGTTGATTTTGTAGTTGCTTGAAAGTTATTTGCCAGCGGGAGAATTCTGGCATGAGACAAATCCGATGGGCTATGCCCACAATAAATAGCCTATCGACTAATTAATTAATCAATATGATTATGTTAGAGGGAATTAGCTAAGATGAACTAATGTACATAATTGACAACAAATGATGATAACATTTAAGTGTATACAAGGACAATAATACATTTTTAACACTAGATTGATGAATTTCAATTTAAATAATTGTGAATGATACTTCATGTGGACAACTCTATCAAGGGATCTTAAAAGAAAATTACTGTTATTTAAGGTTTTTTAGAATATAGGCATACAACGTGTTAAAATTGGTCTTTATTATTGTACATAAAAATAGTTGCCTAAATAAAGATGACCTTCCTTACTCATTCAATATTTGTGTAATAACTATTATTTTTGTTGGCAGGATAAACATCCTAAATATTTTTTCACCACATGGTATTAATTACTTTGGTTGCACAAATAATTAACCTCCTTTGACTTAGTTTCAAGGATTGAGAGGTATCTATTCTACCAAATCTGCCAAGGGCATGATCCCTCCTTCATCCCTTGAGAGCATTAGGGTTTTGCATTCAACAAGATTTGATCCTTGGTAGGTCTTTTGTGAGCCATTTAACTTTACCAATAGATCTAATATTTGGAACACAAACTATATATTACCTATATAATTAATGTGTATTTTGCAAAGGTCACAAGTTTCTAAATTTTGAGCAAATGAGTTGTACACATTGAAAAATATAAAAGATAATTAAACGAACAATCTTTTTTTTTGGCTTTTCATAAGGGGTCTTCTTAAAACTACCTTTACCCCTTGATTTTTGTTTGTTTAGGGCCTTATGTCCATTGAGCCCCTCAACCCTTGAAGTTAGGAGGACCTAAAGTTAGTTGAGAATGCTACTAAAATAAGTTGAAGTTAAGAGAAGGGCATAGATTAATAGTTCCTCATTTGATCAATCTTGAGGGACCAGTGACTATGGGTATATGCTTAATGGTTGGTGTTTTTTGAGTTGATGTCCATTTAGGCACATGATAATCCTCTTGGTAAGTACCATTCATAGAAGGGGAAGAATCCACTTCCCTTGTTTGTGGTTGGAGAATTCATTAGGTCAAATATATTTCATTCATCTTGGAAGGGTTACTGTGATAAAACATACTATGCATGTTGATTTGTAGTTGCATCTCGAAGATCCTACTTGGTGGTTGAAGTTCAAACTCTTACATTTTTAAAAATATGGGCAAGTGTTTAAGCCTTGAGCATCACCAACTTAAGGGAAAAAGTTCATGATAAGGTTAAACTCTATTGGCGAGAAAGCTTTGCTAAGAAAGAGCTTAACATGTTTCAGTTATTGCTAGGTATGAGTTAGGTAAGGTTTGATCCTCATGCGGTTTTGACAAAATCAAATTCCCTCCATTGTTACATTGGGCGTGATTGATGCCGAGTTTAATCTCTAGGTGACTTTGATGAAATGGATCTCATTCATTATAATTGCGAGATCTATTGGGATTGGATTTGATCCTTAGTACTAAGACACAGTAGATTCTTCAACTCCCAACCTCATAACAAAATAAGTAACAATTTTACCCACAAAGTAATAATTCTTCTAAAAAGTCTCCCATAATTTTTTTTTTAAGGAAATAAATCCCCTTCATAATTACTACACATTTACTTCTATCACGTAAATATATGAAATTCCATTGTTGCTGGTGCACCTGTATTTTCTAAAAATCCTACACAAGAAGATGAATATAATATAATGGACTCTTGCATTAGAGCTATCTTTGATTAAATACTAAAATTAATCAAATGAAAGAGACAAAATGGAAGACTTCATCACAAAATAAGTGACGTAGCGCGTCGAGTTCTTGCTGCCAAGGAAGGAGCTTTTTTGGTTGGAAGGGGAAATGAAATATGGTTGAAGAGATGTAAAATGAATAATAAAACTAAAATGTAAGTTTTTAGTATATATTGATTAATTGTAGGTAAAATTTAAAACGTAGTGCACTTAATATTGCAGGAAAAACAATTAAAAACTATTGACACAAGTAAATTAATTATATTGAGCATGGTAGCGATAATCAAGTCTATTAAATATATTAAGCATCGTAGTATATTTTTTAATTATATTAATTATAAATTGTTTGCATATGCATTCTCAACACATTAAGTAAAAGAACGAGGAATATAGGAATTTGCGAAATCTATTACATGAATTATTGCGTTTTGTTTGCTTGTCTCTGACAACTTCGCAAATCTAATGTTAGATTTTAAAAATGTAAAAGCATGAACTTTGAAATTAGTATAAGTGAATATATCACAGTTGGTTATTCTTTGGATCGGCTGTTTAGTCTTTCTAAATCAATGTTTTCACCTTGCGATGCAATGTTTTTTGCTTGATACTACATGTTTGTAGGTAATGATGACATTTCTATTCTCTAGTTTGTAGGGTTTTTACTCATCAACTCGCCGCCAAAGCTCCCACAATTTGCATCCACTGATTAAATATTTTTCCAAAATATATAATGTCCTCCTATTTTACTAATTTACTTAAACGAAAATGAATAATAGACCTTCTCCAACCAATAGAAAAAGAGACAAACATAAACATGTCCTTAAATCCCAACTATAGAAAAAAGATAAATATTTTAAACAATACAATTTGATTGGAAAAACAACTATTTCAAAAGTGAATTGAATGACTGCAATAGTAACTTGCTGCAACTGTATTCATTCTACAAAGTCACTTAAGTGACTTCCCTTGTCTTGATATCAAAACTTTTGTCCTGCTATGACTATAAGTATTCTTTGCTATTACAAGGCCTAATTGTACAAATGGGTATAGTGGATGATACATGCTATGTAACCAAGATACATGGAACAATTGAAGCGAAGGAGTAGGTTACTATTGCAATTGAGAGATAATGAACAATTTATCTCTTTTTCTATTGGTTGGAGTAGGCCTATTATTCATTTTTGTTAAAGTAAATTAGGAAAATAGGACATTATATATTTTGCAAATATTTAATCATTAGATGCAAATTGTGCCAACTTTGGCGGCGGGGTGGTAGGTACTGAAGTAGTCAGTGCATGTTCAATGCATTAAATGGTATGACTGGCGTATCAAAAACAATAGTGTATTAAATGCAAATTGTGCGAGATAATATGTTATTCATAAACATGAAACAAAAAACCACATGATTAAATTTGCAAAAAAAAAGACCAACATGATAAATTTATAGAATAGGGGTCATTAAAGCAACACATTAAGGAAGGGAAATGACATCGAAAAGTTCCTTGAGAAGCATGATATGTTGGAGGTAGTGTTAGGGACCAATCCCAATACCTTGGAGTGTGTTAATGGTAAACAGGTGTAAACGAGAATGCTTGTCTATGATTCGTTGTGTTGCATACCTTCTAGACATTGGCTGAGTGCATGGATAGTGAGAATGGCTAGGGTGTTACATGTAAACGTGTGAGAATATAGAATTGAAACAAATTTGTCCCTTGATTGATGCATTAGAATATAATTTGCAAATCTTGTGAAGAACGTTGAGGCAGAAAGAAGTGTATTATTGTTTCGAAGGCAAAGGTCATTTGCAGAAGAACAAACAAATATTGTAGAATGCCATAGAGGTAAGTTGTTATTTCTTTGTAGAGTATCAGAGATTCAATGTACAAGAACTTTCACTATTAGTAAAAAAAAATAGATATGGCTATTAATATATTGTTTAGAAAACCTAACTTAGAAATCCTAGCAAAGTAATAGTAGATGACATATGCTATGTATGTCATAAACATGAAACAGTAGAAGCCGAGAAGCAAGTTAGATATGAAAAACTGATTGCTTTGGGCAAGGTCTTGTTAATTGTGAATGCACCAAATGCAGTGTTTATGGATTGATTGCAACAATAACTTGCCTTTGGGAAAAAAGCCAGGCATATGAAGTGCATATCGTCAGAAGGATGAGACAATTTGCATTTTATTGTTAATTTTGTCATGTGCTTTTGTGTTTCATGTTTATGAATAACATATTATTTGTCATCGATTGTGGTTGTTTTTTCAAATTGTCCTTGTAACAAGAACCATTTTTTGGAATTGGAGTGGAGACAAAACCCTGTATAGGTGCAAATATACTTGATTCTTGAAGAAGAGACTGCAACGTCAAAATTTTGGATGATTTTTCTGTTTTGTTTCCAATGAAGTTTGATTCTTTGAATGTCTGTAAAGATTATGCCAATTGTTTGAATTTGTCTAATTTATGCCGATAAGCAAGCTGCAATAATGTTGTAGTCAGAGATGCGCACAATTTCAACCATGTGATATGCAATGTTTTGGTTAGTACATTAATCAAATTGTAAATTACCTATTCCCTAGAGTGGTTTTAATTTTGAATTTGTTTGAAGCAAATCTGCAAAATAGAAATAAATGATAATTTTTTGGCAAATATGAAGGTGTTATAACAACAAGCAATACTTGTAGTTGAAGGAGGAAATAAGTACCGATTTGAGAAGAGAAACCACTTAGCTGAGTTTGTAGAATGAATATAGTTGCATTGATAGAGTCATCTTCACTTTGCTTGAATTAGAAGCACTCATTATTGTTTGAAAGTTTGATTAGGAAACTAGGGAGAATTTTTCTGTGTTTGTAAAAATAAGCAACAAAATTGTTGGAAAGAAGCTCCACTAGTTAATAAAAACTTTATTGTAAGGGCTAGGATCCTATGTAATAAAAAACTAGAAAGTTTAGTGAGCCATAACAATTGATTGCATCAAACAAGGAACAAATTTGTTTCAAGTAAATGTTGTCAGGAGGAAGCCTTCCTGTTTACACATATCTAGCATTGTGACCTTATTCTAAAAAATCATTGCTTTAGTTGGGAAATTGGTTAGCATTTACTACTGTAGAATGCATTAGCTTAAAGAAAAAGCCTACACAATTTTCATTTAACCTAGTCCTTGGCTTCAACTATTCCATGTTTATTGGTTACATAGCATATGTCATGTACTGTACCCATTTCCCACATGAGGGCTTGTAACAACAAGCAATAGCTCTAGTTGGAGGAGCACAAAAGTACAGGGAAAATTTTCCTCTGTTTCTAAGGAAAAACAACAAAACTAATGAAAAAAGGTCCACTAGTTAATAAAAACTTTATTGTAAGGGCTAACAACCTATTTAATAACATAATACAAAGTTTAGTGAGGTATAACTATTGATTTAGAAAATGTTGTTCACAGGATTTGCAGATTCAAGTCAATATTGTCACACGTTTACATGTAACAACTTTACTATTCTCACGATTCATGCACTTGGTCCACCTGTATGATGTGTGCAAGACATGGGAGCATACACAAGCCTTCCCATTTAGGATTGGTCCCTTTGAGTAACATCGGCGTATCATGTTTTTGAAGGAACTTTTGGGTGTTGTTGGTCTTCTAAAAAAGTCCAGTGCATTCCCTATGTTTTGCTATAAAGTGGATGTTGTTGCTTACTGATTTACCCACCTAAACTAAGTTATTGGGAAAATAGCTTAAACAAAACTCAATCAAGTATTGAGTGAATCTTTGTACAATTTGCATTTAATGCTTAAATATTTTACAAACTTTATAATATGTCTCTATTTTGCTTATCTACTTAAACAAAGAAGAGTAGGAGACCTACTCCATGCGATAGGAAAAGAGATAAATGATAAATTTGAGACATGAAAAATATGTGCTTAAATTTGGAGCTATAGAAAAATATTTTAAACTATTGAATTTGATTGGCCAACCAAGTATGTCAAATTCAAATGAAATAATTTCAATAGTTACTTGCTGATTTAAAACATGCATGTTTTATATTTGTGACATATAGTATAGTTAAAAGTTGTAGTATTGGATTTTAATCTATTTTAAGAGGAACATGAGAAAATTAAGTATTGTCTAACATATAAAGGGAAAATATGTCGACTGTAAAATGAGAGTGGCAAGAAGTTTTAATCCATAAAACATGAAATGTAGTGATATAGGCCAAAGAGCTAGGAACACAAGTATAACAAAAAGAGAAGTGCAGGTCGATGCAATGGCAGGAAGCTTTGCATTTGCTTGTGTTTCTTCGCCACCTGCAATGTTAGTATTATGATTAGTATAAAATCAATATTTTTATATAATTTTAAACAAATTTTGGAAATTGAAGAGGGGAAAAGTATTTGTATTAGTATTGTTTTGTACCTTGCTGTAGCATATGTTGTACATTCAGTTAGGCAAATAGCATTTGTAATGACATTATTTGCATTGAGGCTGAAATGGCCTTTGGTGACGAAGTCCCATAGTGAAAATATAATTGTTGATTTGTCCTTGAGTAGTCTTCATATTTCATGTTTTGAAGAGTGGGCAAGAGTTGTTGGAGGACATGGTTTTGAATTGAACAATGGATTGTCTGGTTGTCATTTGTTATGATAATAGTTTTAGGATGAAGTGAGTATATGTAACTCACTTCCTTGTCACATTTGTTTCAATGAGCGGTTTCCTGTTGGAGCATGTCGTAAGTGTTGAATTTATAATTGCAAGTCGGGAAAAAAGCTTCAAATGGATTTGAAAGTGTGTTTGTTGCTTTTAATGTGCTTGAAACCTGAAACATGTCAATGTAAATTGTTAGAAGGGGGATTTTTGAAAATTTTAAATCAAAGAGTGATAATATTTTTAAAAAGTCACCTTAAATGTTGATTGCATCAAAGCAGTTAGCTTGTCCATTGTTCTTTTATTATTCAATTTGCAAATAAATGTTGATCAACCCGTGCAAAACATGTTCTTTTGATTTGTGCTTTTTAGGATATTCTTGAAAAGAAATGCTAGAGTTTTGTTCTTGTGTAGCCGTTCCTCTATTTGCAAGTACTGTTGCTCATGAGATGGACGAAGTTGCAGCTGCGTGGCAATCAAAAAGTTAGTTTTTGTTACAAAATTTTTTTAGTAGAGAACACAATGCTATAAAAAAAGGGTTAAAATGGATTAGTGGCATATGCTGGGGAGACATTTGTACCTATGCTTTGTTAGAGTCTACTCTACCATCTTTGATATCGACTGCATATTGGTTGCCTACTTTACTAGCGCCAACAACCAAAGCACCTATTGTTCCAAATGGATACTGATCTGTGGCTACTAGTAGTTGGCCGATAGTTGTATCTGGAATGAAGTAGTAATCTTTAGAAAAGTGAGGCATGCTTTCAACTGTGCTTGTGTTTATCAATATTAGTATGCAATCATAGTCCCCTCTGTCATAATCTACTCTAGGTGAAATTTGGAAGCCTGACATTGAAACTCCCAATCTTGGAATTATTTTGTGCTGATGTTCTTGCACAAGTATTCCATTGATATTCAATGTAATTGTCATTTCTACTTTGAGATCTGTGAGATCTGCACACAGTACTTCAGTATTTTTTTGAATTTGTCCAATGTTGCTTTGTAGACAACAAGGACATCACCTTGGAATGTTTCACCAACGTTTTTTGCATTTAAGTCTTCAATTGATATGGTCTTTTTGACTTTTGTTCTACAAAAATTGAGGAAAATGTAAATCTTATATCTGGACAATGCAGAAATGCATATGATAGGGAAATAGAATAAGTTGTTTACCATTTGCTTGTGTCTTCTTCCATGTCTTGCATTTTTTGTGGTGGTCTTTTTGTTTGACCCATCATTTTCTTGCAAAGTAGTGATATAGTATTGGACAATGTATTACTGATATATGTTACTTATGGTGCAATGTTGAGTTGACTCAATGGGTGAGATGAAATTTTTGGAAAATAGGAAAGTGGTTAGTACAATATGCCTTTGATTTGTAAATGTTGCATATACTTGTGGTTGAATTTGGCCAAATATGGTCAATGAGCAACTTGTGTAGACTATGTGATTCTTTTAACAAAAAAATGAATGTTGTTAGTTTGTATGAATGTTTGGAGTGTTCTTTTGCTTTTGTTGTCTAAACACATGTTAATATTAAAGTCACCCACAATGTACAATATGTTTTTTGTATTTGTGTATGCAATTATAGCTTGTAGAATTGTTATTATTTCTTGTATGGGAGTATTAGGTCTTGCATAAATATTACAGATATTAAGTTCATTAGCACGTAGCAATATTGTGACTGTGATGGCTTCAATATTTGTCAAGTTGTGTTCTTTTGATTTTGGTACAAGCAAATGTTTTTTGGTAAAATTTGTTATGCCATGTATCATATTCATACCAAAGGTATTAAAATATTGCAATAATATATTAGGTTGTAAGATATGTAGCTGGACTTCTTGTAAACACAAAATGTCAGATTGCATTGTGTCATAGTCATTGGCAATGTCATGTGCATGTGGTTTGAATCCACAGGTGTTTAGTGTGCATAAAAGCATGTGCACTGTATCGTGTGGACATGAAGTTTGAATGTCGAATTGCCATTGTGCAATTGACTGAAGGTGATGCATTTCTAGACGTATCTTGTCCTTAACTTTAACATTTTTTGTAGTTAAAGGTTTTAACATGAATAATAAGTCTATTGTTTTTGTTTGTGATAGTGTTGTATAAGTTAATCCATGTTGTCTTATGCCTATTGGGTCAAAATCCAAAGCTTGCTTTGTTAGCCCTTATGATCGGTGAATAGTTCGTGCACATGCTAGTTGTATTGGGAATTGTTTTCTTATTGTAATTTTCTTGTTTGATGAAGTTTTTTGTATGGGTCTAGCAATGCATAGTATAGGAACCCATTTTTTGTCAATGACATTAGTACAGTATTGTGCTAGATTTGTGCATTGTTGTTGTCTAATTGTTGGATTAGTAAATTCGAGCCAAACAATATCGATGTCGCTGTGTGTTGTATATGCTTTAAATATTCCATCAGAACCGTTTACTAGGCCATCTTGTGTATTGTAGTTGCTTGTGTAGATTTTGACAAGGATATCCTATTTCAAGTGTATTTGAGGTGGAAGAGTGGTTGTATGATTGTAAATCCATATTGCATTATAATTCTCCTCATGCTTGTATATTGCATTTAGTACTATCATTTGATTGGGAATGGCTAATAGCATTCTATTGTTGTGTGCGTCGACATCAACTTTCCTATAGAACAAGTATGGAAGTGCTGGATCCAAAGGTGCAGGATAGAAGCAAAGTTGGTTAAGATAATCTATGTCATCATTTTTTTGTAAGCCTATTATATAAAGGATTGCAATAAATTTTTCATCATTTTGTCTCATAGTTGTGACCAATGAGTAGCATTTTACATTGTCTTTCCATAAATTGTAAGGAATTAATTCAGTTATAGTGGGTTTATTTTCAAATACAATGGAGTCAAGGACAGACCTTGCGCTTGGTAGAGATCACCACAAAAGATTGTATCAAGGCTTCCAAAGTACATTGTAGGAATTTGCATTATGTCTCGTAGTCACCTATCAATGTAGCGTAGAAATGTTGAGCCTACTAGTGATATTTCATCTATAAGGAGCACATGTAATTGATCATAGTGCTTGGACATAGTGTCTAGTGCTTTAGAAGCCAAGGGAAAAACATATGATGTATTAAATGGTATGTGAAATGCTGAATGTAATGTGACTTTGCTCAAGTTGTAAGCTACTTTACCTATATACACAGTTAATAAGCCCTTTGGTTTTTTTGGATTGTTGTCAATAGACTTGCTATAAATGTGAATTAGAGCTTAGTATACGGCTTTTGCAGTGAATGTCTTTCCAGTTCCAGCTCCACCGGTTAAGTACAAATGCAAAAGCTTGTTGATGTTATTCATCTTCTTCATTAAAACATCTTTAACAATTGCTTGTTGTTTTTTTTAACATTTTCCTTAGTTTGTAGTATTCATTGTTGTCAATTATCTGTGGATGGTGTGGCATTGTATTTAGTTTTATGCACCCTATGTTTGGAAGATCTGTTTGAATGCCATATTGTTCTCTTTGCCTAGATTTTGTTGTTGTTAATGACTTATCATTGTTTTCATCATCAAGGGACTCAACACCATTAAGTGCTTTTTCTATGTCACCTCATGCAGTACTTGTGGTACGAGTGAACTTTGCATGATTTTTGACAATGGTTTTTTCAAGATGCATGTATGCATGTTCCCATGAGTTGAAGTTTTGTTTTAGCATACTCTCGTTCATTGTAAATTGTACATAGAGCACTAATTTATCTCTACAATGATTGTCCAAATCAAAGTGCTTGTTGAAATTAATAAACCATATTACATTTGGTTTAGCTTTTGGGTCAACTGTAGTTCCATTTTTATTCTAGCTTGAAACAAATTCTGTGAGACATATGTCTATAAATGTTTGAGGACGTGTTAAATAATAGTCTACTATAGATTTTTGAGAGTACATTTTCTAATTCATCTGGTTCATTGTTCAATTGTTTGATGAATTTTAGTAGAATGCATGATCATTGTCGGATTGCGTGTCAATGAAAATGTATTTTCTTGAGCTAAAGTTTAGTGGAAGTGATAAAACAATATGAGTGGCTTGTTGTGCTGACATTTGTTGCAAGTTCAACAACACATTTTCAAGTTTACTTATCATTTTTATTGCATCAATATTGGCTTGCTGGTGGTCTTTACACATTCTTTTGAATGCCTATGGCAATGATTTGTCTACCTTTGTAATGTAAGAACTGTAGTACATTGTTACGGCATATGCATTAAGCATGAACTGGGCATCTGTATTGACCTTCCAAAGGTGTGGTATTTTCCTTGCAAAACTACTGTTCCATATTTTTGATGGTTTTCTTTGTAAGAAAAGTGTTGGCCTATTTAGTGTAGAGCTTAAAGCTGCTATGTAATTATTTTCAGTTATGTTTATGCCATTTAGAAACATGTCTAAGGTGTATTCTTTGTCATAGTTTTCTTTTTGCGGTATTGAGAAAACGTTGGCAGCATTTGAAGTTATTGTTTTAGTCTTTTCCAGTATTGGTAAAAGCATTTGTGTCTTTCGCATTGGTGGAAAAGGGAAATTGTATCTGCAAAGTTTTTTTCTTGATCTCTTGCATCTCTTTGTGTGGTGATTTTGTAAGGTAGCCAAGTTAGGTTGCAAATGATCAGTGCTACAAGTAATGCACTTTTCAACAAAAGCTATGATGTCCGTGTTGTTTTTTTTTGTGTAGATTGGTGCATTTTCCACCCATATTAGCATATGATCATGCTTGTTTACTCGATTTTAGAACTCAGTCACAAAAAAGTAATCAATAACATTTCCAAAGATAGCCATCTGCAAGCATCAATTTTTTTATTGATTTTATTCTATGTCTATAGTACTGTACACAAGTAACAAGGTCCTTCTTGATTAGTTCAAAATTTTCAATGTCTGTTTGAGAAATTGACTCTTGTTGTTTTTGAACTGATTGGTGTTGATTGTGTAATTCTCATAGCGTGCTTGTTAAAGGATCCCAATTTTGTTCAACACTAGTGAAAGTGAGGAAGAATGTTGGTGGTCCTAGTTGTCGTATCATTGCAAAAACATTTTTCTTAAGTTGTTGTGTATAGTTTGGGGATATTCTTATTCTTTTGAAGTCAACATATCCAATATCCAATTTTAGAATTTTCTCAAGGTTTGGTTTGTGTCTCACGCCTTGGTGAGTAGCTTCCACCCTCTTAGTTGGCCCTTTTGTATTCTTATGGACATTGTAGACAAGACTTGTAGTATTAGTATCTTGATAGTTTGGAAAAATATGCTTGTCATGTGATATGCAAACTGTTTGTTTGATTGTAAAACTTCCCATTGTGCAATTTCGTGGTATGTGAAGTTTTTTAGAATGTCATCATCGCGTGGCTTGCCAAAGAATAATGTTGGGAAATTCATCTCCTCAGCGTATTTGTCTTTAAAGATTCCAACTGGATAGTTTTGTTTTGCAGGTGCTATTTCAATGATTTTGTCTTGCATGCTATGTATATTTCTAGATTCAGTGAATCCATGGACCAAGGTTTAAGATGGGCTCTCATGTTCTATGTCACTATTTGATTCAGTTTCAGTTATGATAGGTCCAATATTCTCTTCAAGTTCATCATTGGTGTGCAAAAATTGTTTCCAATCTTTTTTTATCTGGACATTTTGCATTTTGTATAGTGTTGTCTTTAACAATTGAGCCAAAGCTTCCATGATGATATTGGGCCATACCATGCCTTTTTGAAGTGCATTCTTGTATTCCAATCATCTTTTGAGTGAAACAAAAATTGTTTGTGTTGTTAGTTGATCGTGGTAATGATTTTTGTATAATGTTGATGTCAACAGGGACATTAATGATGAAACCTATTAGTCCTATTTGAGATCTTTTGTACCCTAGTTCCTAGATTTGTGCAAATGCAATTCTAAGTGACACAAGCCATTCTTCTAGTTGGGACAAAATTTAGACATATGACAATGGTTTATTAGTTCGGATTTTGTGTGGTGTAGCATACTTTGGTATCATGGATTGTTTTAGTGCGGAGTAGCATACTCACATATGCAATTTGTCAATGCTATGGATCTTGACTGTTCTAGTTGATAGTATATCTCCTTTTGTTTGTCTTTGAATATTCTAGTATATTTGCTAAAACACAATATTTGGTAGATTGTGCATGTGTATTTTGGTGTATCTTGAATTGTTCTTTCATAAAGATCTATTGGTGAAAAATATTTTTCTTATTTGATCTCATAGGTGTAGGTTGATTTTTTTAATTATTTCTAATAAAGTTCTTAAGGTGTTGTAGTCTTACAATTGAGTTATGTTTGAGATACTTTTGTTTGATTGTGTATACACTCAAATTTGGTCTAGTGGAATTAATTAAATAAAAGTTATTTAATTAACAATCTTTAATTCTTCTACTTATAAATAAATTGAAAAATTTATTTATATAGTTCACTTTCCTTAATTCTTTCTATCTTAAATCATTTTCTTCATGTCTTAATTAAATGAACAAATTCAATTAGTTTGTTTTATTTAATTAATCTCCTGTCATTAAATTTGAATTTAAGCACATTTCTACTAACTTCTTCTCACCTTCCACCTCATCATGTGTCTCATGAAATTAAATATTTCTAATATTTAATTTAGCATTTATCATCAACAAATTTTAACCAATTTGGGACACTTGGTCTTCATCTCCATTTGATTCCTCTTCACACTTGGCAGTTTGTTCTTCTAAAGGGAACACACCCCTCATTTCTCTCTAACCTCTTCATTTTCAACCATTCATTCTTTAGGTCAAATCCAGACCGTTGGTTTCTGCCACCTAAGCTTATGCCTTGGAAAATCTATAAGTAGAACCTCATTTACAACAAAAGCATATATAGAGAGCTAAGCATAATTACACTCTACAAAATTTTAGCTAGCATTGTCATCTTAGCATTGAGCATTTTAGCATTAGCATTTAGCATTAAGTAGATTTAATCATGGCATTACAATTAGTAGCATCTTAATCACTATAGTTTCATTACATCATTTCCATTTAGCAACATCATAGCATTATCATTAGCTTTGCATAATCATTTACAACTAGTTTAGCAATCATGTAGTGTAGGGAATATTTCTTGCATTTCCAACATCTCATTCTTTAGGTTGTCATTTGGAAAGTCATGTGTATAAACAATCTGAGAGAAAAAATGACTTAAAGAATCCTTGGAGATAGAGGAAAAAGAGATGCCATTGAGGGATTTGTTGGTTTCAATTTGGTTTGTTATTTGAATTCCTTGATATAATGTTTCAATGGTGTGTTGTATAGGTTCAAATTGCTTATTCATGATACATTTTATATAGCACACATAAATTGGCACCCACCGTGGGGCCTAGCCGCATTTTTTAATATTTTCTAGCAAGTTTTCATGAATAGGCTTGATCATGAATCTCGATGTAGCGCACCGATGGCTTCGTTTAGCGCATAGGTGGTGAATTTCGACACATCCAGGCTCTGTTATAGCACATACATGGCATCTTTCAATGCATCTGCAGGATTTGGTTTCCCTTTTGTGTTTTCCAAAATAGAGCATAGAGTCTGTTTAATAGCGCATACACTGAATCTTTTAGCGCATATGGTCTATGTTTTAGCACATACACTCTTATTTGCAAGAATTCAAAATTCTGGGAACTGATTTGTTTCTTTCTGTTTTGCAGGTGCTCTATATGTTGTCAAAGACATTATTTGAAACTACTAATGATGCTTACAGCCCGGGTTGGAGTTATTTTTCCTTTGATTAAATTAGGCATCTAGTTTAATTACGAGGTTAATGAACACCATGTATGTTGTGTTTGTAAAGTGATAGGCCTATGCTCTCCCCTTCACTTGGTGACCAAAATGCTAGATTCACTCTTTAATTTTATTACAATAGCACCTGTAGAAGGCCTGCCATAGTGGGAAAAAGTACTCACCCTATGGGAATGACCTAAGTGGGAACGACTAAATCCAAGCATTCCAACCCACTATAATCAAACGTGATTGTGATGAAAGTCACATTCAACGGTAGTGTGCATTGATAACCATCCACAAAGCCTTTGTTCTAAAGGTTGGGAGGTCTCCTGCGCACCAAACATAAACCCTTACTAAGAACTTAACGTGTAGTAGCTAGGTGAGTCAGTTCTCAAACTTTATAATATTCACAGTGCAAGGGGAGGGAAGAATCTACCCCTAAGATACTCACCATATAACTACTAGGGATTTCTTTTAGTGCATCAAATTCCTGTTTTAGCGCATTTAACTTGCAGTCTAGCACATAAGCTTTATGTTCTAGTGCATTTGCCTCATAATTCAACACATATAGGCTTTGTTCTAGTGGATTCACAACATCTTCCAACACATCTAGGGTCTATTCTGGCACATTTGCCTCATCTTTTAGTGCATAAATTTCCTATTTTGGCGCATCTAGCAAACAGTCTAGTGCATCTAAGCTCTATTATAGTGCACCTATCCCATATTTTATCTCATCTGCAACCTATTTTAGCGCATCCATCTGATTCACAAATAAAGAGCTAAATTGACCTGTTCGACAATTATAATCACATTTAGGGATCCTTTCCAGAACAAAGATCATTCCTCATTACAACATCAGTTTAAACTTGAAGAAATTGGTCTTTGCAAGTGAAATCCTCTTAACTAAACTAAGATCAAACAACTTAAAGTGCCTAATCACCATCTCCTCTGTGATTTTCTTTAGCTAAGTTTCATCATCAGGATCTATCATCCTTCATCACGAAACAAATGTTGCACATCATATTTTAACCATAGTCTCATTAATAGGATCCATCATCCTATTTGACTTGGATATTTCATTGGCACTCCTAAAACAAAGATCAAAGTATAGTTAACCTTTAACACTTGCATGCTTGTTTTAACAAGATCTCAAAAACAAAAACTCAGAGAAAAAGAAGTAGAAACCCAAACCATCATGGGAGAAGGAGAAGAAAATCCCTTTCATAGATTTCATCAACCTGAAATAGATGAGGTAACTGATGAGGACATTCAACAAGCTCAAAAAGACCCTAAATTTCACAAATTCATGGAGAAAATTCTCAAAAAGGATGGAGAGAAATACTTTTTGATGTTGGAAAATCAAGGTGTGAAACTACCCAATGACTTTAATGTAAACCAATTGAAGGGAGCTCCCAAGAAAATAGAAGCTAACTCACGAACCACATATCCCATGAATGCTTTAACTCAACAAATACAAAATATTCAATAACAAATCCAAGACATGCAAAGAGGAACAACCAAGAGATATTATTTGCAAGACATTTGTCCTTTTCCTTTTGACATAAATATGAATATGATACCTTTCCCACCAAACTGTGATCTTCCAAAATGTGACAAATACAATGGAAAATCTGATCCTCAAGATCATGTAAGAGAATTTTGCAACATGATTTTGGAATTTTCACATGAAGAGACCTATCTAATGAGATTATTTCCAAGAAGTTTGGGTGGTCAATGCATGGAATGGTTTTCAAAACTCCCACGAGGTATTAGATCATTTGAAGAGCTGGTAAATAAGTTTATCACCCAATATTCATACAACATTCAACATGAAATAACTATGAAATATATTTGTAACACAAAATAGAAAAATGGTGAATCATTTCTCACATTTCTACAAAGATGGAGATGATTATTTGCTAGATATGCCTATCCTATACTTGAGAAAGAAAAGATGGAGATTTTTATTGACAATCTTAATAGTGAGATGAGTTATAGAATCCAATTGCAATGTCTACCCAACTTTGAAAAGATGATTGAAAATAGACTTAAGATTATAACGCCAAGAAAGTGCACAAGAAATAGATTAGAAGCAAACATGCAATACTAAATCTAATATGCAAATCTAATGTTAAGCAACAAAGAACAAAGGAAAGTAAAACGTAAACAAACTGAAACAATCTCACCAATTTCAAACGTATTTCCATGATTCATCTCAATTGTCCTTTTCCATTTTGCTGTTGTAGTATAATTGCCCTCAAATTTCTCGTAAGTTCATGCAAGTATAACCTAAGATAGTGATTAGCAAAATATCGAAGATTCAAGACAAGTGCTCGCAAGATTCAAAAAGAGATTTCAATTTTGAGAGAGATTGGAATGAAGAATGACAAATCAATTTATAGAAAATTGATTATTCGAACGACAGGCCATGATTGAAAGATTAACAGACGGTTGAGATCGACAAATTAGACATGCATTCTGATAACTGTCAGTAGTGATATGAGTGATACAAATTAGGAATAGAATTAAAGATTAAATAAATGATTTAATCTTCAGTTTGGTATTCGAAAACAGAAGAAATATCTTTGCATGACAAAGATAAAGATTGATTAAAGAAACTCTTGTTCGAATGCACACACAAGGTTTAATTAATTAAATAAGAATATTTAATTAATCCACATGTACACGCAAATGAGTTAGAACTGGATGATTGAATGATCTGACAAAGAGATTACTCGAGAACGCCACTCAGACATCAAATCAAGAGTTAACTGAGCGATTAAAATAGATGTCGAGTTGAGTAAAAGTGAATACTTAGATAACTCACATAATTATCTAAAATATAGAGGAATGCGTTAAAATAGAATTAATGAATTAAATAATTTATTTAATTCAAAACTCGATATTTAAAGAATAATTAAATAAATAATATTTATTTAATTAAGTGATGAAGGGATTTTAAATGAATAATTAAATAAATAAAGAATTTATTTAATTATAGTTGAAATATGATAAAAGTAAATTACATAAGAATTTATTTAATTTAACAAGAAGAATAAGGTTAATTAGTAACATAATTAAATAAAAAGCATTTATTTAATTAATCAGATAGAATAAAGAAAATGTGAATTAATTAAATAATTAAGATTATTTAATTAATAGAAGAAATGAAGACTATAGAGAATAATTAAATAATTGATATTATTTAATCATGACCATGAAGAATACGAATTATGAAGAATATTGAAGTCGCAGGCCTAAAACCAGATTTTGGTGTTTACATTTGCCCCTCTTTGATACAATGTCATTTCGGCGTTGTGTCAAAGAAAATCGATAAGAAATATGCCCCAGTAATGCTCTAGATTAAAACAGGTGAAGGTATGCCCCCTCGGGAAAATTGACAAATTTTTGAAAAAGTTCAGAAAAATTTGGAAATGATCCCGATTAGTCCATAGGATGACCAAAAATGCAGTGGAGTTTGCAGAATTGAGGTTGGAAATGTCAGGAACGGGTACGGGCTGATAAAAATGGGAAATTAACACGGCCAGTAGGGTAGAAATGCCACCTAAGCCCTAGGTATATATAGAAGTATGGGTAAAAACCAATTCATTTTCACCCACTTAGCCCCAGAATTGAGAATTTGCTCTGCACCCACAACGAGGATGTCACCTGTTCCACACACTCACCATCGCGCATACAGGATCCAAACTTTCCAGAGGCCAGCCAACGCGGACCCCCCAGTATGTACCTCAAACTTGGCTTTTGAAATTTTTGATTTATGTGTATTTTTATGCATTTAATTGAAGTTTTAGATATGTGTCATTTTAATAAATCACCGCATTTGTGTGCATGAATGACGCATCTGTTTGCGAAAAGTTGCATTTGTAATTTCACCTTAGCCATTTTGCATAGCTAGTCTGTGATTCAACACATTTGTATATTTTCGAAACGCATGTGACATTGTGCATCGCATTTGCATTTAGAATAGCCGCATGTGTTTATTTTGAAACACATTTGAATTATTTGCAACGCAACATTTATTTTTCAACGCATATGAATTTAGTGTAACGCATGTGATGTAATTAGCCGCATTTGTTTAATAACGACGCATTTGAATTTTATGAACCGCATATGTTAAAAAACTATGCATATGAAAAATAATGACGCATGTGCAAAATAACGACGCATTTGAATTTTATTTAGTATAGTCAGTTTGCACTAGAATAGATGATTGAGGCTGACATGGGAGTATAATGCCATTGCAGGTTGTGCTAGACACGATATATACACAGAAGTCGAGACTGACTACGTTTCGATTCAAAGATAGTTTGCGGCCAACAGAGCGATGAATCCTATGGCACCTGGGTCTACTGCACGTGACAGACATGCCCCAGATTTGGGTGAATCGGGGATTATTGATAGCTTTGTGTGAGCGGTGGCACTCAGAGACATCGTCCTTCCACCTACTGACTGGAGAAGCCACGGTTACCTTAGAGGATGTCTACAGGATCCTCAGACTCCCTATTAGAGGCACACGGGTGACATATGATACCCAGAGGGGTGTAGCTGAGATGTGTAGATACTACCCACATGCTGACATTAGGCAGTTAGGATTTGATGACTATGAGATTAGGTGGCATGAGTTGGCTCAGAGGTAGAGGTAGCTAGACTGTCTATTGTGTACATTGATAGGCAGCATAGTACTTCCTGACCGCCGAGGTCATGGTTTCCCGTGGGATGGGAGGAGATGCTAGTGGGCATGCTCGAGCATCGAGTGGTATATGCTTGGGGTTCATGTGTGCTCGGGATGTTATATTTTCATCTACATGATATTGCCTATCGAGAGGCACAGTCGATGAGTTGTGGTACCACGCTCCTGATGGTATGGGCATGGGAACACATTGTGATCTTTCGGCCACCTGCAACTGTTGATCTTCCACATGGAGATCCTTACGCCTTCTGTTATGTGGGGGCAAACACTCAGCACCGCATAGGAGATACAGGTTACTTTAGACATGCCATAGACACTATGGAGCAGTTTACATGGAGACTGTACTTGGGCTGTGACGAGTGGTCAGATGAGGATGACCATTTTCTGTTTTGCTGACAGGCACAGTTCTTGGTTGGGTGGACAGTGTCATATGTCCACATCATAGAGCGTCAGTTGCTAGATCATGTCCTGCGGCAGTTTGGAGAGGTGCAGGATGTGCCTAGAGGACAGACAGAGTTTGTGAGATCCTCGTGAGAGGTCTCGCTATGGGGTCCTGAGATTCCAGTGGCCACAACAGAGGCAGACATTGATGCATTACAAGCAGTTCCATGGGGATGGAGAGATGGTCCAACAGATCTAGGGACCACAACGAAGTACGACCAGTGGTGGGAAGTTCACAGGCCGATCCCCTTAACAGATCCAGAGCAGCCAGTGCCGGTAGAGCGGCGAGGGACAGGTCCACGAGGCAGGCGTGGTAGAGGGAGAGGTCGGGGAGGCAAAGGAGGCCGTGGTGATGGAGGATATGATGGCCGAGGTGGATGGCATGGAGGCAGGAGAGGGAGATGTGGTCAGAGGGGACGAGGGCAAGCATTGTCATCGATCCGTGAGGAGGGACGAGTAGAGGAGGATGTGGCCATGCCATATATTGGGAGAGGAGAGGGGGAGGTGGATATTGCGATAGGTAGAGAGGAGGTGCAGCCCACAGAGGTGGCCATTCTAGACATCCCAGCAGAGGAGGAGATAGGTACCGAGGAGGTAGGCAGAGAGGAGGTAGAGATTGATGCCCTAGGTTTGTTGGGTGCCTACCAGGAGGATGATGAGGGAGATGATGATCACAAGAGAGAGATTCGAGATCAGATCCTAGAGGAGTTAGATGAGGAGGAGGATGGGAGAGTGAGGGACAGACAAGATGAGATAGGGGTAGTGGATCCAGACACAGATACATTGCATGCTCAAGTTGCATCCTTGGAGGAGCAGATGAGAGTTCTGATGTCTGAGAGGGATGCATATCAGATGGAGAGGGACAGAGTAGTGATGGAGAGAGATCAGGCCATAGCTCGGAGATAGGAGACAAAGCAAAGATTCTCAGAGCTCAGAGCCTTATGTACCGGGCCATCAGTTGCATTTTCCAGAGAGCTAGTTAGAGCTGGGGAGAGAGAGAGATACTATCGGGATCTGTATGAGGCAGAGGTTTCACCAGAGAGATGGGCTCCTAGTTTCTCAGAGGCACACAATAGCAGGTCCTAGATTAGGACCCACAGTAGGACAGTTAGCACAGAGGGGGTGGAGTAGCCACACAGAGCAGGTCCATATGACAAACATCCCTCAACTCATAGGTCATAAAGTTCCCATCATCATTCCTCCACACACTCCAGGCATGATAGCAGTGGCAGTTCCAGATAGGGATATTTCTTGAGATGCATCGAGACATTGTATTATGATCTGATAGCCTGCGGGCTTCCATGTATTATTGATACATTATGACATTGTGATGTGACACAGTTGAGCGAGATATATATATATATATATATATATATAGATATATATGATTTTGGCGGTGATTCTCATGATATGCATTTCTATGTATTGATTATGCAGTCTTTATTTATACATGTGATGTTTATATGATATGCCTATGTGATGGATGAGTATATGTATTTTATGATGTTTATGCAGCTAATGAGATAATGTTGATGCTATATGATGTATGCAATTTATAATTATGAGATGCAATATGATGTTATATGTATAATGCCGGCTACATGTGATGTTTATACAAATGTAATGTGATGCATGTATTTACAGTTGCTTTGTGCATGGAATGCTTATAATATGTATTGTTTGATGATGAATGTCTATTATGCCATGATAATCTAGATATGAAATATGCCTGTATGCATGTATTTTTCTAACATGTACGTTGATGCAGGATGATGTATAATATTTTGTGTCACAGGACTCAGTCATAATGCAAGAAAGAAGAACTGTTAGTGCAGAAAGAAAGATCGAGAAAGAACGAAAGACAAGAGATAGATGTTAGTATTAGCAATCTTCGATATTTCGCTGTATCACAAAAGGTATTGCACTTTATCATCATTGGGTGGGACTAATACAAATGGAGAAAAACACCATGATATGACATAAATCAAGGTGTGCAAGGTCATCCACTTGCTAATAACAGACAGTCACAGACAAGGATTGTCATTAACTCATACTAAGGGCACAAGTTGCCCTAGTCTTTTTGTCAGGACAAACCACATACAACAAACAAAATAAAAGATGGGTCATGGGACGTCATTGCTCCTCTAAATCCTTCATGGGACATCCTTGAGGAAACTAGTAACATGACTCAAAATCAAATTTAAAAGACAATCGACAAACAACAGTCAAAGAAATAGAATTCTGATACATCGTTGCTTCTCTAAATCCTTCATGGGACATCCTTGAGAAAGCTAGTAACATAATTCCCATCATAAAGTCAAATGAAAAGATAAGATAAATAAGTCAGAAAGTCAAAAAGCCAGTAAAATATTTGCCAAAACTTGATTTGTTTGTTTGATTTGTTTTGATTGATAAAAGGATTGATTGATAGAGCTTGATTTCAGGAGATACACATACCGGATAAGACTGTGAGTCTGGTTTCGATGTTATGACTATCTGTATAAGGCACGACAAAGTCTGGTTTTAGAAAGACATGTATTGTATAAGATGCTGAGTCAGATACCGTTGATGTGATAACCTGTGTAAGGCTATGTTTGATTGTTTGACCATGTCGATTATGTAGGAAGGACTCATCGTGAACAAGATATAGGTTGATTTCCATGATGATGATGTTTGTTTCCAGGAAGGACACATCCTGTAGCAGACATTTGTTGATATGTTTTGATTGTTTTGTTGTTTGATTTGACTTAGAGACATTGCTAACTTGTTCACCATATTAATGCATGACTTGAGACGATGCGTTGACAATTGACTGTGTGTGACGACAAAACCCGAAAGGACTGACCTAGTGCGGCCTCGGGGGCTCATCGATTGATGGCCTTGCCTACATTATACACGTAGAGACCTCGTAGTTTGACTTGACTTAGACTGACAAGAGTGACTACAAACAGAAGATGTGTGTGAAAGTGAATGTGACGAACCCTAATGGACTGACCTAGTGCGGCCTCGGGGGCTCATTGATTGATGGCCTTGCCTACATTATACACACAGAGACCTCGTAGTTCAACATGACCAATGACCTTATCATATAGACATATGGATTAAATCATGAATTTATACAGACAAACCTAAATGAACTAACCTAATGCCTCGGGGGGACATCAACAGATGGCCTTGCCTACGTCCAGTCGCAGAGGCAACGTAGTTTGACAAATGACAGAGACTGACAAGTGTGACCGACTTTGACTCTGTTTTTGGATTTTTGAAATGTTTTGATTTTTTTGTCTTTTTGAAGTTTTATGATGTTTTTGTGTTTTCTCCAGTCATTTTGCGATGTTTGTGGATTTTCCATGGTTTTACGTCTCCAACATAACCAATGTAAGAAGCAATATGACACATGCCAAGTTTTTTCCCCCAGTCGAGTATAAGACCAATTGACTATGAATAAGGTAAAATGGGGGATATGAAATGCACTCGATGTCAATCGTTCCAAGTTATGGGAAAGACTACCACTTATTACGGATGGTATATACAAGCGATAGATACGAAAGATAAGGGATATGTACAGGGATAGGTAGTACATACAGGGATAAGGGATATGTATAGGGGAGTGGACTATGTACAGGGCCGTAGACTATATACAATGATAAGGACTATGTACAATGATAAGGACTATGTTTAGAATAATAGTAGACAAAGGAGTAGAGTTAACTACACATGGCGCCTGTTTGCCAGGTTTTCACCATGGTACCTATCCACAGTGCCACCGAAGTGGTTTTCACTATTGGATGAATTATTTATCTTTACTATTTTCTAGATTATCTAATTTTTTTGGTGTTACCAAGACGCCTGTTTGCCAGGTTTTCACCTTGATAATGATTTTTGTGATTTTATGATTTTTTTGTATTTTTGCTAATTAAGACAAAGGCTTCCAAAAACTATGCATAGAACTTCTTCAAATGTATACTATTGATTGGTGAGGACAATGGTTCCCCTTCAGGAGTAGAGAGTTGGCACGCTCTTGATCCAAAAGCTTCTGTAACAACATAAGGTCCTAACCAATTTGGTTCAAACTTTCCTGGTTTTTCTCTTTCTGCTTGATTCTTTGGGTTCTCCATTAAAACCAAGTCACCAATGTCAAAGTTTCTGTTCAATACCTTCCTGTTATAGCTACGATGAAGGCGATTCTGATATGCTTGAAGATGGTCTAGTGCCTTTTGTCTTCGCTCATCCAAGAATTCTAGCTCATGGAACCTCGATACTCAGTACTCTTCATCATCAATGTGGCCTTTCAGGGATACCCTTAGGGAAGGAATATCGACCTCAATAGGCAGAATAGCTTCAGAACCAAATACAAGTGAATATGGAGTAGCACCAGTGGGAGTATGGATACTTGTGCGATAAGCCCATAAGGCAGGGTTAAGCTATAAATGCCAGTCACGACCAACATTATTGACATTCTTCTTGAGGATTCTAATGATGGTCTTGTTAGATGCCTCTGCTTGGCCATTACCTTGTGGGTAGTATGGAGTGGAATAGTGATGTTGGATATGAAATTCATCACATAGGTGGCAAACTTCTTGGTTCTTAAATGGGTGGCCATTATCAGTGATTATGGACTGAGGAACACCATACCGACAGATGATATAGTTGAGGATAAATTTAGAAATCTGTGTGCCGGTAATGTATGTCATAGGAATGGCTTCAATCCACTTCATAAAATACTCAGTGGCAGTGATAATGAATTTGTGTCCATTAGATGATGTGGGATGAATCTTACCTATGAGGTCGAGTCCCCATTGGGCAAAGGGCCATGGTGACGTTATAGGACGGAGCTCTTGTGCTGGTGCATGTATCAAGTCTCCATGAACTTGGCATTGATGACATTTCGTTACAAAGACATATGAGTCTTTTTCCATAGTAGGCTAGTAATAACCCAGTCTCATAATCTTTTTGGCTAAGGTAGGACCGCTAGAATGGGAAGCACATATACCCTCATGCACCCCATGCAAGGTTGCTTGTGCTTCATTAGAACCAAGACATCTTAGTAGGGTATTATCTAAGGCACATCTATATAGGGTGTCTCCGACGATGGTGTATTTGGCTGACTTGTGGAGGAATGTCCTACGTTGGTTATTTGATAGGCCAGTGGGTATGACTTCGGCATGAAGGCAATCATAGATTTCTTTCTACCATGGGGAATCAGGACCAACAATGTCACAAACCATTTCAAAATCTGGGATATCATAGGCTGGGACCAAAAGCTGTTCTACCAAGAACTCAAACTTAGGCACGTTGTTAGGAATGTCAAGAAGTGATGCAATTGTAGCCATAGCATCTGCTGCCCTATTTAAAACATGAGGTATTTGATGAAATTCGACTTTGTCAAAGTACTCTTTAAAGCTATTAGCCATGCACTTGTATGGAGCAAGCTTCTCGTCCTTAGTCTCATAATCATTATTTACCTGTCTGATTACCAGTTGAGAATCCCCATATACTTGTAAAATCTTAATTTTCCACTTGATTGCCATACGTAACCCTATCACTAGAGCTTCATATTATGCTATGTTGTTAGTGCATGGGAATGCAATCTTGAATAACTTAGGGATGGAATCACCCTGTGGTGTAATAAACAGTATACCAGCTCCTGAACCACGATTTGTATGTGAGCCATCAAAGTACAGTTTCCATGTAATGTTTGTGTCAATTGTGAATATGAACTCATCAGGAAAGTCTAAAACTAATGGGTGATCTACCTGTATGGGTGTTTCAGCTAACTGATCAGCAATGACCTGTCCTTTAATAGCCTTTCTTTCTACATACTGGATATCATACTCACTAAGTATCATAACCCATTTGGCCAGTCGTCCTGTTAATGCTGCCTTGCTGAGAAGATATTTCAGAGGGTCTATTTTAGCAATCAAGATTGTTTGATGGTTTAGCATATAGTGCCTCAATTTTTGAGTAGCAAATACTACTGCAAGATAGGCACGTTCAATGGTACTATAGTTGAGCTCATAACCTACCAAAGTACAACTGATATAATAGACTACCCTTTCATGACCTTCATCATCATTCTGTGCAAGCAATGCTCTAAGTGATGAATGGATTGCCGTAATATAAAGAATCAATGTTCTTCCTTCAATAGGTGGCATTAAGACAGGTGGTGTGAGTAAATATTCTTTAATTAGTTGAAAAGCCTCTTCACACCTAGCTGTCCATGCAAAGGGTACTCCTTTCTTAAGTAGATGTTGAAAAGGATGTGTCTTATCTGCTAACTGCACTATAAATCTTCTGATAGATTGCAACCTTCCCTATAATGTCCTTAGTTGACTAAGATTAGTAGGTGGAGGCATGTCCATGATTTCTTTTACCTTAGCCGGATCCACTTCAATACCTCATCTAGAAATGATATAACCTAACAGCTTTCCTGACTTGACTCCAAACACACATTTCTTTGGATTAAGTCTCACTTTATACTTCTCTAGCCTCTGAAATATCTTGTCTAAAACCTGTAAATGTTCTGCCCTTGGATTTTACAATAAGGTCATCGACATAATCCTCCATAAGAGTGTGTACTAGATCATGAAAGATAGTAGTCATGGCCCGTTGATAGGTTGCTCCGGCATTCTTGAGTCCGAAGGGCATAACATTCTAGTAATACGTTCCCCAAGGACAAGTGAAAGCTATCTTAGGTTGGTCTTCAGTTGCAATTCTGATCTGGTTATATCCTGAAAATCCATCCATAAGGGACATCTCATATCCTGTTGTCATGTCAACTATCATGTCTATGTTAGGTAAAGGAAAGTCATCCTTAGGACAAGCTTTGTTGATATCTCTAAAATCAGTGCAGATGCAGATTCCCCCAGTTGGTTTAGTGACTGGTACAAGACTGGAAATCCAATCTACATAGTCGATAGATTTGATGAAACCAACGTCTAAGAGTTTCTTGAGTTCTGCCTTGACCAACAAAGCAATCTGTGGGTGCATTTTTCTCAATTTTTGTTTCACTGGTTTAGCACCTGGTCGTAAGGGAAAATGATGCAGAACAAGTTCAGGATCCAACCCTGGCATGTCGGCATATGACCAAGCAAAATTTATTTGTCTCTATGCAAAGAAGTTATGGAACTCTGGCTACTCTTCTGTTGTCAATGACGCTGCAAAATGAACCAGTCGAGGATTCTCTTTGGTACCTATGTTGACTTCTACTGATTCTTCAATGAGCATGGGTGACTTTTCCTATGCAACGGGGAAAATGTTCAAACCACCATCCTTAGGTGCCTCAGAGGGGTTTTCACCTTCGGATGCATCCTTTCTTTTTACTTTTCCATTGTCTAAAGGTGCCTTTCGGTTTTCACCTAGAGACTCATCCTTTTTATTTTGCTTATTCTTTTTCTCATTTTTGCGACTAGAGGGTTGAACAAATTCCCCAAAATATGCTTTGTTGTCCAAGTCAATAGCAAAACCAGCCTTGTGATCACCATTTGGTATGCCTTCTCGTAATCCCAAAAACTCAACAATTGCTTCGTCATTCTCAAAAATGTCTAAGACGGGAGTGTCTTGTTGGTCCTAATCAATGAGTTGGGGATAGACTAAGGGCATGTCATCGTCAGAGTTATCAAAGTTTAATGGATTCAAGGTGAAGATTGAATTATTCATGTGGTTACAAAAGTCTTGTACCAGGTCCTTTTTGCTCTTAGGTTTGGGTCTAGGTGGATGGATAGGTGGGCCTAATGCCAAGGTTTGACTATCGGAAACAGGTGGCTCAGATTGCCATGAGGTAAGATCAAGTGATTCCCAACAGTAGTGTTTAAACCACTCCTCCTTTGTCATTTTCTTTGGTGGACATGAATTCAAAGGATTTGGTGAGGAACTTAACATCAAGTCAAGTTCTCCAAATAACTTGTCAAGGTTCATGGAAGAAGTAGAGGATAAGGAATCCCACTCATAATGATTAGAGTCAGGGGAATCATAATGATATTGGTCCACTGGTTCATGAGATGTCTTAATATCTTCTGAAGCACTTACTTCCTCAAGTAAGGGTAATGGGGTACTAGGAACGCCAATCTGAGTCGATTGAAACCCTAGCCCTACTCCTTTTGGCCACTGAGAAACAAATAGTGGTTCAATCCTCCCATCTTGGTTTAAGCCTAAAAAACTCTGGCCATCATATCCTTTGCTTTGCATGATTTTGAAACCCTTTCCATATATATTTGTAGGAATATGAGAAAATAAGAGGGGTTCCTCATCATCTTCTCTATACAGCCAGGAAATGACATCTTTTGTATCTATGGCCTCTTTGCTTAATTCACCCCATTTAGTAAAAGTTGTTGTGGGAGGAATGTGTATAGTGACCATAGATTGTCTCCTATCCGATGTAGGCAAACCGTATGACTTAGGAGGAATCAAATGGCTAACACAATAAGAAGTTTTCATGTAATACTCTCCACAACCCTTGTCTTGGATCTCAACCCTAGGAGTGGTAGGAACCGAGGGTGAAATAGATGTTCGAGTGAGTGTGGTTGGATCAACATAGGAGGATGAATTGGACGATGAGGCCTCTTGGTTTACTGGCACTTGGCGTTGGGGGATTTCCTTTAGATTGGTGCAATACTAGAAAGGATTTGGATCACCATCTATAGTTATTTTTGTGCCATTGTAAGGGAATTTAAGACACTGATGATACGTTGAAGGGACCACCTTCATGGCATGAATCCATGGTCTACCTAGCAGAAGGTTATAAGGAAGGGTGAGATCCAAGACCTGGAACTTTGTCTCCATCACCGCAGAACCAATTCTGATAGGAAGTGTTATGACTCCCTTTGATTTTCTTTCCTCATCATCATAAGCTTTAATGACAATACTCTTGGTCATGTCTACGCATGCTTCTGAGATACCTAAAGCCTTAATTAGTTTTAAAGTGCACAGATTTAACCCTGCTCCTCCGTCTACCAAAACTCATCTAACTTTGGTGTCATCAACAAGGACTTCTAGATGTAAAGGGTCATTGTGGTTCATCTTTTAGTTGCATAGTCTTGTTCAGAAAATGTGGCATGGTGATTATTGGTCAAGTAGCCCACCATTTCTAGAAATGATTGACATCAATATCATTAGGGACCGTGGTGTTCTGTAAAGCATTATCAGGATAGATCGATGCTTGGGAAAACAATTCTAAGATTAGATTTCAGGGGTCCCAAGGTCAAGAAGGTTATATTGTAACTTGGAAGGTTGGGGTGTTTGCTGCGATGGAGGGCCTTGGATAGTGAACTTAGCACAATGAGTATTGACCGCACACTCAGGATTATTATTGATAATAATGGTATTGATATTCTCATCGGCGGTGCAAAGGCAGTGAATGATTTTTCCACTATTATAATCGTGCTTGACATTGGCATAGTTGGCTGACATATTGGTCTTAGTACTCAAACTGGGGATAGTTCCTTTCCCATGGTCATGTAGTGGGTCAGAAAATACTTGATGATCAGTGTTTGATGACTTCTGTTTTTGTCCACTAACTTCAATAATTCTCTTTTCGACAAGATCCTATATGATATTCTTCAGTTGTCGACAGTTTTGTAGATTATGTCCCTTAGTTCTATGATAATCACAAAAGGCATTGTCATCCCATCAAGCTGGTTTAAATTGTCCTGGATCGTATTGTCTTGGTTCCTGCAGTTGTATGAGATTATGTTGTAACAGTTGTTTTAACATCGACTCAATGGGTTCTCCTAAGGGAGTGAACTCATGTTTTTGAAATCTTCTTGGTTGTGGACGTTGAGTATTTTGGACCATGTTAGAGGTTGATTGACATCATTAAGCGTGTTGGAAAAAGTATGAGGTCCTTATAATGTGAGGAGGGGTCCTGCTTGTAGTGTTTTAGCATCAACCACCCCATCATTGGTGACATTTTTGTCACAAGACTAGAATCTATTTCTGTCAATGGGGGTGTTTTGTATGATCGGGTTTCTATTGGATGTTGATGTCTTAAGTTCGCCCTTTTTGATAAGATCCTTCTCTATTATAACCCCTTTTTCCACTAGTTCCAAAAAAGATGTACAACAATGTACCCTTAAGTTACTCCTGAGTTTTGCATGAAGGTTTTCTTGAAACATTGTAACTTTTTGTTTTTCGGGTATCTCGACAGGACACCTACTAGCTATAGTTCTCCATCTCTGGAAGAAAGCAATGAATGTTTCCCCTTCGTCTTGCGTTGTGTGACACAAGGTTGCTATATTTATCTCATGATCTATGTTGAAGGAGAATTGCTCCACAAATTTCTCAACTAGTTCACCCCAAGATCTAATGCCAGAATCTAGACCCGAAAACCACTCTAGTGCAATTCCTACAAGACTTCTTGGAAATAGCCTCATAAGATACGTGGGGTCATAAGCGACATCTATGCATATGGTAGAAAATTCCTTTATATGTTCTATTGGATTTTGTTTTCCATTGTATTTAGGGAGATTCGATATGACATATCTGTGAGGGAAAGGGGTCATGTACAATGATCTATCAAAGGGGAATGGGCATATGTCCTTTGTTGAAAATGATTTCTTAGTTGACACCGACATGTTATCCATTTGCGTTTGTAATGCATGCATTTGTGTTTGTAAGACGTCAACTTGGGTCAAAGGTGTGCTAGGGGGATTATACGGATCCGTGTATGTGTTCTAAAATCCAAAGTCCTGTGATGGGTTTCGATTAAATGTTGGCATCTGAGGTGGATTTGGATTCGAAATGTTGGTAAATGTGTTCTAGTCTGGAATCTGCATAAATTGGTGTTGACCTGGGATCTGTGTAAACGGATTCTGAGTACCACTTTGGGAAAAGGGGTTTTGATTGGGAATCTGTGTAAATGATTGGTGTCCACCGATTTGAGAGAATGGATTATGATTCAGAATCTGTGTGAACGGAGTCTGAGTATCAGTTTGGGAAAGTAGATTCTGACTCAAAAATTGCGTGAATAGATTCTGATTGCCATATTGGAAGGAGGGAATGCCCCCTGTTTGTGTAATCTATGGTATAGTACTAGTGACTGGAGCACTAGGTATGGCCGTCGACTGTGGTATGGTACTCGTGATACTAGTGTTAGGTATGACCGTTGACTGTGAACTTGTGACATCGACATAAGGTGTAGAGGCTGAGGTTTTAGGCCTTTTACTCCCAACAAGAGGACCGAAGGGAGTGGATGATGAAGCCCCTATAGTGAAATTAAATCCCGATGTCATGCTAGATGTACCAAATGGGGACGTATGGACTGTCGTACTCTGTGTAGGTGTGCTAGATGGCATAGTTGTGCTGACTTGAGGTATAGTAGTATTAGCAGTCGTGGTATTTGTCCCTTGTGTAGGTTGAGTTTGTAAGGTGCTGATATCAAATCCTGGAGGTAAGGTAGCACCTTCAGCTAGCAATTTGGCTAAGTATCGTTGTCAATCATTTGCTAGGTACTCATCTATGAAAGAGGCAAACTCAGGGTCCTATGCGACAACCTCTATGTCTTCTACTGCAATATGTCCTTGAGTGTTTCTAGTGGTGAATTTGTCTAATAGAGTCTTATGAGGTCTTGAAGAAAATGAATTGATGAATTCGTTTGGGTTCGACATGTTTTCTCTCTCTCTTCTCTTAGACCTAGTTTCAACCATGTAAGACAAGCTCAATATGTGGGAAATGCAAAACTATATCTATGAACAGTATGACCCTAGTCTATGTTTTTGGGATTTTTGTATGCAAAATAATGAATGTTCTAGGATGACACTAGCCTATAATATAATATGCAAATCTAATGTTAAGAAACAAAGAACAAAGGAAAGTAAAACGTAAACAAACTGAAACAATCTCACCAATTTCAAACATATTTCCATGATTCATCTCGATTGCCCTTCTCCATTTTGCTGTTGTAGTATAATTTCCCTCAGATTTCTTGTAAGTTCGTGCAAGTATAACCTAAGATAGTGATTAGCAAAATATCAAAGATTCAAGACAAGTGCTCGCAAGATTTGAAAAGAGATTTCAATTTCAAGAGAGATTGGAATGAAGAATGACAAATCAATTTATAGAAAATTGATTATTCGAACGACAGGCCATGATTGAAAGATCAACGGACAGTTGAGATCGATAGATTAGACATGCATTCTGATAACTGTCAGTAGTGACATGAGTGACACAAATTAGGAATAGAATTAAAGATTAAATAAATGATTTAATCTTCAGTTTGGTATTCAAAAACAAAAGAAATATCTTTGCATGACAAAGATAAAGATTGATTAAAGCAACTCTTGTTCGAATGCACGCACAAGGTTTAATTAATTAAATAAGAATATTTAATTAATCTGCATGTACACGCAAATGAGTTAGAACTGGACGATTGAATGATCTAACGAAGAGATTACTTGAGAACGCCACTCAGACATCAAATCAAGAGTTAACTGAGCGATTAAAATAGATGTCGAGTCGAGTAAAAGTGAATACTTAGATAACTCACATAATTATCTAAAATATAGAGGAATGCGTTAAAATAGAATTAATGAATTAAATAATTTATTTAATTCAAGACTCGATATTTGAAGAATAATTAAATAAATAATATTTATTTAATTAAGTGATGAAGGGATTTTAAATGAATAATTAAATAAATAAAGAATTTATTTAATTATAGTTGAAATATGATAAAGGTAAATTAAATAAGAATTTATTTAATTTAACAAGAAGAATAAGGTTAATTAGTAACATAATTAAATAAAAAGCATTTATTTAATTAATCAGATAGAATAAAGAAAATGTGAATTAATTAAATAATTAAGATTATTTAATTAATAGAAGAAATGAAGACTATAGAGAATAATTAAATAATTGACATTATTTAATCATGACCATGAAGAATACGAATTATGAAGAATATTGAAGTCGTAGGCCTAAAACCAGATTTCGGTGTCTACAAAGATTGAGGAAGCCTTGGTTATAAGAGAAGTGTTAAAAATCCATAATGAAGGACCGAAATCAACAAGCTCTTCTAATCATCATAACAAAAATGAAAAATCAAAATTCTGTACAAGAAATAAAATTTTTGGTAATGATGGCACAGTTGATACACATAACACAAAACTAGTCTTCAATTTGTTAGGTATTACATCCAAAAAAAATCAAAACAACAATCAAAATAGCAATGAATCTAAACCAACCTCAACACCATATCAAACACCATCAAATTGCAAAAAATTTACACCTTTGGGGTAGTCACTTGAATCAACATTAAAAGAACCTCTTGCAAACAAACTCATAACATTACCAGAGGCATGAGATTGGGAACCAAGAGTCAAACCATCATGGTGGAATGATGCATATTATTGTGATTTTCATAGAAATAAAGGCCATAAAACAAATTATTGTATGTAACTAAAACATTTGGTGCAAAACCTGATTGACAGATGTGAAATATCGATAGAAGGACCTCAAAAAAATGTTGATCATGGAGTATTTAAATATCATTTACTCAATTATGAAAAAGGAGAATCCTCTTTGACAAACAAAGGGAAGAATGCAAATTATGTCTATGATACTACCATCCTTCACATCTCTGTAGCTGAGAATCAAATCAATGACATTGGAACTAATCACATCTCTATCGTTGATAATCCAATTAATGACATTAAAACCAATCACATTGCTGCAGCTGAGAATCAAATCAAGGATAAAAAAGACATTACTGTAGTTGAGAATCAAATCAATGACATGAAAATCAAAGATAAACAAGAAATTGTTGTAGCTGATAATCAAATCAATGTCATCAAAATCAACAATTAACAAGACAACTTACCAGTAAACGTGACCACAAGAGCATAGTCCAATTTTGTATTGAAAGGAAGTACATCTAAAACACCTCCTACCCCTTCAAATCAATACAATATCATAGACCAATTGCAAAAGATCCTAGTGCAGATATCCATACTAGAACTTCTTAAAATTTCAACAACCCATAAAGAAATTATGGAAAAGGCTTTGGTGGACACCATAGTACCAACTAATTTGGAAGTTTTTCAATTCCAAGCCATGGTGGGACATTTTACTGCACCCCATTGTTTATCATTCTCTGAAAACGATGATGCATCACTCACTCATCCACATAACACTCCACTCCATATTGAGGTTTTAATCCATAAACATCGGGTCAAACACATTTTAATAGATGGAGGAGTTGGTCTAAATATCTGCACCTTAAAGCTTATCCATGCATTGGGATATTAAAAAAAATGCAAAGATTCCAAAAGAAAGATCAACATAAATGATTATGATGATGAAGAAAGATCCTCTCAAGGACTAATAGTATTGCCAATTCAAGTGGGATGAGTTGGAAAAGATATTTTCTGCCAAGTTTTGGACAAGGAGTTGACTTACAACATACTCTTGGGACTACCTTGGATTCATGAAATGCAAGCAGTGCCCTCAACATACCATCAATGCTTGAAATTCCCCTACAATGGACAAGAGATCACCATTTCAGTTGACTCCAACAATCCTCAATACTGCATCACTCTCAAGATAGTCCAAGATATTTTTGTACCACAAAATAGGGAAGCTCTCACTTCTATTTCCTCAAGTAATGAAATCCAACTAAATTCTTTGTCAAAACAGCTTGAGAAAAAGGTTCAGGCGAAAGATAAAGGCATCCGTGATTCTATTTCTTCAGGTAATGAAAGTCAACTAAATTCTTTGTCAAAATAGTTTGAGAAAAATATTTAGTTGAAAGATAAAGGCATGGGTGAGTATTCAATTGAGCAGTCCTTATGTCTCTCATAGTTTCTACCTTCTCCAAAATTATATGGGAAGCCATCAACATCTAGACATCAATCTTCACAACCCATCATGATATTTGATGGTAAATTTGCAAAAGCAAGCACTCTAGTTGATGAATCTGAGGATAAAGACATTCTAAATTGGCTTTACAAAGATCAAGAAACATCCCAAGCAACAAATTCCAACATACCAACAGAGCAATATGGTAAAGGATTCACAATATTAGAAAAGATGGGATATGAAGGAAAAGGTCCTATTGGCAAATGAAAAGAAGGTATTGTAGAACCAATTCAGCCTATCACAATCAATGCAAAAGAAAAGACAGGGCTAGGATACAAAGAAGAGACAAAAGAAGAATCCACTCAACAGGTTTGTGAGCGAATCCTCCAATTGAAAGCTAGTTTTGAAACAGACTCAAATGAATATGAATGGGATTCACTATCTGAAGTATGTTTTGAAGACAAAGAAATTGATGTGATAAAAAGGTATGCACCCATCCGTATGGAGGGACAGAGTTCAGGGTCTAGACCACTTGAATTTGGACCACTACATATCAATGACTCTAGTGAGGACGATCATACATTGAGCGAGATAGATCATTCAGAGGAGAGTAAAATTATAGACCTTGACATTGCTATCGAACACTTTGAAAACCTTTCCATCATGACCCTTACTGCCTTTGATCTTGACCAATCCAATGAGTCCTTACCTTTGGTACATCTCAAACTCATTGACTAGGAACAAACCGAGTTGCTTGATATCCCTATCTTTTCAGATGATAATGCCATTGTCAATTTCCTTTGTTTTGAAAATACAAAAACAGGTTCCACCAATGAATTTCATAATGAAACTTCAATCAAGGGGAGTGCCAAATCTCTTAGCTACAAAATAAAGAATACAAAAAGTTGATCTAATGGTGAAAACCATGCAATGGTAGTATTAGATCATGAAAAAGTAAAAAGAAAGAGCATATCCAATGATGAAAACATCTTTGAGGCACTGAAGGATGGGAGATTTGACACTCTTCCTGAGCATTATCATGAAATATCTTTAGTATTGGTTGAGCCTACGTAATCCATAAACATCGATACTGCTGAAACAACAAAGACCTTACATCTAGCAACATCAATTGAAGAGCAAGAAAAGCCAAATTTCACCAAATTCTTCAAAGAAAGACAAATCAATTTTGCTTGGTCCTATGCTAACATGCTAGGAATAGATCCGGATCTAATAATGCATCATTTATCCCTACCACCTAGAGTGATCCCAGTAAAGCAAAAATTGAGAAAAATGCATCCACACATCACCCTACTAGTGAAAGAAGAATTGAAAAAATTATTAGATGCAGGGTTCATCCAACCAATCGACTATGTAGAATGAATTTCAAATATTGTACTAGTCTCCAAACTAGACAACAACATTAGAATATGCACAAATTTTAGGGATCTTGACAAGGCTTTTCCAAAGGATGAATTTCCTTTGCCTAATATAGACATCATTGTGGATTTAACAAGATATTCTATGATGTCACTCATGGATGGTTTTCTAGGCTATAATTAGATAAAAATTACACCAGAAGATCAAAATGAAACAACTTTCACATGCCCATGGGGTACATTTTGTTGGAATGTCACGCCTTTTGGATTAAAGAATGCACGAGCCATCTATCAGTGCGCAATGAAAAAAATATTTCATGACATGATGCACACATTCATGGAGGACTATGTGGATGACCTGTTGGAAAAATCATTCACTAGGGAAGGACATCTAGAAATCTTGGATAAAATCTTCACTCGATTGGAAAAGTTCAATGTGCGATTAAATCCAAAGAAGTGTGTTTTCGGAGTAACATCAACAAAACTCTTAGGATACATAGTCTCAGCTAAAGGCATTGAAGTAGATCCAACAAAAGTTAAAGAAATCATGGAAATGCCACCTCCTAAGAACATTAGCCAACTAAGATCTCTACAAGGAATATTCCAATCCATTAGAAGATTCATCTCACAACTCACGGACAAAAGTCATCCTTTTACTCATTTGCTACACAAGAATGTTTCTTTTCGATGGGATGAGAGATGTGAAGTGACCTTTAATCAATTGAAACAATATTTGATGAATCCACCTACATTGGTACCATCAATAGAGGGAAAACCACTTCTACTATACATAGCAACTACTCAGGTATCTTTGGGAGCTTTTCTAGCACAAGAAGACTCTACAGAAAAAGAAAGGGCCATCTACTACATCATCAGAACACTGAATGGCTATGAAATTAACTATACATTCATTGAAAAAGCTTGTTTGGTAGTGGTGTTTGCTACTCAAAAATTGTGACACTATATGTTAACACATACCATCAAAATAATAGCCAAGATAGATCCATTAAAATATCTACTCAACAAAGCCAATTTAATAGGAAGATTAGCAAAGTGGGTGATGATATTGAGTGAGTTTTACATTTAATATGTGGATAGAAGAGAAATCAAGGACCAATCAATAGCAGATCAGTTAGCTGAAGCACTGTTGCAAGATGACCATCCCATGCACATTGAATTCCTAGATGTAGATGTCCTCACAATGACAACACAACATTGGATATTATACTTTGATGGGCCTTACACTCAACATGGATCAGGTGCTAGAATCCTATTTGTTACTCCTCAAGGACACACTATCCCAAAATATTACAAGTTGATGTTCCCTTGCACTAACAACACGACTGAATATCAAGCACTGATCATTAGTATCAATGTAGCAGTGGTATGGAAAATCATAGAATTACAGGTTTATGGAGACTCTCAATTAGTCATCAATCAGGTTAATGATGATTATCAGAAAAAAGATGACAAGCTAATGCCATACAAGAGAATGGTAGATGAATTCAAGAAATACTTTGTTGAGATCAAGTTTGAATAAATTCCAAGAGTAGACAATAAAGCTGCAAATTCTATGGAAACCATTGCTTCTCTTTTACAAATACCAGAAAAACAAAGTCGTTATGAATTCATGGTGGAACAATTGTTAACTCTCGCATATGACAATCCTGAATCCCAAGTTGTGTGCCATCTAGTTGAGGCCGATTCTTCAATCTATGGGAAGATTTATACCTATCTAAGAGACAATACTCTTCCACCTGATCTATCCTAAAACAAAAAATGAAACTTTATCCATTAAGCAACCTGACACACCCTGATAGTTGATACACCCTGATAGCTGATACACTTTATCAACGGGGTCTCGATGGTACTCTCCTTCAATGTCTTGAACACAACGAATCTGAAACTACCTTACAAGGAGTTCATGAAGGTATTTGTGGTACTCATTCAAGTGGTCTTGGTCTAGTTAAGAAACTCGTATGCTTGGGATATTATTGGCCAAACATGAAGAAATAATATTTTCAATTTTTTAAGAAGTGCAAGAGGTGCCAAACCCATGGAAATATCATACATGCCCCAATGCAGGAGCTGCAACCATTCACATCGACCTGGCCTTTCTGTCAATGTGGACTTGATCTTATGGGTAAGATTCATCCATCTTCCTCTAATGGACACAAATTCATAATCACAACCATGAAGTATTTCACAAAGTGGATTGAAGTTGTCCCATTAACCACGATCACTGGTAAACAAATTGCTTCTTTCATCCTAAACTACATAGTCTGTCAATATGGCATCCCTAGCTCCATTGTCACTGACAATGGTAGGCCTTTCAAAAACCAAGATGTCCAAGAAATTTGTGAAAAATTCCATATGCAACACCAATTTTCCACACCCTACTACCCTCAATGGAATGGCCAACTAGAAGCCTTAAATAAGACCATTTTGAAAATCTTGAAGAAAACTATCAACGATGCTGGATGTGACTAGCATGTTCAACTAAACCCTGCTTTGTGGGCATACCGTACTAGCATCCACACCCCTATAGGAGCCACACCATATGCCCTTATATATGGACCAAAATCCATCTTACCTATTGAGGTTGAGTTACTATCACTCCGGGTATCATTGAAAGGAATCATTTCAGAGGAAGACTATTGAGTATCCATACTATAGGAGTTGGAATTTTTAGATGAATGTCGTCAACATGTCATTGATCATTTGAAAGCTTATCAAAAAAGAATGCCAAGGAGTATAACCACAAGGTAAGACCAAGAACATTTCAGGTTGGCGACTTGGTCCTAAAAGAGAATCCTCGCAATCAACAAGATCGAGAAAAGAAGGGAAAATTTGAACCTAATTGGCTAGGTCCTTTTGTCTTTGTATCAGTATATAGATCTGAAGCATATCAATTATCTACATGTGAAGGGGACCTATTTGAAGAACCTATCAAAAACCTTCACCTCAAGAAGTTTTATACATAACTCATCCAAAGCATGGTTCAAAAAACTGAAAAATCCAAGAAAAGTAAAAAGTTGAAAAATCCAAAAAAATCAAAAAGTTGAAAAATCCAAAAAAATAAAAAAAGCTAAAAAAAAATAAAAGTTAAGGAAAATCTATAAAATCAAAAAAATCAAAGGATTTAAAAAATAAAAATTATGATGAAAACTTGGCAAGCAGGCATCTTGGTGACAACAAAAAAATCATAAAATCAGAAAAAGTGCAATAAAAACAAGTAGTGAAAACCTGGCAACAGGCGCTATTTGTGATAGATTAGCTTTTCCATCTATTGGAACGTGTATCGGCCATTCGCTTTTCACCACCATTATGCCTGATCTTTAGAAAAACCTCATGTACATATCTGGGCATTGCAGTCGTGTCTCATCTTGGCTTGGCGATCATTGTGCATATTCATATTAAATGGTTTGTTTCTCATTGGGGGAAAAATTCTGAACTCACTAGGGGCAATCTACTTTGTGCTTAAAACAACAGACAAGCAAATAGTAAGAACACATAGCAAACATATCAACCACAACAAAACTCAACATTGAACATCCATCACAAATTTTAAAAACCAACCATCCAAATCAACAACTAGATCGATAAAAAATAAATATAATTGGATGATGTTCTTTTGAATCATGGTTTAATCATTTTAGCATGAATTTTCAATTGTTGTATCTTGATTTTTCAAGGATGTCATGGACTAGAGAAGCTAGGATGGAGTATGATTTTTCTTTTTCTATTGTTTGTGAGTTGGTCATTAGTATTATGTAAATTTTTCGTCAGACATGCTCTACAAAGTATCATTGATGACATTCCAAATTTACATAGGAAAAGGAACAAATCTTGTCTGTTTTACTCAAGCATTACTCAGGTCATCTCGGTTCAATTATGCCTAGATGCTTGTGTTACCTTGTAATATCGAAAATCAATGGAAGTTGTACTTAGGTCATCATGGACTAATTATACCATTGATGTTTGTACTAAATTTCAAAATATTAAAATATCAATGATGACACCAAGCACAACAAATCAACTGACACAATGACAACATTGCATATTTAGATTTGCATGGTTAAGATAAGTTGAATCCATATTAGTTTTGTATCTACATTTTAGATTTTCCAAGGCTGGATAATTTCAAAATGATTCTACCTCTCTCATTAAAGGATTAAGTAAATTTAACATTAACCAAAAAAAAGATCATTCAAATGTAGTTACATTATCATTATCATATCATACATACATTAGAAAGCATTATCATACATTCATCCATGCATTAGATCATATATTTGCATTAGAAAATATGAAAAGAAAAGGTGCATCACATCTCATTTGTGTAATCAAATCCATCTCATATAGCATAAAGCATCATCCATAAAGGCTATATAGAATCATAATCCATGCATCATCATTTCATCATTGCATCCATACATACCCATGGCATAATCATATAAAACATCACATAGCATATAGAGCGGAAATCAAATGCATTCACCATAAGCATTCATCATAAAAGCATATAGACAACATATAGATCAATAGTATCCGTTGCATCTCATATAATCCCAAAATAATCAATGTCAAGTGTACAATGATACCCCAAAATGTGGAGAGATACATCAATAACATGACATAAAATCATAAAGTATTTGACTGACTAAATGTATACATCAAGTCTCTATATATCAAATATGAGCATAAAGCTATGTGTTGCTCCCCCCAAACAATGTAGGCCTTGTTGTGCCTACTGTTGCACCACTAGATGGACCTACACTTGGATCCCTGCTTGATGGATCTCTGTGAGGTTGACCAGTCACACCCTTGCTCGTAGTCTGAGAATGACTTTGACCTGATCTGGCACTGACAGACTGTGCATAGCTAGGGGCATGCCGCTCTGCAGGAACTGCCTCATAGTACCATAGCCTATAGTACTCTGCCTCTTTGGCTAAATGATGAACCTCTTTAATCATATCTCCTATAGTGGTCCCCTCATACACTCTCTACAATCTCTCAGCTAAAGCCTCTACATGCTCGCATATTTGTCTAGCCTCATCTCTCTCTATTGTCAAAGAGGCAATCTGCACCTCGGTGTATGCCAGTTGTCCCTATAAACATTGCACCTATTCCTATAAGGCATCTATCTGTGCTTGCTGTTGACAGGAAGGCACACGAATCTGAATATGAGATGGTCCTGACTACTGTTTTCCTAAAGGAACAATAGATCTCCTCCTCCAAGGTACCCTGAAATCCAATGTCTGACTGTCACCTATACCACTGCCATCACCCCCATCTCCGCCATGTCCACCATGTCCACCATCCCCTCCATCCCTTCCATCTCCCTCCTCCTCATCACCATCTCTGCCCTCCCTCCTTCATCTCGATGCATGTGGTGGTGCTCTCTCATCATCATCGATGTCAGTCTTTGGCTCATCGGGGCCGGATATCCTCAAGCATGTGTGAAGAAATACTGAGCATAATCATCTATCATCAAAGCATCTATAATCTCTGGACAGTAATCCCATACCTATGGCTGCAACCCAAAATACTCCTAACAAGTTGCATCATATGATAGCTTGGGTCCCCACTTTGGAATATCTTGTCGTAATAAGGGCATATAATGCGGCTCTGTTAGGAAATATAGCATTCAAACCTAGAATCACAAATCATCTCCCACATAACCCAAGAGAGATTAACATGCATACAAGTTTTCCAAATGCAAAGATCAAATAGACAAGCCACAAGATAACACAAGATTTACCCTGGGAAAACCCTCAAGAGGGAAAAAACCAGCCTCCAAAAGCATCCATACTCCATCATATTAATTAGCCATAAGCAAATACAAGAGTTACAATGAATACCTCTAAAACATCAAGCCCTCCAATGCACTTTCATGTGTCCAAGCATGAATCCACACATCCCATGCCATGCTTCACAAATGCACTCTTCAGAAAGACTCAATAACCACAGCCAACCTGCTCAGCCTGTTCACACCCCCAACCTAAAACCACTACATTGTGTTTGCTTTTATAGACACAAGCTCACACAAATACAACTGGTGGTAAGGTAAAACCATGTACCACAAAACCATGTGAATATAAAACCACTGACCCCTTTTCTAATATTGGGTACTAAGTTGTTACAATATTTAATTCCCCAATATTAAATTACTGCCACATGTATTCTACAAATAGTAATACAATGTTACAATACAATCATTACACGGGACCAAATAATTACCTAGTGTGATTATCAACACCACCAAGGTGCATCATAACTAAATAATTATTTAATTACAATAATAGAATAAAACATTTTATGCAATGGTGTACAACACCATACCCCAACACTCCCTAGGGCGCATAAGCTAAGCTTCGACCATCTTTGGCTGAAGCACCCTCATAAGCAGAAATCTCTTGATAACAAACTGTATCTAACCAATCAAGTACCTTGAAGTGAAAACATATGGCATCTCAATATCATCCTTGGGCCACTGCTCACAATCTAAGTAGGGTCTCCATGTGACAGTCTCCAAATCATCAAGAACACACCGCCAATACTCCAATTTTACCAACTTATGATGGACAACTGGACCTGTGTACCCAAAGACATATAGCCTACCAATTGGACAATTTCTATCTTCCACAAGACGATTAACAACTATGTGCTCCCAAGCCCAAATCATAAGTAGTGTCACTCCAGCTGATAGACTCGCAACTCCAAGACACACCACCTGATGTAGATCATGATACAAATGAGCTAACATGCAGGAACCCCATGCATATCGAATCCTCTGTGTGATCATACTCTCCAATATCCTGCCCCAGCCAACGTATAGTCCCTTCGACCCACAGTCGAGACATAGGAAACCTCCAATGAAACTAGCTAGAACACATGGTAAGGGCTCATATGAATCAACCATCTCCTACCATGGGATATCATAACCTCGAATATCATCATCAACAAAGATCCTCCTCAGTGCCTCGATACCTCCCTGCTCTATCTGATTGTATATGAATAACTCACCAACCACAGGAATCCCCAATATGCAGTACACATCCTCCAGAGTAACTGTCATCTCTCCGCTGGCCAGATGGAAAGTGTTGTGGTCACTATGCCACCTCTCAGCTAAAGCAGTCAACAATCCCCTGTTAATCCTATACTGGGGCATATCAATCAAGTAAGACAAACCACATTGCGTAATAATATCCATATCTACTTGCACTAGACGTGGAATCATGTCCCAAGTCTTCAGGAAGTGCTCTCGAGAATGAAGGACTCTAAATTTCTCCTATAATCATAACATATCACGAATCAACATTTTATCAATCAACCTATCAATCAATCTAATCAGCTCTAATGACATTTCAATCAAATCTCATGGAGCGTCTATCATTGATCCTCACCTATCTTGAGGTAAATCATCATCTATCCTATCAAATATCATCAAAACAACAACTGACGCGATCATCAAACATCAAAAACAAGGAGAAAAAAAACATTTCATCAACTCTAGTGTCAATGCATTGGAATAGTGCATCTATGCACTGGAATAATCTATGTGCTACAAAACTTTTTCAATGTGCCAAAACAGGGTCTCTATGTGCTCAAATACTAAATGCGCTATAACAAACACCAAATGCACCATTTTGTAGCATAAATGCACTAAAATCACAAGTGTGCTAAAACATTCAATGCACACGATACTTGGTGGCATAAATGTGCTAAAAATCCTAATGTACTAAATCATTCAATCAATGCGCTACAACAGGGACCCTATGCGCTACAACAGGGACCCTATGCACTAAAATACCATATGCGCTAAAACATCAAATCTATGCGCTATATCAGATCTTATGTGCTAAAATGCAAGAACAACATTTAAAACATAAAAAAAAACATGAGAAACAAATTTAAATTTCAAAAATTAGTTTCTTAGGGTACGTACCGAAGGTCCATACGTGGTGGGGTAGTTGAGTCGTCGAACTCGCTCGAATCGATGAGTTTGGTATGTGATCACCATCTTGCTCAAAGTGATCAATCAACTCAATCACTGACAACGCAAATGAATTCAGATGAGCTCCTTTTTCACATTTTTACCTTTTAAAGGGGTAAATGGAAGGTATTTAAGTGGGATTGTTTTTAATTTTTCAAACAGGGCATCATTTAATCAATTGACAGGATCATTCTTCATTATCGGGAGATAAATCGTCTCAACATCATACAATTTAAAAATCATCAGAAAATCATAAAAATTTCAAAAATTCAAAAAAATCCTAAAAATTCAAAATTTCTCGATTTATCTCCCGAGGGGGCATACATGCAACATCACTTGAAAATCAACGTCTGGGGTATATCAAAATTTTTATCAGCACTATCAGCAAATTTTTCTTTGAAGCAATGTGTCACAAACACATCACTTCAAAGGGGGGAAAAATGTATACATTCAAATTTGGTCTGGAGGAATTAATTAAATACAAGTTATTTAATTAACAATTTTTTATTCTTCTACTTATAAATAAATTGAAAAATTTATTTATATAGTTCACTTTCCCTAATTCTTTCTATCTTAAATCATTTTCTTCATGTCTTAATTAAATGAATAAATTCAATTAGTTTGTTTTATTTAATTAACCTCCTCTCATTAAATTTGAATTCTAAATTTGAATTTAAGCACATTACTACTAACTTCTTCTCACCTTCCATCTCATCATGTGTCTCATGAAATTAAATATTTCTAATATTTAATTTGGCATTTATCCTCAAATTGTTTTAACCAATTTGGGACACTTGGTCTTCATTTCCATTTGATTCCTCTTCACACTTGGCAATTTGTTCTTCTAAAGGGAACACACTCCCCTTTTCTGTCTAACCTCTTTGTTTTCAACCATTCATTCTCCAGATCAAATCCAGACTGTTGGTTCCTTCCACCTAATCTTATGCCTTGGAAAATCTATAAGTAGACCCTCATTTACAACAAAAAAATAAATAGAGAGCTGAGCATAATTACACTCTGCAGAATTTTAGCTAGCATTGTCATCTTAGCATTAATAATTTTAGCATTAGCACTTAGCATTAAGTATATTTAATCATGGCATTACAATTAGCAATATCTTAATAACTGTAGTTTCATTACATCATTTCCATTTAGCAACATCATAGTGTAAGAGAGGGGGACCACCGCATGCAAGACCCCAGGTCATGGAGGGTCAAGACGCGAGAGGCTGCCCTAACTTACCTCAGCTAAGTGTATGTTTAGGGTGTGAGGATGAGAATGATGAGGACACCTAGGATCCCACAATCACTCTGCAATCTAATTTTCAATGTGGGGCTAGGTGAGTTGATCTTCAGGTCTAACTCTGCACCTCGGGCAGCTCTCTTGTCAGTGTGAAATTCGGATGACAGCGCGACACGCTGGTGTCTCAGAAACATGTTGTGGTCCATATAGTCAGACAATGTCTAAGACGAGGTTAAACAACCTAAGATGACTTATCTACCTAGCTAGTTAACTGTAGACATGCAAAATTAACATTATGCATTCGATCGGATTCAGTCAAATTAGATGTCGCATTAGGACCATTCATCAATTAATCGGGTGCACTTTCATCCATTCATTAGGTAATTTCATCTCCTAGGATCATTTATTTAAAATCAAATAAACATTATCATCAATCTTTTAATAAATCAAAAATCCATTTAAATCAAACCCAAATCATATTCCACCATTTTTTGATTTAAATAAATCAAATATCAAAGTCTTAAAGTCAAATCACCTAATCATTAAATCAGCACAATCATCATCTATTTAATCTAACCATGATTAATGTTAATCCCATCCACTTGCATTCTCTAGATATCTCCACTTGCACCAATAAATCCAATTTTATTGATTTATTAAAACTCATTTTCCCTCAACGCGACCAAGTCCAAACATGGCATTTGTGCTGTTTTTCTTGTCCCTCTCAAAGGGAATTTATTTGGAATTTAGTTCAAATTCTCCCTCATGGGCGCTCTTCCCAAAATCTTGCACATGCATCAGCCACTCACCACTTGAGAAAGGGTGTCCTTGTTTTCATTTTGTCTAATCACCCAGTCCCACATTTGAGGATGCTCTCTTCCGGCACTTAGCATTTTGAAAATCTATAAAATAGAGGCTTCATCTCTTATCAAATCCTTCACAATCTCTCCACAATCACTCATGCAAAGTCACTCTCCATTGGAGAACTGATTTTGTTCATCATCACTCTACCATCTTCATAGCATTTTCATCTTAAGCTTTGATCAAGGATTGGGAAAGGGTCACTAGCACATGTGACACCAATCCACTATGGAATAAAGTTTTGACTATGCTTTTATATGCTTACATTTGATTATCTTTGTTTATCTAATTTTCATGTTTCATCATAGTCAAGTATTTCATAGGGATATTAAATTTAATGTGTTTGAAATGACTAAAGCATGATGTTATTATGTTAAGATTTCTGACCATTTGCAGATTTAATGCAGGGATCTTGGATTGCAATCATAGGATTCGAACTTGTTGTAAAGTAGGGTGAAGTCTTTTGATTAAATCTAATTAGTTCTTCAGCATAATCTTGGGAATCAATTCTTCATATGAATTGATGTATAAAATGCACCGTCATGCTTATTTATCTTGCTTATAATGTGTTACATCAAATCTAATTTTTAACATTATAACCATTATTTTTATTTTTATTTTTATTTTTACAAAACTTTGCATGAAAAATGTAATTTATTTTTGTGAAAATAATGGTGTATTCTTGAACATAGTTGTGATTTTAAAGAAAATCTGATTTTGTGTAACTTTTTTTTACTTTTATAGGTACAAACGAACAACGAAGTTACAAAGGAAAAGCGAAAGCGAAAAGTCAACAAGGAGGAGGCTAGCAAACGAAAACGAAAGGAGGAGGATTTTTTTTGAAAACACAATGTGTTTTTTAACACTTTAAGTGTTTGATCAACACTACTTCACAAAGTTGTTTATCTTTTCATTTTAGAACACTAATTTTCATTTGGGTCTAAAATGAACAAATTGATTTTCATTGCAAAGGGCTTAAAAGGAATCTTAGGACAAACTTACTAGATTTCGTTTTAGGCTAAAAATTGGACAAGCAATCTTCATATTTCATTTGGTGCTTAAAACGAACTCACAATTGCTTTGAAGGTTATAAAATGAACAAGTGTTTGAATTGTGTGATTGTCTTTTGAGTACGTATCCTCTCCCCTTGCGCTTCGTGCGATCTAGGGTGTAAGAGAAACACTCAAAATACATTTTATTGCTTTGAAACACTTCAATTTGGGCTTAAAAAAATTGAACATCTTGTGCGAGTGTGAGTAGGGGCATTTTCGAGTACATTCTCTTTCTTTGTGCCATCAAAGATCGATCAAGTTACGGATTGTGTCTTTGCTCGCTTTTGTTTATCTTAGAGGGCCTGCCTTGGGGAAAAAGTACTCACCCAAGGGATGACTCAACCGGTAACACTCTAAAGCCAAGAGTATTTGCAGCCGGGATATAAATGAGGGTTTTGGTTAAACACCATAATCACGTGGTTGGCTCTGACAAGATGGATCTGAAAGGGGACTCTTGTTGTATGGGTCAATCTCCACGAACGGAAAGTCCTTACTAGAACCCATGTGCTAGAATTTTCCAAAATCCTTAATCTATTTGTTGGTGCAAGAACGGTCGTTCTGAAGCCACCCCACACTCTTACGGTCTTCTAGTAGAGATGGAAAGCATGCCATGGGAGTTTCATGGGTGTTGATGCTTGGCTGCCCAGATTGACATTAATGAGCTGTGGAGGGGAGCTAGTGGGGTCAAGCATCTAACCATTCACTAAAGATAAGCGTAGCTGGACTTGTCCAAGTGGGAATCCAACAAATATTGTCTTACACATCCATGGGGCTTGTAATTGTTCTTCGTTTGAAAACACAGTGTTGTATTCGAAAACATTTTGCAAACAAACATTCAACATGATTCTCAAAATTTCAAACCCTCTTGAAGACAAATATCATTGACTCAATCCATATATTCTTGCTTTCCCTGCAGTTCGATCCGTGGGAGTTCTAAGCATTGGATTATACCTCAATTTGTCTTCTTGGTAAGCAATAGGAAAACCCTTGCCTTAAGTTCATTGAATTTCCACATAAAATATCTTGTGGGGTTTAAGGAAATTAGGGCTTGTTTGGACCATCTTAAGTTTGGAGACAATCAAAGAGGTGTTTTTTGATAAAATAAAGCCATTAAGCAAGATAAGCAAAATGAACTTTGTGTGTGTTGAAAACTCAAATCAAAAGCACAAATCATTGATTGGAAATCAAAATGTTCAAATCATTTTCTTGGTTGCAAAAGATCTTTGGAAGCATATGCATGCTCTTCAATACCTAGGTCTAGGAAAACAAAGTGGTCTTTTTAGGATCATCTAGGGATCAAAACAAATCAAACCTCTTTCATACATCTTTCAAAACATCAAATCCATCTCACAAGTCATCTTTTGAAAAAACTTGAAATCATCCTTGAAGTACTAGGCTTTATGACAAAATCAAGCAATCATCCAAACTCATTGAGACCAAGTCCTTGAAAACATTTATCAAAACACCTTTGGTTGGGTATGTGTAGATGCATCCTTTTGCATATACTTAATCAAAGTTATCAAAATCATCTTGTCTAGCTTGGTGTATGTAGATGAATCCTTCTTCATATGCTTAGTGAAACAATCATCTTGTTTGAATAGGTGTGGGTAGATGCATCATTCTCCTCACACATATTCAAATTATCATCCTTTGAACAAAACTATCCTTTAGATTATCATCCAACATCTTAGAGTCTTTTTCGGCACAAAATCAAGAAATCAAAAATCAAATCAAGATCAAGGACAAAATCTCCAAAATACAAACTATCAAACCAATCAAAAGAATCCAAAGTCCTAGCATTTCATTCAAGATTTATCAAAGCCAAAACATCCACTTAACATCCATCTTTAAACTTATCACCATCTTATCATCATCACATTTGATCCTAAAAAAGCATCCTAAAACTTTCACTTTGGGACATAAAATAGAGATTAATCCAAGGAATCAAGAGATTCATCTCCCATATTCTCGAAGATTGATCCCCGTTTTATGGTTCTAACTAGATCTCAATACAAGAAGAGTATGGAATCCACGAAACTCAGCTTCAAGTGACCTTAGCCAAACAAAGCGAGAAATGAATCTCGCGAAACAAGCAATCCATTGACCCTTTCATGTGGAAATCCACAAGAAGAAAACCAAGGAGAGGGACCCTTCTTTTGGAATGTCCACCGAAATGATGAGAAATGCTCAAATCCATAATCATCAGAATCATCAACATCATGATGAGACTCAACCCTTCGTTGTATGCTTGAATTGCAAAGGCAGGGGCCAGAAGTTGCTAGCCAGGATTTTTGATGTAATTCACCATGAATTGGAACATCATTTCCACCAATCTCATCACCCTATCCACCCATCATGTCGCATCCAACCACGATTCCAAATCCGCCACCACTACCACCAAAACCAAACGCAGCGAGACAATATGACATTGCACTAAAGGCTCACCAAGCCTACCAAAAGGCTATCCGACAATATCTAGCCACACAACAAGCAAGAAAAACTCAACAAGCCTCTCAAACTGCCCAAGCCTCTCAAGCTACCCAACAAACAACAACTGTTGAGAACAAAGATCAAGATCACTCCATCATTGAAAACCTTGAAGTTGTGTCTACTCCGTCCAATGATCAAATGAATATATGTCAAGAGTCACTTCTCAATCATGATCAAAATACACCAACAATACCCAACAATGATCCAAGTCAACAAATGTCAACATCATTTGACCATATGGTTGAAGACCTTAGAAATCTCTCTACCGCAATTGTTGAAAACAATGTTCAAAATCTATCCATCAATAAAGATATTTTCACTTCATTCGATGAGGCATCGACCAATGATCATGTTGAAAATGTCTCTACATCACCTTATGAGCTAGAGGACATTTCTCAAGAAGTTATTCCAAAGCAAGATCAAAATATTTCACTAAGGTCTAGCAATGGTCATTTTCAAAACATGTTGATCCCCTTTGACCTCATGGTTACATATGCTGAAGGAACCTTGAACTTGACCATGCTTAATGTTGACATCCAAAAGTCCTTTGTAATAAATCCATCATTTGAAGCTGCCCCATGTCAAGAACTTGATCCAAAGCATGTCGAAAGCAACTCCGAAATTAATCAAGATCGAGAATTTGTATCTTCAAGATACTACAATAATCTAATGAACACTCTCTTATCCATGCAAGATGATCATATCCATGTAGCACATACTCCTCCATCTAAGATGAGGATGCTTTCTCTGGGATGGACCGTGGAGTAGTGTTATCTAGAACAAAGGTACGGTACACACAAAGGCGGTCCAGCTCCTATGGTCAAGTAGGTTATCAGCATCGAGATGGATATATCCAAAATTCCAAGCTGAGGACATCATGAATAGGAATGTCCAACATTATCCGCTCAAGGAAATAAATTCGGATGGAACATCTAGAGTTATTAGACAGCAAATGGAAATAATGTCATCTACAGTGATCGTTGATTAGAGAATGTATTCTAAACAAGATCTCTTAGAACAAGAAAAATCAAAGCATGAAGTTACTACTACCACCATACTGGGGACAACTATGTCTCAAGAAAACATCAACATAGAGAGCACAAAGGGTCCTTATGGGTGAAGCTGATGTCAATACTACAACCCGATCAACGCCATGAATCTTCATCACCCATTACCTCATCCACAAATTGGGATAACATCAAAGAAATATTTGAATCAAAGTACGAGAAGAATGTTATCAAATCAAAAGCCGGGAAACATAATGTGGACAAATAAAATACAAAATGGATACGAAAGGAGAAATGCAAAGAAAGATCATCCCTATCAAACTCCATCCCAGTCAAAGAAACTATGGGGCCAAGAGCTAAAATAGGAGGGTATTAGTAAAGATGTCATAAGCAAAAGCAGGGCTTCTCAAGCTGACATACAAAGTGTATCAAGTAGTTGGTCCTAATTCCACGCACACTTCCGTATCCACCCATCATTGCTCATCTTCCCAAGTTTGGAGAGTCAAAGGTTCCAAACTGTCAACCAATCCATCTCTTATCCCTAAACACACTCCATCCACGCCACCACACATGATATCCAATTCTCACATCGACCATGTATTGGCAACAAACCTTCATCATAAGGATTCAGAAGGCAATCTATCGCGATGTGCGCACAAAGACAAAGTCAACTCCGATATCAACGAAGCAGATCAAGAATCCCAAAAGTTGCATTCAAGTGCACGTATCTTAGCAAAGCAACTTCTTCAAGCAGGCTATCGATGGCATATTATGAAAGGGGCATCTACATCAGCAACGCATTGTGATTCAGCATGAGCTTAAAATCTTTCGAAAAAAAATAAAAAAAATCAGAAAAGCAAAAAAAAATCCAAAAAAATCAGAAAAGGGATTGAAAACAGTAAAGAGAAAAATCGTCCTCTAGTGAAAACCGCATGGGCGGTGCTTTGGGCAAGACCATGATGAAAACCTGGAAAACAGGTGTCATGTGTAGAATTGAGCATCTATGTGCGCCACTTCGGGAGAAAGCATCTCATCCAATCCGTAATAAATCAAGCATTCCATCCATCTTATCCATAATAAATCCATCCATCCATGAACCATTTATCCAATCCATTTGCATCCATCTGCATCTGTCATCTTATTTATCTTGATCTTGATGAAATTTTGGAGCACACTTTATGCTTGCTTATGGTAAAACATCTTGACATGGGTCATTTTCATTGACCCTATCCTATGGAGCATTATTTGAGCCATGAAGCATTATCCAAATGAGATTTTCTTGATCTAAACACCTTATCTTATCGCAAGATAATCCATATCCATCCATCCATAAACGTATTCAAACATCCATCCATGGAATTCCATACATTGCTAGACATTGGCGGTAGATATTTACATCTTGCTTCAGGAATAAATCTTGATCTATATCCTTCGCCTTATATGGTGATATGAACATTAAAAGACGTGAAATAAAATTAGTCAAAGCATTTGTGAGCAAAAATCTGAATCATTAGCCCATGGCATATTTTGACGAGAAAACATTCCTTATCAAGCTTCATCTTTCATCGAACATCAATCCAAACAATCACTATCAGTTACATCTAAGCTGCACGTCAAATGTCACATCAAATCATCCAAACATCTTTTGTTCAAAACCAAGCTTCATCAAACATGATCAATCAAATCCAATCAAAAAAATCATCATCTCAGGATATCCTTGTGTTGCTTAACACCATCCTTGCATCATCGTGTATCCTCGACAATGTTATTATTATCAATCCTAATCAATCCAGTCCTTGCATTGTTGTGTATCCTCAACAATGTTATCATCATCAATCCCATCAAATCCTTGTGTTGCATAACACTATCATTGCATTAATGTGTATCCTCAACAATGTTAACATCATCATCAATCCATCGATCTGATCAATCCACCTTAGCTTGGTTTTCAACAAAATCCCAAAAAAAGCACTGATATCATTACATATCCATATCCAAATCGTCAAAATCATGCAAAAATTCAAAAACATCCAAAACATCAAAAAATCCAAAAACACTAAAAAAAAAGCAGAAAACATCAAAAACATTGAAATCCGAACTACGTTGTCTCTGAGCTTAAACGTAGGCAAGGCTAATCCCTGATCAGCCCCCGAGACATCAAAATCCAAAAACATTCAAAAATATCAAAATCCAAAAACATCAGAAAATCAAAAAATCAAAAACATCGCAAAATGCAAAAATACCAAAAATAGCCTCAAAACATTTCAAAACATCAAAAACATCCAAATATTTGAAAAAATCCATCCGTCTCATCTCGCTTGCACTCAAAATAATCAATCATCCATAATAAACTGATCATCATCTTCATCCTTTGACAATGCAAACAGAAACAATCATAGTAGGCAACATTCAATCGTAAAATCAAAATCGAAACAACGAACCATTGAACATAAAATCAAACTCTTGATCAGTCGCAAACATTTCAGTCAACCTTATATCAATAGCCTATCAATCAACTTATCAACCATCATCAACCTCCACAATGCATGTCCTAGGATATATCGTTCCGACAATGGGCATCATTTTGGATATCACTTGGATTCCTATCCTATCAAAACACATCCCTTTGGCTGAAGGTATGAAGAACATTGGCTTGTTTGTGTACTTGATCTTTTCTTTTGATTTATCTTATTGCGCTCATTCCAAGGACCTCACCGATGATATCTGCAAACGAAGGATTTAGAGATATAGGAATAGGGCAATGATCATTACCTTTTTATCTATTGTGTTTGTTGAACATTTTTGTAATATAACTTGGTGAATACTTGCTTATTTAGGTACGTCCTAGCAAGGTTTATATATGTCAAGTGTGAACAAGAATGCTCC
>VDFB02193867.1:588549235-588621925 GCA_007258455.2 Sequoia sempervirens | reverse complement strand
ATTTGAAGGCCATTTCTAATCATTTCCACTTGTCACCTTCCTAAGTTGGTGAAAACAACTTAGAAGGATTCCAATCGACTCATCATCCTCCTCCTCTTCCCTCCTCTTCTAATTTTTTGAATCCATCTTTTCATTAGAACAAGCGTTCTCTCTCTTAGCTCTCTTTCTAGAACACTCTCACAACATTACCTTTTATCTCTCTTGTTATCTTGTCTTCCTCAAGCCTCTCAAGTAATATTGTTCTTTTATTCATTATTATTGTAAGCATTTCTTGTGCCCCCAAACACCTTTTAGACTATCACATCCCTTTAAAATTTAATTTTAGTCACTATTCTTATTTTTAGATGCACATAGAATAAGAAAACACACTTTTTTCTATATATTTCTCTTTCTTGTTATGAAGGTAGAAATACCAAAGTAGAGATGACTGATGCAAATGTCCAAAAAAATTTAAAAAAATCCTTTCTCTTGTGTTTGCAAGTATTTTGAGAGCACATAATCACACGAAGGTTTGGAAGTGCTTTTCTATTGTTCATTTCTCTCCTTTAAATCTTAAATCTTAGTTTATTTTTTTATATTTCATTGTATAGTATTTGTTGGTATGTTTTTCTATTTCTAGTATTTGTTGTTTGTAGAAAAAAAAAAAAGCAACATGTTGGAATCCTAACCAATGACTTCCCCTTTCGAATGTCAAGTTCTATGTAATTTTTATTTTTTATTTAAGTTAATAAAAAGTCTTAGTTATTTTTGTGTTATCATATTTATTCACCAATTTATTCTCTTTAATCATCTTAGTTTCTATTATCTTTTCATTAAAAACCATTTTCTATAAAAGGATAATTAGTACAATTTTAAGGTAAGCTTAAATTGTTAATTCATCTAAGTGTAATAAGTGAATTTTACTCTCAAAGGAACCTAGTTTTTCTTTTTCAAGAGTCAAATTCCCTTCATTACACTTATTTTGGAATTGTGAGCATAAGTTAATGTGTGGGAAGCCCTTGTTTTCTTGTTTTGATTACTAAACATTTTCATTTTAAATTACATTAAATATTAAGTTTTTTTGTTTATTGGTGAAGTTGAATGGTTTTAAATAAGCTCAGTAAGGATAGAGTTTTGCTAAAGTGTAAGGTTAGCTTGATTCCAAAAAGGGTAAGGTAGGAACCATTCCTTAGAGGACTTTGATACAATGGACACTCCTCAATCCTTAGAAATAATCCAAATGAGGTTAATTATTCATGCACCTATTATTCAAGCTCCTAAAACTAAAAAAAATATAAACAAATCAAGATGTTTATCCTCTAAGAAAAACTAGTGTTAAATTAGTTAAATTTAAATTTGTTTTTACAGAAATTATATCAATATATAATATATATATTTGGTTTGCACCACTTTTTTAACATATTCACATTTTTTATGGTTGAGGGTGGAGGAGAGAAAAATATTGGCTCTTGTTGGATGGGATAAAAATTTTACCCCGAAAAGGGATGGTGGTTTAGGCATACGAAGAATCAAACTTTTCAATAAAGCTCCAGTGGCAAAAATGGGTTGGTTTCTTCTGGAAGGAGCTAAAGACTAGTTCCAAATTCTTAGAGACAAATATTTGGGAAATAAAGATCAAAGTTGATTTTTTAGGAAAGAGGATCTCCCATATGGTTCTATCTTTTGGAATAACTTGATCAAGATTAGAGGAATTCTAAAACAAGGTGTGAAACTAAGAATATAGAATGGTCAAATAACCGATTTATAGGATGATGCTTGGACAAACTACACTCCTTTGTCTTCAAACAACAATCTTCAACAAATTAAAATTAGAATGAAAGGAAATATTGGTAAAAAGGTCACTAATTATGTAAATTGGGATGGTTGAAGGCTAAAATGGATAAATTTTAAAAGTCATATAAATAATGTTGTTCTTAGGGGGGAAGACAGTACAATTGGGATGCTAGTTTGGGTATCCTTCTGCAAGAGATTGGTGAATCTTATTATTTCTCGAAGGAAAGGGATGATGAGTGGATATGGACTAAAAGCTCTTCTAGGAGAATCTCTATCAAATCTATGCATGAATTTTTAGAAATCTAGCTAATCCAAAAAGGGGACTTTAATTGGAAAATGGTCTGGAGTAAGAATTTAATACCTAAGATTAACTACTTCTGATGGACATAGAACATGTAAAGATTCTCACTATTGATAATCTTAAGAAAAAAGGTTTCTACTTGGCCAATAGGTGCTATATTTGTGATGAGGCTAAAGAAACAATCATCCATCTGATGTTTCATTGCCCTTAATCATAGGAGGTTTGGTCTTTCTTTATGAAAAATATGATAATTAAGTGGGTTTTTCCTCCTGTAAACATGCAAAATTTGCATCATGCAGTTAATTAGGTCCATTCATCAAATAAACTTAGTTCACCTTCATCCATTCATTAACATTAATTTCATTTCTAAGGTTATTCATTTAAAATTAAATAAATCAAAAATTCAAGTCAAAAGGGGTCGAAACATCCTAATCACCATTAGGCTAATCTAATCATGATTAAACCAACCTAACCACCCACTTGCACAAATAAATCAATTTATTGATTTATTAAAATCCCTATTTTCTTTCAACATGGCATCTTTGAGGAATATTCCCCACTCAACATTTTCATAATTTTAAATTATGACATGTCCCCCACTCAGAATTTTAAATTCTGACATATCCTCCACTCAACACCAGGTGGAGGATCTTGTTGTCTGGTTAGACAACCCGTCTGGTATTTTTTCAGTTTCTTCTACCACGTCTTTGTTGGTTAGTCCAATGGGGCCTCCTCCCTTCTGGGCTAAGGCTTGGATTAATCACTTGACTCCTAAAATCAATATTTTCTACTGGATAATGCTACAGAATAAGATTCTCACTTTGGACAATCTTGGAAAAAAAGGAATTCAATTACCAAACAGATGTTATATGTGCAGGAATGAAGCTGAGACTGTTAATCATCTTTTTCTTCATTGCCCTTTTGTTTCGAATATCTGGGGTAAAATTTTTGTGCTTCTTGATGTGGTTTGGGTTTCCCTTGCCTCTGTCAAAGATTTCTTCATGCAATGGAAAGCTCCTTCAAAAAATCCTTTTGTTTTAAAGCTATGGTCTTTTGTTCTACCTTTTGTGTCTTGGAATATTTGGAAGGAAAGGAACAATAGAGTGTTTAGGGATAAAGAGATGTTGGAAGGGGACTTGTTCGCTAAAATTGTAAGGGCTATAAAGGAAAACTTATCTTTAATTCCAAGAAAAATGGTTGAGAAAGCCAACTAGTCTCCTCTCGATTTTGCTATAGCCGAAAAGTGGAATTCAAAATTAGTTGGGTCATATGTCCTCAAACCTGTTGTTTGAGGGAGAGAGAATGCTAGTTGGTCTTTGCCGCCTTTGGGTTGGGTGAAAGCCAATTTTGATGGTGCAGCTAAAGGAAATCCTAGGAAAGCTGGTAGTGGGTGTGTTTTAAGGGACAATTTAGGGGCTTTTATTGCAATTTTTGCTGTGGACATCGGCACTCAAACTAATCATGTTGCGGAAGCTGTTGGGGCTTTTCATGCGATTAGCTTAGCCCTCAAGATGAACACGAAATGTCTTTGGTTGGAGGGTGATTCAATGAATATAATAAATTACATTCTTGGGCTTACCCCTCCCTCGTGGACCATCAAAAAGTGGATCGAAGATACAAAAATCTTACTAAATAAATTTGATAAAGTGAAAGTGTCCCACACCTATAGAGAAGCCAATAAGGTGGAAGATTACTTCACCAATGAAGGGGTTAAGAAGGGCGGGGAAAACACGTGGAGGAAGAATGACTACCTCCATCCTGATGTGAAAGCGCTAATTTATTATGATTCAGTGCATGGAAGAGAAGTCTGTCTTCGATATGATGAAACGGATAAAGATTAGGTATGTCGATTTCATTAGATTTGATGGGACCGATGTTATTTTCTTTTTCAAGAAGAGTCTCCGGCACGCTTTTTGGGTGTTTGATAAAATATGCCTAAACGGGACCCAGAGCAACTGTAGAGTGTTGTTTAACAGAGCTTTGAATATGGGGGAGAAAGAAAATGAGTGGAGCCGAGCAGTTTTCAGGAGCACAGAAAGAACGCTAAAGCCTGGGAAAGAATTGAAAAGGGAGGCTTAGTCCCATATATGGAAAAGCTCCATGGTACTGATGAGGGGATGCTAGATTATTTTGTAAAAAATTGGAAAAATTGTGAGATTGTGTTGTTTGGCAGGAATGTTAAGCTGAATGAGGAGTTAATTGGTGAGATAACTGGTCTTTCGACAAAGGGTGTGAAATTTTATCAAGACTGTTGATTCTCTGATGAAGCGGTCATTAAATTTCCTAAAAAAGACAAGGAGAAGGCTAAGATGGTTAAGGTTGCCAATAGCTACTTTGATGTGGAGTCCATCAAATCTATCTAGAGGAAAGTTTTAAGAGTTATAATGGAATATATCACGGTTGACGGGCGCTTCACCAAAGTATATGGTTACCACTTTTCCATTCTGAACCACTTCCGTCACAAGGTTTGTATCTCTCTACCTTTTTACTTATTCTCTTCTTTGAAGAATTGCCTTGATGAAGTTGAAAGAAACCCTAAGAGGACTGCTATTATTCACCTTGGTCTTGTCAGGCTCATATTTGAGCATTATCAAAATTTACCTGCTTTGCCTAAAATCGTTGAAATTGGAGATTTGGATGATGAGGAGATAGAAAGTAGTAGGGAGAATGACCCCCAGGCCCCCCTGCTTGTGCTCCTGTTGGTCCTAAAACCATCGTTCCCCAGTCCCCGTCTTGTCGGAAAGCCCTTAAGGATTCTGCTCTGCCGTCATGTCCTAAGTTGTAGCCTCTACATGAGTTCCCTAGCCTGGGTTTTGCCTCTCCGCCATGTCTTAATCCCCAGCCATCTCCTAGATGCCCTACTCTGGGTTTGTTCTCTGGTTTTAAAGGTACCTCTGTTACGAAACTTGTTTCATATTTTGGGAATTCAATGGAAATTATTTATGATAAACCCATGGTTAGTAAGGAATCAGCCCCTAGTGCCCCTACGTCTAGAAGATTTGGGAATGGCCCTTATGACTCCCCTATTCAGGATGAAATTAACTCGGCCCTGAATAAGCTCAAGCCTGAGGATATTGTAAGTGTGGCAAAAAAGGTATGGATGGCCTTTTCACTGTTCTCAAGTGGACCCAGAAGGAAGTCTGTGATTTGAAAGGCCGTAATATTGATCTTAGCAACAGAGTCATGGATTTGGAGTAGAAGATTAGCTGGAGTCGTAGAGAGAATGAAGGATAGGAAAATCCCTTACCAAGGAAAAGACAGTAATCACATGAGGAAAGATTGATTAGTATCGAGTACAGTATGTCCAAGATAGGCCAAAATATTAGGGCCATTATGGCGAACAATCACAAAATTGACAGGCATAACACCATTATCATCAATGCAATGGTGGAAAAGCTTGAAAAAAACCAAAAGGGTTCGCTGGTCATGGATTTGGATGCGGACAGAGGAGGCTGTAGATCTGCTGGTGAAGGGATTTCAACTCGTACCCAGGCTAACACTAAGAGGAAGACCCGACTTAGTCATCTGGCTCAATCCTCAGCGAGGGGTTCTGAGGATATGAAGGGTGTTGAAAGGAGGGCAGGAATTGTGAACATGTAGTAGTGTGGTGGCATTTGTTTGGTTTTTGGGGTCCCTTTTTTGGGCCTGATGATACTCTTTTAAATGTTGTTGTTTCCTTTTTGGAACGGTGTTTGTTTGTTTGGACTTATTTTTTTATCTTTATTTTGTTTTAAACTCTATGGTTTAGGGTCCTGTAAAGCTTTGTTTTTTCCTTTTCAAAAACATTTCAAAATTTTAATTAAGCATATCCCCCACTCAATTTTAAATTGACTATCCTCCCTCAACATTTTCAGAATTTTAGTGCAATATGTCCCCCTTTCAGGTATAAAATTCCTAACATCCCCACTCAACATTTTCAAATTTTGAATTTTGACATCATCCCCTACTCAATTTTAAATTTTGACATACCTCAATTTTAAGTCGACGTAATCTCAAGGTGAAATTAGAAGTCTTACATGTCCCCCCACTCAACAATTTTAAAATTTTGGCACATTGGCCAAAATGTGCTCACTCCTCAACCACTCACAAGTTGACAAGTGGCCTCATCTCATTAGCCATCTTCTCATCAAAATATTCTATAAATTGAGGGCCTCATTCTTCATCTATTAGCTACATTTTTCATGCAAAGTTACTCTCTTTTTTTGAGAAGTAAATTTTCCCATCTTACTCCATCATCACCATTGGCATTATATCTGTAGATGTCAAAATCTGCATTTTCTCAAAACAAACAACCATTAGTAAACTTTAAGCAAATCGAATAAGACATCCCTATGGAATAATACACCATGCTTTATAAACAAATCAATTACAAACATGAAAGAAACAAACATGATCTATCTCTATTCCAAATTGGATTGGTGCTATTTTGGAAAATAGCCCTTTCCCAACCCTTGCTAAGATAAGCTAAATGATATAATGCAAATGATGGTGATGATGATAGGCATCTGGAAAAAATCAATTTGTCTTTTTTCCTCCTCTCGCTGAAACAAAGCTTGACTCATGGTGCTAACTATCCCCTGCATCAAAGTTTGATTAGAGCTATTTGTAAGTATGTCCTTGCCACCACTCCACCAAAAAATGAATTCCTTTCGTAATTTGATTGAGAATAATCCAACCCCTAAAAGCCCAGTCAAAATTGAACTACTAGAAAGTCGAACCCACTTCTCAATGAAAGAAACAAAAAATAGCAAGAACCCTTCTCCTAAAGTTGTGGATCCCTCATGGATGGAACTCTTCAAAATAACCCCTAAAAAATGTAATACTACTCCCCTCTCTTATGCCACCAATAAGAAAATAATTATATTGGTTAAAGAGTTGGGCTTTGATTCCCAACCATAAAAATTCTGGATGATCATGACATAAGCCCTAAAAGCAACTCCACCACCCTTGTGGGTCGTAGGTCAACCTATCTTGCCTTGGCTACGTCTAAAGTTTTGGAAGCTAGCAAGAAAACTAAAATTTCTACTGATAAGAAAACAAAATCTCCTCGGGAACTTGAGAATAAAAAATGGAAGAGGGTTGCTAGGAAAGAGAATGATACTTCCTTTGAGGAGTATTCTCCTGACAGTTTGGGAGAAGATAGGCTTTTGGAGGAAGAGGTATTGGTGTCTGAGGATATTTAGGACTCAATTCAAGAAGAGGAAGAGGGAAATAATCAATAGGAGGAGGAGCATGATGTGGAGAAGGAGACAAGAATGGTTGAAGGAAAGGGAAACATAAATGATACCACAATCAACATGGAGGATACTGAAATTAACACTAATATACCTTGTAATGTTGATAGTCAGAGTGAAAAGAAAATGGAAATCGCTAAGACAAGAATGGACATGCTGGAAGAAAAGATGGGGCTACTTGAAAGGATGGTGCAGAAAGAAGAAAACTCTAATAGGTTCCATGCTATTGAGAATGTAGTCATGAATTTTTTTAGAGTTATGGATGATGTAATGAAAAGGGTTGTGATGGCTACTATTTAAAGATGGGGAAAGATTAAAAAACAATAGAGGAAAAAAGGAAATAGGGATGAAGTCAATTGTTCCAGGAAGATGGAGACCAAGGACAGCCTCGAGGAAATAGTGAGAGATCTAAAGATGGCTTGGAGCCTTATAGAGGAAGCTTAATCCTCTATTTTGTGTCTGGTTTTATTTTATTATGTTTATAGTTGACTGGTTTTTTGGCTCTTTTATTAGGTTAATATTGAGTAATGGCTTGATAAGCCTGAACTATGTTTATTTACTTCCTATTTCTAGTCTAAAGATCCTTTATCTACTAGGAACTTACAACAAGTTATACCTACCTTATTTGATTTTTTGGGTTGATGATAATATGGATTGGTTAAAACTTTATTGGCTCCTAGATAGGTTTATATGTTTTGATTCTATTGGTGTGGGTTGAATTTGTTTTTGGTTGGTTTAGCTGAGGAGTTGTGATGCTATTTCTAGTTTTGATTATCCTCTTTTTTTTGGTTTGTCTAGGTGTTGCTTCTCCAAACTATATTGTTCTTTCCATAAGGGATCGGGGCCCTTCCCTTGCTTAATCAATCAAAAACATATTCACAATCACCTGAATCTAAGTGACTGATAATTTTGGTGATATGTGTAAAAACAATCCCATATCTCTATGGGAACACTAGTGTAGTCATGGAGAGATGCATTCTCCAAATAGAATATAAATTCAAAAGAATAATTCCCATATTTCATTAGCTATAATAGATTTCCACATCTCAAAGATTTAGTTTCCTTTACAACTCTATATATCCTATATTTATTTATTTATTTTATATAGGATGAATTGACAGCCTAGAACACTCATCGATTTATGACAAAAAATATCCTCAAGAGGGGGATCACCATAAGGAGAGACCCTATAACCTATTAACCACATATGTGTAGGCCCCACTCCCTATTATAATGTTTTAAATAAGAGTCAAACTCAAGTGAGTAACTAACAACATAGTTAGAAGCTAAAACCACACCATTCAAGTTAACCCTCAAGAACAATCTCTTCTATTATTATTTCTATGAAGCATATATCATTATTTTTGATATTTTATAACAAAGTTAACAATATTATCTTTATCAATTTTATGGTTTATTTTACTGTTATCATCATTCACTTCCTCAATATCCTCCTACATTTTCCCACTACCTTGCCTCATTAGTCTCATAATGATACTATCGAATATTGATCATGGTACAACCAATAAAAAATTCCAATTACCATTTATATATTAGATTAGTCTTACAATTTTTTATTCTCTTATCTTGTTTCTATATATAGCTACAAAAATAATACAAGAAAAAGAAAAATAATAAATATAATGAAATCCAAACCATATGATAAAGAGAGTCAAAATATATATAAAAATTGCTACGAGGAAAATTAAAAAAAGTGACCTTGAGTGTCCAGGCAGGTCTTGACATTTGATTGGACAATACTCTTTCCATTTTTTCCCTCAAAATTATAAACCTACATTCCTACCATTTTTTATTTTATAAGAATTACAAACCTAAATTCCTATCTTTTTTCTTTTCGAAGAATTACAAACTTACATGAATGTCAAGTACTTCCAAAAAATATAGAGTAATTCAAATAGGGATACATTCAATATTCATTTTCCTAAAAAAATTATTTTTTTTAGTAACAAGGGAAATATTTTCTATAGGATAATTAGCATCCACTTCTATGATCAAAAGCCTCCCTTGTTGTGAGAAAAAAAAATTACATAAATTTCATGAGAAGCAAAAAATTTACCATAAATTCATTTCCCTCCCATTGTGTAGGTTATCTTAGTCTTAGAAACCATTTTTCTATGCCTCTTCCTTACCTATAATTCCTTTTATTGACCTCATAATGTATCTTAATCAAAACTATGATATTTTCATAGTCCATGATATTTCTATGAGTGTATTATTTCACATTAAACTATATGTTATTTTTTTTATATTCAAAAAATAGTTCAATCCAAAAGCATACACTCACAAATAATGTTGATTTGTAAATCTTTATGTGCTTATCATCTCATGAAATTCCTTATAACAATTTTCTATAACCAAAAAATTCTTGCTGGGGATTAGGGTTTATTGTTGACCAAGGAAAAAACCATGTGGCTAAATACAAAATCTATAAATTTAGGGATATGCAAGTGTAGTTCGAAAAATATTCAAATAAATTGAAAGCACACAACTTACAAAATTCAAATGATTTGAATAGAAAGATAAACAAAAAGTGTTATTCAATGTTCTTAGTCACACTATGCATTATAATAATTAAACACATAATCTATAACATCACATCTGAATATCCTTGTCATAACTAGTCTCATATACATCATATCAATCTTTCTCTATTCTTTCTCAAACAAGAATTTGATATGGTATCATAATCGTTAAGTGTGGCTCTCAATTTAAGTATGGATATAATTCATGAATATTTGATCCAAGTAGTAAATGGGGTTAGTATCATACATTATCACAATATTTTCACATCATTAAACTATTGATAAGACACACATAGATCATCTATCATACAAGTAGGTCATGCAAAATGCTACAAAACAAGAATCATAATTAAGAGAATGGTAATTTACAAAGTCATATAACACTTGGTTATTATGCTGACTACACTTCTCACATGCATAATGTTTCTCCTATGGATGTTGAAACATTTAGTGTCAGTATCCTTCCATTGTTAAGGATAATTTTTTTGCCATTAATAATATCTATTCAACATTTTTGTGTCAAATATTAATGGAAACTTAGGCGGCCATGTCCATGATACGTATTCTTTATATCCATCCTTATATGATGTTGATGATTTTGCTTCACTTGTTGATATGCATACCTTTCAAGAAACTCATGTGGATACCTTTGTCTTTTGTGGATATTCCCCCAATCCATGATGTTGTAATTCATGTTCCTAATGCACTTATGTTTTTTATCAATCCATGCTTGCTAAATGCAATGTAAATGAATATATAAGTTCACATGTTCTAAATTAATTTTATCTGAACATTTATCCATATGTATATGATGATGTACTTTTAAAATAATTTAGTTGATCTAAAGTCTTGCAATGTTCCTTTCATATCACGATTATTATAAATTATTTTTTATTGAGTTCTTTCATAGATTTATTTATTCCTTTCTCTAGAGAGTGTATTATAATGTTGTTCTTCCTTCCTCTACTAGCCCTTATCAAAAGGATATAACAAAGGAATCTTTGAGGTATCATCAAACATCTTTAGAAATTACTGCCTAGAGTCTCACTATGGTGTCATGTCACATGACATGTGACCACATTACATCATTTTTCTATGGCCTTAGTAGCACTTCTTATTTTGAGATTTCCAAAAAGGAAAAGGCCATACATCCTACTCAATATTGTCTCCCTAATTCTCGCTTGCTCTTAATAGATCTCAAAGTATTAATCAAAAAGTGACAAATAGTGGCTAGTACCCACCTTGTATTTTGGAGCGTATTTGTATGGTAGTGAGAATTGCTAACATGAATGCATTTGAACCAATACTTGGAATGCATAATTATAGAAGCATAGTTGTGTTTGCCCCATTTTTTTACTTCATCAAATTTGAATTTTTTTTCTGATTATCAAACTGACAAGCATCATTATGTCATAAGATTCTCCGTGTCGATAACCTATTTGAGTATGTTGTCCTTGCTTCCAAATTCCTTAGTCAACTTTAAGTATCAAATTGCTTGTTGAACTCAAGTCATTGATTTTCAAAAAATATTGATGCCACAAGATTTTTGCACTAGATTCTCATCTTGAAGAATGATGTACTTTAATCAAGTGTATGTAATTTAATTGCATTAGTCAATCCAAAGGAGAATTGCACATTTTTTCAATCAAAATACTAGAGGTACTTGTGTGGTACTATGATTCACGAAAACAATTAAATCTAAAGACTTGTTTGAGCTAGGATAAAATAATTTTATACGGATGATCATGCCTCCATTGCACACAATGTGGCACACTTCTAGGGCTGGATTCCTGTCCCTTTAGGAGATTAAAATTTTATTATTTTTTCTACAGGATTGTGGAAACAATTAATTTGGAGATTTTGAAGAGGCTAGAGTAAAACAAGTTTACAAAGGACTTCAAGAGACCATAATGTGCAACATGATTAGTTTTTAAGCAAATATATGATTTTCAATTAAAAGATATTAGATTACTCCTCGCACTTGCTCAACATCTGCTGGATGATTTTCAAAGTCAAAAAATTGTTCAAAATTTCTACCTTTCCATAAATTATCAAGTTAGTTAACTAGCCAAAACCCTAAAATTAACCTTTGATTAATGAGCTAAAAAAATTAATAAGTTAGCAGGCTTCACCGAAATGCCAAAATCCCAAAACTGACTTTGAAGGAAAAGTTTAAAAGTTGGAAAAATGCACGAATTCTTGAAATTCTTTTTGTAAACAGGTTTTAAAAGTTATAAAACTCTCATTTCGAGAGATTTTGAGGTTCCCTAACCTACCAAAATCCCAAAACTTACTGTTTTCTGAAAGTTTTAAAGATCGAGAATCTCCCGAATCCTCGAAAAGCGAAAGCAGAGCCGTTTTGTCGGGCGTTCTCAAAGTTGGCAAACTCCATTATCATGCAACGTCCTTTACAATACAAAGGAGGTTTATAGCAAATATAATAGCTGGAAATGCTTTGGCAGCGTTTGAGTGGTTTGGAAAAATGCCTGGAAGCCATGATTGTAGGGTATGCACTGATTGGATTTGTTGGAGAGTTCTCAAGCAGTCTTAATGGTACGTCCATAATCTTTGTCAGTATTAATTTTTTTTAGGTTGCAAGAATCGGGTAGCCCTCCTTAAACTGTAGTGCATCTAGTAAATTTTTTTCATGTGATCGGTGATTCTGGCATGACAGGTCCTCCGTTACCACTGGGATGGGGGAGACTAGACCTCGTGATCTTTTGCCTCCAACAGGATACTTTAGCCAATCGAACTAGGCCCCCCATCCCTGCCAGCATCCTTCCTTGCCCATGCAAGAATGAAAATTTTGTTAGGTAAAACATGTATGCAAAATGGTGAAACACAGACCAAGTATGTAAGTTGTTTGATCTTATGATCAGTCATGGGAAGCACGAACAGCAAATGCTGAGTTCAACCCTTAAAAGACCAACTACAAAAATAGTTCCTAAGGTAGAAACCAACATTCAAGGTAGAAGTCATCTTATGGATGATCAATCTGCAATGAAATTTCAATTAGAGATTTGAGTTCCATTCACTTCTAAATTCGTTTGCTAAATACTTTAAGTCTGTAAGCAAATTTTGCAGTGAAAGAAACTTTGACAAGAGTGACACATTATATCAATGAGAATAGGACATAGAAATAGAGCCTTCTCTCTGGCCCTCCCATACCCAAGGAAAGTTCCTTATGAATATGCTACTAGTCCATCTGATTAGCATTCATCTCCTCAAGCCAGCACTACGGGAGACCCAGGTTCACAAAACAGTGAAACTAGTCTTGATTTCTTTTTGCAAGAATATTGTCATATATCAACCCCTTATCCTATTTTGGTGGTAATACCTCTAAGCAAGAATCCACATCCAGATATTATGTTTGGCAATATGGTCCAAATCCATCTAAAGATAATAGCATGTACATGCCCAAATCAAATATTCTTGGGTAAATTCAAAAGCTTGGCAATATATAGTATACCTCTGATGACATGGCTGATTCTTATAAATAAATGCGACAATAATTCTTCAACGTAAGAAACAACCAGCATATGGAGATGTTGGTTCTATTGTATTCACAGGATATGATAAATATGTTTTTTGACAAAATGTATTTAGTGGTAATTGGTTATCTTTTCAATATTCAGTGGAGATTTTTTATGAGAGATTTTTTTTCAATTGTGAGTTTCCTGTGACAATTGACTATCTTTTCAATATAGTCATTGTATAAAAATTTTAAGAAATTTGAATTTTCATTTCATTGAATAATTGAATGAGTGTCTCAAAACTTTGTGGCTAACCTTTTTTATGGATTGTAAATTTTTCTTCTGTTAATTTGTAATCAATTTTTGATGATTTTTTGTTATGCACGGGAGCATCTAGATGATAAGAATTGAAGGAATATTATTAGACTTTGTTCTTTATAACATTTCTTGAATACATATTTTTCTTATGTCTAAAATGCGATCAATTCCTCATTTTTCTTGCATGTTAGAAAGTGGTAATTGCTAATTTTATCAATTATTATTATGGACACAAATTGTTGAACTTTGTAAATAAAAAAGGCTCTAGGAAAATTCACTCCAGCAATTCACTGATGAAAATTCACCATCAACAATTCATGGCCATGGAAAATTAACCGCCAAAAACTCATGTAATTAATTTTTTGTGCCCTGAATTGTCATGACGGTGAATTTTCCCACTGTGAATTGTTGGCGGTGAATTTTCCATCGGTGAATTGTTGGCGGTGAATTTTCCATATGCCATAAAAAAGATAGGTAATTTTGATAGAATGTTGAGTCATGTTTATTGCTGACAGTATGCCATAAAAAAGATAGGTAATTTTGATAGAATGCTGAGTCATATTTGAAAGATTAAATAACCTTTTTCTAAAATTATAAACTATTGTCAAATACATTTACATACAAGTTTTTAATTTTGTATAGAATAGAGTCAATACAAATTTGACATCTAATATACTAGCAATGGCATCTTGGTGTGCAATGGATACATAGATGGTTTTTTTGTTAATTTAGTATTTCACATTAAGTATAGTAGAATGTAATTGTGAAATGCTTTAAATTAAAAAGAAAAACAATTTGAAATAAATTTAGTGTTTATTTTATATATATAATGTTTGAAACTAAATAATATTGAGTATACATTCAAAATATTAAATTAATTGTTTTGCATGTTTATAATATAATTTATAAACTATGAATATTAGTAGAAATTTAGAAACAATATTTAATTCTTTACTTTCTTTCTTTTTACAAAGTACAATGATTATTTTGATAAGCTAAATTTAGTGTATTTAAATATATTTTTTCTAAAATATAATAGTTTTTTATTTGTACATAATATAATAATTTGGTTTAAGCACATTTTTAGTGGAAATGTAAAAAGAATATCTATGATTATTTTATAATGGGTTTATCAAACAGTTAGATCTTTTTCAATAGTCTTGCATCATGCTAACACATTCTCAACCCTCGATGCTTTATAATATGATTTATGGAAAATTATAAACAATATCTAATTCTTTGTTTTCTTTCTTTGTATAAAGTGCAATGATTAATTAGATAAGGTAAATTCACTGTAGTAAAATATTTTTGTAAAATATAATAATTATTATTTTAATTTGTAAAATATAATAACTATGTTTTTTTGTTTTTTGTTTTTTGAAAGAATATCTAATTCTTTGCTTTCTTTCTTTGTATAAAACGTTGTATTTTTTTTAATATTATTTTTATTTATTTTATATTGGATTCATCAAACAGTCAGATCTTTTTCAACAATCAACCATCATTCTACCACATTCTCAACCGTTGATCATTAAAATCAACCAGTAATATTCATATAAGGTGTAATTAGTACATTTACATTGTAGAAGAAACCCATTATTTTTTGCATGATTATAGTTGCATGCATATATGGCTAGAACTATAAAATTTTGATGAGGAGAGATGGAGATGCACAATGTTCAATATTTAATAAGGTAAGAAAGACGTCAATGGAAGTATGTAGCTATTGCTAGATGGAATAAACAGAGGCGAATCTAATACGCCACCGTAATGAACTATATTTATCACTAATATACATCACAACGTAGAGAAGGATAAGAATTTATGGGATATGAGGTTGGGAGAGAAGGATAGGGACTTATGGGATATGAGGTTGCTATAACAAGGGAAATGAGTTAATTACAATGTGTAAGCATGGAAGATTCAAACATAAATATGTAAAAATCTCCTTAAAAGCATGGTAGAAATTGCAAATGGATGAGGTAGTGGTTGTAAAGGTGTTTTTTTTTTTTTTTGGATTTTCAGTGTATGTGAAGTAGTGAAGTATGGAAAATGGTAAATATCATTTAAATTATCAAAGAGTGATCTATGGTGTTTGATTGTCCAATCATCTTTTCCTTTTCTAGTAGTAAATGATCAAGTTTTGACAATTGTATTTAAATGTGTAACATTGAATTTATTAATAGATGATTGAGAAAGTTTATTTTAATAAATTTTATTTATTTTTCAAAAAATTACAAAGAATAAATTTTTAAATCAAATTAAAGCAAATAAATACAACACATTTGTGAATGCTATTTTTCTTAAAAAAGATTCACATTGTCATAAGAATTTTTTTCTTATTAGCTTTGGCTAAAGCAATAATGATGATGTCATCTCTATGTGTTGTTGGTGTGGTCACTAGTGGGTATAGGAGTACAAATACCATAAGGGTACGTTGAGTATTAAAGACAATTTGACAAAATAAAAAAAGTCCCTCTCTCTAAAAAAAAAAATCAAACATTTTTCTTAAAACTATCTAACTAAATGGTAAAAGTACATTTATGTTTTGATACAGATGGTAAATAGATTCAAGAAGAAAATAAACTTATGCTAGGTAATGGCACATCTTAGAATCAACATCCAATGTCCAAAATCATTATATAAAATATATAAACAAAATTGATTTAATAATAATCCTTTCAATTTTATTTGTTCAAACACAATTGTAGAATTATTTAAGTACATCCCACTAAAAAATGTATTTCAACAATAATTGATCATAAAAAACTATTAACTAAAAAATTGATTTCCTCAAAAATGTAATGTAAATAATAAGGAAAATCAAAATATCTTATGAATTGAATGGTAATGATTAGATGACAAGAATGAATTTTTCTTAATATCAAAAAAATATATTTTTTAAACATAATCTAAGATATTTAAATTTAATATCTCACTATTATATCACATATGGAATGATAATCAATTTTTTTTAGCTCCCAGTTCATTATATATAATTAGAATGTTAGATTTTTTTGGATTTAAATGTGTTACGATTTTCAACATTAATTTTTATGATTCATTACTGAGAAGAGGAAATTTTCTTTAAAGTTAAAAATTCTATGTAATTACAATGTTCTACCTTTCACTCATAACCTCTTTAAATACTTAAGAAATACAAAATATTAAAAATTTAAAAAATAGCAAAAATGAGAGATTTTGTTTTCTATTCGTAGAAAATCATTCAAGAATTGCATCTATCATATTACTTCCCTTAAAGATTATAGTCACAATACATACTTTCAAGACCTCCACAATATATCAACATTATTACTAGTCTTTTCAATATGAAACTTATTTTGGACTCATGAAGGTAAGGTAATGTGTGGGAAGCTTTTTTTTTATTACTAAAAATTTTAAGTTTTAATTTTGTTTTTTTGATAAAAGTTAAAATAGGTTTTGAAGGGACCTGAAACCCTTTACAAACAAGAGTACGACTACAAAAAAGATAGCCTACAGCCAACCAAAAAACCAGCTCCAAAACAAGACTCTTCAGGATTTACATTTAGCATTTTTCTTGTGGGAGCGAAGAGTCATATCAAAAGAATGCCTAGAGATTTTAGCTTTCTTGCCCGTTACAGTAATCCAGCCTTCCTCACCTGTTTCTGTTCACAAAGCCAAATTTCACTGCCATTCCTGGAAGAAGAATGCCCTGACAAAGTCTGAGATTTCCATCATTATATCTTTCAAGACAGAAAGTAATTTATCCAAGAGCCACCTCGCATTAAGGGAATTGCATGCTTATCACCAAGACTAGCCAATTCTAAGACCTAGTTCTATTTATTAGGTTTTTTGAATGGTTTTAAATAAGCTCTACTAAGGATTGAGTTTTTCTAAATTGTAGTATTTTAATATACCAAAAGGATAAAGGGTAGGAATTAAGTCTTAGGGGCCTTTGATATAATGTACACTCCTCAATCCTTAGAAATAATACAAAAGAGGTCAATTATTCATACACCCATGATCCAAGTTCCTAAAACCAACAAATTTCTAAATAATTCAATATGTTTATCCTGTAAACAAAAAATAGTGTTGAATTGGTTAATTTGTTTAAATTTTTTACAAAAAAATATCAATATTATACTATCTTTCTTTTTGCCAAACCACCTTTTCTAGCATATTCATGATCACCCAAATCTAAGAACTGATAGTGTTGCATGTGTAAAATAGGCCATAGTCTCTATGGAAACATTATCAGGCCATGAGAGATGCATTCTCCAAAATGGAATAGGGTATTCAAGAACAACCCCAATCTTTCTTTTAAAGTTGTTAGTATATTTCCACATCTTAAACATCTATTTTCCCTAACAAATACATCTCTCTTTGTAATGCCCTAAGTCACTCACCTAGGACATTAGCCAATAGAATGAAAAAAATTCAAAGAATAACACCAATGACGAAGATATAACAAGAAACATGTCACACTGCACAAGTTGTACACAAGTGACATGTCAAATACAATGACACAATGATACTAATAAAAAGAATAACATCACCATTTCTACAAGCAACATGACACTAGCAAAAAACTTACCAATCATCTAATGAATTCACCATGATGAACTTTACTGAGTAGAGTGGGATGAACTAAATGATGATTTGGTACTAACCCTCAACCATACTCTTTGTGAACAACACAAAGGTAATATGAGGTGTTATAAATTAGTTCTTACCACAGTTTATTGAAGAATAATTAATAATGAGTGGGATTATGTAGTAATTTCTTTGTCTAATAGAGATGAGTTGCTAGTTAGCTATAGTAGTGCTTTTGTGTTAGGTTGAATGGCTATATAAAGCCATTGAATCTAATAATGTGTGTTGAAGATGAATGATTAATTTGGGTGTTGAGCCTTGTGCTCTTTGTTTCCCATTTTCAATGATATCAAAGAAATTATTTTATACCTCTCTTTTTTCCTTCCATTCACTTGTCTTTCGCTCTCCAAAATGGTTCATACAATAGCCAAGCAGGTAGACCATGTGCAACAAGCATTGATGTTGGTTCATCATTTTCACATTTTGTCAACAAAGGCATAGTGCAAACCATGTGAAAATATGATGAAATTCATAATTCATATGCATTTGATTTCTCTCCTCTTGTTCACCTTTTCATATTTCATTCCACTTGTTCATTTTCTCAATAATAATACATATTCATAAAGTTACAAAATCAAAGTTGTACAAAAGCAAGATAAGCTAAGCAAGTGGTTTCAGAGCCGATTGCAGATCTAGATGGATTTATTATGCTTCTTGATGGATATTTTGTAAATGTGAAATAATTCTTTTCTAGACACCATCTCTATTGTTAGGTACATTACACTTTGATTTTAAAATACGTGGATTTCAAGACAAATTTCACTAAAATTTGGTGGACATTTTTCTTACCTAAATTCAAAAATTCAATACAAGCAGAAATATTATGAATAGGGAGCATAGAACCCAGATTATTTCTAGAATAATCAATATTTAATCCATGGTATGATGCAAAATGTGCTGCATTTAAATGTTTATTCAATTTAATTTCTTTTTTATTTTGTATAAGGATTTTGGAGCCATAAGGGGATAAAAGTACACAACTGTATCACACTTTTATAAAGGAAACAACCAACAGTGATCCAAATTTTAAACTTGAATCACTAAAAAGTGGCATATATGTTTTGAATTCTGAAATGATGTAAACTAATCAAAAGTGTATTTTTTAGTATATTTTATGTTTTTTATTTTTTTGAAAAAAAATTAAAATTATTTGAATATAGTTTTTTATATTTATTGACACTATAATTTAGTTGTTGATAAAATATTGAAAAATGAAGTTACATGAGACATCGACCTTTATATAGTATTTGTTTTCTCCTTCAATTTTTTGTGTATTTAGAACTTGAAACTTTAGTGCATGGATTTTTTTTTTTCAAATTTGATAAATATATATTTTTAAATAAATATTAAAATTTGTATGTACTAAAAATAGTTGTTTTTATTCAACATCAACTTTCATATTATCTATTTATCTAAAATTAAAAAAAATAAAAATTATATGCCATCTTAATATAGATTTCTTTAATCTAATGCATCATATCTTTTCAGTTTTTTTATAAGTTTGAGTATTTTTCTTGACATGGTAATCAACCTAATATTTTTGTGTTCATAACCTACTTTTAGTAAAATATAAAATAAAATATAAATAATAATTAAACTTTTAAAATATATATATATTTGAAAACTATGCTTATGGATCTACAAAAGGGTGTTTTATATTTAAAAAAATGTTAATTACACGAGTAGGAGTTGTTGAAATACCAATTTTTTCAAATAATTTTATTTTTTGGTAAATTAGCCTCAAAATGGTGCTACATATTTATTTAGCCAACAACTTTAGTTGGAATTTTTTTTGAAATATCTAACTTAGCTAGAATGAATCTTACTAGATCATATGTTTGACCAAAATTGATTTTTAGTTAGAACTACTTAAATTCACTTGTGTTGATAAGTTGGTCAAAAGTGTGACACAACTTTGTACTTTTAACCAAGAGTGTATTAGATTTTTTAGTTTTGCATTTTAATTGGATGAATTATTGGTAGAAACCAACATCCAAAGGAAAATAATTATTGAAGGGGGAAAATATGAGAGGCCAATTGTTGATACTGCAACACCAAACTAAATTTCCTATGATAGCACTAAAGGGGGTGTTAGAAATTAGTGATAAATGTAGGTTATTGAATAATAATTAATAATGTAAGTGATTATGTAATAATCACTTTGGTTAGTAGAGATTAGTTGCTAGTTAGTTGTTAGGTGGTTTTGGGTAGTTAGTAGGTTGAATGGCTATATAAAGTAATTGAATGTAATAATATGTGTTGAAGATGAATGATTTATCTAAGTGTTGATACTAGTGCTCTTTTTTTCCCATTTTCAATATGATAGAATCATCAACCCTGAATCCCCACCAAAAACATGTTTATGAACTCTTCAAATTCCAAAGGAAACCCACACAAATGGTGAAATGACTATGGGAGCTATCAATCTCGGCTAGACAACACAACTAATAATTTCTAAAATGAAAAGTAGGATGGGGGTAAAAACTACCTCCAATCCACTCAAAAATGACTTATGCAACACCCAAACACAAGGAAAAACCTTCACAAGAAGTTTCCTTACTAGGAGGTACAAGTCCTCCACTAATTAGAATAATAATAGGTCATTTTCATTCAATGACACACAAGTCCAATGAAAAATGTGTCATAAATCTCAAATTATTATGACACTTTTTAACAAAGAGATTATATAAGAAGACTCACTAGGCCAAGGGGAATAGTTTTTGTATACAAAGTTTCTATAAGAAAAGATCAAAAAAACTCATTGTCCAGCGAAATAAGGGACAAAAATGCACCAAAGGACTACAATGCCTATAAAATAAAATAACACCCTAGGAGGACATGATGACATAGAAAGGAAACTATTGTGCCCCTTCATAAGTTTCCTAGAAATGCATGTTAGAGTCCTAAAACTATATGGGCGTTTGAAAAATGTGTTGGAGTCCTAAATTTGTGCATAATCTCATTTTTGTTCTATAGTCCTAACCATGCACTGTAGCACTATCCAGGGACTTAAAAATTATTTTTTCTATGTCTCATACCCAAGGAAAACACTCAATACTCACAAAAAAATAATACAACATAAATAGACTCCATGATGGTAAAAAATGACCAAGAGACTAAAACAGACAACCTCATCCAATCGCCAAGATATTAACCAATAAAGGAGAAGCTCTCCATAGGATGGGAGGCCTACAATGGAATAAAAAATTAGTCCAAGGAAATAAGGAAAAAAATCCAAACACAACCTGTTGGTCCTTCAACCAAGATAAGAACCTAAACAACACTACTATGTGGCAGGTTCTCACACATGCAAAACCCAAACTTAGGAGACAAACTACATAATACCACACATGGTCCAATACCAAAATTGAATATAACATGTTAATTCATTTTAAGCCCAAAACCAAATTTTCTCTAAGTTCATTTACCAATGTAACCAAAATGATAAATAGCATATAAAATGACATGAAAATTTAATACTAACATCAAGAAAGCATGCAATAAGTAAAACATCATCACCACTTATGTGGGATTTTTATAATTAATCCAATAGGAGGTTATATAATAACATAATGAAACTTACAAAGATGGCTCAAAGACCTGAATTATACATTTTAAATCATATCAGTGAAATGAGAAAATTGAGGCAAGGAGTAGAGAACCTCCACTTGCATGCTAACCAAAGCTCCTCCAAGATGAATCCTCTAGGAACTTTAATCCCCAATAGTGTTTATATGTTACCCAACCATGTGGCATCCATAGGTCCAACCTACCATGATGGTAGATAGTCACTTGGGCACAAGCATAACATTGATGTAAAATAAGGGAGAATGGATCACACACATACCAATCAATATGAACAATCACAATAATATACATATGGAATCAAATTATATAATTTATTATCATAGTACATACACTTGGTAAAATCATGATCAACATCAAATGCACAATAGGCCAGTAAGTGTAATCAACCAATCATAAAATAACATGCTCATGGGGAATCCATCGCTATCAATAAGCATGAGATATAATACACACAACATAGAATACCACATTCCAACAAGGAAACATACATCATGGACATAAACATGTGAAAACATGGTCTCATCCAATGCAAACATGGATAGATACAATATCAATTTGAACACCAAATCCAATAACATCAAGGGAGATGACCCTAGGGGCTAGGCAAGGAGTGTCATCACAATAGCTCAAATTGATGGATAAGAGGGATTGAGTATGCATCTCATTTCCACTTTGATGGTACTCAATTGACAATATTCAATAAGCCTCAAAGAGTCACATGTCCTCAATAATCTCCGGCAACCTCTAGAGTGTGGTATACATGTCCTTTCAATTCATACCAAGCCTTTACAAGAAATTTAGATTTGTTGTGACATTATCATTTTAATTCTTTTTATTACCCCACAAATTTATTTAGGTATCTTTTAATTAGTAATTATTCACCCATTCTATCATGGAACCCTTTTGTAGCCAAATAAATGTCAAGATCCACTACTTTACTACACCCTATACCACAAATCATAGGTTCATTGAATGCTAAAATATTATTTGGGTGTGACACATATTTTAATTCATAATTTTGGGGTATATAAAAATAAAAATGATCTCAAAATATTCTATTTCAAAAATCGTTAATGAGACTTTTTTGCCCACATTAAAATATATTCATAATAATTCACAATTTCATTTTTTCTCAAATTATTTCACATAGAAAAAACATTTAAAATCTAAAAAACTCCATTGATGAATGTTTACAGTTTTAAAATTAAAATTTTAAACAACAAAAGATACCCTTTTGATCCAATGGTGAACAATATCACTCTTTTGGGGTCAATTTCAACTTTTGTGAGTTTTGGGAAAAATTGTCATAGTGAGGACACGAAATAGAAGTTTTTAAAATTTTAAAAGATTAATTAAATTAAATTTAAATACATGGAAATAATTCTCTAATAGAGGAAAAATTCTTCCATAAGGGTAAGCATGACAAACATTCAATGAAATAATTCAAAATATGGAGAAATGAGGAGAATTATCTCATGTATGAACTCCCAAAAATTACCAATTTTCCTCCAAGTTTAAGGCACTGCAAGCCAAATGCTAATCAATTTTGCATTCAATCATGTTCCTTGCAATCCAATTTCCAATCCCAAGCAATTACATCCATTTTCCAAATTTGAGAGAGAGAGAGAGTTTTCAAAAATGAGAAAATGAAAATAATAGACTAAGTCTTTTCCCTTTATCTCCCTTTTTTTCTTTTCTAATTTTAAATTTCATTTTCATTTTTCACTTTATTTCTATTTTCCTTTTTTTTCAAAAAATATAATTCACATTTAGTTAAAAACATCTCTCTCAAAATTCTATTTTCCTTTTTTTTCACTTTATTTCACATTTAGTCATCTTTGGATGGCCTCGCTATACTGTGAAAATTCTCCTACGCTTCGCCCAAGTCGAGCATTTCTTTATAAGGCAGTGTCTCAGGTAAACCGACCCCTGCCTCACAATGGAAAAGTAGCTACGCAAGAGGATGAATAACACCCTCAATGTCTGTTGCGGTGGGAGGATGGCTAAAACTCTAGAAAGTGTTTGGGTCTTGCTCCTTTTCTTCAATTCTTTCTACAATTTGCTCGGTCGTGGCAATCGACCCATCCTCAAGAAATAGAGATGACAGACCCATCTCACTCAGTTGGGATAAATTTTCCCGCATGTCATCCATTGTCTGGTTCAAAGTAGTTGCAGCCGCTTTAGTTTGTTGGAAGGCCGAGTGGTAATAGATGAACTTGTTTTTCGTCTGGGTAGCAATATCCCAGTCTTCGATCCCTGCCTTGGCCAAGTCTTCATCAGAGACCGAATATAGCTTGGTCAGCAAGCTCTTTGCTTCTAGAACCTTCTCTGAGATGAATCGTGGGAATTACTCAATTGTTCCATGAACCTCCTAGCTCAATTTTGTTTCCTTTGAGATGAACCTAAGCATTGGTTGCAGTGTTAGAAAGAAGGTTTTAACCTTTTCCCAATAAGAAATATATATTTGTTGAGCCAAGGGGATGAGGTCCGACTGCACGAAGGAGGCTTGGAGAGATCTCTTTAGAGAGTCAATCTTCACATCCTTTGAGTTAATGGCCTCTGTTAATTCTGCATTTTTCCTTTTTGAGGATGCCAGTTGCTCCCTAGAGCTGCTCATTTCTTTACACTAGTTTTCCTCGGCTCGAGCGTGGTTCGTCAATTCTCTGTCAAGAGAGGACTTTGTCTCTTGAAGCTCATTTTCTAATTGAGCTTTTCGGCCCTCAAAGTCCTTATGATTCTTTTATAATTCATGCTCATATAGAGCATTTTGAGTTGTAACTCTTTCACCTTTTGTTGCAGATTCTGCTTCGTCAAGGTCAATTGGCTCTGATATTTTTGGTTCCTTGCCCATAGCTCATTGAGCAATGTGGGGTCAATGGACCGGGACTTATTGAGTTTATCCTAGAGCTTGCTCTGCTCTAACTCCTCTGTTTGCACTTTCTCAGACAAGCAGGAAACTTCAGCTTCAAGTGACTTCTCCTTCATTTCTAGAAAACTGACTCTTTCCTTCACAAGCTTTAGCTGCTCCTTTTTCTTTAATTGATGGTCAAATTTCAGAAAGTCGGTCGTCACCACCCGTTGCGTTTCCTCCATGAGTTCCACCTTATCCTGTGGTCGGGTTACAGTCAGATCAAGCCCCATGGCATACATGTTGTAATCACCCAGCAAAATCTCGCCTTGGGAAAAGCACAAAGTTGTGTCACACTTTCATCCAACTTATTAGCACAACTGAATTTAAGTATTTCTAACTAAAAGTCAATTTTGGTCAAACATATGATCTAGTAAGATTCATTCTAGCTAAGTTAGATGCTTCCACAACTTTTTAAACTAAAATTGTTGGCTAAAAATATATGGAGCACCACTTTGAGTCCAATTTACCAAAAAAATAAAATTATTTGAAAAACTTGAAGTTTCAATAACTCCTGGTAATGTAAATAACATTTTTTTAAAATATAAAAATACCCTTTTGTAGATGCATAAGTGTAGATTTCAAAAATATATTTATTTTAATAGTTTAATTTTTTATTTTTATTTTTTTAATTTTTACTAAAAGTAGGTTATCAACACAAAATATTAGGTTGATTACTATGCCAAGGAAAAATACTAAAACTTATTAAAAAAAAATGAAAAAAATATGATGCACTAGAAAAGAGAATTTATTTTAAGATGGTATAATTTTTTTCCATTTTAGATAAATATTTAATATGAAATTTGACGTCGATGAAAACAGTTGTTTTCTGATTCACGTATATTTTAATATTTATTTAAAAATATATATTTATCAAAATTGGAAAAAAAAATATATCCATACACTACAATTTCAAGTTATAAATACACAAAAAATTTGAAAGAAAAAAAATAAAGTTTACTATAAAAAGTTTGACGTCCCATGGAACTTCATTTTTCAGCATTTTATCAACAACTAAATTATAGTTTTAATTTATTAAAAACTAGTTTAAAATAAAAAATTTATTTTTTAAAAAAAATACAAACATAAAATATACTAAAAAATACATATTTTACTAGTTTACATCATTTCAAAATTCAAAACATATATGCCACTTTTTAGTGATTCAAGTTTAAAAATTGGATCAGCATTGGTCGTTTCGTTTATAAAGTGACACAGCTTTGTGCTTTTACCCCTTGTGGTTTGGTAACATTCGGGTACATGGTGGTGAAGTTCAGCGTTTGTTTTTTTTCATTGTAAACTGTATATACTTGGGACTCCGCCTCCTTTTTATCATCCTTTGCTCTTCACTTTTCGATCCTGAGGGCTCGCATTTGCTTTGTGGTTTCTCCCTAGGATATGAATTTGGCTAGCGACTGAACTAGCCTACCAGCGATAGGTGTACCAGGAGGCAAGGAAAAAGGAAATACCCGTGTAGCGGGCCCTTGCATTTTCTTTGGTGGGATATTGATAGTTTTCAGGGAAAAAAAGGGAACCTGTCATAGTTCAGTTTGCAAACTGGTGTAAGGGCTCATTAGTTGTGGTGATGGGGTGGTCATAATCGAGCCCATTTTCTAGGCATACTAGGTTGGACCCGAGGTAGCAGAGGCAATATGGGTGCCGATGGTGGTCGAGCTTTCAGAAAGAGAGGCGAAGAGAGATTGAGCAGCAGCAGCCGGTGTTAAGGTTCACAAAGGCATTAAGATAGATGGCCTAGTTTGGGCGAATTGGGAAAAACCTCCAACAAACACTATAGTAGGGGTAGATAAAGAAAGGTCGACACTTGCAATAATGGGTGCTACGGGAATGGAAGAGGACACCAAAGATTGAGAAGTAAGAAAAGCGGAAGTGAAAATTACCTGTTGACTGGGTGTTGGCGGTGCTCCGCTTGTCACTGACTGTTCAATTACTTCAACTTATTGGCTTGCTATGAGCACTTGACTTGCAGTAGCTTCTTGTGATCCTTCTCCTAGAATAGCTTCAGTGTGTTGCCGCTTAGTGAGCAAGGAGTCTTCAATCTCCATAGTCTCTATAGTTTCTGGTTGTTGTTGTTGGGGCATTCTTGTTGTTTTTGAGGCCCAAGCGAGTTTCTGCAAGGCTTATGACATATTCAGTCACACATTTGAAGCGACATAGGAAGATTGCCCTATAGACTTCCTTTTTTGCTGGGCAGAGGACGCTGATGTCTCGGCTTCCTCCTCTGCTTTCTCTTCTCCTTCATTGGGGTCGTTACCTCCGCTATCACTTGAGTTGGAAGCAGGTTCTCCTCATCCCACATCCATTCAAACTCTTTGTCTTCCTTTACACCTTCATATAGTATATCAGGCCATTTTGTTTCCTGGCGATATATCTAGAAGGCTTTGATCTTTTTATTAGTCCATTCTTCCTCATTCCTCAGCTTATTGTATAGAGTCTTCCCCATTTTATAGTTCTCATCATAATCCGCCACCAGGAAATAGAACTTATGCCATGGCAACCTGCTATCTTCCATGGGGATATGAACCAAGTCAACCAACAATACATATTTATCTTCTAGTGGGTTGTGCCTCCACTCCTAGTAAGGCTGAAGGCTGTGAGTTACCTTGAGGTGATCATATGGTAAATCATTGAAAGGGTTGTAATCCCACTTGTCACAGATCATTACCAACCCTAAATGAGCTAGTTTATCTTGTAATAGCAGGTGTGTCTACTTCTTTTTTAGGGCTACTATTTTGAAAGTTAGCGGACAGGTGAAGAATCCCTTCCTCTTGACACTTTTCATGCAATAGAAGGTAATATTGATAATGCATCCAGAGCCAGCACTCGATTAGTCACACATGTCAGAAGGCAGAAGGGTTCTCCAGTGAAGCCTTGCATTTAGATGAATGTAAAATCTGCTCCTAAAAACAATCACATCTTGGAGTGAAATTTTGCATAAACTCTATCTGAGTCAAGGTGAGTCGATTAGCATACTCCTCCCCTAGTAAATCTTGCAAAATTGGAGTCAAGAAATTATCCGAAAATGCATAATAATCAAAAGTAGAAGAGAGGAGAGGGGTCCAGACAAAAACTGGTTTTTTCCCACCCTTCTCATCAAAGATAGATAACTTTAACCGCTCATCAAAGAAATCAGGGTTTTGATATAAAAACATATAAGCAAGATAGGAGACAAATCTAAACTTTCGTTCAACTGGGTATTTGTTAATTTTTTATGAAAGCTAGGCCCAATTGAAAAGCATGCACCTCTTAGTTGGTGTCTAGACCGAAAAAAATGCCATCATTGAAAAGGCATCACACATGTCTTCCTTGAAAGCACCATGTGGTGTAGGAATTTCTAGTGGCTTCTCATGTTCTACTTCAATCCTTCTGGTTTCTTCATTGTAAAACTCCTAAGCCTTATCCCTGGTGATCCATATTTTATCTCCCTGCTTAGGAGTGAATGATTCCACTTCCATCCATCTTTGCACAGGGTCTGGAATGCACAGCATGTTCCAGATGGTAGTTTGTCTGATGTTAAGTGAAAGAGTTTGGCCCTCAATAGTGTTGGTACTTGGATTGAAACGCCTAATGGCCACATCTACCAACTCTAGGAAATAGTGCACATATGGGACCATATACTGAGGTAACCCACTGAACCATACCTTTTCTACAGCCGACATTGGCCACTTGGACACCTTCATGCATGCGCGGGAAGATTCCCTCAATCCTTTGGGTTTTTTTGCACGAAAGGGATCATGAACATTATCCCAATCTTCATGAACTAAGCTCTGGTCTCTGTAGATTTTTGGCTTGTCTAGCCGCCTTGTGTTTTCCCATACTAGCTTTCCAGGGATGCTCGATGTAGCATAAGAAATATACTCAAAGACATTAATGGTTGGTGCTCTTTGTAGAGCTTTAGCTAACCTTTGTGTCGCCACTGGCCTAACTCCCTGACTTGAACTTTTTGCCACTGCTAATTTGCGGGAATCTCTCTACTTAGCATGAATTCTTCTGCAATTTCACCTTGACTTTGGTAGTGCTTTAGAAATTTTTTCTTTCTACTTTGAGTAGCTTTCTTAAAAGAAAACTTTTAAGAGCTTTAAAACTTTCTTCATGCAATATTTAGCGATCTTTTCTCAAGGTGGTAGACAAGAACCACCTTTTTTACATTTAATGCGGCATGTACCACCAACCCTTTGGCCTGTGCGAGATGAATTGCTTGCCATTTTGATTTGACACGAATTAATAAATATAATTAACAATCGCATGTACAGCATGATTTTCTTGGAACTTGAGCTGATGCCTTGCAAGCAACTTAAGCATTCGTATGTGTTGGCAATTAATATCTTAAGAGGAATGATTAGGCTGAAGATGTGATCAGCACTTGAAAAAATATGAGTTCTGCCTTGGGAAACAAAAAATACCTAGAGGATGACACCTTAGTCCTTGGTCATGCATAACACCACCAATTGTTGCCACCAACTTAGGCTAATTAATTAGCCCTTATTCATTTTGCACGCAGCAAACCGTACTCAGTAGACGCAAATGGGTTGGAAATTCGAGTGAGTCTAGGCATAGCTTTCAAGTTGGTACTTGATTAACATCACATTTATGGAAAGAAAATTACCATGCCTTTCCTCCCTTTTTCTATAAATAGGCGTCTAAGCAATAGCGAAATCATACTTAGCGATTTGAGTAGAATTGGTATTAGGTAATTGGCGTAGCAGTTTAGCATTTGCAGTGCGTAGCGTTCCCATAGGCTAGACTTAGGTGCTTTGCAGGGATAGTTTTAAGGTATTTGTAGAAAGTATAACAAGATGAATACCCCAATTAGGCTAGTGTCACAAAAGTCCCAGACTTCCTTCCTAGGAGAGATTTCTACCAAGTGCTTAAAGAGAATAACGAAGAACAAGTATTCGCTATCCATCATAGCCATAAAATGGGTCTTGGGACGGGACTACCTCGAGTACGAGGACAAGTATTGAGTTAACACTTACATGTACTCACACTTTGTGGCCTCCATGTTAGATATAGGAATTCCTAAGCCATTGATTCTTCATCTGGTGAAGGAAATTTTCCACAATAAATACCTGAATGGCCTTGGTGAGGTCATTGCAAATGCTGCATATGGTGGGGGAATTCCAACTGCGAGTGACCTCCAAAGGATTATAGAAGAGAACGCGGTCATGTCATGGTTACCATTTCTAAGTGGCTTCCACCTCCAGACATGAGATGAGCACCACTAGAGGGTCACTCGAGCCTACCACTTCCTGTTTCGCATCTACCTGGTGGTGCCATTCTATGATATCGACTGGTACATGGACTTCAAGAACCTAGTGTTCCCTCTGCCTGCCTTTGCTCCATTGGATGATGTTGCTACTGATAATACCCCTATGGACAAGGATATTGTGAATGTTTCCATTGATGCATCTATTGTTGTTGCTCACACTGTGAATTGAAGACCTGCATTTTTCTTTTTTCTTTAAAAAATATCATAGTAATTTGTCCCTTTTTGTAGCCATGCCTGAAAAAAGTTTTCATAAAATATATAAGAAGAATTAGAATAGAATATATTTTTGGAAGCGTGGCCTATGAGCCATTTTGAAAATTTAAATATCGAAGCATATATAATGAAAATATATCCTTATATAACCATCTTGTTGTCCTCCTTTGGGTTATGCAACTGGGCCATTTTCTTTTTCAGCATGTATGTATGAATTTCAGTTTTGTATGTGGGTGTTTTAATTTTTCACTTTGTTCAGCTATGAGTTTATTTCCCTTACTCTCTACAATAATGGGTCACTTGTTTCATTCTACCACGAACCACAGGATAAAATAAAAAAGACCAGCCAACAAAACAAAAAGGGAAAGAAGGAAAAAGCATATTTACATATTTACATGGGTATGGAAAGCAAGCTTAATTGAATAGTTTCAAGTGAATTCCATTGATCGGAATTCCCAATGCTTATTTTTCCATAGTCTCTAACTCGTATGCGGTGTGTTCCTTGCATTAAATTATTTTGAATGGGCCCTCCCAAAGGCTATCAAATTTTTTGTGTTGGCCCGACGTTGTGGCTCTTTCGTTGTATTTTAGCACCAAGTCTCCACACTTTAGGCCTTGGTCAGACATTTTCTTGTCAAACCACCTTTTAACCACTTGTTGGCGGTTAGTCATGGTGGTTAGGGACTTTTTCCTTTTGCTCTTGTACTTCTAGCAAATCGGCTAACCACACCTCCATTGAGCCGTTTTGTTCTACCTTGAGGGATTTTAGCAATTGCAGTGCCAAAACCTCCATAGAGATAGGCAATACCACCTCTTTTCCATAAACTAGCTCATATGGTGAAGTCTTGAGGACCTTCTTTGGAGTTATGTGGTCTACCCAGAGTGTTGCTCAAAGATTTTTATGCCACTCTCTTTGGTATTCTGACCCAATTCTTTTGAGAAGTTAGACCAGATTCATTTTTGTTGATTTGGCTAAGTCATTCCCCTGTGGGTAGTAATTTGACAATGTCTTAAGGAATATGTCATGTGTAAGTGTGAATTGACTTACCTTGGAGCCTAGGAAAGCTTTAGAATTTTCGGAAATGATAGTTTTGAGCGGGCCAAATCTTGTCACCAGTTCCTCTAAGAAATCCACTATCTCTACCTCTATTGCATTCTTGAGTGGCAAGGCCTCGGTCCATCTCATGAAGTAGTATGTGGTCGTTAAGATCCATTTATGTCCTGCGCTGGAGGTTGGGTTGATCATTCTAATGAATTCTAAACCTCATTGCACGTGAATGGCTCATCAACCACCATCGGATTGAGAGGCATTGTGAAATTCTTTCTTCTTCCAGTGAAGAATTGGCATTCCTTGCAATTTTTCACCGAGGAGTAGGAATCATTGAACAGCGTCGAGAAAAAGTACCTCGTGCACATGATCTTGATGGTGGTGGTTTTTGTGAAGAAATGTCCTCCTGCGGGACTGCTATGGTAAGTGTCGAGGATCTTTCTTGCTTGCTCTGTGGTAACACATCACAATAGAATGTCGTTGAAATTTCTCTTGAAAAGGATCCCTTCAATGAGCGTGAACTATTGTTTTGCAACCGGTAGAATCTCCTCTTCTGAGAAGGAAATCCCAGCGGATACTTTCTTGTATGCATAAACCTTATTCTATCTGCCAGCCAACAACCTTTGGACTTTGAATCATTTGTTAGGACTAGTTCCGGCTGCTCTTCTTTGGGGGCCATTTCTTCCTTGTTCACAAGATACACAATCCTCTTCCCTAAATAGTCTTTGTAGGCTTCACCTCTATGTCATACTCGAGGATCTTGGTGATCCAATTGGCTCTTTTCTCGATGATTTCTCCTTCCATGATGTATTCGCCCACACTAGAATGTGCAACATAGACAATCACCTTATTGCAGGAGATTAGGTGTCGGAACTTCTTGAGCCCCTTAACTATGGAAAATGCCTACCTCTTTAAAAAATTGTAGTTTGTTTCATATTCCTTCAGGGTCTAGGAGTGAAATGCTATCGGGTTCTCTTCCTTGCCCTCCTTATCTTTCTAAGTTAAGACAGTAGCAATGCTTGACTTGCTACTGAATACATACATTATAAAGTCCTTTGATAAGTTTGGGTTAACTAGAATAGGAGCAGAAGAGATAACATCCTTGACTTTCTCAAAGGCTTCTCTAACTTCTTTTGTCCATTTAAATATTTGATCCTTTTTCAACATTAGGGTAATTGGTCTGATTATTCCTACAAAATCAAAAATAAACTTGCTAATGAAATTTACCTTGCCCAAGAAGGATTGAATTCCCTTCTTGTTGACCAAGAGAGGAAGCTCTTTGATTGCTTTCACCTGCTCAGGATCAATTGAAATTCCCTCTTTGGACACTACATGCCCCAGTAGTTTTCCTTGCAGTACTCTAAAGACACATTTTTTGGGGTTCAAGGATACCCCAAACTCTTGGAATTTCTTGAACACCATCTCCAGATGATCAAAGTGATCATCCTTGGATTTGGAGAACACCGTCAAATCATCCAAATAGATTAGGATAATCTTGTTGATTAGTGCATTGAAAGCGATATACATTGCCCACTGGAAGGTAGCTCCTACATTTGAGAGGCCAAATGGCATCTTGGCATATGTGAACGTTCCCCACTTAGTGGTGAACATTGTCTTATGTTGATCCTCCTCTTTGACCCGGATCTGATTGTAACCGGAGAATCCATCTAATAGGGAAAACATCTCGGTTCCTGCCACTATTTGTAGGATTGACTCCATTGAGGGTAGTGGGTAATGATCTTTCAGGGATGCTCTGTTTAGGTCTCGAAATTCCACACATAGGTGAATATCTCCATTCTTCTTTTGGACTGGAACCAAATTGGATACCCACATGCTATGCTTGATTGAGAAAACAATCTGCAATTGGATTAGCTTTGTTAATTCTTGTGTCATTAGTGCTTCAATCTTGGGATTGACTGGCCTTTGTTTTTGGCATACAGGCTTTGCACCTTCTTCCAACTCTATTGTTTGTTGAATGATATTGAGATCATATCCCCTAAGGTCATCATATGACTAGGCCACCACTCCTTCATATTTATCACAAAAGTCAATAAGCCTTTCTTTATCACGATGTGGGACATCCTTCCTGACTTTGAGCTTTCTTCCATCTCTGACCTGCAAGTCTGCATAGTCACTTTTGTTTGCTACAAACTTTAGTTTGTCATTTCTTGCATCATCACAATCAAAAAAAAATTCGAGAGTGACCAATCCTTTTGGAATCTTGTTGGATTTCAGCTAAATGATCTATCCTTCATAGGCTTCGATGATCTTTGGTTGAAGCTGGTCAAAAAATTCACCCGACTGCTGGATGAACAAGGCAATGTGTTCATCGTTGTTAAACACTTGCTAGCTTTGGTCATTGTCTGGAATCGCTGATCGGACTATTACTCGTACAGAGTGTTTGTTGTGAATGAGATTGAAGGCAAGATCAAACTGAGATCTGACTAAAGCCAAGAGATCCGCTTCTGTATTTTGTTCTTGAGGCACCATTTGAATGTTGAAGGCTTCAAATCCCTCAATTAAGTCCCAAAATCGGTGTCTGTAGGATTGCATGTGGAAATTCTTGGCCACAGAGGTTCCTCAGACTTGATTGACTACTAGTTTAGAATCTCTGAACACTAGTAATTGCTTAATGCCCATCCATTCCGCAAGACTGATACCTTGCACTAGTCCTTTGGATTTAGCTTCATTGTTCAAGCAAGAAAACTGGAAGTGGAAAGACCTCAGTGTTTTTTCATTTTGTGGGGATATTAAGCATATCCCAGCTCCTACACCATTCTTGCATCTTGCTCCATCGAAGTACAACATCCACATTTTTTAGGCTTGATCACCTTTAGATTCCTTGACAACCTTTGGGAGCACTTTATCTTCATCATAGATGACATAGGTGCCTAGCCCTGTAGCATGGTAGTTACTGAAAGGGTCAATGTCTATATATTCGCTCAGGAGAACATATTCTTGATCATTATGGTCTTCGGTCACTTAGTCATCTTCTAGTAGCTCAGCGCAATACATTTCTTGCTTGGTGATAGAGGTGTACACAGATTCAAAATTGATCATGGCTTCATCGGCTACATGTTTTGAATGTAAAGCTTCAAATTCTATCTTCATCTTTGCACCATGCTTGGTTCTAAGGATCAAATGTGACCAGTCTAGGGATAGATATCCACCCACCTTTGAAGTAAATTCTCAGGATAGATAGAGGTCGAACATGGGGGGAACATCTATGATCATAGTGTCATGTGGCACTGTGATACTAGGGAGAGCGAATAAGGTCAAAGGGAGTGCTTTGATGATGCCTACAGTTTCGACTCTGTTTCCATCAAGCTGCATCACTCCTCTTTTTAAGGGTTCATAGCTGAGTCCTAAAGCTTCAGCTATATGTTTAGGCATAACTGTGGTGCTAGCACTAGAATCAATCATGGCATTGTGTAATAATTTCTCCCCTATAATGATAGTGAAGAAGAAGGGTTGAGGCTTCGGCTTATCTCTTCAGCAAGGGCTTCCGCTGTGTTGTTTGTAAGAACTTTTGTAGAAGACGTTTGATCAATAGCCCTTACTTTGGGCAACTGCTCGATTGGCCTTGCACTTACATCTTCCCAAAGAGCTTTCTGTAATAGCGTCTTATGTTCCGAGATGGCTAGAATATCCCACTGAGACACATTAGCAGATGATTTCTTTAATTGTTCCACCACATTAAACGGTGGCGGATTCAGAGGTTTATGCTCCTTAGCTCTTGTTATAACAATTTCCTTTCATGGAGGGCATTATGGCAATGTTGCAGAGGTACTAGGCATCTGGTTAGGAGTACTTTTAGGTTGTGAACTGACTAGTTGCGAGACAACTAGTTCGCCCATAAATCTTCTCTTAGAGCGAGTATTGTAGTCAGATTGTACTTGCGGCATTTTAGATGTGGATGTATCATTGGAAAACACTGCTTCTTCTTCTTCAATCCATGAGAAGAGTGTGTGGTCAGAAGCAATGTCCGATTCTTGCTCTAGTGACATCCCTTGCATTTGTGTGGTGGGCACTGCGTTGTCCATTTGCGAAGAGGTATACACATAGCTTTTGGGGTCTAACATTGTGGCTTGGTTGCGTTGCTCCACCACCTTTTGTGTAGGTTGTCACACGGGAAATTGTGGGGAATATGTGAATCGCCGCAAGGGAAGCACTAGGGATTGGATGACTATCATCCACTAAATTATTTTGTCTTGCGGTCATCTCTCTGCTCAAGCTTAAGTTAGCACCTTGTAGCGGAGTGGGTATCGGTACTATTTGATTTGTTGTTTGTGCCTACGGATTTGTGTGAGTGCCTCCTTTGAACTAGTTTTGTTGGTAAGAGGATATTTTGCCTTGATAATTCTGGTAGGTAGGCTTCAAAGGTACAGCCTAGTTGCACTTGATAATGGTTATCTCATTAACAATAGTTTGCAACATTTCCTTGAACTCACCCATCTCTTCCTTTGAAGAGGCAAATGTGGAGGTAGAATTCTGTAGTGTGCTCGGGTACGTGTACATGGATTGAGGAGGAGTCGGTGCACTGGTAGAAGGAATCTCTTGAGCAGGGACCAATATTTCTGGAAATATGGGGATGATGGGCTGAGGCGACAACTTCTCGGCGTCTGTCAAATTGTTCTCTGCCTTGACCACGATGCTATATGCACCCAGTAGTGTGGTTCCACCGAGAGACTGGATCATCATGGAAATGTCAGGATTGATAGACTTCAAGTAAAACATGAATGCCAAATCGGGCCACAAGTGGATATCAACTTGAATCCTCTGCCAGCTTGTATGGAACCAAGCATTGAAGTCAACCATGGCTTTGTGTGGGGCTCACTTTATGATTGAGAGTTGATAATATAGCAATGATCGGTCTCCTTTGTTTGAGAATCTTTGGTAGAAAGGATCTCCAAGCTCATCCTAGGTACTGATAGTGTTTGTCGGCAATGTGTGGTACCAATTCAGTGCCCTGCCGCTGAAAGAAGCAGCAAGCAACCTTAACGAGAAATTTTGGGTTGGGACCCCATGTACTAGACATACATCTACAACATCTTGCAAATGTTTGAACGACGTTCTTGAGCCATCTCTGGTGAATTTAGGTATATCCTTTAAGGAAGAAACTGGGATAGTGGCCCAAATGGTAGGTGCTACTGGTGTAACAAGAGGGCTTCTGGTGTCCCATGCCACATAATTTATGTTAGCAACAGGCAACATGGCTAATGAAAAGGGAGGAGAAAGAAGAGCGTTCACTAATTGGGTCATGGGTTGTGTTGTCCCTACTGGTGGTCCTAATAAACCAGGATTATTTGTTGTTTGGGACCTAGTAACAAGTTGATGGCTCATACACCCTTTTGAAAATTTGATTCATTAAACTCAATCCCACCGGGCATGCCAGGAAAAAGAAAAGTTGTTGATGCCAAAAATTGCCAAGGTAACAGCCCTTTATGGGAAACTTAGTTTATGGGGGACTTATTGCACTAAACTAAGTGACCTCTGGATTTATAAAGAAGTTGGCTTCTTCTGTAATGGGGTTTTGGAATAGGAAATGGAAGTAGATATAAAAATAAATAATCTAACTAAGGCGATACGCCAGAATTTATATGAAAGGCATGATAAACCTATCTTTTGAATATGATCTAAGGGCCTTCTAAGCAATTTACCATGTCCTAGAATAACAGAAATTAAGGATTGTAGTATGAACAACTCATTCAATAACATAAAATAATAATCACGCCCATTTACTGAAAAGAAGAGTCAAAAGACATGATCTAAACCAGCAAACTTACATTCAAATTATAGAAGTATGACAAATAAACCATTCAAACAATAATAGCACAGCATAGAGCTTATCAATAGCATAAGAAACAGAGAGGTCGAACAATGGCACAATCTATGAGTTCTTGCAATAATCTAAACAATACAAAGGCCTGGTCTCTCTATTAATCCTATGATTCTAAAACTGGTGAAATAGCATATGATCTCCTAACTTGTAACCTAAAACATTGGAACCCTTGGAATGGAACCGTAGAACTGGGAACCCCTCCCCTGAAGCAAAGAGCAGTATTTATAGCAAGCCTTCCACCACTTGGAAAGCAGCAACCGAAAAGATTTGAAATCTGAGCAATGATGTCGAGGCAATGATTTCCCTCGGCCATTGTAACAGAAAAGGTTTGAGACACAGCATTTGGTCTCCCTCCATTCAGGTGCATCCCCTACAAATGATGGCAATGGTCCAGCAAAGTCTCGTGCAGACAAGTGTTGCCCTTTCGGATAGGCAGTTAGAAAACATGGCAGCATCCTACAACTCATAGTCTGCTTCATCCTCTAAGTTGAAGAAGTGTGCGCCGAAGAGACGCGTGGTAGAATTTTGCTACCCGCGGTCGATATTTCCTTCCTTCGCTAAAATCTTGCGCAAAGAGGACACATATCAAAAAAATTTACTAGAGACACTGCTTGTGGGGCATGCCAAATCCTTATGTGAATGGGAGCTACGTGGCACGTGAATGGGGTCCGATGAGGAAGCGAAAGGAAGTGATCAAAATAACCCACGGTGATGACACGTGGGAGCATTTTGGGGGCCGATAGAAGAGCAAGGAGAAAATTCCTTTGGAGAGCGATGAGCAAACACATGGCAGAAGCCACAGTGACAACCAAAAAGTAGCTGATGAAAATTTTTGAAGGCATGGGCCGGTACTTAGCCAAAAATCAAACTCGTAGGGAGCATGGTGAATTTTGAATTCACAACACTAACACTAGCTATCCCACCACAACTTGGGAGCCAACTTATACATCCCCTCTATTGGTGTAAATAAAGTCTTGTACCTAGTTAATTCATTACTAGGGTACACTTATTTACACATGTTAAGTTTACTTAGGTCCTAGGAAGGAATCTTTCTAGAAGGTGTTAGTTGTCATTAGTTGTTATCTTATCTTTTGACTTGTAACACATGTGAACCTAGGTAAGTGTGATTAGTTGTTTCACATGTCATATGATTAAGACACTTGTCATAATCCTATGACATCTTGCATCTCACCTTGGCTATATAACCAAGGGGTTTCTACTACATTGTACACAACATAACAATCATATCATTGAATCATATTGATAAGAATATAGTTTATTCTTGTCACATTCTATTCTCTCTTTTTTTTCTTTCCATTTAGTCTCAAGATCTTAGCATCCATAGTCAATTCTAACATGGTATCAGAGCAGGTTGGGTGCCATTGGAGAGTCTTTTTTTGAAGAGAGATACCAAATTTTGGTGTGTTCCATTTTTGGCTCTGTATTGCAGGTTCAAATTGAAGCTTGTTGGTGCAAATCTAAGCTCACCATTGTGTTTGAAAGGTTCAAGAAAGTTAATTTTTCCTTTTGTTTCGTCCAAATCACACATACGAGGCCAAATCTATGAGGGTTTGAAGCTGAATAGTGGTTACCAGATCTAGAAGGTAGCTACAATTTTGGAGCATTTTAGGTCAAATTTGGCCCTGCCATTGCGTCTAGAAGGGCCAAAAGCCCTAAGATCGACTACCAAATCGTCCAAATCAAAACAGTTGTCCAGTGAGGAAAAAACATTTTTCCCAAGGAGTCGTACAGCCCCCCAGGAATCATTATTGCAACGATATGATTTGCAGAAAAATATATTATTTAAATTGTTGAAAAAATTTTGAAATTGTTTTTGGAAAATTAACGATTTAAATTTGCAAAAGTTTATTTAAAAAAATTTAATAAATTAAAAGGGGGGATACATTTTTGGTTCTACGGATTTATTGTCAAAGTACCTGCAAAGTACTAGTACCGCAAGGTACTATACCCATGGCCACTCACTACCCGCTAGGAAGCACCACATGAGTGGGTCGCTCGCACCCCGTGGGCCCCATCCTACTGTTCGACGATGGCATCCTCTCTTTCAAAAAATCTAGTGAATCACAATTCGAGCGACATTCTATGTTAAACCTAGCGTTTAGTTATTCAACTCAGCATACAAACAGGTGCAGTATGGACAGGCCATGTGTTGACCTCTCAAGCGCAAAAAATATTCTGCAAGTACAAGGTATATTCCTTTGATTTCAACTAATCTACGATAGCCTCAAGAACATCAAATTCAAGCTCAGGTTTGGCCAAATATTCCTGCTAGGAAAGAATATTCTACTTTGATGGCCACAGAGACGTCAAATTTAATCTAGTAGTCAGATGATGTCAGCACTACATCAGTGCTCTTAAAAAAAGAATTCCCCCCTCACCGTTGGGCTTTTTGATTTTGCAGTTCAACTTCAAGCAACCATATCTTGCTCATTTTGACTCCTTTTTTTGAGATTTTTTTTTATTTGGGCTAATTTTTCATGCTCTACATGATGGTGCAATTATTTTTTGGTTTTGGTGTCTGGTATTTCCATAATTTTTAGATTCTCATAGGTGTTGCTGCTTCGTCCTCATTTTGAGTACTTCGAGAGCTCATATCTTTCTCCTACAGTAACATTTTTTGGTGCAATTTTTTTTGGAAGTGCATAAATTTTTGTGTACTTCTCATTGGTATGATCAGATTGATCTCATTTTGTACCAAAAATTGTACTTGATTTTGTGGACTATTGTGGCATCTGTAAGCACTAAGATCAAGTCTAGCTTGTTGTTTTTGGCATCTAGCAACTGTAAACACACTAAATATAAAGTTCCAAATCATATATTGTTGGGGGGTTGCTTGATTGAGTGATTTTTTTTGGGGGGGAGTCTCTTGGTGCATTTCTTTGATCTGTTTGCTTGTGCTCTCTCATTTTCATGGATCATTCTAAGGTTCCTTTGCTCACATCATATAATTATTCAATATGGCATCAAAATGCATGGATTATTATAATGATAGAAGGTCACTCTCTATATGTTGAAAATAAGGTACCTGAACCTATTGATGATGAGAAAAGGATAAAATGGATGATTAAACATACCAAAGCTCTTGGGTGTCTTCATAGACTAGTTTCTCAAGATTTTTTGTTTAAATTGAATCATGCAAAAATTCTTGTGAAGCTTGGGAAAAATTGAAAACATTGTATGGTAAGTTATAGATGAAGTAAGAGGCTATCAAATTGATAATGAACCGATGAGTCTTGATCCTAAGAACTTTGAGAACATCCAAGACTACATCACGAAGGTTAATGATCTAAGAGAGCAATGTAAATCATGTGGAATTGATAAGAAAGACATTCAGTTGGTCTATAATACAATGAACAAACTTGGTCCTGATTATGCTTCTTTTGTTTCTAGCTTTCATACTCATAGATTGACTATGGGGTCTACATATACTACACCTTCATTTGCATCATTTTCTAAAATGTTGATACATGAACAACAAAAGCTTAACTCAGTGGGTCTCATCAAGACTTCTATTTATCTTAGGCATTGTTGGTTAGTTAGGTGAAAGAATTGGAATCATATAAGAAATAGAAGAAAGCAAAGAATAATCCACATTTAGATCAAGCAAAGAAAACATCCTCTTCTAAAGGGGAATCATCTAAGAAGGAGAGGCCTTTTTGTGCATATTGCAAGAAGGATGGACATGAAGAACACTACTGTTATAAGAAGGATATTGATGAGTTAAAAAATATTCTCAAAAGGAATAACATTGATTTTCCTTCTAGAATGTATGAATCTTCTTCTCCTACTTTAAAACAGTCTAAAAAGGACAAAGGTCAAGCATCTACATCAGGAAATAAAGGACAAGCTCACTGTTCTTTTTCAAGTCTAGGATCAGGAAGATGGATTTTAGATTCAGGAGCATCTCATCATATGGCATCTTCACAGTCTATATTCTCTTCTTTTCAACCTTGTACTATGTCTCCTATCTTGATGGGAAACAATACATACATGAGTGTAATTAGGAAGGGATCTATTAGTTTTGGGGACAACACTTTTCAGGATGTTTTGTGTGTTCCTCATTTGACGAACAATCTTCTTTCCATATATTAGATTACACATGGTGGAGATGGGAGAACTATGGAGTTCACACCCAATTCAGTCATCATTCAAGACTTGGAGAGTAGAGAGATCATTGCTACTAGGATGGTTGATCATTCATGTCATTATATACCTTTGCAGATTTTGCTTCTAATGATGGCATTGTTCCTTCAGCTGTTGCTCAACATGATTTAGAGAATACTTTTGGCTACTTGAACTTGGGAGTTCTCACATCAGATCCAGTTCTTGAGTCATGCATTTCATCTCCTTCAGCTACTGTTACAGTTGATGATGCTTCTAATTCCACAGTTTGGGTTCCTTGTGATTCAGTGCAGCAGGACATACACTGTCTTCCAGATTTGGCTACTTTGGATGACTTCTTGACAGGTATTTTGGACTTTTTTGTGGTCATCTTGCAGATTTGGGAGACATCATTGATGACATTCATCTTCTCTTTGATGAAGAAGATCCTTCTTTAGTTCTTGCGAGGGAACATTCTGACCCTCTTGTTCATTCTCTACATGATCATTCTTTGTAGTTTGGTGTGAGTGTGGATACTTTTGGACAGCATTTGGAGGAGGCTTCTTTGTCTTCATATGGGATATCATCATCTTTGGATCATGTTCTACATTTGTCTCTACTAGATTTTGGATTTTCCTCTTCAGCATTGTGGCCTAGAACGCTCATTTGGAGTTTGTTAGCTTTCAACATCAACATGGAGACACTTGAGCATGCTTCAGAGACATCATCCATCATCTATATTCTTGACATCCTACATACATCCATGGTTTTGTTTCTTCCTAAGGGGAGGAATGTTGTTCGGCGAGATTGGATCATCTTCAACATTCAATTTCAAGCTTCTACCATCATTGTAGGAGACTCAAAATTGAGGGGGGGCTTCATTGTCTCTCTTCTACTTCTCTCTTATGGGGGGTTATTTTTCCTCACACGGGGTTTAGGCCTTCTCAGGCATCATTGAGAGCATTTCTATTTTGTATTTCATCTCTCTTTTGGGGAGGAGTTTTGTCCCACTGGGTTTTCTCCTTTTCTCCATTTGTGAGAGATTGCTTTTGCATTATGTACATAAGTACCTAACATGGCCTAGTAGTTGGGACCCATTCTTGCATCTTTGTGTCATTTGCATAATAATCTGCTACTCCCTAAGTTGCACTTAAGGGGGGGTGTTGGTGTAAATAAAGTCTTGTACCTAGTTAATTCATTACTAGGGGACTTCTTTACACATCTTAAGTTTACTTAGGTCCTAGGAAGGAATATTTCTAGAAGGTGTTACTTGTCATTAGTTGTTATCTTATCTTTTGACTTGTAACACATGTGAACCTAGGCAAGTGTGATTAGTTGTCTCATGTCATATGATTAAGACACTTGTCATAATCCTATAACATCTTGCATCTCACCTTGGCTATATAACCAAGGGGTTTCTACTACATTGTACACAACATAACAATCATATCATTGAATCATATTGATAAGAATACAATTTATTCTTCTCACATTCTATTCTCTTTTTTTGTGCTTTCAATTTGGTCTCAAGATCTTGGCATCCATAGCCAATTCTAACACCCTCTACTACTAATTTTGTCTCCTACGAAAAAATAATGTTTGAAAATTGAGTCTTAACCAAATCATGAACAAATTTTTGTCTAGAGCCATTGTTCAAGCCCCTTATATTCTATGAAAGGACAATCATTTATGAGAGTTGGAGAAGTGGGCTTCAATGGTTTTGACTGACCCTAATTCCACCAAATTCTCTCCCACTAGTTTGATTTTATCCTGATCTTTCTTTTGCCCTACCTTGGGCAGTTTTTCCCTAGCTCCCCTCTTGAGGTTTTTTGGTTGCAAGCCTAGAGTGGGAGAAGGTCTGCTACTTTTTCTAGAATCCAATTCCTCTTTCTCAAGTAGAGGAGGCAACACAACTTTAGTTGATGCAACATTTCTCTCAACAATTTGACTAACCACCATGCCTAGGGCCTAGATCTATCTCCATTTGCACACTCAAGGGACCGCCCTATTGAAGATCCTAACTACTGACCTCCCTAGCCCACCCTTGAGGCACCTCCAAGTTGTCATCAGTGAAGTTCCCCACATCTAGATTCCCTTCAGGAAGGTCAAATACATCCAATACATCAAACAAGTTAAATACTTCATCATTGAGCATGTTCCTAAGAGACTTTTTTGTCCTTTTCCCTTATTGTGAGGCTTTACAGGAGTAAAACCATCCTTATCTACTCCCTCCACCACTCTTGGGGCTTTCCCTTTATCCAAATGGAAAAGCTGCCATGATGACACATTAGGAGGGGATCTTACATGGGTGATCTAAGGACACTTATGCTGCAAATGGCCATATGCATGGAAAATATGACATTGAAATGGAAGGGCTTCATAATCAAGATGTTGGGTCCAAAAAGAGGATCAAAGATGAATTTCCAGAGAGTTTGGAAAAGGGTTATTTAAATCTATTTCAATACAAACCCAATCATAAGAAATTACCTTTTTATCCAACATTTGTTGCAACGAGCCCATTGGTTTTCCAAGCAGCAAGGTGATCATGTGTAATACATCATTCCTCCAAAATTTTAATGGTAACCATGGAAGCCTAACCCACACTAGATCTCATGTCAGGAGCTCCTCCACAAGATTAAAACACACATGCCATGGCTTGATAAACAATCCAACCTACTTATAAAAATAGGGTCCTCCCTCAAATGCCTTATTATGGTCAACCAAATAGTTGAAAACCACCATAAAGTAGTTATTAGCCACTAGCATAATCTCGATTTCACCCTCAGGGTTCTAAGTATGTCATGCCTACGATCCCAAAATAGGGAGAGAAACATGAATACCCATAAACTTATAGATCAAGGCATGATTAGTCAAGTAGTTGATGTCCTCCTCAATAGATTCTGGTTAGATCACTAAAATTGGATGATCTTGACACCTTTCCAAGCAACCATTCACCTTTGAGATTCGAGGACCACCATGAGACATGCCCTCATCATTCATAGATTTGTTTAAAAATTTGATTGTGCTTGTGTGTGCATGCACAGAAAATGACATCAAAACCAGCTACAGCTTCACGGAAGGAGACCATTCGATTGTGACTTGGGCCCCCCCGCGAGGCTATACCTCGAGAGGAACAGGACCACGCCCAAGCAAAAGAGAGGGAAAAAAAGGGAAAACAAATAGTACCCAAAATCTGACATGCACCACACTACAAAACTCAGCCCCTACACAACTAAGAACCTCACATAGCAACCACCCACCAAGCAGCACAAAAAAATGACAAAGGGAGAGCACAAAAGGTTGAGAGATGATTACAACCGATTGAAAACTCAAAATAGGCCATGCAGCCTAAAACCCTATCACCATCGCCAAACAACTTCATTTTGTCCATCCCCCTCTAACACACTATTATATTTTGATATTTTATTAATATATTACTAATATTATTTTTCCTTTATAAAAATATACCTTTAGAAAGTCTTTATGTTTTTACTAATACATTTAATATAAAAATTGAAAATATCAAAAAAATTGTGATTTTAATAATAAAATTATTTTAATGATAATTCATAAATTTTCTTAACAAAATCATTTATAAAATGTTTTATAATATTTTTAAATAACATTTTTAAAAAAATATTAAATATACAATTATAAAATCAATAAAATTATATTTATAATAATAGTATTTTATTTTTATTTTTTTGGTAATTTATAATAATATTATTAATAATACACAAATTGAAACAAACATATTATTATTATATTTATTTGACTTTAAAACTATTTATTGTTATTTTTTTTAAATTATATAAGTAAAATTAATTGCATGTTTATGTTTTGACTTCTTATAATATATTAAATAATTATAATTATAAAAATGTCACTATTAACAAGGTCGCAATGTTGTGAAGTTTCTGCCAAATGCTGGTAGGACGGTTTTGTTTTTTTACTTGTAAACTAATCAAGAAGAACAATGGTTCAATCAAATTTGGATAAGGTATACAATCATTAGTTAGTAGAGATAGAGACTAGAAATCACACCTTAGTGTGCAATAGGTACGTCGAAGAAGTGTGGAAGGTCAATTAGGATAAATTTTGGTCTATTTTTTGCATACATTTACTAATTACTAATTTTGTTCAATTGGTAGGACATTCAACAAATGGTGTTGTTTATGTAACAAAGGTCTCAATGAAGTTATAACTTCAAATCAACTATGCATCCACTTACAAGGATCTAGGCATGATTGAAATAAAACCTTTGAACTAGGAAGATAATCAGGCTCCATTACCAACAGGCTCATGTTATGCTTGCAATAAGGAGGGAGGGACACAGAGAGGGAGAGGGAGAGGGAGAGATAGGGATAGAAAGAGGGAGAGATATAGGGGAGAAGAACGAGAGAGAGAGAGGGGTAAGGAGATAGAGATAGAGAGGAAGAAAGAGATAGAGATGGAGATAGAGACGGAGATGGAGATGGAGATGGAGATGGAGATGGAGAGAAGAAGAGGGAGAGATAAAGAGAGAGAGGAGAGGGGGATAGATAGATATGGAAAAGATAAATATATAGAGAGGGAGAGAGAGGGAGAGAGAAAGATAGAGATAGAGATAGAAAGTGATATATAGAGAGATGGAGATATAGAGAGATAGAGATAGAGGGAGAGATGGAAGAAGAAATATAGAGAGATCTATAGAGATAGAGGAAAAGAGATATAGATATAGAGGTCTAGGAAGAGGGAGGGGAGAGAGACAAAGGGAAAGAGATGGATGGATAGAGAGAGGGAGACATGTCTAGAGATAAAGGGAGAGAGAGGAAAATAGAGGTAGAGATAGAGATAGAGTGAGAGAGGAAGAGAGACAAATAGATAAAGAGATATAGGAAAAGGGAGAGGGAGAGATAGAGAGATATAGATGGTGAGATAGAGTGATAGATAGAGATATAAGGAGATATAGAGAGAGGAGGAGAGGGAGAGGGAGAGACAGAGACAGAGACAGAGAGATCAACGGAGACAAACGAAGAGAATTAGAGATAGATAAATAGAGATGGAGAGAGAGGGGAGAGAAGTAGGGAGAGATAGAGATATGTGGGAAGAGAAAGGGAGAGATAAAGATATATGGGAAGAGAAAGGGAGGGAGGAGGTAGAGATAGAGATGGATAGGATAGGGAGGGAGAGATGGGGAGAGAGAGAGAGAGGGAGAGAGAGAGGGAGAAAAAGAAAGGGAGATAGATAAGTAGAGGAGGGAGAGAGGGAGAGAGATACATTGAGGACGAAGAGAGAGAAGAGGAGAGAGGGAGAGAGATAGGTAGAAGAGGAAGAAAAAGAAGAGCGGGAGAGAGGGAGAGAAATACGTAGAGAGGGAGAGAGAAGAAGATGGGGAGAGGGAGATAAGCTCAAAGAGCTAGAGAGAGAGAGAGAGAGAGAGAAATGGAATATATATAGAGGGAGGGAGATATAGAGATATGGAGGAGATGGTGAGATAGAGGTAATCTGAGAGATATAGAGAGAGAGGAGGAGAGGGAGGGAGAGATTAAAAGAGGAACAAATAGAGAGAATGGAGAATGGAGCAGATAAATAGAGAGGGAGAAATAGGGAGAGATAGAGAGGGAGAGAGAATTAGGAGAGAGATAGGAGATATATAGGGGAAAGAGAAAGAGATAGATATATATAGGAAGAGAGGGAGAAACTAGAGATGGAGATAGATAGAGGATAGGAGGAGGCGAGAGAGGTAGAGAGATGGGGAGAGAATAGAAAGAGAAAGGGAGAGAGATAGGTAGAGAAGGGAGAGATAGAGAAGAGGGGGAGAGAGGGAGAGAGATAGGTTGAGGAGGAAGAGAGAAAAGAGGGGGAGAGGGAAAGAGATAGGTAGAAGAGGGAGAGAAAGAAAAGGAGGGAGGGAGAGGGATACTTACAAAGGGAGAGATAGAGAAGACAAGATAGAGAGATATAGAAGAAAAGGGAAGGAGAGAGATAGAGAGATATAGATGTTGAGGTAAAGTGATAGAGATGTTATAGATATATAAGGAGATATAGAGAGAATAGAAGGGAGAGAGAGAGAGAGAGAGAGAGAGAGCATTAGAGATAGATACATAAAGATGGAGAGAGGGAGAGAGAAATGGGGGGAGATATAGGGAGAGAGTAGGGAAAGATAGAGATATATGGGAAGAGAAAGAGAGAGATAGAGATATATGGAAAGAGAAAGAGAGAGAAGAGAATAGAGAGATAGATAGGAAGATAGAGAGGGATATGTAATAATAATATAATTTTTTATAAATACTATTATATATAATAATAAATATAATTATATTAAATATACTTAATATAAAATATATTAATTATTAATTATATTTTATATTATATTTATATGTTAAATTTTTGTACTATATAAAATTATAGTAATTATTAATTATTAATTATAATCATTTTATATATGTATTTAATAATTTTATAAAAAATATAATATATAATAATATTTAATAAAAAAATATATTAGCTCTATTGTGATGTCGAAAACTCCCGGCCTGTCGTCTTCTCCTGCGCAAGTGTCTTCTGGGGGTGTGTCTACCCGCAAATGGCATGGTGAACTGGCTTCAGACGCTGCAAATGCCTGGGATGTGTTAGCGCGCTGCCATGGGTCTGCTCCTGGAGTATGGACGGACAAACATTCACCGTGCCCTAGCTGTCTACCTGCAAAATCATGGGCTCCCGAGAATGCTTTTACTGAGGTCGCTAGGGCTTCCTTTGATGAAAAATCGAGATGGAACAATGGTGGGAGAAGGTGTGAGCTCAAGCCAGATCGCCCTGCCTTTGAGTCGTGGAGGAGGAAGAAAGAAACAATGGCTGGTGGTCCTCTTCCTGCTGCGGCTGAGGGTCAACATATTCAAAATGGGCTCCCAGAGAGGTTGCAAGTTGACGAACAATGGTGGGAAGCCTTTCCCACAGTCGATAAACATAATCAGCATTGGTGGCCCTTTCTTGGGGCGGTGGGGATGGTGGATCTGGCACGGGATGAGGTCAACATTGGCTGCAAACCGTCGTTTCAGCCTCTCAAATGTGCGGACATCTCCCCTACAGTGTGCCTTGGTGAGGATATTTGTAGTGTGGTGACGAAAGATGAAGAATATTTTGCAATGCATGGTTTGATCGGACGATTCAAGGGGTACTGGCCGAGTCTGGCTACTCTGCACCAGTGGATCACAAACACTTGGCGCCCCATCTTGGAGGGTCATGTTGAAATTTATCCTTGTGCAAGGGGGTTTTTTGTGGTTGCCTTCAATGATATCAAAGACAAGAATGCAATTTTATATGATCATCAATGGAGCTATGAACATCATTTGCTTATGCTGAAACTGTGGCATCCCTCATTCAATCCCACTATTGAATCCTTTGATGCTGCTCCAATCTGGGTAAGGTTTTTGAACCTCCCTCTGCAATTCTGGCTTGACTTCTATTTTGAAGCCATTGGCAATGTGTTAGGGAAATTTCTGGGGGTTGATGAGGGCTCTTTGAATTACCTGCACACCATCTATGCCCGTATTTTGGTGGATTTAGACACATCTAAAGATCTTCTAGCAAATATCTCTTTAAAAACTGCAGCGGGGTGTTGGAATCAACTTTTAGACTATGAGGGGTTACCTTTCTGCAGTCGTAGATGCTTCAATATGGGTTACATCGCTGCCCATTGTGCAAAATGAAGAGTTGGTAGCCAAGCCAGTCGGTGGAAAGATGTTTTACCACAACATTATGCAGTCGAAAAGGTAGATTCAAGTCGGGATGGGGATATAGTTTGCACTGCCCCAACCATGGGGGATTGTAGGAAGAATGTTTCACCAAGCAAAGCAATCAAGAAAGGCTCTCCACCTAGGGAGAAAACTACCCCAACGCAATGTAACGGGCCACAAAAAGGAAATATTGCAGAGCCAGAGGGCTCAGTTAAATCCTCTCTAGTGGTTCAAGATAGTGTTAAGGTGGCTAAAATCTCTAAATCAAACTTGGTAGGGGCGGGTTTGTTTGAAGGTTCAGAAGTAACGACTCTCGAGGAAGGTCCAATAATTAAAAAAGAAAAGGAAAAATGTGGTTGCACACCAAAGGATACCTAGATGGAGGTGAAAAGGAAAAAGAAGAAGATTGAAGTGAAACCTAATATGCAGCTTTGTTCCCAGGCTAAATGTGGAGAAAATGTGTAAGTAGGTAACTGGTGTGGGGCTGGGTGGCGTAGTCTATAATTGGGTTGATGTCTACATTGGTGGTGGGCTGAATAAATTAGTTTTGGACAAGGGAATCTGAATAGAAATATTCTCAATGTAATTTTTGGATGATCAATACAAAGGGTGTTGCCCCTTAGCAGCTATTTACCTATCAAAAAATATATATATATAATATATAATAATAATAAGTAGAAATATATTATTTATAATTTATTTTTTATTATATAAAATATATATTATATATTAATTATGCTAATATATACTTCACTATGTAGGGTAAAGGATGACGTAATGTTAAAACCTAAATGTGCTCATTATTAGGATCTTGGCCGTAATTTTCATTTTAATAAACATACTCTAAAATCCTTGTAGAAACCTTATTTTCAGGCTATAGCTCGCCAAATTGGAGAAGTGAAAGGTCAATACCAGAACAAAAAAAGATAGAAAACAGCCGAAAAAATGGCGAAAAATGATGAACGGCTGAGATTCGTTTAATCATCTTGCACACCCCTCGAACACTTCAAACCTTCAGATCTCAAAGATCTGCTGGACATTGTTCGTAGAGGGAATGCCTTCGGCGTAAAAATGGACCATTTAAGAAAATTTTGAGGCCTAATTACAATCATAAGATTCTCTTGATCCTCACAAGAAACTGATTCATCAATGCAACATATTGCCTCTTCAATTGTATCATATTCGATGTATGTATCTTTCGCTGTTTCGCTGATTCCACTTCAATATGGTTGGTTTCAAACAGTTCAAAGTGTGTCAAGCTATCAGTTTTTTGCCATTTCAAAGTGTGAATATAAACCTGTTGCCACCGAATATGAAAAACCATTTTGATAATTATGTCCTCCCAAGTAAAAAAACATAAAACTCTGAAGAGCAGTTATAATTTTCTCTATTTCGCAACCTCGCGCAAACTGGGTAGAACCAGCATCGCACAAGCAGGATAGAACCAGCATATCTCAAACAGTGTGAGCTTGCTGAATTGTTTCAATATCCAATCCCTTGAGCTTTACAACAGATTCAACATGCCCTTTTAGAGTATGTAGTTCTCTCAGCCTGTAAACATCAAGTTCAAATAACAAATGTTAAGAGTACAGATGTTTTCATAATGTGCAAAATAATGATCGACGCAAAGAACAAAAAGGTCGTGATCTTAAGATCTTACCTTGCAATCTCATCACGTCTTTTTTTCCTCTTCAGTCATCTGATTCAGGTCTCTGAAGTTGTTCCTGTCACCAAACATCTTAGTATGTATAGGCTGCAATCCATGCGAAGTCCTTTGAGCATGGGCCCATTTTATTTCTTTGGCTTCTTTGCCAAAATCCTTTTGGGTGGTGAAGGAAATCTGAAATATACAAGAGCATGAATAAATTAATTTTGCAGAGGCAACCAAGTGTCTTGATTGCAACAAAATAAATAACATATGGGTTGGATTATTTTAGTTCACATACTGTTTGCTCAATAAGCAAATCCAAGCCTTTCCACTGATGGCATATCTAATTTCAAACTTGATAAGATCGAATGGGAAGTAGAAGATAATGGCTCTAGGAAAATTCACCGTCAGCAATTCACTGACGGAAAATTCATCGCCACCAGCAATTCACCGTCATGGAAAATTAACAGCCAAAAATGAATGCAATTAATTTTTCATGCGGTGAATTGTCATGGCGGTGAATTTTCCCGCAGTGAATTGTTAACGGTAAATTTTACGTTGGTAAATTGCTGGCTATGAATTTTCCGTATGCCAAAGACAATGTTGTAAAGCCACACTACACCAGCCCAGCCCCACCCCATGCCATTGCCCTTTATTGCAGTAAATCCCTAGTTTGCATAAACAACAATCAATGTTACAATCTGCTAAATCATAACAGCAAACATCATTAGCGAAAGGTTTATTTGGTGAAGATAAAAAACTAAACAAATCAAATGAGATGAACACGAATGTTCACTATTAACCAGAAGAGTGATTGAGATCGTGATTGTGCTACAACACTATTTTGAGCAAACATGACAGCAAAATAAGGACATATTTATAAAAATCAAAAAAACAAATCCTTCTGCAAAATGGTTTAAGGATGAGACTTGGCATGTGCGAATCAATACCCACCAGCTGAGCAATAAAGAATGCACCTAAAAGCAACAAGCCAGGTCGCTCTACAAAAGACCAACTTTGAGACCTGGTCACAAATAGAAGAGCCTGGCTTATAGTGCTCAGTTGAAGACAGACTGAAGTATTCAATTTTTGAGTATTTTCTTCACTAGGAATATGAAGATTTGAAACACCAAATGTTCTTTGTGAAAATAACAAGAGAAACCCAATCAATACAACAAATCAATTATCAAGATTTTTATTCCATATTAAATCACCATAAACAAATTTTAATAATTTTATGATTTGAAAACTAAATAGGAGTTTATATTTACTGGAAAGACATCTGTCTTGAAGGCTGTCCAAAAAAATATGACAGTCATCATTGCTAGGTAACTGCCAATGATAATCCCTGTGGCAAAAATCTCCAAAAGCTTCCAGCTGTGTGGCAGAGGTGACGGTTTCACCCTATCTTTGGAAATAGTCATTATAGTCCCTACTAAGTGTTACACACAGTGACAGTAGTAAGAGGAGAACTTATCAAGTTTGTATTGATTATTGCATATTCTCAAGACTTTGAATTCCCAAATAAGAAAACACTCACCATCATTTAATATGGCAATTATCAATACCATGAATGGTGGAAAGTCAAATTTCTATATCAATGCCAGAAGCCTGAAACCAAGCTGTTCGACAAATGTCCAAATAAATATTTGCATGTTAAGATAAAATTAATGAAGTAAATATTATGATATCATCCTGACTAGAAATAAGATAATCGCTTGCTTCACCATCATGCACATTCATATAATGAGAAAATAATTGAGTATTTTCTTATTTAATTTAACCAATACAAGATATATTTATACTCACCATAATGCGTATTGTTATGGACACAACGTATATCTGCATGACATGAGAAGTTGCAGTTAAAAATTGTAACTATTATGATTCTTGCAAGCTAACACGATGATTCTTATTAATTTGGAAATAATAAAATTATAAAGCTACTTGATACTAAGCCCAATGCGACTAAAATAAATTTTTTTTATATTATAGTTCTTCATTTGTTGAAATATTGAGCGACTTGTTAACACGACACTAATTATAACACTTAATCCTGGCTCAGTGAGAACAATGTCAGAAGCACTCCAGGCTGCAGCTTTAGGAAAATTCACCGCCAGCAATTTACCGACGGAAAATTCACCATCAACAATTCACCGCGGGAAAATTCACTGCCACGGAAAATTAACCCCCAAAAATTCATGCAATTAATTTTTCTCACGATGAATTGTCATGGCAGTGATTTTTTCTGAGGTGAATTGTTAGCGGTAGATTTTCCGTCGGTGAATTGCTGACGGCCGTATACCCCAGGCTGCATCTGTCTGCCACAACAATTCCAATATCTGCCTTTTTAAGTGTTGGTGCATCATTCACACCATCCCCAGTCATTGAACATATGTGCTTTCCTGCTTGCAGTCGTCTCACTATCTCATATTTGTGCTCTGAATTCAGCATTGACGAGGAAATCAAAACAAAAAAAATTTAGTAAGATTCAAGGAAAACCTTAAAAACTTACATATCAAAAGTTTGCAGGTTAGCTGCTTTTAACTTCAGCATCATCAGAAATCATTATCCTTTTCTATGCAATTCTATGTAGCGTGTTTAATAAAAGCTACTCATTGAACAAGTTTAAAGCGTCAAAAACATAATATTCCTAACTTCTTTAATGTCCATAACGTAACCACCTAGCTGCTTGGGAGGCATTCCAGAAAAGAAGTGTAAATTGTGCATCTCTAGGTGTTGAGTTGTGCTTAATGCATCAAGTCTAAGGGACTGGTTGCTTCTTAAGTTGAAGGAAGCCATACCCAGCAACAGTACTCGGTCAATTGAAATGGTTTAAAATAAAAATAAAAAGGAAATGGAAGTAAGAAAATGCATACCAGGGAAGACACCAGCAAAACCATCAGCCTTTTCAATCAAATCATCCACTGGTAAAGCTTCAATTGTTTCATCTCTGGACTGGACTAAAAGAGATGAAGATGGGTACATATTTGTACCCATGCCCAATCGACGCCCTGTTTCCTTGCCTATAGCTAGCTGATCTCCTGATGAATTTTTGAAACAAAAATAAATCATTTCGTTTTTATCTGTTTAAACAATCATAGCATTCCCAGTCACATGAATAGATGTAAAACACTTTATCATGGAATCAGCCATACCTTTAATCATTTTAACGTTGACACCCAGGTTAAGAGTGCTTCTGATTGTGTCTGCACTATCATGGCATGGAGGATCAAAGAGGGGCATAAGACCAACAAACTGCCAGGGTCCTCCTGGACTTTCCTTCTTACGGTCAAGCACTTCCTAGAAAATTTTAAAATTACAGTAAGAAAAAAGCTGAGATAGCAAATACTAAAGAGGAAATTGAATCGAAAACATAAGGCTAAAACTTACTAACCTGATATGCAACTGCAAGAGATCGAAGTCCATGCTCAGCAAACTTATCAATTATAGTATGAACTCTGTGTTCAATTTATGATTTGTTGTGTGCTAGGTTGTGGATATGGAGAACCCACATTAGATTCATTTAGGTGATGAGCAAATTTATTTAATTCTCTACATTAAGAGAAGGAAGCAGTAAATGATACCTGCTCAGTTGCACCTTTGCTAACTCTATGCATTTTGTCTTGACCATCAATGTAAGAGTGTGATCCATTTGTCAGTTGGGTTTAAAGGAAGAAAATGAACCTCTTGAATGCCTGCCCTTGCCTTTGGAACCATGCAATAACAAAATAAGGGCAAAATAAGTACAGAAAATCAGTACAACGATATAAGTAACTAAATCACTAATAGAATTTTAGCACAACCTTCATGCTAAATCTACTTACCTCTTTCAGATCAGCAAGAAATAATAGTAATTCCCAATTCAAAATGTTTATGAAGCAAATTTCATGAATTTCCAAATTTTTATATACCTGTTGAAGCTGATCTTCTGTTACGTTGAAAAGTAGATTTCCAACATATATCCATCAGAGTAAGGCCCAATCATTTGCGGGCATTAGTAGGTTTTTCTTTTCTGAATCAAAAATTTATGATTTTGTCTTCTAATAATCTTATATGCTTAGAAATGTTCATCAAATTCAAGAAGAAGAATGTAGCGGTGAGGAGTATTTTGGTTCTCAAAACTAAGAAGCATTGAGGCCTGCTTGTTTATTAGCCTTTGTTTTATATTTTAAGTATAAAGGCTTATAGTCTACAGAACATGGAAGTCTTTTCCAACGTAGCTCTCTGCAGGTTGCTGGAAACCATTTCGTAGAATAGGAAAAAAAATTGGATTAGTAGTATTCTCTAGGTGCCAGAAGATTTCATCATCTTTAATTTCTCACGTATAAAACAGAGAGGAAGTAGGAGTAGAACCTACAAAAACAAGCATTTTTATAATTTTTTGTCTCTTAAATATTGTTGAGGCATCCTGTTTTCAAAAGCAATACCAGCCTTCAAAATATATGGTCCATAAACCAAAAAAATGCCTCGAAATGGAACCCTTATGAAATTGATTGGACCCAAGAAATCTAAAATTATCGATTATATGTGTAAAACTGCAAGCAAAAGCAATATCTTGGCATCATTTTTCAGTCTCTACAAACACTGTCTCACAACCAACACTGTAACAGTACAAATAAACGCTAGAGCCTTCTACAAGCACAGGGAAAAGTCACTGATCCATGTTTGCAAATGATCTCATCAACTCACCAAGTGCTCTGCATTATAGAATAGAAAAAACTTTATTCTGTTTGAAAGATCTTAATGTAGTACAGATCATGTAAGCATACAAATTTCAAACACAATAAAATTGCTTGTTTATGTATATATAATATTTGTAGTCCAGTATGCTAGATGGTTTGTCAATGTGCAATTTACGGAATCAATAAAACGGTCATTGTTGAACAAATTTGACAATGGAATTGTTAACAGATAGTGTAAAAATTCTATGCAATTGGAATCTACGTAACAAAAACACTACAGAAAAAATGTCATCTCTGTATTGCTCATATGTAATTTCTGCAAGTTTTGGAAAGCTTTGTTCAAGGAGGTCTCCATTTAAGCAGCAATCAATGTTGCCTTCTTTCCTATGCAATGTGCAAGCTAGATTATGAGAGTAAGAAATTTGGGTGGTTCTTTCACAATACGTGTAATTGGCAGAACCTTTTTCAACAGACTTGTCAAATAGCATCAAGTGATGACATGTGTTGCAGCAAGCTTCAAAGAATTACCTTTTTCAACAGACTTGTCAAATAGCATCAAGTGATGACATGTGTTGCAGCAAGCTTCAAAGAGGGGCAAGTGGACATTTTTTGCCTTGAGTGTGCTAAGTACCTATGAATAAAAATTGCTTGTTATATATTTTGTAGAGAACTCATATAATTTAATAGTTATGTCATATAAATGTAGAATTAAAATTATGATTTTTTGTGCCCTTGCCTAAATGTTGCATCTCGCAAGAGTTTGCAAATGTTCTTTTGTGCGTGCACCGTTGAGCTCCTCCAAAAATGTAGATTGTGTTGTGCGCATTGTGTTTGTGTCTTTTGGGCCAATTCTAACAACATTTTTGAAAAGAAGGAGGGGCATGTTTGTTGAAAATATTTGTTGTAAATATGCACACAAATTTGTGTTGGTACTTGAGATAATAACCTACAAAAGAAAATTATTAATGCATTTAAGAAGTTTCATAAGCAAAGTTGAATATGAAAATAAAATATAGATGGTTAGAAATATACAATAGTCATGCCTTCTTGGAGATCACCATCTTTGATATGCACTTCAAACTGGTCTTTGTTCAAATGATAAGATGTACCTAATTTTTTCCAAATGAACCAACAGAATGGTTGCAGTTTGCTTCTACTAGCTGGGAGATAGTGAAGTTTGGAGTTAATCTATGTTATTTGCAAACAGTTGGCACACTTTCAACTATGCTTCTAGTGGTCAAGTCAAGGCAACAATTTGCATCACCTCTTTTAACATCAAGGAGGGGTAAAATTGGTGATGTGAATGCTAGATCCAATAGACATACGAGACAATCTAATGTATTTATCAAATTGTTGCTAATGTTTACAGTTATAGTCATTTGACCATTGCAATCTATAAGGTCGACATGTACTATTTCTACTTTACTTTGGACATTGGTGTACTTGGTAGAAGTACAGGACCATATACAACAAGGATATCTCCTTCAAATACAAAACCAATTCGTTCTATGCAAAGCTCCAATATTGTACTAGGATTTGGAGTTGCTGAAATTAGACTATAAAAATGAATTGTGTAGTTAATTGTGTGTTGTAAACATGTAATATACTTGTTAACATTGAAGAATTGAAAATGCATGTTATTCTCAATTGTGTGAATATAAACTAAAGATTTTCCACTATACATTATGTTGGTGGTTGTAGAAATGTATGGAAAATGTAGAAGCATATAAAAAGCTTTTTAAGAAAGTTTGTTATAAAAGAAGACTATTAAAAATCAATACCTTTATTTGCTTTGGTTTCTTTTTGTGAACTCATTCTGATAGGAGATGTGTTTTTTAGTTTGATGCTTTCCAAATGGCTTTAGCAAGAAAAAATTGCTAGTCGTGAAATTTGTCAAAAGTACTAACTAAATTTTAATTCATTTGGAAGAATTGACATTTCTTACCATTTTGTTATGCACTCTTGTGTAGTTATAGATAATGATGCATCAATATTTTTTCCAATGATTTCCATTTTTTTTAATAAAAAGAGGGGTAAAAATTTATTAAATCAGAAAAGCAAGAGTACACAAATAACCATTGCCAACCCCTCCAAGAGAGGACCATCCAACCCAAGCAACTGAATCAAGAAAGGCCATACAAGACCAAAGCCAAAGAAAATCTCCCCAGACCACCACCGTCAAAGACCTATCCTTAAGAATCAAATCTTTCAATTGTTGAGAACACCCTGAAGGTAAATGTTCCCAACTATCCACCCTCCAATCTCCCGTAAAATCCAAATCCCATTTAGTCAAACAAACAACCACTCTATTCCACTCTTACAAATGTTGAGAATTGTGACTCAAAATTACTGGCTTGGTCGACTTCCTAGAGCACTTATCTTTTCCTCCTTCATCGGCCTGAGTTAAGTCGCGAGTTTCAAATTTTTTCTAACTAAAGTCACGAGGTTCTAAAGTTTTATAACCTCCCCACTTAGCGACTATGAAGGTAAGGTTACTTCCTTTGTTGTCGGTCTATCACCGGATTTCTTAACTTCATAACTCATGTTGCGGGGTTCGAAAGTTTTATAACTCCCCGACATGGCAATCTCATTTGTTGTCGCGACATCCAGGAGATTCCTAACCTCCGGTGGAGGTTGTGAAGTTTGAGTTTTGGGCGACAAGGCGATCCTTCTATCGGGATGTCACGGCTTTTGGGAACTTTATAACCTCCGTCATGAGGTTTGGAAGTTCGAGTTTTGAGCGACGGAGCTATCCCTTTGTCGGCATGTTGCGGGGCTTGGGAAAATCCTAACCTCTAACTAGAGGTTGTAAAGTTCAGATTTCTCCTGACTAGGCGACATGACTGGTGGATGGTGGGACCAGTCTGCATGGATGGTGATGTCAGTTGTATGACAGTGACATGGATGGTGGGGACCACTTGGGACCTAATAGGTTGGTGGATCATGACGAAGGCCGACAGGGGGCGATGACATGGAGGACATATGGCATGTAGGCCCATGTGCTCAATGGTTGACTCGATGACTCATGGAGAACCCTAAGCTTGATGGTGGAGATTTGTTTGACTACTTATCTAATGGCCAGGATTGGAGATGGTGTATGACTTGAGGTGAAACCCTAATGGGTGTGGCAGTTGAAGTGTCAAAGAGAGAGATGAATAAAAAATCTCTAGTCTCTCTTTTTTCTCTCTGGATACTCCATTGTCTCTCGGGGGAATCTCTTGTAAAGTGGAGGTCAACCTTGGTCAAGCCAAGTTGTAGGCCAAAAGGCTAGATGTGACGAATGCTGAGAGATGACTCTCTCAGAGCTTGGAGCAAAGATTGGTGATGACAGTGAGTGGTGGCAACGATGTGTGGCAGGCCAAAAGGCTGAGAGGCCATGTGGTGTTGGGCATCGAACAAGCCGAGAGGGCCAAGGTGTTGAATGCAGACCAACAAGCCAGATGCAGACAATGAGTCCATGAGGTTAGGCGCATACTGGTTGAGAACATGGTACAAGTCAAGAGGCTGATGCAGACTGAGGGGTTTCCGAACTGGCCGCGAGGCTAAGAAGCTAAGAGAGATAGGAAGGTGATCTTGATGTTGAGAGATGGATCTTACAGAAGTTGAAGACTGAGTGACTATGCAACAGAGAGGCCGAGAGGCCAGTGGTCGAGTCGTGTGGTTGTGTAGCTGTGAGATGTCTCCTACTAAGAGAAGTGGTCGTGATGGGTTATGTTGTTGAATATTCTCCAGAATGAAACAAGATGTAAACTCTGTAAAGGCCATGAGCCTGATATTGTATTGTAACTATTTTTTTTGTTGAATAATACAATGGTGATCCGGGCTTTTGGAGTGTGGGGTTTTTTACCCAGAAGGTTTTTCCCCATGCATATATGTGTACATCTCTTTTGTTTCATCTTTCATTATTGTTGGCTTTGCATGTTTGAATCTGTTAATGGTGTTGTTAAAAATGATTTGCATGGGTTTCTCTCTAAGGGTCAATGTGGGAAATGAATTGTGCCTGTTTCTGCTTTATGGCATAGTTGACGCGTCCTTCGCGTCCATTCTCTTCCCTTTTCCCAACAAAAAAATTTGGATAAACCAAACATCATCTAGAAAAATGTTAAGCTGATGAATCTAGTGCGCCATTGACTCCAACTACCAATTAGCATCACCAATCGCTCGCCTATTCAGCATATTAATTAGGATCTAAGAATCTGATTCACAAATGATTTCGCTCCAACCTAGAGCACATCCCTTCTCCAAAGCCATAAGGATAGCCTAAGCTTCCATAAGATTATTAGATTGGTGCCCTTGGAAGAGGGAGAAGAAGAACAAGGCATCACCAAAACAGTCCCTTCCAACACCTCCAACTCTAGCAGGCCCAGGATTTCCCCTAGAGGAACCATCAATGTTGATCTTGAAAACACTAGTGGGAGGAGGGGACCATCTCCACTCTTGTTGGGTTTTCCTTTGGGGTTGACAAATCCCCCTTGACAGGGTAGAGACTTGATCACCATGTCAGAGATTCCAAGTCTGCACATTAGCTCCACCTCACCATGCTCAAAAGGGGTATCAATCACACATTTAGCTTGGATAGTTTCTTGGATCATTCTCATCAATATTTATCATAGCTACTACACTCCCAACTGTTTCCCCTGGAAGATCCTACAGTTTCTTTCAAGCCAAGCTTGTTAAATAATACAAGAAGGCTCAATATTCCATGCCACCTAAAGGAAGAAGCTCTTAGTTGGTGGCCTTCCCAGAGTTCTCCAAAACTCAATAAGAGAAGAGACATACACACAAGCTTGCTTCCAAGCATCCCACCAAAGGTACCAAATGGTCCACAAGAAAGAACACTGAAAAAATAAAAGTGAAATAGTCTCCTCATCATTGGCACATAGGAAGTAGATAGAAGGTCCCTAGAAACCCCACTTGCAGAGATTTTCCCATGTGAGGCATCTATTTTGATCAACAAGCCAAATGAAAAAATTACTTTTCTGCCAAGCATACTTACTCCACACCTGTTTCCACCAAGGGACTTCGTCACCACCATATTTATGCGTATCCAAAATCTAGTAACCAGAGGCCACCGAGTACACCCCTCTTGGATCCAAGCCCCAAGCCAGAATATCACTAGTCCCCAAAGAGTTGTAATTCCTACTGGAAAGAATACAATCTAACTCCTCTCAATCTGCCACAGCTCCACCTGATGGCCAAACTGAGTGATCCTTCCACTAAAAAACTTCCACCTTGCCCAACTTCCTACTCAACTTGAAATCTTCCACCCTGAACCATCCAGCAACCAAAAAATCCTGACACAAAGCTTGTAAATGTGGATACGTGGACAATATAGGGGGCACCCATCCTAAGATTCAAACCAAAATAGGGCCTTGGACCCCCTATTACAAATCCAAATCAAACCCTACTGAATAAGTTTAGAACCTCTCTTAAGAGTATCCAGGATCATAGAACCCTTCTCCAATAAGTCGATTCTAGGCATATCATCACTCGCCACCCCTCCCAAATATTTAAAAGTGAGGATCTTGGCCCAAGCTTAATCCTGACTAGAACACCAATGACAATATAATTTAGTAGCTAGTTCCTGCCCCATGAGAAAATCCTACCTTAGACCAAGGCCATCCTCCTGCTTCGGTCTAGAAATATCCGCCCACTTCACCAAACTCTACTTAGTAGATTCAAGGTTACCTGGCTGCATAAATTTTCTAGATAAGGCATCCAACTACCTCACAAAACTTAATGGAGCCAAATGAACCATACATCTATAAATTGGAAGAACCTGCACCATAGATTTCAATAACACTCTGCCTTCAAAAGATAGCCACTTGAGAGTCCAATGATTGAATTTTCCATCAAAATTATCAAGAACAGCTTGTTAGGACCCTCTAGGAAGGGGGCCCATGAAAAGGGGGGTATCAAGATAGATAAAGGGCATCTCCCCAATTTGGAATCTGAGGATCCTAAATTCTAGACTGAATACCATAAGGGGTGTTGAAGAAGAAAATAGAAGACTTGGCTTCATTAATTATTTTCCCTGAAACTATGAAATAGATATATCTAAGACTCTCCTAAGATTGACAACTTCACTGATTTGGCTACCCAAAGCAATGTCATGTCATCCGTGCAACTATAAGTGAGACTAGACATCCAAATTATCATCCCATCTCTAACCATGAATCAGCCCCTACCTACTTGAGATTTTAAAAATCTCCCCAGGCCTTCAGCCAATAGAATAAATAAATAGGATGACAAAGGATCCCCCTAACAAAGACCCTGCAAGGCACCAAAAATACCTAAAGACTCACTATTAATCAGCACATAGTAAGAAGCCGAAGTAACACAACTAATTACCCACTCAACCTAATCAGAACCAAACCAAAATGCCAAAAGGAATTTTTGAATAAAGGACAATTTAACACGGCCATAAGCTTTGGCCATGTCCAATTTGATGAACACAGCATTCTTCTTGGACTTCTCCATGGAGTGAATGCCCTCAGCAGTAATAATCACCCCATCAAGAATTTTCCTTCCAATAACAAAACTACCCTACTCCTCATAAATGACTCTGTTAAGTCATGGATTGAGTCTCTCAACAATTAAGTTAGTAATAATTTTGTACACCACATTGCCTTGGGAAATAGGCCTAAACATATCTAAGGAATTAGCCCCCTCTCTCTTAGGGATGAGCATTAGAAATGTGGAGTTCATAGCTCTCAGCACCTGCTTATTTCTCTGCAACTCATGAACTATCTCCAACAAGTCATACTTGATAAGATCTCCTAAAAATCCTGATAGAATTCAATAGGAAAACCACTAGGACCGGGGGCTTTCCCTTTTCTTATCTGGAGCACCACCTTTCTCTAACTCATCCAAAGTTAGGGGGTTGATAAGCATTTCATTCATCTCAACAGGAACACTTGAAGGGATGCAATCTAAAATAAGGTTCTCTTCCACTGCCACGATAGGAGAGCCATCCTTAAACAGAGCTAATAAATAATGGATAGCCTCATTGGAGATATCTCTGAAAGAAGATAGATGAGCTCCCTAATGAGTCACAAGCGAAGAGAGAAAATTCCCATGTCTCCTAGCCTTAATTGAGTTGAAGAAGGTTGTGTTTCTATCCCACTCCTGCAGCTAATCAATACGTGACTTATGTTTCCAAAAAAATCCTCACACAAGTTCCCCATTTTGCAAGCTCCTTCACAGCTTCTGACTCTTCTTTAAAAGACCCCTCAAAAAAATTGTGATCTCTATTTTACTTGGTGATGGTCTTGACTCTTTTTTGGGTTGTCGGTTTAGTCAAATGAATATTTACAAAACTTCTCCTATTCCACTTATTAAGCCAATACTTCACATACTAAAGCCTTTTAACAAAGGAGTACAAAGTTGTTTCATGGACCATACCCTAACTCCACCAATCAATCACAAAATCCTATAAAGAAGGCTCATGAAGCCATATCAACTGAAATTTAAAAGAGGGGTTCTTAGCCATACCAAGTCCCATTGTAGAGAATGATAGACCAATGGTTCAAACCCCTCCAACCCAAAATTTTAGACCTAGTAGTCCACTTATAGCCAATCCAATAACTCAATACTAGGAACTTGTCCAATCTTTCAAAGAATATTGCCACCCCACCTCCTATTGCTCCAGGTAAAAACACTATTCCCTAGCTTAATATCAATCAAGTTTAATGAAAGTATATTATCCTTAAACAAAGTAGATGAAGCCTTCAATATATCAACACCCCCTCTTTTTTCATTCATTCAAATAATGGCATTGAAGTTACCTACCATGATCCAAGGAAAATGAGGATCTAAGGATCGCACAAAACAGATGTGAGCCTAGAGATGAACTTTACCTGCATAATTATTCGAGGCATACACATTGGTGAAGAGGATGACTTCTCCACACTCAATGCTGGAAGCAACCAATGACATTGAATGCCTCCTCAAAATCCACCACAAAGGGATAATTTTGCAAGGATCCCACAAGCAAGCAATCCCACCAGCACTACGCTGAGCACCCAAGCACTGGAATTGACCTCTCCATCACAATTTAGTAGCAATATTCATCATTCCTTCCACTGGAAATTTAGACTCCTGAATAAATATAACATCAGGAGAATTTTCTCTGATCAATTCATAAACAACCTTTTTTCTAGGGATGTTGTTCAAACCCCTCACATTCCATGATAGGACAATCATTTCTAAGGGTGAGAGAAGTGGGACTCAATAGTCTTAACAAACCCTGATTCCACTAAATTTTCCCCCATTACCTTTGTGAGATAAGGGGTATTTTCTACTCATGAGTCTCTTCATTCTCAAGAGAATCCCAGGGAGTGAACTATCCTTAACCACCTCAATATTAGTTGAATGAAGAAATTGAAAAGAAATCACACATAGAGCCACTATCTCAAAATATTGCTTCAGAATCTGAGAGAGCAAGGTTCCTAGATCTTTGCCTCAAAAGGAAGAGTTCTCATCCAGTGGACTATAGTATGGAATCAAGACACCAACGTGGTGTGCTGGATTCCAAAGCACGCACTGGCGTCCTCAGCAATAGAGAACTCAAGACTTGGGAAAAATGATTAAAAACCTCACTATCTAACATGGATTTGAGGTCTGTTTAATAGAGTAACTAAATAGAAAGCAAAAAATGAGACAAAATATAAGGAGAGCTAAAAGAACACTTACAAATGGCCAAACATTTGAATCCTTCCTCCGAGCTCCACTTTGGCAACCTGCACCCAAAACGAATGAGGAAAAATGTTGGGGCTATTTTGGGGCTTGTTGGAGTCAAACCCCCGTTTTGGTGTTCCCACCTCCATGGAAATCCAGATAGATAGAGAAAGTAAATGAAATAGACAAAAGGAAGTGGTGAAAACAATCCCAACTTGAGGAGGAGAACCCACACCACCAAGTAGTAAATGAACAAAGAGATCTAATTTATTCACAAATAGATAAGAGCAAGAGAGCATTACCAACAATCCCCAGTGCCTTCTTGAACACACGGATGCACTGTTGAATGCTTGCTAGAGAGCTTTGGCTATTGGAGGTATCTCAATCCAACAGAGCTTTTCTTGTAGAAGTTTTTTTTCCAAGAGTAGAAGAGGCTAAGAATGAAGTGAGATTGAGAAGAGAACCAATCAAATGAGCAAGAACCCCCCAAAATGAGAGAAAAAGGGAGTTTTGTTGCATGCAAGGGTGGATGGAGCCGCTACACCTGAGAATCTAACTAAAAAGATGTGTGTCCCAAGTCAAGATTTTGAGATTCCACGTTTCAAACTTGGAAAGCCGCCAAGACACTAGCACACTACATAGACATTTGTGTGCCATGTAGGTGTCCAAAATGTTAATTTTTAGGAAACAAGGCAATGAATTGTTGTCAATTTGTCATTGGACTTCGTGGAGTTGGAATCGTGAAATTTTGACCCATGAGGCTCTTATCATAAATGTGTTTAGGTGCAATAAATGCTAGGCAAAGTTCTAAAATGTGAAATTTCCCCTAGGTGCAATTTTGCAACATTACAACCTTTAACTTATCTCGGTCCTTCTTCTAACCAATTTTAGACTTATCTAGACCTCCCTTTTTAATATGTTTTTGTTGTAGCCCTAACAAGGATGAAACTTTAGCACCTTTACTAGGAACTAGAGAACCCATTTCTGATGGCTGCAAATTAGGAATCACCACCATATCACCAACAACCTCAATACCTTCGGGTTGCTCCACTATATTAATATTCTCATGCCCTTGATCTGTGTCTGTCTGTAAAGCATTAAGAGCACCAAGAAGCCTATTCAGACTAATTGTCTCCCTAGCCATCGGTTTTTTGTCACACACAAGACCTTCCCCATTGAACAAACTATCAAGAGCCCCCACCTACTTATCCAAGACCTCCAAAGCCTCAAACCTGTTAAAGGTCTCCTCACACTATCTACCCTTTACGGCCCTTTTCAAACCTTTTCCTTTGTTGCATGGTTTCATTAGAACAAAACCCTCCTTATTCAGAACACCTTCAACCATCGAGGCTTTCCCTTTGTTTTTCCTATGCCCAAAACTAGAAGGATCATTAACTGATGCCCCATTGGAAGACTCACTAGCAATGGAATTTTTTGCGAATTTCCTTTGCAAATGACCATACTCATGGAAACACGACACCAAAAAGGGAGAGCCTCATAATCTAGCTATTGAATCCATGAGATAGACCAAAGCAAAATTCTAGAGCAACACAAATGTGTGCACAAGAGATTACCTTTTTATCCAAATTCTATTGTGATGGGCCAACTGGCTTGCCCAACAAGAGAGTGATCATGTGCAGGCTATTATTAGTCCAAAACTCCAATAGGATCCATGAGAGGTGTACCCAAACTAGAACCCTTGAAGGCATATCCTCAGATGGATTAAAACCAATGTGTCAAGGCTTAAAGAACAATCCAACCTAGTTGTAAAAATAAGGACCCCCTTCAAAGGCCTTATTATGATCCATCAGGCATGAGAACACCACCACAAAGTAGTTGTTAGTGGCTAGCATAACCTCTATGCCACCTTCTAGATTCCAAACCCTATGAGTCCATAGCTCCATAAAAGGAAGGGAAACCTGAATGCCCATAAATTTACATATCAATGCATGGTTTGATAGGTAGCTTACATCTTCAACCACCAATTTTGGTTGTATAACTAACATTAGATGAACTTTGCTTCTCTTAAGGCATCCATTCACTTTGGGAATTTGGAGACCTCCATTCAGTGTAGGACCCTTCCCTTGCATTGAACTATTCAAGAAGTTAAAAGCATTGGAATGCTCAACCTAAGGCTAAGATAACCTAGACACCACATCACAAAAAGAACCATTCTCAAAAACCCCTAAACCACTCACCATAGCCACACCACACAAAACAAAACAAAATGGAGCATCAAAAAAGGAAAGAGGAGAGGAGCCCCTCACAGCACCCCCACACCAAACCCACCCCTACCAAATATCAAACAAACCCTACCCAACTACAAGAAGATCCCCCCATGTCACACCTGCACAACACAAACTCCACCAAAACTGACGTTGAAACTAGCACCCCCTTTACTCCACGCATGCATAGACAAACACGACCATGCAGGATGTGGCATACTATTGGCCACAAGCACAAACCAAGCACTGCACCAAAAGCCTTATACTCGTCCCAATTCCAATGATTTCATTTTTTTTTATAGAACTACAAAATATAGTTTTTTTACTTGTTTAGTTGTCTACTTTAAAAAAAAAATTCTCCTATTATATTGAAAAATATATTTTCTATATTTTAATATTTTTTATAGTAGATTTTTGGCTAGTATAAATACCTTTGATCTGGTGTATTATTTCCTATATGGAAAGTCGTTGATGGAGTGTTGTTAATTTGCTTCATGTCCAATTTCCTTTGACAAAACAAATGTGTTAGTCAATTTTGATTTTCATAGGATATCTATTAAAGAAAATGAATTATTTATATTGTCCACATAATTTACTCTTTTTTTGTGGCATGTTATGCTTTTGCAGATACTGAAGTAGATGATGTGTTTTGCTCGATATTCATGATTTTAAGTTGTTGGGATATGGTGTTGTACACCATTGCATAAAATTTTATATTGTAATGTTGTAATTAAATAATTATTTAGTTGTGATGCACCAAGTAAGAGGGGTATATATAGTTGGCTAGGGATATTGAAGAGGCTTCATCCGTAATATCCACCCATTGGGGCAATCTATCTTTAGAAGGCTTTCAATGGCCTATGGATCGTCCCCTAGGCAGGAGGTTGATTCTAGGGAGGTTGGATTCAATGTTTAGTCTTCTTTCGACTATAAAGTCCTATTCTTCAATATCTGGGACAATATTATTGACTAACCCTTCTTTCTATATTGCTCCTCAAAGCGAAGAAATGAAAGGGCACCCAACTTCAGGGACTTTAGTTACTCGACCATTGGGACTGACTTCTCTTGAATATCCGACTTTTCCCCCTTTTCAATTAATTCTAGGTGATTTGAAGGAGATTGTATCATCGATGGGTGGATTCAAAGGCTAACTAGGGGTTGGTCCTAGCTGCTTGAGTCATCCCTCATTTTCTATTTGGAAAGGTGGTGGTTCAACTCAACTATCCATATCAACGTTTCATTCTTGAGTCTTTCCTGATATAGGGATAGGGCTCAAAGAGAAGGATAAACATGAGTTTCATCATAAAATAGTAGGGAGGCAGGGGAAAGATTTGCATTACCTAAAGAAACTACAAGGGGTAGGCTAGAGAAGAAAGGCTAGCTAGGTGATCCTCCACAAATCTATCATCTCCGGATTGTGGGGCTAGGGAAAATCATCTATTAGCAGATCAAGCAACAACCCCGATAAATAAAGAAAGGGGTTGTCAGGGGCAAGAGTCAGCCAATAGAATAGGGATGAAATGTGAATCTTTCCCCAAATAGATAGTAGAGGCTTTAATCTCCTTTTCCTAGTTCTGTAAGTCAAACAACTAGTTCTCTCTCATCTCTTAATGGAAGGCTTGGAGGGGCATCTAGTAAAGCTTAGTCTTCTCCAACAATAGGCTTGTCTTTCTTATCCGTAGGAATCGATAATCACTTAACTGAACTGAACAAAGCTCCAATGGGAAAAAAGTGAGGAAAGGAGACCTGAACTGAACTGGCATAGTAATGAGTTGACCTCACTAGATTTTGGAGTGTTGATTCAACTCAATCGACTGATGGATGGAAGGAACTACTTCTCGATCTCGACCTGGACTTGGAACTCAATTTATTATGGGGTTCTTCATAACTGCTAGATATACTATGGTAAGGGAGTTGAGGGTGTAGATGCATAAAAATATCCTCATAATCATTTTTATATATTGCATATTTCATTTTGATCATCTGCATAATCGTATCTCCATATTCACGAAACCATTAAAATATTATAAGCATTTATTCATAACAATAATACATTTACATAATCATTTAGTCATTTATCCATTTACATATTTCATTATCCCATTTCATAAATATTTATCATTTCACTAATCATCAACATATTCATAAATCACACTAACTCATTTGACTGCAAAATCCGACGAAAATGTCCGATGAAATATGTATAATTTGATGTATCGTCGGGTGCTTGTAAAATTTGATGTGTAATTTTCAATTTTTTGAAAGTTTATCCCCGACGTTCGTCAAAATTTTGACGAACCTGGGTTTCATCGAAATGTCGACTATCAGTTTCGTCAAAATTTTGACAAACATGAAAAATAGAAAAAAATCAAATTATGGCCGACATAAAGAAAAGTGAGTTCACTGATTTATTGTGACAGTGTTTTGCTCTACTTGAGACAGTTTGTGGAGAACTAAGGACGATTTTCTTGGGAAAAATCAGAAAAAATTCAAGAAGATATCGACAGGTTGAGGGTAGTCATTGTCTTTTTGCAGAATTCAGTTGTGAAGTAAGATTTGTAGTTCCAGGTTTGAAAATCATATTTTAAAGCAACATCTCATCAGATTTCATTTTTAGAGGTTTACGATTTTGAGAATTTCATGTCCAAATTTTGTTGTGTGGAATCACCATAAGATCACAACCAAGGAACAGATTCTTGTGACTGTAATTATGTGATCCATAACTCTATTGGTCATGTGGAACAGTTGTGCTATAAAAAATACAAGATGCATTCATGTGTGACCCAAGTTTAATGTGGCTATGTTGTGATAGAAATGGAGGCACTCATATAATGTAGTTAATTCAGGTTGTATAATGTAGGTGTCAATCATCATTGGGTGCATTTAGGTTGTCTCAAGTTTAACAGGTTAGGATGTAATTATAGCATGATCAAAGAGTGATTACCTCTTGTTGCAATGAAGAGCCTATAACTCTAGTTGATATGCAGAGTGGTTGTGTTATCTCAATTATGTAGTGCATTCAAGCACAACCCATGTTTAATGGACTATTTTAGAGAGTGATCAAGATTTTCTAAACCTTATGAATGTTACTTAAAAGTGTATAGATTAAACTACAAACCAAGTTTGTTACATACTTGAATGCAATCTTGGGATACCACAAACTATAATAATGTGATCTGCTAATAACCAATATGGAAAGTATTAAAGCAAGACCCATGATATATAGGATACATTTCCCTGATCAGGTATACATACCTTAATGATCAAACACAAGCTTTCCACACACTCTAGGATACAATCCAAGATCATACTACAACTTTGTCAAGACAACTAATTTTTTGACCCAAGATTTAAGGTTGTTTTTTAATACCAACAGAAGCATTGGTAAGAGCATAATTAGGGTACAAACCCTAGGCCTCCGTAGAAACATAAACAATAACTATAGCGGATTAGTGAGGTTGCAATGCCAAAAAGATTGAGACATTGTAGGTAATAACAAAATCTTGCAATCTAAAGATTGTAGCCAATAGCAAGCACACTATGTAGCTTAGTGAAATTTTTAAATGCAATCTACGATAAGAAGAATGACAGTCACTTGAGATGTGACAGTCAAAAAGAGGCTGAGCAGTGACAAGATAATAAAGCTCAAACCTTGCATAGTAAAGTGGAGATTTTAACAGTGAGTTTCCTTACCCCCTTGCTGACCTTAAGGGTTTTCAAATGCTTTTGGTAGTGTTAGACAAGGCAAATGCAATCAGGAATGACTGTCCAAATGAAGTAACAGTGGTAATCATAGGTTCAATGTTTCTTCTTAGCCATTAATGTATAATGGAGGTAGTGGATTGCATGTTTGAGTAGTGTTTTGAGACTCATCAAAGATGCGAGAATAGTGAATAATACCTTGTGGACTGTGAAGTAGTGTCAATAAGGTTGAAAGATCTTAAGAACTACAATACCATGAAACAATGAATCCCCTGTAGTAAGTAGGCAGTCTATAGGGTATAGTTTGATTTTATAGAAGGATGTTCATGAAAGGAATCTTCAAGTGATAGTGAGTGAGTTGTTTGAGATTACAGTTGAGGGTGCAATACCCAGTCTTAAAGGAAGTTAGCAAAGTAGTAAATGTGCAAGAAAATCAAATTGTATACAACAAACAATTCACAATGTTACCTTGCATAATGCCTTGAGTTTGAAGACAACAATCTCATTGTATCTTCATGATGAAAGTGGTGACTTTAATGGTCAATCACTGGCAACCATGATTTTAAAACATGCTATTGTGCTTATGTAGGCAATATTTTAAGCAAGGCAGTGAATGGTGGTTTGGAACAATGGCAGGTATGAAGGACTTGCTTTATATGCGTACTATGTAGTCTAGCTTAAGACATTGTTCTTAGAAGAGATTGAAGGTGGATTATGGAACTCAAGGGTTACCATGAAAAAGATTAAAGAAAAGACTGAGATCTATTTAAAAGCCACGGTCATGAAGATATTAAAGATGTCACATGCAAAACCCTAGTAGCTGGAGTAATGAATACAGTGCCAAAGAGGATAGTGTGTTGGGAAAGATTTAGGAGATCTCCACATTATCTAATTACAGGGAAATACATCATTTATTTATTTTTTTAATTAAAAGAAAAATCATTCTAAACCCTATATAGGATACATTGATACTTCAAAAGCCTCTGAAGGAATTTGAGATTATGCAAATATATGTCAAGTAAATACCTAGATTACAAATAGTAGCAGGAACAATGTAAGATTTGTATATTTTTTATTCCTTAAATGATTTATTCAAATGGATTGTGACTAAATAAATGACTAACTATTTAGTCATTTTTATTTGTGTGACTAAATAATTTTTAATCAACGACCAAACTAGTAATTAATTTACTCATTTATAGTTGAGTTGCAAAAAATGAGTAGGATTTAGTCATTTTTAGTTGTTGTGACTAAAATTTTTAGTCACCTAGTCATTTATTTGTCAAATTCTACTAGTGTGTGCTTCCTTGTGCGATTAGGGCTCTCTCAAAGTTGAGGGCCCTAGGGATAAGCTCGTCATAAGAAGTGACACATTGCATCTTTAACTAAAAGGATAAATCCATATTGACATTAGCAATGATGAGTCTGACTTGTTGCTCCTTAGGAATGGGTCACTTGCTCTTACTAGCTCGCTACCTCCATCATTGTAGGAAGTTTGCGATCAAGTTCAATATTCTGATTTTAGGAGTCTTAATGGTTGGAAATCATAGTAAAATCAGAATTTAATAAGTTTTGGAATTAGCATTTTAAAGTATTTTTTGGGGTCATTAACTTTAGACTATCTTCTCTTTTGCAAGGGTGGTTGCATGCCAATTTTTTTTGGTGTAAAATATTGGAATTATTAGCTTTTGTTACCTGTCTATGAATAAAAATTATTGGAGTGTGCGTTTGATATTTTTTGAAGATCTAAATAGTCAAGCTTGGTAAAGAAAAATCATGTCAGATAATATTAGTCCAGAACAAAATGAAGAGACACTTGATAGATTGTAGGCTAGATTGAAAAGAAAGGCTGGTGGGAAATGTTATTGTCCTTGCAATAATTGCAAGGGCTTAAAGACGAGATGACTTTTAATCACAACAGCTAAAAAACATTGTAGGAAGCATGGTCACATTGAATGGGGGCATGATTATCGTCCATTGGTAAGTTGTTCATTATATGTGTTTATATTGATTGAATTTGTAAATGTTTATATCATTTTAACATTATATATATATAAATAATCACTTGATCATGATCATGGTTTATTTGTGTCTATCATTATTATAAAGGTGGGGTGCCCTAGTGCAGATGATATGGATTATCACGGCCCAGAGAATGTGGTTTTGCAAGTGGACGAACATGGAGTTGTGAATATCGAAGATGAAGTTAATGATCCTATGGAAGAAGATGATCATGCGCCAGAAAACACAGTTGAATATGATGGTACGAATACATTGATCCATGACATATTTAGTGGCAGAGTTGATCATGATGATCAAGATGACTTTGATGATGTTCATGATTTATGTGTACTTGAGAAGGCATACAAGCCCCTTTATGAAGGCTCCCAAACAACTCTTCTCTATGTTGTATTGTTGCTGTTGAACTTGAAGGTTATGAATGGTTTATCAAACATAGCAATCTCAGGGATGTTAAGGTATGTCATATGTCATCTTTTTTCATCTATTTTAATTGTTGTTAGTTCATCACTAGTAAATAAAGGATGAAATATGTACCATTAATATTCTTTATATTAATAAATTATTTTTTGTTGTAGATTGATTGATGAATTTTTGCTACCACCATCAAATATTTTACCTCGCTTATACCAAGATTTATCTGCCATTATGAAAGATATCGGAATGGAGTATCAAGCAATAGATGCATATCCCAATGATCATATTATATATCATAAACAATAGGAATTT
>VDFB02193867.1:588477949-588549135 GCA_007258455.2 Sequoia sempervirens | reverse complement strand
CCACCAACGTGATCACAACAATGTGCCAGAAAGGGGCCTCCCACCTAAGGCCCCTTAGAATAGTAGGGGGATGGCGGGGTTGGTAATAAAAATAGGTAGGTTATTCTTAATTAATTATTCAATTAATCAGTGGAAAGGCAAATGAGTTCATTGGAAGGTGAATGGGTTCATTGGAATAAGTCAATTAATTCTCTTGTAGAAAATATGCTAGAATAAGCTAGCATAAGCCTATAATTCCCTCCCACCTTATGGTAGCAAAATAATTAATTAAGAATTATAGTTCATAGTCATGTGGGGATGGAACTATAATTCCCAGGTTGGGTGCATAGTTGGGTGGGTGGGAGGAACCATAAAGTTGGGTGGGTTGGTCTAGAATCGATCTCCATTTCCTCCGCCCGATGCTTTCCATGGATGGTTGCCTAGTGTTGGCCATCCAAATATATACATGGATCAATGCATGCATCTATCTATCCATTTATGTACCCTCCCCTATTATCTATCCTTGTATCCTAACCTCTGTATAGTACCTAATCTATGTATCATATTATCTAAAAGGTGGGGCTGGACTAGCTTGAAGAAAAAAGGTTAGGGGTCGCCCAACCGTTATGTTTAGGAGAGGATACCAGGGTGCTTGTAGCTTAGAAATTCCCCCTTGTTATGACTTGAGCCTATTTCCCCTAGTTGTGTTTCCCCAAATCCCATGGCTAATGCCACTCCTAATCACAAGACCTACTTTGGGTGGGGTCGGTGGGGTCAACTGTCTAAAAAGTGATAGGGTGGGGGTGCGGCTGGACTAGCTTAAGGTTTAGAGGTAGGGATGGAAAGTTTAAAGGTAGGGGTGGACCAACAAGTGGATGGAGCGGAATGAGTCCACCATCTCCCCCCCCAATCCAAAAGTGATCTATCTATCCATTCATCCATCTATAATTTGTCCTAATGGGTGGGGGTGCCCCCAACAAGAGGAGGGCCCGAAGCACTAACCCCTGCATTGGTAGAGTGGGGTTGGTTGAATTGTGAAAGAAAGGGTAGTGTTACACCCCTAAAGAACAATTTCCTACTAGGTCAACCGTTCATCTCCCTCCCCTCAGGTCAAAGCGATGACAAGCAGAGGGCCCAAACAACCTGACACTTCACTAAATTCTGACCTATGCTTCACTAAATTTTGACCCTATTGCCACCCACCCACCTTGCTTGCCTTGACCAGTCCAGCCATATTGTATGGGTACTGCTTGAAAGGGTAGAGCTAGTCTTCATGAAGTGCAAGTCCTAGAGAGTGATGAGAACTTATTGCCTACTATAGTTTGGGTGGGTGGGAAACTATAGTTTCGAGACTAGAAGGTCCTCGATGCCAACCAGTGAAAAGAATAAAGGTTGGGGGTGGGGGATACCATTGACTTGTTAAAGAGAAAGATGGGTGGAGAAGGCGATGAGTAGTATTGGCCATCAATTGATCCTCCCCTCCCTGATGATCGAATTCTTAACCCCTAATATGATCCTCCCCTAGCTAATGTGCACCCTAGGCCCCTTTAGAATAGTAGGGCCCAAGGAACTTGGTAACCAAAGTATGTTCTTTTGTTTGGGTGAGAGCGACGGTTATTGTGCAAAAAAAGCTATTGTTGGGTGGGGTTCCCTCAAGTTCAGCCTCCCAAAACTAATCTGCATCCTGCTAAAAATCACTATTTTCCCTGGAATCTATCCATCCCGAAGTCTTGCCTTGGTGTTATCGGTCAACGGAACTAATTCCGCACCTTCGACATCAATACATTGGTCTATTGATCCATGGATGGATCTATCCATCCCAACCTATCCATCCTCATCCATCCCAACCAATCTATCATAAGCATTTTATCTATTGATCTATCCATCTCCTAAGGTATCTATCCTAACTAATCTATCCCAGACTATCTATTTTATAACTGTTGATGGGTGGGAAGATAACCTATTGATGAGACCTCCTAAGTAAGGGTTGGGGGTTGGCTAATCCCTATAGTTCCCACCCTAGTCAAATAGGATAGTGGGGTCTTGGGGCAGCCTTCCTCCCAGCTGAACTTTGCACCTTGCTGATGAACCATGGCGAAAGATAGGCGGGACTGTGGACTCTAATAGGCTCCCTTTGGTTGGATGGGTGGGCTTTCCTTCCCCCGTTAGGCGGAGGCAGGACTTCAACTTGAACCGATCAATCTCTCCTCTCCATCCATCCATCCATATAGTCATCCTCTTCCCCCTTCCCCTCGATTATATAACCTACCATGAACTCCTTTTCTACCTCAACTCCAAGACTTTATACTTCTTGGTTAAAAATTTGATAAGATAAAGTTAACAACCTTTTCACATCGCGATAATATTCCCCAATGGGCAACAGGCGTGGTCAAGATAAGAACTATATGGTGAGGTGGGTCAACCAGTGTATAGTATAGGTAGACTAGCCCTCTAGCTTTGTGCTAAGTTTTGCCTAGTTATTCGCTGTTTTTCTGCAACTATTGCTTCCCACCCACCCCCAAAGGGAATTATAGTGATGTTCCCACTACCAAATTAGAACTATACTATTCCCCCCACCCAATTATAGTTCCTTCGCTACTCCCTAACTGAAAGGGTTATGAAAAATAATCTAGAAAATCCTGAAGTTCTAGAGGAGCTTGCTGCAGGGTGGGGGGAATAGTATAGTTTCCACAAGATTCGTTAGTTCAGTCAACTTGTTCATGGAACTATTATGCTATCCCGAAAGACATTCTTTCTATAATTGGGAGATATCAATTGGCTATTCGGTCATGAGTTTCAGATGGCGGTTGGTTTGGTGGTACCCTATAATTAGTTGGGAGGGTCCCTAAGGTGTATCTATATCCTCCCATGAATATAATCTACCTCCCAAGGGGGCCCGATCATGAAGCATAGGTATTTCTAGGAGGGAATTGTAGATGTCGGGAACCCCCATCTCTATATACAAACCACCAAAAACTTAGGTAGTAGTAGCTCCACCCCAACCATTCTAGTTATTCAACTAATAAAAGAATCATAACCAACAACATCAATTCTTGTGCCAGTCTACTGTGTGGAGGCAATAGGTCGGGATCGAGGAGCAATTTTTTACTAGAGGGACTGACTGGGGGGATGGGTATTTAAGTTGTTCTGGGTCTTCAGGCATGAGGGGGGGTGGGAATTCTAGTGTTGGGGTTTGACATCCGATCCATTTATGGATCCATATCCAGGTCTGGTGGATCCAGTTCCATTCATTGGAGCCCCACCTCATGAATTATCCTTGCAAATTATGGGAATTTACCCCGATGGAGAATCCCATTGGTAGAGCCCACCTATCATTGTTGGCTTGAATTGAGCAACCCCACCCCTAATATAGTAGGGCTCCCCCATATTTCCTACCCCTCTCCCCACCCCCTACTTTTAATCTACCCCCACAATGTTAAGTATAGATGAATGACGTCTAGATGAAAAATTTCCAATGGTAAGGCCATAGAAACAAATCCCTTCGAAGAGAATGGACCATCCACCCAGGGCAACTATAATTCCCCCCACCCAATGATACTTGGGCCTTTCTCGAGTTGGGTGTGGGAATATAATTGGGGTTGGGTGGGATATAATTGTGGGTTGATCAAACTAGGAACTCTTGGTACTATTGAATAGTTTGGTAGGAATTTCCCTACGCTTCATGACTGCTCGAGAAAACCTAAGGCCTTTCCTATCTCCCACCCCCTGGTGGGGTATATTCCTTATCTTTATATCCTAACACAAATATAATCTACCGACTACCAGAGAACCACTAGAATTCCCTCCACCTAGAACTATGATTTCCCCCCACCCAACCCACCCACCGGTGGTAGAGAAACTGTATAGCCTCCTCCCCATGGTGGAGCCTGGGGCCAAACCGCACTGATCATATATTCCTTGGTTTCATATTTTTATCATAGATAGGGAGAAAGGGGGAATGCTCCCCCCATGTATATAGCTGGGTTACCCCTATAGAGTGGGGGGGGAATGGTAGGGATTGAACGCCATCTAATCCTCTCCCACTTGGAGGAGAGGCCAAATCAATGGATGTCATTTATCAATCAATGAGATCAACTAGTTCTAGGAGCATATTAGTAAACATCCCTTCGAGGAGTAGTAGCAGAGCCAACTAAGAAAGGAAGGGAACTATAGTTTGTCTTGCAGTAGAAGCACCAAAGGAAGTGACCCCCCCTCTCCCTCTTATTATTGCATGGGAAGGAGCTTCTTTAGTAGGAGCGACTAGAATTCGAGTGGGTGGGAAACTAAGGTTCATGAGAAAAAGGCAGTTTTTTACCTTGTTCATTGAGATCGAGATGCTGTTCCAGTTTATTAGCCATGCCTAGCATCAACAATTATAGAAAGGGCCATTCCATATCCGATTGGAGCTTGAATAGAAGATTTAGGTGAAGATAAAGAGGTTGACTTGGGCCCATTACAATTGATCTAGGGGGAGGCACTGAATACTCTACTACGGTAGTTCATTGGGGATGAGACTAAAAAATGGTAAATAGGCTACATCTAGATCAATTGGTTAAGAGAATGGATCTATAATTAGATCTTGAACAGGTGAAAGGAATGCAACTAAAGGGATATGGTTATCTAATGAATGCCTGAATAGATTAATAGCCTCCCAATGCATTGGAACTAGAATTGTATTTGAGTCTTCCATACCACCTTAGGTTAGGACCTATGCCTAGACACTATGAATGTCGTTCCATATATAGTGTTAGATCAAGTTGATGATGCTAGGAAACTAAAGTTCAAAGGACGAGACCTAGAAGTGCTTGTTTCTTCACCACCATCTTGATGAACCAAAATCCATCCCTATTCCTTATATAGTTCCATCCTCCTATCCAACGGTAACTATCGAGCCCCACCACTCTTCGGGGATGGGGGAGAGATATAGTAGGAGGGAACTACAGTTGGGAATTATAGTTGGTGGGTGGAATAGTGCCTAACTAGAATTATCTACCCAGGAGTGCTACAAAACTATGGGCCCATCCCTAGGAATTATAGTTACACAAGGAGGGAGGGCCACCATTTTCTGTTCACCAACGACCATGTTCATCAAAAAGTAGGGGCTCTCCCACCCGATAAGTAATTTATAAATGGACAGAACCCCAGGGGATATTAGTTGTGGGTGGGAGGCTATAGATTGGGGGGAGGGAATCTTAGTTCATGGTCAGTCGGGCAACTTTAGTTTAGGGCTAGGTGGGAAACTATAGTTTCCCCAGTCGAACTATAATTCACTGAGGTTCTAGGCAGAGGTTCCATATCTAGAGATGGGGGGTCCCTCAAGTCCATCCATCTAGAGAGTGGGGTTTGAAAACCCAAGATAGAGTTTTGAAGGCTGGTATATGAAGAGGGGAAGTGAAATATTTTCTATCAAGAAGGGTATTCATTGATCCGCTTCATCCCTACAGCTACAGTTGGGGGCTGGCCCCCCACCCCCTATTTATAGATATGGCTAATCCCCCTATCTTGGAGAGGGTTGTCCCCCTATATATAGATAGGGTATCTGTTTGGGGGGTTCTAGCTATAGTTGGGGAGGGCATATGAAGAGAGGAAGTGGATGTGGGGAAGGGTATCCACTAATTTGCTTCATCCCTCGAGTTTGGTATTAGATCTGGCGAGACCATATATAGAGTGGTTTGTAATTGTGAGGGGGAATCTATAGAGAATAGGTCAACCACATTACCAATAGTCATTCATACCAGTCTCTAGTCTGCCTATATATCTATATGGCAATTGGATATCCTTAGGAAAGGAAGAGGATGCCATATAGATATATAGGTGGATCGACCAGGATGAAGTCAAGTCTATTTCCCATAACTTAGGTGGTTCCCACTCATGTTACTATATAGATAGAGAGTTGAGTGAGTGGTATGCCCCATGGTTAGATAGAGAGTCAAGTGAGTGGTATGCTATACGAACCTATTTGAGCAAATCTCTTTATTTTTGAGCAGCTCTATTATGAACTTGTTTGAACAACTCTATTACGAACCTGTTTGAGCAACTCTATTACAAACTGAGTAGCTCTATTCTATGAGCAACTTAGAATTTCTCATTGGTTTGGTGTGACTCTCTTTGTTAAATATCAAGATTGGTCATGCCCCCTGCATGCAGGGGGGATTGGTCATAGAGATAGGGATAGGGATAGGGGGATTGGATATCTAATATTAAGGTCAGGTTATATTCTATTCGGAGGTGAGGGGTAATTAGAAATTGGGCTACTCTCTATCTCTATCTATCTCGAGATTTGGCCTTTCATTATTGCCTCCCACCCACCCGATCTATTCGAGGAGGGTGGGGTATCTCTATATATTCTCAAAGGAAAGGAAGGCCCCTTCATTTGGGACTATTATTATTAGATCCAATATATTCCATATGAGTGTTCGAAAGTGTCTCTAGTAGAAGGACCAATAACCAATAGGAGTGGATCACCATATAGATAAAGGGGGGTATGTTCGAATAGGGTCATCAAGGTCCAAACCCAAAATACTCCTTCATTTGTAGCGGGTTAGGTGCTCATTTCCATGCCCCATGCCATCTAGATAGTAGATAGTAGATAGTAGATAGAGGAGGGTTTGTTGCAGGTTAGGTGATTCTTGCCTATTGATAGAGATAGAGGGTTAAGTGCTCATTGGATAGGCTAGTTTCTCATCGAACAGGTTAGGATCTCATCGCCATACCATACATATTAGATTAGATAGAGGTCCTCTCCCAGCTATATCTAGTATAGTGCCCCATCTATTCCCTTTGTATTGCATATAGAATATGAATGGCTAGTCTCTATTAGAAGGGGATGTTGCTATGAGGATTGGGATGTCACTCTTCAGATTGGGATGTTGCTATTCACTCACCTGATTGGCCCTTTGTATTATAGATAGAATATGAATTGAATGATTGGGATGTTACTATGGGGTGGGAGGGAGATATAGCGGGGATGTTGCTATGAGGATTAACCAAAAACCCCTAGCCCAATCCCATATCTATAGAGGGGGCCCAATTCCCCTAGCCCTAACCCCATGCTCAAATCAGTCTAGTGACCCCATGCTCAAATTAGTCTAATGACCCCATGCCCAATCCTAGAGATAGATCACCTGCGTATCATGTCTATAATGTAATGCCTATATAGATAGATGGGGTCAATGCCCAGTCAATAGAGGTAAAGTTCCCATTATTCTCTAGTGACAACCTAACCAGTCTCTAGTGATGAAGTGACAACCCCCACATCTATAGATTCTAGTTTCGGTGACAAAGTGACAACCCAACTAGTCTCTATTATTTGGTGGTTACAACCCAACCCCAACTAGTCTTTATTCAGTGGTGACAATCGAGATAGTAGATAGTAGGTGGTCACAACCCAACCAACCTCCACTAATGAAGTGACAACCCAACCAGTCTCTAGTGATGAGGTGGTGACAACCCCCATGCCAAAGTGTTTATGCCCATACCCCAACTCCCTGACACTATATCTATAGATGGGAAATCAAGTGTGATCCTTGATCTTTGTTGAGTCAGTCACTTCATATCACTCCCATCTTCCTCCTAAGTTCCCACCCTTCATGAATGGAATGGGTCACCCTTGGCCATCCGGTAGATATATGGGATGGGTGACCCCCGAACCCAACTATATCCATCTAGGTCCCCTACTTCTATATCTATACATGGCATCCATCATCCATCCATTCTATGGAACTACGTGATATGACTGATGGTTGATGAATGATGATTGATGACTAGAATGATCCCTAACTTTAGTAGAGGAGAGGTGGGTGGGAGGGTAATGGTTGGGCCAGATAGAGAGTTTAGGGCCACTTTTTTCAGTTAGTCCCCATCTGGCAAGTCGCTACTCGTCTCACGAGCACACAATATATAGCTAGGGAGGGAATTGCCCCATATATATATAGATAGTTAGTTGGGGTGGACCCTCAACATTGATTAGATTCTAAACAAAGTGCCCCCTATCACTCTTGCATGCAAGGTACCACTCCACCTGGGGTGGTTCATATGTAGGGATCCAACCATCATCTAGCTTGTATGCATGACATTAACCTGGGCCCCTCTTTTCCCTTTCCGGGCCAGAGCCGAGGAACTAACCAAAAGCATGTTATCCATCCCCATAGCTAGAATCCAACACTCCCTCCCACCCAAAAAGAAATTTAGGCTAGCAATAGTTAGGATGGAATGAAATGTTAGCATCCAACAAGCCTATGATTCCCACCTGTGCATGCAGGGGTGAAAGGGATGGCTAGGGGGTGTTCAGTTCAGGTAAGCTATAACTAGTTGGGTTCAAACTTGATGGGAGGGAATAATGACAACCATAATCCCAAGGAATATCAATCCTAATGAGACAATCCAAATAAATGGATAGTTGAATGAAGTTTCTCCTGAGAAAGAGGAGAATGAACTCCCGATGGTGGTGAGAAAGGAAGGTCCAGAAGGAAGGTCTAATTGGAATGTTGTTCAACCGATTTCTCATCTACATAATACTACCTATAGAAAGGGAGGTTCAATTAGCAAGCTGAGCTAGCAGGAAGGAAGGAAGTAGCTAATACAAGAAGTAATTTCTAATCAACAACTGGAAGGAAGGCAACTGGCTAACAACTATAAGGGCAACCGGTCCTTCATTCACTCCCTCAGTAGAGAGATCGATTGTTCCATCCTTCACCCGATTTTCTAGGCTAAGATAAAATAGGGAGGCAAGATCCAACTATAGTAGGGGTAGGATTATCTAATTTCCTAACATTCTTGCATGCTTCTGATCCAATGCACCATTAACTAGACTAGTGAACTGGAGTTCTCACAACTATAGTTAGGTAGGCCAAATCTCCATTTCTCACCCCTAGGAATCTCCATCACATTAGTTAGTTGCTAAGGAATCTTAGCTTCACCTTCCCTTACCTTCGTTTGGGGGTGTGGGAAAGCATTGAATTTTAGAAGGAAGGGTGAAGGATGGAGTGGTGAAGGGTGGATGTAGTGAGAGCCCTAATTGGAGGGGCCCCTACTATGATTCCAACAAATAGTACAAGAAGACTACCATAATAAGTGAGGGAATTACCTTGACTTGTAGGGAGGTATGGGATTGATATTCATTCAAAAACTGTTATGGGGAATTAACAAGATTCAATACCGGGGGTGAAAAAGGATGGGGACTACCCAGGGGACCCCACCCTAACGAGTTTAACAAGTTCAACCGGAAGGTATACAATTCTAGTTATAACAAACCATCCTTTGATTATTCGGCTCCCTCCCTTGGTAAGGATGCTGTGCCAAGGTACTTAATTGGAGTTATCACTTTTCTTTCTCGATTAGGCTAACCATGCTCAAACCCACCAAGAACTATTATTCCCTCCTGCACACCCTATTCTAGCTTATTCTAGCAGGCTGATTAATTTACTAATTAACAAAGCCCCTCTTTTTCAACTGGTAGTTGATAGATTATTATTGTGGGAGGATAGCCGAGATGTAGTAGTGTATTCTAACTTCTCCTACTCTTGTAGGTTAATTAATCCTGAATTAATTTAACCTAAGGCCCAACTCTATAGCCTCCCAAAAAATATAATCTACCAACTATAATTCTTAATTAATTATCCAGCTAGCATAAGGTGGGAGGGAATTATAGGATTATCCTAGCTTTTACTAGCAAGCACATTAATTCACTAATTAATTATGGTGGGCATTCACCTTTTCACTGATTAATTGATGAGGTAGATTGTTGTTTCTCATTACTCCATGCTTTGGGACCAGAGAAAAAATGAGACAAAGGTGCTCTTCTTCTTGGTCATGGGTGTAAAACCTATCGGGGGTGTATTTAGCTTTGGGGATCTCTTCTACGAAATGAAGCTTTTTTCCCTCTACATATGACTGTCAAACTAACCCATAGTAATTGTTGGAAAAACAAGGACAAACAACTGAGAGGGGGGGTGAATTAGTTGTCATAGAATATTCAACTTTTCAAACTTAATTTAACTTTAATCTCAGATCTAATGAATGAACAATAAACCATAAACAATCAACACATCAGAAACATAGAGAACACCAAGATTTTTTACATGGAAACACTATTAGGGGAAAGCCCACGGTGGATGTTAGTACACAAGATTATACCCTATTAAAAGTATAAGGAATAATAATAAGAATGCACATGCATTCAGGCACACTACCTAGAGCTCACTGCTTAGATACAAGAGGGCTCACTGACCAAGAAAGATTTGGATTAAAACCATTCGGATTGTGAACTGAGAAAATAACATCTACTAATGCCTGGTTATAGTTCTAGTTAAGCACATAAACACTTATTCACTCTTATTCACTCTTCTTCACTCTTCTTCACACTCTGATTCTACCTTCAAATGATCTGAACAATATTCACACATAGGACTCACACACTTCACACTTTCACACTTCCAAATGATAAAAAAATTGCTCTTATATATCCACAACATAAATTACATCAACAACTTTGTCGACCAAAATGAAATATAACATATTTTCAATGTCAGCCCTAATTTACAAATAAATTTTCAATGCGAATCAAACACCATTGGCCAATATTATGTTGACCCAAAACAACATCCTCGAGCATTCCAAACATTCAAATTTTAATCTCCAAGGATCCAAAACACATTACAACCACCATGTTGGCCAAGAAAATGAAAACCTGAATACACATGAGTAAAATATTCGACCATGAACATACCGATCAACACGGATATGCAACAAAGATAGAGAATGATCTAGAAATATCCCCGAGCAGCAAGAACCAACATAGAAACATCCACAACAACTAAGATTACTAGAATCGCACCAAATTCACTTAGGAACACTTGATTGAAACCATAGAAACACTGTCAAAACACAACTATTCATAGCAAGATCAAAACTTCACGCGAACCTTTGGAACTTACGATGGATAAACTAGATACTCTTAGTAATAAACCCTTTAATTCACAATAATTGATCATCAATGTACTAAGCACAACACCTTCATGACCTTCACTATTTCACTGGTAACCTGCAACTCTTTCTTTTACAATTTTCTCAATATCCTCGACATATATAGCCTTCAATACATCAATGATAATAGTGTTGTGTTGACATAAATGACAACCACATATCAACAACACAACAAAAACATCCAACAATAATTTCCCTTTGGGGAGCTATCAAAATTCCACAAAAATGATTCGCATTATAATCCCCCTCACCCAAAAGTGACCAATGAATTTTTCCCTTTGGGTCTTGCCCACACCTCCTCTAACGATTGATCAAATTCCCTTTGGACATGACTGCAAAATGAGCCAATGAATTTTTCCTTCCTAGACCATCTCTCTATTTTGAAAAATTGCTCCACATATGGGGTGAAAACAAGCCCAACAAAATTGAGCTTTGGGACTAGATCAGAATTGAGAGTTTTTCCATCCCATCTGATTGGAAAACAAACCCAATTAGCCTAACCTCCCATTACCCTTCCTACAGGGGGTAATGCAGGATAGCTGGTGAAGGATGGAGATCTCCACACTTTGGGATTGGAGGAGAACCTCCTTCTTTTTTGCTCCCATATGACTATAAAAGGAGCCTAGGGGTGTGGGTTGGAGGAATTCACCCCTGGTGTGGGAAGGAAGGTAACATTAACAATATCCCCACAGGGTGGCTATAGCTATCTCCATTTGGAGGGTAATTCTAGTTGTTTCTCACTTCTCAACATGATCCTTCAGAACAACTACCCCCCATTAGTTCAAAATGGCTACCCCCGATTAGTTCAAAATGGCTACCCCCCATTAGCTTTGACCCCACAACAACTTTGGAAGTAGGTCTCATTAATTTCTTTGGATCCCCAATACCACTTATTAGCCATCACCTAGCCGTGGATTTTTGCCTAATCATATTACTAGCCTAATCATATTCTATCTATAATAGACTACGGAGTCGGGCCTTCAAATAGCATTGAAAATAGGGAGATGCCTATATCAAAGTGTCTTAGAGATGCTTATATCAAAGAAATTATGGCAGTTTGTTTGTTTGCAAGTAGGGAACTTTGTTTGTTTGCAAGTAGGGCACTTTGTTTGTTTGCTTTTGGTACATCAATTCATTCCTACCTCTCCAGTACTTCAAGACTTATCATTTCAAGCTCAATCCATCCTTTCTAAATTAAGCTCAATCCCTCCCATCTTTATATCATTTCAAGCTCAATCCCTCCCACCTTTCTATCATTTCATAGGGTGGGTTCTAAGCTTTAGGGTGGGTTCTTAGCTTTAGGGTTCTAAGCTTTAGGGATGGTCATGATTCCTTCCAAAATTATTGCCTCAAATCCTTCCTTCCAAAATCATAGCCTCAAATCCTTCTACAAATGTCTTGCTTTCACCCCATAGGTGCTAGTTAAGAGCTGGTTGTTCCATCATCCATTCAATTGGAGAGAAAAACAAAACATTCAATCAGAGAGAGGAGAAGTAGACTCTGTGCTAGAGATTTTATGGTTTTGAATCGACACTATCTATAAAGGAGTGGGTCATCCCTAGATTATGTTAGCTTGATTAGCCCTAGCTGAAAGTCCCTTTCGAGCTTCAATGCACCAATCGACACAAGGGTGAGAATAGTCAAGCTTATCATATATGGGGGACGAGAAAAGTTGAGCTGAATTAAGGGAAATAATAGTCAAGAGGCTTATCTATGTATATGGGGGTGAGAATAGTTGAGATTTCTTGCTAGGTTCTGATTTGTTCAAATGTTACTTTGCTTCAGGTGCATGGACCTACCTAATTTCATGATAAGTTTCCCGGTGCCACTTGCCAATCGACCACCCGCCATCCTTGTTTACCCCCTAGCCCCAGATGGAGGAGTTGGACCCCCTAGCTACCCCAATCAATTGATTGATAGACTCCAAAACTATGTTGATTGATAGAATTAGAAGGTATGTTGCTTGATAGACTCGGAAGCTATGGTGTCGATTCAGTTATGCCAATCTCAAGGTTCAATTCCCTCTGCTCATTAATAATCAATCCTGTTAATAAGATGTGTTCAATCCTATTAATAAGATGTGGTGGGAAAAGGATGGTTCCTGGACTTCTAAAATCACTCGATGGAAGGATGAACGAGAAGGGAAGGGAAAGTAGTCAATGGAGGCATCAAACAAAGTAATGGGGGGTCATATGATTGATTGAGATCCGAAGTTGGAGCAACTACATCTTGGGGGTGAAGGCTTCCATCCAAGGCACTAAGGGTGAGGGAAGGAAAGGATTTATAGGAAGTGTAACAAGATGGCCTCCTTGGTGTGGAAGGAATCAACAACTTCTTCAATATCGATATCGATATGGAATAGTGAGGGTGTGGGATGGGCCTCCCACCCACCTCATCGATGCTGCTACCAAAGCTATGGACCCCGCCCAATGTTGCTACCGAAGCTATGGACTCCACTCGATGATGCTACCAAAGCTATGGATGCTTTTAGTGTTGGTGTTGAAGTTATGGACATTTTTGGTGCTAGTGCTAAGCCAACAAAGTAAACTATAGGTGCTATTGGTGCTAGTGGTGGTGCTAATTCCACTGATGCCACTAGTGATGGTGCTAGTGTCAGTAGTGGAGGTGGTAGTGGGTAAGCTAGTGTTGCTACTAATGCTGGGTATTGAAGGGGGTGGGAAACTATAGTTGATCTGGAAATTAAATTGTGACTACTGGGTATGGATCTGCTTCTGCCTCCTATGCTACTAGGTATAGTTTGAGAGATGCTTATGATGCTGCTGCCTATATAGTAGGTGGGCATGTTGTGCCCAACTATAGGTCCTCCCACCCATCAACCTCGCCCCCCTGGGAGGTAGATTATACTCAAGGGAGGATATAGAGATGGTGAGCCTCCTATATCCTCCCACAATAATAATCTACCGACTACCATAGAATTTGGTGGGGGCTTCACCAGAACTATAGTTTCACACCCCCCCTCATAGTTGCCCAGTGGGGCCAACCTTGGGTGGGGGGAAATAGGATTTGGGCATGTTATGTATAGAATCTAGCCAATAGTATAGAACCTCACGCTACCATACTCACCTTAGGTAAACTATCTTTCTAGACTGGATAGCCATTGCTTCTAGTTTCAAAATGTAGATCAGTAGGAAGGAAGAGAGGTCATTCAATGAGAAATTAGTTCCTCTTGTGTTCCTTTTGAGTTAGCTAGCTTCTATATCCTCCTAAGTTCCCATCCTTGGATTAGTTGAGTTTCCTGTTCTCCTCCCACACCCCTCAGATGACTATCCAATATTGATTGTTTGGGTCCCTCGTTTAGCTCCTCTTGGATTGTTCGATTGTTCTTTATTTCCCACCTTGAGCCTGTCCTTGTTGAGTGAACTCCTCCTCCCAACCAGGGTTGCAATCGAGGGTGAGATGTTCTTTCCCGACCTAGTTGACCTTGCTGAAAGTAATGAGTTCAACAACTATAAACTTAATATAGTTGGATGGGACTCGAGGGTGCATGAGGATGGGAGAGTTACCACCTTTAGTCTTGTAGGAAGGTAATGGGAGGAAAAGCCTAAAGAGCATACTTTCATTTTCAGTCCTATTACTTATAGTTGTCGGAAGGAAGGACCATCCAAAGTTATCCAGAAGGAAGGTTACCCAGCGAGAAGAGAAGTTGGATTGTTCGGCTCCCTCGTTGAGTTGAGGTAATGGGTAATGCCTTATGTTTCTCACAAAAAAGAAAATGGATGGTGAGGACGAGCTTCATATTTCCCTACCCTCTCTACACTATGGGTTGGAGTTCACCAAGATAGAGATATTGCTTCATTCACTAAGATACTAGTTCAATCAGCCGATCGTTCATTCACTCGAGCTTCACTCACCACAAACCCTACCGATCTACCCTTCAAGATCAACCATGAGGTCCCAACACGACTAGGCCCCCTTAATTAATTATCCTGATTTCCATGCTCTAGCAAGTTAATTAATCCTAAGGAGGTAGATTATATTCATGGGAGGATATAGATATGCCTCAGGTCAGTCCCAAAAGGCTAGGTTAGTCACGTAAGTGCTAGGTCAGTCCTGAAGGGCAGGTCGGTGGGGTTTGTGGTGAGCGAAGCTTGAGTGAATGAAGGATGACTACCCTTCTTGGGATAGAAATCCTTTCTTGATCTCCAAGCGGGGTGGATAACTCCTGCCATTGAGGGATCCCATTACCTTCAATGAAAGCTTAGAGCAGCAACATTGAATTCCCATGGGTGGATTAGGAACTATAGCCATCGCTCCATCCTAAATTGGGGGTGCCATCAACCCAAAATTTCTAGGAGAATTCGGCCATCCAGGGGTGAGTGAGGGTGGGGCTCCTCAATCAAATGGATGGTTTCTCATAGTGCTAATAGACAATCAAATGAATGGTTTCTCGCTAAAAACCTATTTCATTTACTGGGCCTTTCTCAAACCTGCCTGCCTGCTTGGTCATTGGATCAGGGGAACAATAACTATCTTGACCTCGGTCCAACTTGCCTTCAATGAGAAAATCCTTTCTAACTTGATAACAGTTGGACCAGATGAAGTTTCCTTTAGAGTAACTTGATGAAGCTACCTTCGGACTAACTGTCACTTTCGTGAAACTCCATCCCTTGTTGGGGTGTCGCAAGTTTTCATCTTGACCGAGGGTGTATAAAAATCAATCAAGGGTGAGATAACTATACAACCAAACAAGAAATAGACAGACTTCCTTTCAGATGGCTCCTCCCTAATGGCTCCTCCCTAGCTATCTCAACAATCAATTCCTATCCTCACCCTCATTTCAGGACTCTTGCTGAGACTTCCTACTGCATCCAAGATCCTACCTGAACTATCCATAGTAGGAGCCCCCGAACAATGCCCAAACTAGAGGTTTTTCTAGTAGCCTTCACCCCAACATGCTTGATGGAGAATAATTTCATCAAAATACCTTCCCATAGGGCCACTGAAATCGATCCTGCATGAGAATACTTTCTTAACCTTGATTAAACTATCTCTGCCAACCCATCCCAGATAGGTGGTGAGTTTCTCACATCTTTCCTCTCTTCTAGTTGTCTCACTATAGGCCGAGGTAATGCCCTCCCTTATTATAGTTACAATGAATTCTCCTCATTGAGTTCAAAAAGAAGGTCATTGCTGGAGCTAAGGCCAAAGCTAAGGCCTTCACTACTGGAGCTAAGGAAAATGAAGGGGGTAGGTGAGACTAATAAAAGGAAGAGAGTAGAATGGGGTCCTTCCTTCGAGATGGGATTCTAGTTTCCCCCCCACCTTCTAACAATACATCCAGCTCTGGAACTAAACACCCTAGGGAGGGATTTCACTAACTTCCCATATTTTCTACTCCTTGGTGAACTCCTAGATGGGAACAAACTATCTTGGTGAACTCTAGGAGGGAGTTTCTCACATACTACAATTCCCTAGGGGTGCCATTAAGAAGTTATGGGCCTTTGTCCTCTATTATCCAATATCCATGCTCAAATGAGACAATCAACTATAGTTCCTCCCACCCCTAGGAAAGAAATTTGGGTTAGAGGGGTCCATCTTCACCCTCAGTAGGACTTCACCCTCAAGAAATAAAGTGGGCTCATTTTCCAGTCACATCAGCTAGAATTTCTTTGAATTTCAAGCCATCCTTCACCCTTTGTGTCGGAAGGAAAGCCAAAGCTAAATTCCCATTGGCTTGAATAATCTACCTATAGGTAATTTCAACCTCTAGCTTATACTAGCAAGCACATTAATGAACTGATTAATTCTCCTATTCGCCACAAGCTAATTAATACCAGGTGGGTGGATGATAGTTAGGCACTATTCATGATCCTGGTACCTTAAATTCTTGTCCTAACTCTATGGGATGGAAGCCATCCTTCACCCCCAGAAGAAAGTTGTTAGTAGTTTAGGCCCATATGACTATCAAGAATTTAACTAGTTGTTCAATTGGTGGGTAGTGCAGTGGACCCCTAACTATGGGGTGAGGCATAGAGCTCTATCAAAGGTGGAGGATGTAAGGAGGAAGGAAAAGAGAAAAGGAACCCTCAATCTCGATCATGAAGAGATCTCCTAGCTCATCAACTATCTTTCTACCATCCTCCAGGGAGGGGCCTTTCCTTGCTCGGGGGTAATGAAGGACTACCAATAATTCAACTAGTTCAACACTTGCTATATCTCCCACCCATCCCAATGTATCATCAAAGCTTTCTAGATAGGGAAATTCACTAGACTACTTTTTGGAGATGCTAATCAAGAAATAATGTTAGATGTAGATATTGATTTTTTGGAGAACTAGTTACCCCTACACCTAAATTTGGGCTAGTTCTAGTTTGTTGGTTGGATAGCTTTGATTATAACTTCCCCTCCCTCCTTTTCTCCAAACTACCCTTCCTAATGAGCTCAACCTAAAGCGTATCTATATCGTCCCACCCCAAGGCCAATAGGTCGGTGGGGTTTATGGAGGACAGGTACCCTATTTAGGCCCATCCCTTCAGAAAGATAGGATTGTTTGAAAGTTCAGCTTTTGGAAAGAGAACTAGTGGCAACCCCCCACCCTTTGAAACTATAGCTACTGAGGGGTAGGAATAGTAACAGTAGATTCTATAGGTCCATATCTAGTAGCATACTCAGAGAAAGTAGTGCCCTTCAAGACCAACTTGAGGCGAATAGGTCGGTCTTGAAGCAGGGCTAGTCGGGAATGCCAAGGGCAAATAGGATGGTATCAAGGGAAAATATCCCACCCCCTTGTACTAAGGGCCTACCTTCGATAGGGGGGTGCGAGGCTATAAAGTTGTCCAATATGGTCGGCTACCGAAGTTAGGCCTTAGGTGGGGTTGGTACCGACCTATTCAACCTTGGACCTGGGGTTGGGAGATATAGGGGCCCTTGGGAGTGCCATTCCAACTGGTAGAAAGTTAGTTAGACTAGCCACTAGAAAGAGTTAGCATCCAAATTAGTTCAAATTGAGGGTAGGAAACTTAACTCCTTGACCTCACCCTCGGTTCATCCCTGATGGTAGGTAGCTTAAGTCTCCATCCTCACCCTTGGTAGTTAGTCTCTATCCATCCTTTGGTAAATAGTCTTTGTCCATCAATAAAAATCCAAAGAGAAGGCTCCATATTGCAGTTTCAGGGAAGGGAAGACTCAACCGCCAACAAAAATAGTAGCACTGAATGAAGAGCATGCTTTCATTTTCTTCCTTCCACCCATGAGCATCCGATAAGGAGGTTTCTTTCCTATTAACAGAACATAGCTTCACCCCTGAAGAAATGATAGTTAATTAGTTGACCCAGTGGGAGGCAAGACAAAGAAGGTGGTTTAGAAACTCAATTGACATGTGCTACTTCAAGATAGCTACTCCCTCATTGGAAGCAAGTAACCAAGCATCGATGCACTCACCGAAATGAAGAATGCTGGAGTTATGTCGTCTGCCCAACCATTAGAAATAATTTCTAACATTTGAGTTGTCTCCACCCTGCCCTTTAGGACCAATCCGAGGTGTGCCCCACTGACCTACTCTTCAGGACTGACCTATTCATATATGGTCAATCTCGAAGGGTTGGTTAGTCCTGAAGGGCAGAAAAAATGGGGTTTTCCCTTGGCCTAACATTCTAAAGGGCCTGCTAACACATTATAGGGAATTCTAGATGTTATGTAGAGAATTAGTCTTACTATATCCTCAACTAATGGATAGACTTATATACGTAACATGGCCATTGAGAGTTCTATAATGTGTTTTTTATTGGTCAGCTAAAGGAAAAGGAGGAGTCTCTGCTACTACTTGAGTGTGTCCTCTGGCCTATGCAGTAGCTCCATTTTCTAGAGAAACTTCCCTAATGTAGTTTGGCTTTAAACAACCCTCTAACCAATCGAGTTTGGTGAGAAAGGTGAGGGAAAGACAAAAGGTCCCTGAAGGTGGTGGCCTCCCTTATTCAATCAACATGTATTAAATCTAGCTTTCTCTTTGCTATCTCTCCTCATTGGTTAAGATATCAATCCCCAAGCAATAAACTCCCTCCCTCATTATCTCCAAGATTGGCTCATCCTTCACCGAGTGGGGGTGCAGGTAGGCTTCTCCATCATCCATCCTACACCTCAAGAATCAACTATAGTGATTAGAGGATGCCAACCTAGCCTAAGATTCCTTGTTGTGGTGCCAAGGTCGAGATCGAGAAATAGAAGGTGTTCAGTTTAGTGGGTGAGATCAAGATTAACTATTTAGCTCTTCCTCAACTATTTACTAATGCAACTATCTATACATTATATTGGCCTTCAAGAATATGCCATAGCTTCAAATGAAATATATCTTTGAGGATGAGGATGAGGATGGGCTCCACTCAGTTGTGCCGATAGTAGCCTAATCCTCCCTCCCTACCATCCATTCACTAGTTTTCTCCAGCCTGGGGTGACGCCTGCCATTTCCACTCTTGCCCAAGGAATCCAACTAGTCGAGCTGAAGTTCCTGCAAGGGATGAATAGTTAAGCATGCTTTCATTTGGAAGGAAGACTAGTTCAACTAGTTACCTATTCTCTCCTTCACCCCTGATTGTTCTTTGACATGAAGCCTAATGAGGAGAATTCAAATAGTTAACTCCAGAGTTCACCAATATAGTTCCTACCAAGAAGGAGCTATAGTTTCTTTTTTTCTACCAACAAGGAATTCAAAAATTAGGGTTTCTTTCCAATAGCCAGTCTTCCCATAGTACACCCTTGGTGAAGGATGGCCTGGGAAAGACAGTTGTTTTCTGAGCATCCCTCCTGAATTGAATATTCCAAGCATCGATCTAAATGAGGAGCTACCGGGGATTAGTTGTTTACTTGCTGGTAGAGAGATTTATTTTCTTCAAGAAACCAAATTCCCTTATTATAGTTGTTCAACCTTTCTCACAAAATAGAAGTTCAAGAGAATCCTCTACACTGGTGTAGGCATGTTAGTATCTTTCTTTCCTTTGACTATAATTTTTTTCTTTCCTGCCATTCCAGAGCATGCTTTCATTCAGAAGGAATTCAAGAACTTGATACCATGGGTTGGGGGACAGAGGATATATTTGAGCATCAACCCATCTATTTGAGCAAGCATCAATAACGGTAGTGTTAGTTTCCAGAGCACCAATCTAGCCATCCAATGCTAGAGCATCAATGTTTTCTACTATTACCGGATCATGCTTTCATTTGGTCCAGCTCTTCTTCGAGGAGAATTCCCTTCCTATAGTTGTTGGGAGATAGGTTCAACTATCAATAATTCCTACCTACACCCCAACCCCACCTAAAGACCAGCCCTACTTTCATTGGGACCAACCATATATGCCTTAGCCACCAACCATATTGGCCTTAGGTTGGGAGGTAGGGAGTAGACTAGTTAACTGCCACCCATGTTACATAGATAATCTGGTGTTGACTATATATGTAACATGCTCTAGATGGTGCTCCCTCCTTGTTAATTTAGTATGGCTGAGGAGCTACTCCTTCCAAAGGGTGAAGCCCATTACTCGCCTACAGGAGGTGAAGGCTCCAAGTGTATGCCAATTGAACAAACAACTAGAATAAGGTAACAAAGGAGTGAACAAAGGACCAATTGAAATTGAGCATTGAAACTTCTCGAGTGGATAGGAAAGGACAATGAATCTACTAGCCATAGAAACTTTGGATGGCCTTTCAGATAAAAATCAATTTGTTAACTTCTCCCCACCTAGAAGTTCTCTCAAACCTGCCTTCTAGAAGTTCCTACCTTCTACAATCTTTTCTTTGCTCCCCCTCAGTTAGAATGATCAAAGGTATCTATTGCTTTCTCAACCTGCTATCCACTGACATCTAGCAGGGGTTCAGGATGGAAGCTATTATTTATTATCTCACCTACAGGGAGGATAGGTTCGTTAGGCTCTCCACCCCTACATGGGTATTATAGTTGCATGGTCCTCAGATTGGCAATTGTTAACTCATTATTCAACTACCGAGGGACCTAACAACAAGATTAGTTGTTGGGAAATCCATCATTATGTTGCTTCCTTATGATTTATGATTAGAAATTAGTTGTTAGGGAGTGGAATACAGATAACATCAATAATAGAAATTAAATTGTTAAGAATATTTAGGGAGGTATCACCCCACAGCAGAAAGTTTTCCTTTCCCAATACTTCGGTGAAGACCGCCCAACCGTGCTTTCATTGAGATTGACCCATTCACCTATAACCCCATGGACACAAAGGAGTATCTATATCCTCCCAAAAATATAATCTACCTCACTGAACTATAGCCTCCTAAGTTTCCTCCCTTGAATGAACCTGAACGATAGGTTCTGAAGCAGGGCTGGTCAGTGGGCACTTCATTATCAAGTCCCCAACTTGATTTAGCTTTGTCTGGGGACATCCTAACTAAACTACTAGAAAGTCCCATCCATCCACATGAATGAGTTCTTGCGAGAGAATGGAAGTGTCATTTACCTTCTCCCCTCAGATAGTCAGGAATTCTCATTATAGCTGACACATTCCCTCCTATCCTATTGCCTACCCTATTTCCTATCGGGGGTGTGCTCTAGAGAATACTTTCCTCCTACCCCACCCTTGATTTAGGTGAAAAATCCAACATCCTTCCTTCAATAAAGAGTTTGAAAGCTTTGCTACCGACTAGGGTTTCACCTAAATTTTGACCTACGCTTCGCTAAATTCTGACCTTCACTTCTAACCAACCCGTGCTTCACCATTCCTAGGCCCCCTTTATTCTAGCATATTCTAGCTCTTACTCTAGTAGGTTAATTAATCCTAAATTAATTGAATTATTCCGATGAACCCATTCGCCTTCCGATGAACCCATTCACCTTTTCACCGATTAATTGAATAATTAATTAAGAATTATAGTCGGTAGAGGCCATTTGTGGGAGGATATAAAGATGCACTTGAGAAAGAATCCCTAGTGGCATGGAGAACAATTATTCTTGTTAACCTATCGGGTGGGTCGGTGGGGTTGTCAGAGTAGCCACCACCTTCAGGGAGGGTCCTTGTCTTTAGGGATGGAGTTCAACCCCAAGTAGTTAGGTCCCTCGAGCTAAAAACCATACTAAATTACCCTCTTGTTCTCCATAGTTCTTTCCTTCTTGGAGAAAGTGAGCTAATACACCCTCGGTGGCAATGAAGGAGATGGTAACCCCATTATTGGCCAAATTAATCAACTATTGTTTAGATAGGGCAGTTGATCTTAACTAATAGAAGGTGGCTCAGGCTTGATTGAGTCCCAACTAGTTGAAATCCTTCTAATTGTATAATAAGGAGGGGAATTCTATCCTACTATGGATGGGAACAACAAATTCATTAGACAAAGAAACATACTATCTTGGTGAACTCCCACCAGGGCCTGATGAGTGAATAGTTATAGCAGGGGATGAGTAATGGTCAGCTTGAACTGAACACCCCCTCTTTGACACTAGAGTCTAGTTCTGCCACCTGGATAGCCATGAATTCTCATTATATCTAGCACATTCCTTCCTATCCTATTGCTTATCGGCCATCCTTTACATTGAGGACAAGAATTTCTTTGTTTCTTATCCCGAGGGAGCTAAATGATCCAATATTATTGAATTTCTTCTTTCTCATTAACTCATTTCGGGCACCTTCCTTCCTGCTATCTATAGTTTTCCTCCCATCCACCTCATCCTCCCAACCTCATTAATTCTCCCATCTGGGAACAATCATTTGAATTCTAGTTAGGGGGTGTAGGTGGTCTCTTTCTTCCTCTTTGGGCCTTCAACAACCCAAATTCTCTTCCCATGCAAGGATTAGAGAATAATCCCCACTTCAATGAAGTGGAACAAGCAATAGCCAAATAATCAATCTATTTTTCTTAACGAGCCAAACAATAAATCTGCTTCCTTCACATACAATCCTTCACCCCTACACGGGAGGGAGTTAAGTAGCTATGGGAACAATCTAACTACTGGGATCTCACTATCAGTATCTAAAACTTTAGTCAATCAGGGTAGGTAGCTTTGGTCTTTGTCCTCCCACACCCTCGGTAAGGAAACCACCCATACCTCTGCTATAGTTATCTTCCCTCCCAAAAACTATAATAAGGAGAAAAATTAACTCTCGTTGACCTTACTTCCTTTAGTTGTATGGGTCTCATTGAAATTGGTATGGAGAGCTACCTTTCTAATTCTCCCATCCAATAATATTACCATATGGGGTGCACTTTGCCATTCTCGACCTAGGCTCTACCACCGACCAATGGCATATCTATATCCTCTCACCTAGTGCTTCATGATGGGGGGAGGCTATAGAGTTAGAAAATAGGTCAGCCATGAATCACAGGTTGGGAGTGTCAGCCCTTTGAGATTGACCATATATTCCTTAGGTTGGTACCAAGGTCCTACCTTTGGCAGGTGTGGGTGGGAGGCTATAGAGTTGGCCAATATGGTTATCTACCGAAGGAAGGCCTTAGGTGGGGTTGGTACCGACCTATTCACCCTTGGTACCGAGGGGTGGGATATATAGGGGCCCTTGGTGGTAGAAAAGCCCTAACCCCACCTATGGCTAATATAGTCGGTGCTAAAGGAAGGCCTGAGAAAGGATCCCTAGGCGGTGAGTGAAGCTCGGGTGGCACTTTGTGAAGGGTAGGAGTAGGATAGGATGGGTAGGATGGGAGGAGCAGTAAGAATCTCAATCACAGGGGAGCAGTAAGAATATTAATCACGGGGGCCCTAGAAATGACATTGTTGGAAGGGAATGGCATTTTATGTAGAGAATATGGCATACTAGTAAACTAGTTACTAGTTTATTCTCTGATTTGTCTTGTCGGCCTACCTTTCGAAGATTTGAGCTCAACTAAACCTAACTTGGGATGAGATCTTACTTGAAGCTTCTTACTATATCCAAGACAAGACTGTATTACATCCAATATTGTTTATAAAACATCTCTTGTCCTCACCCTCGTCTATGATTCCCAACTAACTTGGTTGGATTGACCCAATTGAGGGTGAATGAAGTAGCCAAACAATCTACTTCTGGTTTCCCTCCTATAGTTGTTGTTGAATTGAACTGGTTGAATTCCTTCCTTCCAAACATGGGAAAACCCTACCTAAGGCCTGCCTTCAGCAACTGACCATATTGGCCTTAGGTGTTGAAGGTAGGCCTTAGGGTGGCACCGGTGGAGTTGTGAAGGATGGACTTGAGCTGGGTAACCTTCCTTCCAAACAAGGGGTGAACTATCCAAACCAAGGAGGGGAATAAGTTCTTGCCTCAATGAGTATTGGAATTACTCAACCAATATTGACATTATAGAACTATCTTGATGGGTGGTATTGTAGTTGGGGGGAGAACAATCCAATGAAAATAAAAGCTAGGGGTGAATGAAGCCCTTGGTAACATTTCTCTTCGAGAAATGTTTCTCGTTTGCTCTCTTAAAAATGGTTAAGCTCTTTGCCCTGTCCCACACCCCTAGATAACAATCCAATGAATCCAGGTGGGTAACTGAGGGTGAATGAAGCTACTCATATTAACAGATGGAGAACCAATAGCTCTAGCAGTTCAGAATGCAAAAACTAATAACTTCACTGAATAATCCCAACTTCTCTTCCTATGCGAGCAACTTCTCTTCCAATTAGATGGATCAACCTTTTGGAGCTATCCCTCCTATCCAACCAACAAACTATAACTAGCCATCCAGGGCAGCAATAGGAAATGATGCTATTGTTGGATTAGATGTTGTTTCGCTCCCACCCAACAACTTCCTATGTCCTCCTAATTTCCCACCCCTTTAGTTGACTTCTCTTCTGCTCACTCCTTTGGGACCTAACCAATGTGGATAGTAGTTGTTGAAGTCCATTTGCTTCTAGAGTTGCATCCAGAATACTTTCTTGACTTCCCTATTGGACTTTCCTTCACCTTAGGTTGAATGGAAGTGACTAACCTAAACAATCCCTCTCTTTCTTTCTAGCTAGGATGGATGAGAAACCATCAATGATGACATGCTCCTTCACCCCTAAAATTAGCCATTCAACTATATTATGTAGATGAGCAATCACAAAAAGAGAGACCTAGAACTCCCTGATTAGATGCCAAGGAAGAGGGCTCTCCCTATGAGGGCTATAACTTGAACCTGGGCTAGAAATCCCTGATGCAAATTAGGGCTATAACTTCCTACCTCCCTCATCTAGAACTCCTTGATCAGATTTCGTTCATTATCTACTTCCTGCTCCAGATCCAAACAATCCTTCGAGAAAGAGTTCCAGGAGAATTCAAATAGTTCCACTAGTCCTCATTTCTAATTATAGTTGTATGGGGAATTGAAATCATTACTTCCATCTGGGGGTGAGGGAAAGGGTCCAACTTGCCTAGGGATCCTTCTTCTATTTGTTCTTTTCCTCAGGTTGAAAATAGGATCCAACCTTCCTTCCGGAGCTATTACCATCTTTCTTAACTACTTCCTTCCTTCTGACTGAGGTGGGAGAGGAGCTCTTGATTGTGAACCACAGATAGCTGCTTCTTGGGGCCAAAGTTGTGGGAGGGGGCGAAGGCTAGCCAATAGTTAGACTAGAGATAGATGTGGTAGCTAAAGAAAGTCCATCCTTTCTGGGGGCTATCCTTTTTCACCCCATTGAATAGGCCCATGTTGGTTGGGTTCTTTTTGTTGGAGTTCGACTATGCCTTCGTTCCTACTATCTATTCCTCCCATCCTATCCCTCCAATAGTGAATGAACCATGCATGAATGCATGCAGAGGTTACCCACTAACTACAAATAAAAATCTTGCCTCCTATTCTCAGATGGATTCTAGCTAAAAAGAGAATCTAGTAATCTGTATTGCCTCCCACCCTTTTTAGCAGGAAAGAAACCAATTGTGACCCAACTTGACTATTTGAATTATTTTTCGGAAGGAACTATAGTCAGAGGAAAGAAAGGAGTAGCTTTCTCCATCCCCTAGAGAATATTTTCTTGAACTCCTAGTTCTCCAGGGGTGAGGGAAGGAAACATTAATTCTTGAGCTATCGATTAGAAATTAGTTGGAGGAGATACCTCTCTGATTAGTCTAATGCTATTATTGTTAGCTATAATGGTGGTTATATTCTAGTCAATGGGGTCCTACCTTCTAGTTCGACCAATGTTAGCAGGGGTTCATCAGGAATGACAACCAGGTTAATCCAACTAGAAAGAAACCAATTCTACCATTTTCAACTCAAACTATATTACCATCCTCAAATTTTTAATGCCATCCCTCATCACCCCCACTAGGGAGTTCACAATCGATCTCTCTACCGAGGAAGCCGAACAAGGGTACTATTCTTGCCCTTTCTTTCTTTCTTCCGACCTTCCTTCAATCTCTCTATCCATCCAACTATCAATGATTTCAAGCATGCTTTCATTTGGATGTCTTTCTTGCCATCACTTCTTCACCTTGGAGTTCAAGAAAGTAAGCTACCTACCTAACTAGTTCATTACTGCTAACCAGGAGTGGAGAGCCTTTCAAGAATAGGCAAGAGAGAAATTAGTTGCATCCGATAACTAGTCCTACCCTCCCATCGACATCCATTTCCCCTACCCTCCCATCCATAGTAGGATAGAATTCAACAACTAAAATAAGCTAGAACTCCCCCCACCTAGCTATTCAGGACTGACCTATTCACCTTAGGTTGGTGGGGTTCATTGGCCCCTACTCTTCTATAGGTGAGGCAGTGGGGTTGGTGCCTTAGGGGGGTTGGTTGAATAAGGTTTAGGCATGTTACGTATAGAATCAACTATTGGGCCCCAAACTATGAGAAAGTTATAAAAGTATGTGCCCCACCACCCAACCCTTTAGGACTGACCTATTCACCAACTCTATAGCCTCCCACCCCTCGGTGCGGTTTGAAAAAAAGCCAACCTTTGTTGGTTATCTACATGCACTTCATTATGTTAATGGTCACCATTGCAAATAAATAATGTTGAGTTTTATTCTATCCCACAATAAAAATGTGAGGTCAAAAACTAAGAGGGTAGGGAGGGGATTGCACCCCCTTCTATCCCTCTGAAGCAGACCCCCACATCTTGATTTCTTGAGCCAGTGACCCCACAGTAATGACACCTTCTCATCTTGTATGTCCAGGAAAAGCTCCTAAATATTTGGTCCAATCGCGTCTTCGCACAAGGGAACTGCGTGCCTTCATGTGTCTGAGATGCCTCCCTTACTAGATTTCATTTGAGGTGAGATTCCACTGAGCCTAGAAGCACATCTATCGTGCAAAACATCACTTTAGAGCGCGCACATTATGCACAAAGCTATATGCGGCCATGTAGGCTGCAACTTTGTTTTTAAAGGACACGATGAGGAGAGGCTCCTCCAGTGCCCTAATACTACTATTACTACTACTACTACTACTATTGCTAGGGGTGGAAGATGTGGGAGGTTGGTTGAGAGGTGAGAGCGTGGTCCACATCTTGAAAGACATGCGGTCGAAGGGAGCTGTGAGCCCAAGCAAGCCCTCCCGCCCGATCTCAACAAGAATACCAAGGAATTTTTTGGAACTACCACCCCTTCTCAAATGTTTCCACCTTTAGGGCCAACCCAATTTCACTCATGTGCTCTTGGATATAGGATACAATGTGATGGGGGGGATTGAACATTTGGGCTTGAGGCCAATGAAGATATCATCGACATAGCGAAGATAGTGGACACGAGGGAAATGTTGTTCTTGAAACCGCATGATTTATTTTTCAAAGCCCTTGTGCAAGAAGATATTCATCAGTACAAGGGAAGCTGGGCTCCCTTGGGATATTCCTTTCTAAGTGAAGATGTAGTTCCTTCCCTCTTGCTCAAAAATATTTGCAATCATTAAGTTGTGGACAAGGCCAACAAGCGAGGGATCGTCAATATATTGTTCTAGGGACTCAATCATCCTGACATGTGGAGTTTTGTTGAAGTAACCGATGATATCTTCCAAAATAACTGCTTTGATATGTCCCCAACTCTTCGTAACACTAGAAAAATTATGCACACAATGCCCTTTTTTGAACCCATGTGAGCAATCTGAAAAGACCTCTGTGAACATGTTCAAAATTGAGTAGATAGCATCCATAACAACAATATGATTGGGGTGTGGAATAGTTATGGGTTGTAGCTTTCCAGGTTTCCTTGGTTTGGGGATAAACACTCAGCGTATTGGTGAGAATTGGAAGGTGTTTGAAATGATGGCTGCAATGAGCTCCTTGCCCGGGGTTGACAATTCATATTGCGCAAGACAGTCCAGAAATGAACTGATCTACTGGAGCACTTGCCAAATGAGATTACTAAAGTGGCCATCTTGCCCCCACATATATTTGGGTGGGTGTGACACCTTAGTAATCATGGGGAAGCGGGCATAAAAAGTACCTATAAATAGATTCCCTTGCCCTTGTTTCAATAGAGGTCCGTGATTTGGATTACCAACTATAGAATGGGGAGAACTCATGCCCCACCACAACAATAAGAAATGAAAACTCATGTGTGATTTGTATCTCAATATGAACCCCCATTGCCCCATCATTCATTCATTTAGTATGACTGGAAAAGTGACCCATTCATTACCCTTCCTTCCTAGCTAGTAACTATAATGGCCAACCCCACCATCCAAGGCTTCACCCACCACTTGAGAAAACCTAAGGGATATAGGTTGGTTCCAACTCTCGTGGTCCCAACCCCATCGTGTAGGCTCCGCCCACCCTAAGGCATATCTATATCCTCCTAAGTTCCCAATGCTTATCAACCAACCATGCCCTTCGGGTTCACCTAGGGGGGTGGGAGGATATAGATACGCCTTAGTTTGGTCCTAAAGGGTAGGTCAGAATTTAGGGTTGGTAGTAGCGAAGCATAGGGTGGAATTTAGGTGAAGCCCTAGTACCAACATGCTCTTTGCACTAAATTTTGACCTAAGGTGTACCCCACAAACCTCCTTATTGCCACCCACCCAGCCTATTTCCTACCTTTCATTGGGAGCTGACCATATGTCCTTAGGTCCTGAAGGAAAAAAAAAAAAAGCTAGGACTGAACAAAGGTGAGTATGGTCAGTGGGTTACTTAGCTCCGCCCACTGATGAACTGGCGGCTGTATCTACCGCCCTATATGCCTTATGGGTGGTGGTAGAGCCTTAGTTTTTGGTTAAGGAATATATGGTTGGTGGAGTTTTCCCTGCAACTGGACCAGAGGAGATATTGCACCTTTCTAGGTCACCCTTGAGCCTGGAAGCTGAACCCCAACCTGAAACTCCTCCCTTACTTTACCAAGGAACCCCAACCCTACTATCTATAGGTGAATAGAAACCCTATTGATTCTATAGGCCACTGCACCAGTGACCCCCATGGGCACCTGCCACTTAGCCTAGGGGCACCAACCATTTCCCCAACTAGTGATCTAAAAAACTCGTTGGGAAAAGATTCCCTACCATACCAGGGGAAAACACTCTCCTAGACACACTAATATTACTATATTGATAAAGGGGTGGGGGCCACCAACCTCACCGACCTATATGCCTTACCCACTGACCATATTCTACTTATTAGTTTTGACTTTAGGAAGGGGTAGGGCACCCTGACAGGGAAACATTTTCTAGAGCACTCAACATTCCAAGAGACTCTTAAGAGTTAGCCTAGAATTCATGCATTAGAAATGCATGCTTTGTATCTCAATATGAACCCCCATTTCCCCATCATTCATTCATTTAGTATGATTAGAAAAGTGACCCATTCATTACCCTTCTTTCCTATCTAGTAACTATAATGGCCAACGCCACCATCCAAGGATGTTCCCACCAATGAACTGGTGCTTCTCCACCACCTGAGAAAACCTAAGGCATATAGGTCAGTCCCAATCCTCACGGTCCAAACCCCATCGCCTAGGCTTTGCCCACCCTAAGGAATATCTATATCCTCCTAATTTCCCAATGCTTTGCAACCAACCATACCCTTTGAGTTCACCCGGGGGGTGGGAGAATATAGATATGCCCCAGGTCAGTCCCGAAGGGTAGGTCAAAATTTAGGGTTGGCAATAGCGAAGCGTAGGGAAGAATTTAGGTGAAGCCCTGGTACCAACGTGCTCTTCACACTAAATTTTGACCTAAGGTGGACCCCACCAACCTCCCTATTGCCACCCACCCACCCTATTTCCTGCCTTTCATCGGCAGCTGACCATATGTCATTAGGTCTCAAAGGGAAAAAATGAAAAGTTGGGATTGACCAAAGGTGAGTATGGTTGGTGGGTTACTTAGCTCCACCCACCGATGAACTGGCGGCTCTGCCTACCGCCCTATATTCCTTATGGGTGGTGGAAGAGCCTCAGTCAGTGGGTAAGGCATATATGGTCGGTGGAGTTTTCCCCACAACTAGACCAGAGGAGATATTGTACCTTTCTAGGTTACCCTTGAGCTTGGAAGCTGAACCTCAACCTGAAACTCCTCCCTTACTTTACCACGGAACCCCAACCCTACTATATATAGGTGAATAGATGACCTATTGATTCTATAGTCCACTGCACTAGTGACCCCTAGGGGCACCTGTCACTTAGCCAAGGGGCACCAACCATTTCCCCAACTAGTGATCTAACAAACTTGTCAGGCAAAGATTCCCTACCATACCAGGGGAAAACACTCTCCTAGACACACTAATATTACTATATTGATAAAGGGGTGGGGGCCACCAACCTCACCAACCTATATGCCTTACCCACTGACCATATTCTCCTTATTATTTTTTACATTAGGAAGGGGTAGGGTGCCCTGACAGGGAAACCTTTTCTAGAGCACTCGACATTCCAAGAGACTCTTAAGTCAACCTAGAATTCATGCATTAGAAATGTGTGTATAAAGGATAGGTCAAGAAGGGAGGGTGCATGTATTTGATTGAGTGCCTTCCTACCATAGCTCTCCCATGATTCAAGTGTTTTTTGAGGTGTTGGATCTAGTCAACCACCTTACTATTTTAAGGAGTTTCTTTAGGCCCTACTATCTAGCTGAGCTCGGAAGCTGACATTGATAGAGCCAAGATATCACCTTCTCGTATGAATCTAGAGTAGGAGCATAGATGACACACCTAAATTCGATTACAAGTATTCCACCAGAACCAACCATTTGTGGTTGTGACAAGAAACTGATTCAATTGGCATAACAAGATTTATTTCCAAAACCAGCTGAGTGCCCCAATCTTCACCCATTTGAAGCTCTTTATGATACGTTGACCCAGAAAGAATCCTATAGAGAGTAGGGCCTACTTGGACATCATATGGAAGTATTTCAAACACTACTCCAAATCCTACTACCCTAGAGTGGAGTGGAAAGACCACAGTTATGACACGAAGCAACTCACCAAACCAAATGGGATCAACGGAAGAACTTTCCTTTCTAAAAAATGTAGACAATGTTGTATGAAACAAAAAAATACCTTGCACCGGTTCTTGGGCCCTATAGATATTAGGGGAACTCAAAAATTGAGAAGTCTTAAAGAGCCTTCAAATAAATGAAGGAGGTGGATATCCTAATCCCAAAGTATCACGATCCGAAGGCTTCCCCCATGCTGTTGGATGATTGGCCCTTTTCAGAGATCAACAAGTCACCTATAGAGGGCCCCTACCTCCATACCTCGAGGGGAGTCACTTCTGATCCCTATGGACCTAGCCACTACTATCTAGCTGGGGGATTGATCCCTTATGGATAGTAGGGGTCTCAAAAAGTGAGGAGGGGAGTAACCCCATCTTCTTTAATAGGGACCCTTATGAATGGTAGGGCCTAGAGAATGAAGACAAAAAATGAAGCACAATACTTAACAACAAAGGGGAGGTCTCTACCGGTCCACCTTCAACCCATAGGGAACCAACGAGACCCATTTATACTACTGTATCAACTCATGTTACACATTGTTTTGAACAAAGCACACCCACTCACAACAACTCTTTCTTTACACCCATCAAACCTGGGCTTAGAGAACAACCCAGGGGCTTCCTGCCCCTTTTTGCTTTCACACAAAACACTCATGTCACCTATTACATCACAAATCTATAGGCTAGGGAGAGGAAACCTACTATTATGAGGATCCCTTAACAACTATAGAATAGGACCACACCACTTCTCTCTTTCGACAAGAACGAACCAACAAAGACACAACTTCATACACGATATAGACCCCCAACTGGAAGAGAAATCCTTACCAACACTTCTTTCCTACCCAAGGCCCCCCACCTAGGGGAAACCCCACTGCTCAATGCTCTGCCACCATCCAAGCTTCTCTACTAGGCCCCCCTATAGGGAGGTAGATTATATTCGTGGGAGGCTATAGAGTTGGCATAGCCGGTTCAACAGTGGTGAAGCTAGGGCGATGGCAGTTAAAAGCTAGGGTAGTGTTTCTCGGGTGGTGGGAAAAGCCTTGGTTAGAATTTAGTGTGAAGCATAGGTCTGTACCAAAGTAACCACCAAGGGGGGTGGGAGGCTATAGAGTTGGGCGAATAGGTCGGTCTCGATGAAGGCAGAGCTAGTCGGTGTGGTTGGGACCAATGGGTGGGAGATAGGCGGGGCCCTTGGGACTAGCCTATATGACTTTGGGGCTGACCAAAGGTGAGTATGGATGGTACGTTACTTTACCTTGGGTCGAGAAAGAAATGTTAGGCACTTTTTTTCCCTTCAGGACCTAAGGTGAATGGGTCAATGGGGTGGGTTCACCGAGACCTAAAACCAATATGGTTGGTTGTCGAAAGCAAGCAACAAGATGGGTGGGTGGTAATAGGGAGGTCAATGGGGTTTGCCCCAGGTTAAGAGATACAAGACCCCCTCTATTCATAGGGAGGTAGATTATATTTGTGGGAGGATGTAGATACACCTCAGGTCAAGGGATAAGAGATGGGTAGAGATTCAATGTGCAATAGAGATGAGAGATGGGTTGAGATCCAATGTGCTATATATTAGAGCTTGAGATTCTATACGTAACATGAATTCCCCTATAGTCGGTAGTGATTTCAATGCCCTATTCATCGAGATCGGTGAGCATGCTATGTATAGAATCTTCCACCTTGTCATAAGAAACACTATCTTGGTATGCCAACCACTAGAATTTTAGAATTTTCAAAAGGGCCGCTCTTGAAAACTATGTCGATAAGTTGAGAATAATGCATGTTCCACATTTTTCTTAATCTCCCACTCATTCTCCAAACATTGGAGCTCCTCTATGACATCCCCTTTGTTGAGGTAGGCCCCATCGTCGATACAGACGGTGAGGCAAATTGTCCTATTTTGATTGCATTTAATGGTTGTAAATCCCTCCTGGGCATCCATAGTGGTCTTGATGCACTCCTTTAGGATTTAGCATCTACTTGGAAAGGAATCTTCATCGACGAGGGGATTGGTCTCCCCTTCGTTGGTGTTGATTACTAGATTTCTGTCCCCTCCACCTCCTACCCTCGTATTTACTCCTTGTCCTCCCTCGACCCCGGTAGGGAAGCCTGAGGACATTGGGCATGAGCTTGGTGTCCTTTCTAGGACCGACAGGTGAGAACCGCCTTCATGCAACAACTCCTCTCATTGCCCTTAACTCCCCTTCCTTTTCCTATGGAGAGCCCCTGACAGTGTCATCAAGGTCAGCTGAAAGGGTAAACCCATAAATTATAGAGAACACCCCCTCAAAAAGTGGACTATCTATAGGGTCGGGGGGAGTCCCAAGTCTTCCGAGCTAGCATAGTAAGCAACTGTGAAGAGGGAGTTGCTCATGTGGTCCTTAAAAAGGGTTGGAAGTAGCAAGCTCCATCCCAAGCAGAGGAGGGGCTTTAATGAGGGAGGCACCCATGCCTAAATGGGGGTGGGTGACCATTCTCAATAATTTGAGATAGCAAGACCAACCAAGAAACCTAGGAATTTTCGTAAGACAAATATGGGTGGTGGTAGAGCCAACAACTATGCAAAACCCCACTAACTAGGGATTTTCCTAAATTGTGACCATATATGCCTTTCCCACTGACCATATTGGCCCAACCCCAGTGGAAAACCCCACCGACCAAAGGCGAGTATGGTTGGTGAGTAAGGCCTACCTTTGATAACTAACCATATTGGCCTTAGGTGTAGTTTGGGTTTAGGCCCCCCCACCTGGGTGGGGGGGAATTATAATGGTTCTTTGGTAGTCGGTAGATTATTCTTGTGGGAGGATAGCTAGAGGCTTGCCTTAGGTGGGGTCTGCAAATATTAGTGGGGTCCACCTTGGGAGTGAACTATAGTTCTAGGAATTCTAGTTGTGGTGGGTGGGAATTTGAACATAACCCCCCACTCAAGCACCCAAGACCCCACCACCCAGGGCCCCAACCCCGTCGTTGGCCCCCAACTTCACCACCCATGCTCTCCAATGGTCGGTCCCAAAGTAATCCACCAACCATACTCGCCTTTGGTCAGTCTCAAAGTCATATAGTTTGATTTCAACCCCACCACCTAGGCTCTGCCATTGCCTAGTCCGAAGGGACAAACCATGCCCTTTAGGACTGACCATATATTCCTCAGGTCAGTCCTAAAGCAGGGCTAGTCAGTAGCAAAGAATAGGGAGGAATTTAGGCAGAGCCTTGCTCGACCTACACTTCATTCTAAAAATTGACCTCGGCTCCACTAAATTTTGACCTGAGGCGTATCTATATTCTCCTAAGTTCCCAAGGTGTATCCTGGCTATCCTCCCACCCCCCAGGTGGGGTTGGCGGTAGTGAAGCCAACCCCACCAACTTGTAGAGGTGAATACTGTGGTGGGATAAGCCCTAGTGGGTGAAGCCCTGGTTGGTGGTGAAGTTGGGATTGACCATATATTCCTGGGCTTTGCCCACCAATGAACCAGTGCTTCACCACCACTGAACTAGCTATGCCAACTCTATAGTCTCCCACAAATATAGTCTACCGACTACCAGAGAACCACTGTAATTACCCCCCAACTAGGTGTGGGGGCCCAACCCACCCACCTAGTAGCAAAGCTTGGTCGGTAGTGAAGCTTGGATGGTACCAAAGGAGAACATGGGTGGTGGGTTGGGACTGACCATACCCGCCTTAGGGGCTTTCCCTAAATTCTGATTTGGGTTTCTTTCTTAGGTTCTTTGCCACCTAAGGCACTTCGCCACTTGCCCTTTGGGACTGACCTGAGGTGAATAGGTCAGTCTTGAAGGGCATGGTTGGTCCCAAGGGTGAATGGGATGGTCCCAAGGGCCTCACCTATCTCCCACCCCCTAATGGGGTTGGTACCGACTGAGGCTCCACCACTCGGGGGTGGGAGGCTATAGAGTTTCTTCTAACCAACCTAAGGCATAACCATAAATTTTGACTAGCCTTGATTTCACCGAGATTGACCTAAGGAATATATGGTCGGTCTCGAAGTGTAGGTAGGTGGAACCTAGGGAAAATGGGTTCAACGGTACCAACCCTTCAAGACCAACCAATTCATCTTATGGTTAGTGGGGTTGGTATTGGGGGGTGGGAGATAGGTGGGGCCCTTGGGACTGACCCATAGAGGTAAACTCTATATCCTCATAAGTTCCTAGCACTTTGCGACCAGGGTGTAGGAGGCTATAGAGTTGGAAAATAGGTCGACTACAAAGCCCCAAACCAGCCGACCATACCCGCCTTAGGTGGGGTTTGTGGTGGGCGAAGCCCTGGTGGAAAAGCTAGGGTGATTATAAGCTAGTGCAAAATTTAGGTGAAGCTGTGGTATTGACTTGTACCGACCTACCCTTCGGGACCGACCTAAGGCAAATAGGTTGATCCCGAAGGGCCAGGTTGGTGGTGAAGCCACATAACCCACCAACCACACTTGCCTTTGGTCAGTGGGTAAGGAATATGGGCAGTCCCAAGGGCTCCTATATATCCCACCCCACGGTACCAACCCCACCAATTTCCCATTCACCCTTGGAATTCTTGAGGGGTGGGAGATAGGTGGGGCCCTTGGTACTGACCTATATTCCTTTTTGGCCTTACGAGTGGTAGTGAAGCTTGGGTGGTTAGGAGCTTGGTCGGTGGGGTCTTCCAGACCCCACCGACTAGGGTGAAGCCCACCTAAGGTGCTTCTAACTACTTGGAAGAGATTCACTCACCAATGAATAGGCACTTCGCCACTGCCTTATATGCCTTATAGGTGGTTAGAAGCTTGTGTGGTGGTGAAGCTTGGGTAGTGGCAGATTCCTTTGGTCGATGGGGTTGGTGCCTTAGGGTGGTGGGTTCTGCTGGACACCACTGACCTAAGGCCTACCTTTCATCGGCAACTGACCATATTGGCCTTAGGTCCTAAAGGGCAGGATGGTGGGGTCGGCCGCTGTGAATGGGTGGCTATAGTTGGGTGGGAATTCTAGTTGAATTTGTAGTTCCTTAGTCAAGTCTTGAACTACGGGGAATTGTATAGTTCCCACCCACCCGATCGACCCCCTGTAACAAGGAGATAGATTATTTGTAGGGGCCCACCAACTATTTTTGGTTGGGTGGAAAGATATAGTTGGTGGGTGGGTGGATATAAATTGAGGGAATTTTAGTTGGTGAGAAAGGCCCTTTAGAAGCCGCACTATAATGCCCCCCACAAATAAAATTCCCTCCCACCCAACTATAGTTCTGGTTTGAATAGGTCCCAAGGGGGGTTATATTGCCTCATTATCACAAAGTGAAATGAGTGACAGTATGATTGGGTTTGGGCACAAGGGGGCATCATGGAGCTAGTTCCCGCATAAATCCCTCATTCGAAGAAGAATGAGCTTCCATAATGAATGAAGATTCAAGAGGCGATGTAGTTAGAAGATGAGTTTCTAAAACAAGCAAGATACAGATTGGGAAGGGGGAGTTAGCATAGTCGAACAAGATTGGAATGGGGATGGAAACATGTATTGATGTACCGAATTGGCTAATGCTCCTAGGTTGATGTGGTGTTTCCACTGGTTGATAGGGGACTTAGTGATTGGGGTATTGATTAGTCCAATACGGATGGAGATAGAAGCTAGTTCGACAGAGAGATTTTGGAAGCACAATGCACCTAGATAAATGAAAGATGAGATGAATACAGGGGTTAGACAAGCATCCCACACTTGAAAGGTACCTCGCATAGGTTTCACCCAAAACCCTCTAGTTAGTAAGGTCAACAATTTGGGGAAAGCACCTATTCCCAAACTAGTTCCAGACAAGCGGGGAAAAAGGGAATGCTTTTTCAAAAAGAACAAAAAACTACTGATAGCCACTATGATATAACCGAGCCAACTCATCTAAGCTGTAGGGACATGTACATAGATCATTCAATAATTTTCACCTTGTTGAAAATTGGATGATGCCACCCAAAGACTCGAATAAATGGCCTGTTAGCTCTCAAAAACAAAGGTAAAATACCTCAAGAGGTTTCCAATCTCTTGATACGTTTTAGGGTAATAGACAAGGCCAAATGGTTTAGAACTTCTTCTCTTCAGGTGCTGCTAGACCTAGGCGTGTGTACCTATATGAATAAAGCAGACTTAAGGTTGTATGAATTGACTGAATTGATGGATCTATTACGATGGCACAAATGTAATAGATAAAAGCTTGCAGACTACTCCTACTCCTAATATTAAACTTGAAATGTGAATGTTTTTGAACAAATATTTTATAGAGTTCTAAAATGTGGATGGTGTGACTAGTGCCTACTTCTATTGGGCTAATGGAGTCAAGAGATAAATAATATTTGTGTCCTATTTCTGGATACAATTCAAATTGTTTGGCACTTTTATGTTTATAACTTGTATAAACAGGCAAGAGTGTAATTATTAGATTCTTCTTAATAATCCAAATGTCCTTTTCCAAATTACTATGATTAATTAGACAGATTTAATCCTATCTTGCAGGAACCAATTAATTGAACCACACAAGAGCAACAAGTGTGCTTTGATAAATTGAAGAATATCCTTGATATTTCAATTTAAATAATCAGAAGTGACAACCTTGGAGACAACCAAATAATATTTTCAAAGAAATTCAACAAACAATTGACACCATAATTGGATCACCAAATTTATGCATTCTTCTCCATTACATAATTTGAAAAGATTTTACAATGAACAACATGATATTTATTTCAGAAACAGTTCACCCTATCCAACTACCTAACCTACTTATTTCTCCTAAATCTATTACCCTTTTATGACCCGATTTTATTGTACATATATACATTGTTTCTTTAGGGTTGTGACTCTTCACAACATCCATCTGGTGCAACTCTTTAGTTATCATCGACAAATAAAATATTTAATTAATTGCCCTTTTGGAAAATTAAAATATTTTAATTTTCGTTATCTTTGTCCCTCGTGAAAATTAATTCAATAATCTTCCTTTGCTAGAAATCTTCACTTAACTTTTTTACTGGTATGTATCTCCAATATGTCCTTTGAGTAAAAATAAATATCCCATTTTGTTTTCTTGATGGACATTGATTTATTTACGCTTTCACATGAAAATATTTTTTAGGTAAAATAATTACCTAATTGGTTAATTCTTCCATAAAAATATTTTACCTCCCAAAACACTCTTACACCTTTGGTAAAAAATATCTTTCCTTCTAGTGCAAATATTTCATAATTTTTTACCTTTTATGCTTCTCGTGAATAAAATAATTCTCCACTTTTAAATCCCCTCGATAAAATGAATAAAATTTATTTTTCCTCAAAGTATTATTGATTTCCACCATAAGCATATTTCATTCAATTTTTCATTTGCATTATGACCATACACACTCACATCTGGGTAACATAAAGCATCAGGAAGCATTATTTTATTTTACATCGATATCAGAAAGTCTTGCTGATTCAAATTGTTGTAGGAAGATTGTATCACCGAGACGTCATTCATGTCTTGCAGATATTGCCAATACATTTGAAAACTCTTGCAGATATCGCCGAGACATATGAAGTCGCCAAGACATTTGAAAAATCTTGCAGATATCACCGAGACATATGAAGTCACCAAGACATTTGAAAACTCTTGTAGATGTCGCCGAGACATTTGAAAACTCTTGCAGATATCGTCGAGACATATAAAGTCGCCAAGACATTTGAAAACTCTTGCAGATATCATCAAGACATATGAAGTCGCCAAGACATTTGAAAACTCTTGTAGATGTCATCGAGACATATGAAGTCACCAAGACATTTGAAAACTCTTGTAGATATCACTGAGACATATGAAGTCACCAAGACATTTGAAAACTCTTGTAGATATCGCTGGGACATATGAAGTCGCCAAGACATTTGAAAACTCTTGCAGATGTTGCCGAGACATATGAAGTCGCCGAGACATTTGAAAACTCTTGCAGATGTTGCCGAGACATGTGAAGTCACCAAGACATTTGAAAACTCTTTCATGTCTTGCCGATTCAGAAAGACCTCATATATGTCTTGCAGATTCGGCAAGACCTCAAATCTGTTGTGCAGTTTTCGTACACACACCCTGTTGAAGGTAGGGACCCTCTTTCATTCTAGTTTTGGTGTCTTGGCCCTTTCATTTTTGAGGTTTTATCTTGCTTTGGCACATGCTTAAATGTTCATATTGATTGCCTAGGTGATTTCCTTGAGTTATTCATTGAAAATCTTAAGTTCTGGGTGAATTTTGGGTTTTTATCCTGGTTCGAGACTTTCCATGCCAACCGAATTTTCCCGGATCCTGCTCGGACTCTGGCTGAGCACTCTGGTTCAGAGATTTTCAGTCTTCGCGAAATTCCGCGTGGGCCGAATTTTTCCAAATTTTGTCCTGTTGTCGAGTTCCTAGTTTTTTCTGGCTGCCTTGTCGACTGCATTTAATGTTTTAGTACGAGCTTTGAATGATGTATTTAACTGATCTTTGAGGTATTTTTATGCCATTATGCTTTGTTGTTTGTCGTCGATTGAGCTGAGTTTGTTCTTGAAAGTGTTTGATTGGATTTGAGGCGTTGAGTTTGATTTGTTCGATTTAGGTGGTGATTTCTAGTGTATTCCTACTGCTGTTCTTTGTGGACGCCATTAAATTCGCATTTGCTATTTTTGGGATCGATTTTCGCTTCACAATGGTATGTATTTGATTGACATATTTTTAATTGATGATTGTGGATAACGCTTTGATGTTATAGAGTTTATTGCGGTTCAAATTTTTGCATGTTTGAAAAGTTTGATGCTAGGGTTGCGTGATATGGTTTAATTTCTAGCTTCCCAAGTAGTTTCTGTGATTGTTTGTTTCTTTGCATTGTGAGGAGTCATGCTTGAGAAGTTGTGAGTGAACCCTAGTAAGGAATTAGCAGTTGAAGTGCCTGAATCTTGACCTTGCTTGTGCGTTAATGGCAGATTTGTAGAATTTGATTTAGGGCATCACCATTTAACTTTAGTCCGCTTCCCAATTGGCCTAGAATTCTAAGAAAATGTATGGAAGGTCCATACCAAACTTGTCTCAGGCCTAGACTCCTAAAAATTTATAATCGATCCATCAATTTAGGCGAAATCGTGATTTAGTGTCGCAGTTCAGGTTTCATCCTCATTCCAAGATTTTTCATCTTTGATGGATTTTTGGGCTATGGCGGATTTTCCCGATCTCCTTTGATTTCCCGGAATCTGCATACTTTTGGAGTTTTACCTTATCCACGGATTTCTGTCGACTCCGGATTTTATCAAAATCCTTGGCTCCCTGTTTTTTCTAAAATTTGCAAAGTGTCTCTGCCTTCACCAAAATCTGTCCCTAACGGATTTTCCCAGAATTTGATGAAATATGATGGAATGTGAAATAGCATGATGTGTTAATAGATGACCATGCATTTTATGATTATTTCATGCTATATTTAGATCTTACATGCTGTTTATTGATTAATAATGATAGGATTGAATTGCTAATTGGTGTTTTCTTGTTCATTCCGCTAGAATCCGTCTGGCCCATAATTTCCTGAAATTCCTCCCTGGCTTGGATTTCATGGATGGTATTGAAACCTAGAGTTTAACATGATCATTCTATATGATGTTTAATATGATTTCATGATGATTTTGATTGGTTAACCTTTGTTGGTGTGATCCTTAGTATGTTTCCTTTGTCAAGAGCAGGCTGAATCTAGCAAGGTAACTACTGGAAAGGCTAAGGGTGACATGGAGGGATCTTCTATATTTGAGGTAGAAAGAATAAAGATGGACATCAAGAGCAAGATTCCAGAGAGTAAGATCACTTATGTCTGTTCAGAAGTAATAGATACCAATGTTGGGCTATGGGACTATGAGGAGTTTAAAGGAATAATGGCAGCACAGGATCTTCCTCTGGTGGCTAAGAGGATGTTAGAATCAGGATTGGCCCATGTAGTTGGTTTCCCATCCATGGTGCAGTGTTATGAGCTGGTCCTTGAGTGTGCCAGGCCCTATGACAAAGATACACAGAGAATAATTGGTCCTCAAGGGAGGATTGTGGCGAATCTCAACCCTGTCTCCATTGCTTAGACTTTTGATATGCCGGATAGATCTCATGTGGTGGCATTTAATATGGAAGCAACCAAGGAGTACTATGAAGTAAAGACTGTCAAATCTCAACAACTTATCAATTCCTAGCTGGAGAAGCCCAAATCTCATTATTCCAAATTGCCTAAGTAGTTATTTAGGGAAAAATTCAAGGAGTATTATGATGCCATCACTCTTCTTAGCAGGGTGGTTGGTTTGAAGAATGCTAGCACGTTTGAGAATTGGATGTGCCATGTGATTGTGAGGATGGAACAGGAGAAGACTGACTACCATTGGGCATGTATCATTAGCAGAATGATTCATGAGCAATTGTCCAATGTGTTGCAGACAAAAACCTTCACAATGACCTCATACTTGGTCTATGCACTTGCAAGATTTCATCCATACAAGGGGTTGAGTACCAAGGGTGTCTTTGGATAGGATATTATCTATGAGGTCTACCCTCAGTTGCATTTGGGAAGTTTGAGCTATAGGAGGATGAATGATGCATTCACCATGCATATCACCAGATTACTTCAGGGAGCAGAGCATGTGAGGATTTCAGACCAAGCTAAGGAGCTAAATAAGAAATATGGCGCTTGGTTCATTCAGTTCCCAACCTTCTCATACATCCACATTGATGGCTATCAAATGGCTCCATACAAGCTTCCAAGGTATCCCACTGATCACATCATACTTCTGGAAGTCACTCGACAAATATGTGACTTTGATGCTATTGTCAAAAGGGACAAACATAAGACTGGTTTTGGTGGAGACTTACCTTTGAGGATTGTCACTGGAGAGGCATGCCCTTCCATTATTTCTGCCCAAGCTTCAGAAGAGGAGATGAGCACTCTTGGATTTTCCTTACATTCCAAGCGGTCTAGATTTGATATCACAGTTGAAGCCCAAAAGAGGGCTAGTAGAGAGTATAGTCACAAGGTTGATCTGGAGGACTACTAGGCAAATTGCAGTGATGAATATGAGGGTAGGAAGAAGAATTTTTCTCGACTGCCAGTTGAATCAGTCCAACTATATAATGTGAAGGCAGTTCCTGATTAGCTTGAAGATGATGGAGACCTCATTCAAGGTCATGCTTATGAGGCAGTAAAGGATAGGCCGATTGGTGATGTGGATTGGCTAGAGGAAGAGAAGACAAAACTAAAGCAGATGATGGATCCAGTCACCAAGTTCACCAAAATGTGGCTAAAGCATAAACTGTGGGAGTTGGAAAATGAAGGTGTGCAGTGCACTTATGATTTAATGGGAGATTTGGACCCTCATTCCACTTCTGAAGAGTCAACTGAGCAGGATCCTAAGGGAAAATGTAAGATGGATTCTCCTTTTAAAATCAAGATAAAAGGTGTTCAAGAGGAAGAAGTCAAAGAAACAGAAAAGCAAAGAAAACCAATTGCTAAGAAAAGATCAAGGACTAAGAAGTCTAAACAGAAAGAAATTGAAAAGCAGGGTCTTGAGGTTGATGTTCCTGTGCCCAAAAGGAGAAGAGTCATAAAATTGTCATAGAAGGAAAGCTCTAGGGTAGGAGAAGAAGAAGTTACCCCACTAGTGGTAAATGTAGAGAGCTCAAAAGAGAAGGCACAGGTATACACAAGGAGGTCTAGGACTCCTTCTCCCAAGGATAGTGTGCCTAAAACAGACCTTCCTCCAGCTATTTCTCATAAGGAGCAACATGATGATGTTCCTTCTGCCCATGAAGCTCAAAGTAAACCAGGTGAATCTAAGAAAGTTGAAGATCATCCAGACACTGAAGGGGAGGAATTTCATGAAGGTGACCTTTATAGTGCAAAGGCCAAAGTTGAAAAGGTAATGTAGTCTCCCTTGGTTGCATATGTAGAGTCACTAGTTATGACTGAAGAGGTCAAATCACCTCCAAGAGAAGAAGAAGCTGAAAAGATTCCATCCCTTGAGCAGAAAGAGGAGCATGTTGAAGAAAAGGAGAGTGTGGCAGATGAAACTCCTGAGAAACAGAGTTTGAATGAGGAGGCACCTAAAGATCAACAGAAGGAGGAGAAACAAAGTGAAGTGTAGTTGGAATCTATTGTTCTAGAGTGGTTGGACAGGGAGATAAAGAGAAAATAGGTTGTTGTGGAAGATACTCCACCTAACTGGGATAAGTTACTGGCCAAGATTGGAAAAGACAAAGGTAAGAAGAAGGCTAGGGTTATCTCAAGGATCGAAAGAGATGAGGTGAGTAATAGAGTTTTCCACATTGCCACCCCTACTCTGGATAAGAATAGAGATGAGGTATCTGCAAGGGACTATAGTGTGTAGACTTTCAATTTAGGGCCCACTTCTGTTGAGCAGGACATTGAAGATTATCAGGGTTCTAGCACTGTTATCCTGGGGAGATTGAGGAAAGAAGTTTAAACCAAGCAGGAGCTAAAAAAGGAAAATGAAAAGCTCAGGAAATGCTTGGAGGATTTGATGAAACCCTTGTAATCTATTAACCCTTTGGCTTCTGCTGCAAATCCCTTACCCCAGGAAACTATCACCGAGCTTGAGAGAATGAAGGCCTCCACTCTTGCTACTGAAAATTGGCTGCAAGGGGTGTAGACTAAAGGAAATGATGCCATCAGGGACATTCTATCATTTGGAAAGGATGCTATGAGAGCCATTGATTGGTTGAAAGAAGTATTGGCTCAGGATAAGGAAGATACAGATCTCTTGTTGCAGAAAATGAAAACCATCATGTAGTATACTGGGGATAAGCTTATAAATGATAAAATTCTTCCTTCCTCTAGAGTTGTTGAACCTTGGGAGTGGTTTGAAGCATTGCAAATCAGGTGAAAGGTTCTGAAGAAGATATATAAATAGAGGAGACAAATTGATGATACCCTAGCTGGTGTGTATAATGGTTGCATTGCTTTCTTTGAGATTATGACAGGGAGAAGGAAGATTGCCCCTAAGTATTTGAGTTTAGAGAAATTGAGAAAGTGGTGGCATGATGTTTATGCTCCAGTCAGTGATGATTCTGTTATTGAGCATCAGTTAGATGATGCGGCCACCTACATTGCCGTCATTGACAAATACCTAACTTATAAGGTTGAGTAGGATAAATCGGTGAAATAGTCCAGGGAAGAAATTGCATCAATTGAGAGGTGACTTAAGGTTTTGCCTTTACCACCTATGGAAAACTTGGATAGGGTGCTTTTGAAGGTGCATGAGATGCTAGATCAAAATAAAGATAAAGGGGAAGGTAGTTAATGATGGGCTACATTGAGATTTGTGCTTCCCTATTATTTTGACATGCATTGATCTAAGCTGCATTGGAGATCCCAGGCCGACCTGGATGAAGTTCGTGCATTTAATGCATATTTAATCTCATTTTGAATTTCTCTTGGCCGACTTGTTGTGCCTAATTATTATTGTAAAACCCTATCTAGGCCGACATGTTTTGGGGGTTCTATAAATATGGCATTTTGCCTCATTTGTAGGGGCTAGACATAAATATAGATATAGACAAAATAGAGCAAATTAAGTAGAGTAAGAGTTAGCAAGTAGTTGCACTCAAGAAAATATTGTAACATAAAGCTGGAATTGTTGCTATAGTGGATAATTTGATGCAAGTAATGACATTGTGATTTGGTGTCATACTTGTGTTCTCCTTATCCTGCATGGTTCTTGTTATTCAATCTTTAGAATTGCTTTGAGGAAAATCTATATTTAGATTAGATTTGATTTAATGATGTTTATGGTTTGATATTTGAAGTGTTGTAGCAATCCTTGGTCCATACTTTTCACAACCAACTGATTTTTAGTTGCTTTGCAAAGTTAGCCTAGACCTTTATATTCATTGTGCTTAGTTCAATTGCGAGGGTTTGTTCATTTCAATCGCAATAGGGTTGTTTGAATGAATGTTCATGATCTAAATATCTTAACACCTTAGAAGATTTCACTGTTTCTATAAGATTGTAGATTCATCTGGGTCAAGTAGGAATCAGTTTTGAGGGATTGGTCCATTTCAAGTATTTGTCATTTGCATTGTTAATTTTAGGTTTAATATTAAGTTTAGAAATCTCTTTGAAACCCTTATCTTTTGTTATTTCTTTTATTATTGGATTAAATTTAGGATTGAAGTATCATCATATTGTTAGATTTGATAAATTGAGATTTAGTATTTTGCTTGTAGTAAGGTCCCATTGTGATTACTAGCATTTTCACATTTATCACTGAGTTGTTTATGCATTGTCAAGACCTGCCATTAGAGACCTTGGGGTTATCTCTTAAGGCTTGTTGATAGAGATTTACCTTTCAAGAGAGATAGGATTTCATATTCTGTCTGAGTTGTTGCTGTGTAGAAAAAATCATCAACACCTGTCTTGCCGATGCACTTTTTCTTTGCTGCACAATGATGAAAAGGAGCCAGGTAGCCTCCAAAATGGCTTTTGAAAATCGATCAAATGATGTCGAAAAGCCATGAAAATGCACTAGTATGTTGAGCCATGATAGGGGAACATGTTTTACCAGATGATTTGGCACAAAATGATCCAGACTGAAAACTGTTAACACTCAAAGTTTCCCATTCAACATTTTTTGAAAAATTGCTCCTGTCAAACTATGTAAAACTCATTTGATTTTGATTTAAAAAAAAATACCAAATGACGTCCAAACACCTTGAAAATTGGCATGGAGGTAGACTTTGGTGTAGAGAATTGAAGGCACCAATCTGTTTGTTATTATCATCACCCATTTTCTTAATATTCACCCTCAAAGTTGACCATTTTAACAGATTCCACCATGCTGATAGCAGAATTTCTAGAAAACCCATCAACTTGTTGCTTCGAAACTTTGTCAAATCAGATCGTATGAGGCAAAAAAATTGTAGAGAAACTCACATATGATAAATGAACAAGTTTGCAAAGTGATTTAGGTTGAAATTGAATAGATCCAAAATTATAATTTTTTAAAATGTGCTCCTGAAATTGCTTTTACACTTGAATTTCTGAGTGTTAAAATCCTCTTTTTCAATATGGGCACCTAAAATTTACATGAAATTTTAAGTCCCAACATGGCCATTGCTATTAAGAACCATCAAAATATGAGGATTTGCATGTAGCTCTTGGAAATCAGGAAGATGAAGAGGGAAGGTTGTAATAATGAGATGAACATGTGGTTTGTGGTTTTTTGATGAGAATCTCTCTCTCCTCTTCTAAAGACCAGATGGGTCATAATTCTAGTAAGTTCCCTTTCATCGATCGAGATCATAGGTCGTATATGTAATACGATTGGTGATGAGATATACATAATATGGTAATATGAATGGTGATGAGATATTATAGTACTGTGCCCCCCACCCTCTACTATAGTTTAAAAAGGTAAGCTAAACTACAACTAAAACTAATATTATAAGGGGTAAGGGGGTGGGGCCATTCAAATTTACAACCTTGTCTTAGTGCTGAACACATCAGCCCATCCCACTTTGGGTTCTTTACCCTTTACCTCTAGGTAGGGTGGTCTCAGATAGATGCATCAGGCGTTGAGAGGAAGGATAAGTGTGCTTCCAAAGGCGCATGGGGAACAAACAAAATCAGATCCACTCCTTTTTGTAGTTTCCAGTTCCTCTAGTCCCTTTTCTATGCTATGCATAGGTGTTCTCTATGACCTGAAAGTCCGCTCCCTCCTTGAACATTCCAATTCCTCGAACTATAGTTTCCCACTCATAACGACGAACCCCACTAATATTTGTAGACCCCACCTAAGGTGGGCCTCCAACTATCCTCCCACAAGAATAATCTACTGACTATAATTCCTAGGTGGGAGGGAATTATAGGCTTATCCTAGCATATTGTAGCCTCTCCTACTCTAGGAGGTTAATTAATCCTGAATTAATTTATTGATTAATTACCGGTGGGGTTGGGCCAATATGGTCAGTGGGTTTGGCTTAGGTTGGTTCCAAAGTCATATATGGTCAGCCCCAAGGGCCCCTATATCTCTTGTCCCCTGGTCCTAAGGGCGAATGGGATGGTCCCAAGGGCCCCGCTTATCTCCCACCCCCTAGAAGGGTTGGTACCGACCATAAGGCGAATAGGTCGGTCTCAAAGGGTTGGTACCGACCTGCGCTTCATGCTAAATTCCTACTTAAGGTGTATCTATATCCTCCCACAAATATAATTTACTTCTAATAACTCTATAGCCTCTCGCCTCCAGTCTCAAAGGGTAGGTCAGAATTTAGGTGAATCCATTTTCATTAGTGGGAGAAGCCTTGGTCGGTGGCGAAGCTGGTACCGACCTAAGTAACCACTGACCATACTTTCCTTTGGTCGATGGGGTTGGATTACTTTGGGGTTGACCATATATGACTTTGTAGGCCTCCTATATCCTCCCAAAAATATAATCTACCTCCCAAGGGAGCACTTTGGGTTCAGGGCCTTGGATGGTGGGGTCTTGGGCCCCTTAGAATACTCGTGAGTGATTCATTTTCACAGAAGGAAGGGCTACTTGATGTGCTAATCCTTGAATATGTCAAACTCATGTGCTACTCAACTTGGCACAATGATAGGTACTATAGGTGGACCTGCTGTCCCGCTGCTTTGCTTGTACTTCTTCCTTATCATATAGCGCCTGAGGGAAGACCTGTATCGCATCAACCTAGGTTACTTTATCTTGTCATGGACGTATATGCCATAGGGGGATCTAGTAAGCAAGTACTTTAGTCTGGTGCTTAATGCCTGGTTATTTTTGAACCTTCCTCAGATTCATTAGTGTCCAACATTGGTTAGTCTCAAATGGATTGAATTGATTGGATGATAAGTATAAACAATGAGGTTGTTTTCAATTAGTGATGCTAGCTTGTACTAATTGGTTCATGATGGGTTAGTGTGGATCAATTTCTTTGGTTCGGTATCCTTGCTAGCCATCCTTCCTTGCATGCCCTGCTTTGATACTATAGTCATACTTGAACGATTATGAAATACGTACCTTGCCAGCTCAGCTCCTCAAATGGTTGGTTTCTCCTTGGTTGGTCTTGATCGATTACTCATGGTTAATTGGGTAGGCTTCAATAGTAGCAGAACCCATTCTGTAGGCTATACCACATAACAAGCAAAGTATGGGGTGGTTGGGAGTAAAAATGAAACTAGATAGCTTAGGTCCTTATATATCCTTGATATAGATGCATGCTTGTCTAGGGAACCAGAGAAGGAAGTCTTAGCTTGGGAGAATGTAAGTCCCATCTTTGGCTCCAAATCCCTCAATCCCAAGGAATATATGGATGGTGGGGTTGGGAGGTTCCTTCCATGTAGTGGTTATTCAACCCTTCATTCACACTCTGTTCTCACCAAACAAAGTGAGCCCAAGTAGCAAAGAATACCCAAGGTGGAGCTTAATCTTCTCCCCCCACCCAAGCTTCATCATTCACATCCATTCAAAATTTGGAACCAACATGGATGCATGGTTTCCAAAGGTTCCATTTAAGCCCACATCATCACTACCAGATTGAGAGTAAGGGTTAGTTTCGGTTTGTTGGTAAAGATCCATAACCACCAATCCTAGCTCATCTCACATACCCAGATTAAGGAGTGTATGTGTGGGTGGGAGGGTGTTGAGAGAGGGAATAGTTAACTATAACTCCCTCCCACCCTACTCTGGTGATGGGGTCTTGAGGCCCATACTATTCTATGGGCTCTGGAAACTATGATTCCCTCATGAACACCCGACATAAGGAAAATTTAGCCAGGGTTCCCCGAGATCGATTTTATCATTAAACCCTAATCCTTACTGCTACCCCCCAAGTGTGTTCTCTATCTGTAAAGAACTGCAAACCAGACCACCTTGCCCTTCAGAACCGACTTGAGGCAGACCCCATTGACCTACCCTTCGGGACCGATCTATTCGTCTCATGGTCAGTCCTGAAGGGTGGAAAAAATGGGGTTCACCTTGGGTAGGGCTGTCCAATCAATAATCAAGACCACACGACCCAAAGACTACCACCCAGGTGAATAGGAGGGGGTTGCTAGTGGGTGGTACTGGTGGGGGGGCCTTTGGTGGGGAAGCACCCACCCAACCTGAATAAGGCTGGAACAAAGACACCTAGTGAATTTTAGACATCACATTCCTCTACCCTATTATCTTCCCATAATGGTGTGGGGATAGGGGTAGGGATAACCCTAAATAATAGAGTTTATCTCGAATTGATCTAAGAATTCTTCTGTGGGTTTTCTAGAACCCCCAAGAATTATAGTTAGTTTGGATAATCGATCTATATTTTTGATAATTGATCGGTATCTCTCCTTAAGATTGATCAAAGAAGTAACTTTTTTTGGGCGCCCTTCCTATAGAAATGAGGGAGCTAAATTAAGCCCCAGTGAAATCATAAGCCATTCAATAAAGCCTTCCTTTATTTCCTATCTATATCTAGGGGAAATCTGTTCAGATATGTTTGATTTGTTGTTTTCCCTGTGATAGATGTTTGACCCAAGGAATGCTCAGAACCAGGTTGTGATGCAACTCCTATTCTTTTTGTCTTGGCCTTTCAATGATTTTTTTTAATGAGGGGCCAATATCTCCCCACCCACTCGGGCCTTGATACTTGGTGACTAAAATTCCATCGACAGATCTTGAATCAAGCCTATTATTTCAAGGGAAGCCTTGATTCTGGAAACCTCATCAACTGCTTCTTCTAGTGACGTTGCTTAAGTAGATGTTTCATAACCTGTTTGACCTACCTTTACCAAGAACCTTAGGAGGCACGAATATTCAAGAATTGTTGAAGGAGAGGCAATACTAGGGAAACAACCTCCTATCGAGTCCAAGACCTCTATCCCCCAGAATACCGGATATGGAGGAGAAGCGACCTGATTGAAGCGATATGTTTTTAGTTAAGGAGAGAATAGTCATTGGATGCCTTGCCCTCTGTGCTTGCTGAAAAACTGAAAGAGCTAAATGATTAAATCTATAAACCCAAATCAACCTTTCAACATGACATCAATGAAGCTTTTCTAAAATGAAAACATATGCAATAAAAAAAATAAACTATGAAAAACCCATATGCATTCACAAGAATTTTACTCCATTGTTATCCTCTTCCACAATATCTTGCATTTTCTCTTATATTTTACAAGAAAAAGCATAAGAGGTGATGTAGAATTGGATTCAAGAATTATTTGTGAAATCGAAAAAATTGTATCAAAATGTGTATCCCAAAAAGTAGAAGGAGGAGGATTTTATAGATGAATGCCTAATGTCAAAATGAGAAATGAGAAATGAGTGGAGTGATTTATGCCATGATTCATGTTTGGAAGCTCAAAATGTGCAATTTTGAGCTAATTCCATGGAAATGATTTATGAGTTTAATGTGTAATTTTGAGCTAATTTCATGGAAGTTTATTTATGCATTTAAATTATTTAATGAAATATATGAATGTATTTTAATTATTAATGTAAATGGATGAATAATGCAAATGGTCAAAGTGAAATGATTTATGCAAATGGATGAATTAATGGATTTATAAAATATATGCATATGAATATGATGATGAATGGAAATATTTAATGTACGAGTATAATGATTATGCATGTGTAATGGATGTATTTAAGTGATTATAGATTAATGATTAATGAAATGGTTAAATGATTTATGAATATGTTGATGATTATTGAAACAATAAATATTTATGAAATGCGATAATGAAATATGCAAATGGATAAATGTCTAAATGATTATATAAATGGATTATTGTTATGAATAAATGCTTATAATATTTTAATGGTTTCATGAATATGGAGATACAATTATGCAAATGATCAAAATGAAATATGTAATGGATAAAAATGATTATGAGGATATTTTTATGCATCTACACCCTCAACTCCCCTACCATAGTATATCTAGCAATTATGAAGAACCCCATAATAAATTGAGTTCCAAGTCTAGGTTGAGATCGAGAAGTAGTTCCTTCCATCCATCAGTCGATCGAGTTGAATCAACACTGCAAAAACTAGTGAGGTCAACTCATTACTATGCTAGTTCAGTTCAGGTCTCCTTTCCTCACTTTTTTCCCATTGGTGCTTTGTTCAATTTAGTTTAGTGATTATCAATTCCTACGAATAAGAAAGACAGGCCTATTGTTGGAGAAGACTAAGCTTTAGTAGATGCCCCTCCAAGCCTTCCATTAAGAGATGAGAGAGAACTAGTTTTTTGACTTGTGGAACTAGGAAAAGGAGATTAAAGACCCTACTATCTATCTAGGGAAAGATTCACATTTCATCCCTATTCTGTTGGCTGACTCTTTCCCCTGACAATCCCTTTCTTTATTTATCGGGGTTGTTGCTCGATCTACTAATAGATGATTTTCCCTAGCCCCACAATTCGGAGATGATAGATTTGTGGAGGATCACCTAGCTAGCCTTTCTTCTCTAGCCTACCCCTTGTAGTTTCTTTAGGCAATGCGAATCTTTCCCCTGCCTCCCTACTATTTTATGATGAAACTCATGTTTATCCTTCTCTTTGAGCCCTATCCCTATATCAGGAAAGACTCAAGAATGAAACCTTGATATGGATAGTTGAGTTGAACCACCGCCTTTCCAAATAGAAAATGAGGGATGACTCAAGTAGCTAGGACTAGCCCCTAGTTAGCCTTCAAATCCACCCATTGATGATACAATCTCCTTAAAATCACCTAGAATTAATTGAAAAGGGGGAAAAATTGGATATTCAAGAGAAGTCGGTCCCAATGGTCAAGTAACTAAAGTCCCTGAAGTTGGGTTCCCTTTCATTTCTTCGCTTTGAGGAGACATATAGAAAGAAGGGTTAGTCAATAATATTGTCCCAGATATTGAAGAATAGGACTTTATAGTTGAAAGAAGACTAAACATCGAATCCAACCTCCATAGAATCAACCTCTTGCCTAGGGGACTATCCATAGGCCATTGAAAGCCTTCTAAAGATAAATTTCCCTAATGGGCAGATATTACGGATGAAGCCTCTTCAATATCCCTATCCAACTATATATAGCCCTCCTCCTTGGTGCATCACAACTAAATAATTATTTAATTACAACATTACAATATAAAATATTAAGCAATGGTGTACAACACCATATCCCAACAACTTAAAATCATGAATATCGAGCAAAACACATCATCTACTTCAGTATCTGCAAAAGCATAACATGCCACAAAAAGAGAGTAAATTATGTGGACAATATAAATAATTCATTTTCTTTAATAGATATCCTATGAAAATCAAAATTGACTAACACATTTGTTTTGTCAAAGGAAATTGGACATGAAGCAAATTAACAACACTCCATCAATGACTTTCCATATAGGCAATAATACACCAGATCAAAGGTATTTATACTAGCCAAAAATCTACTATAAAAAATATTAAAATATAGAAAATATATTTTTCAATATAATAGGATAATTTTTTTATTAAGTAGACAACTAAACAAGTAAAAAAACTATATTTTGTAGTTCTATCAAAAAAATTGAAATCATTGGAATTGGGACGACTATGAGGCTTTTGGTGTAGTGCTTGGCTTGTGCTTGTGGCCAGTAGCAAGCCACATCCTGCATGGTCGTGTTTGTATATGCATGTGTGGAGTAAAGGGGGTGCTAGTTTCAACGTCAGTTTTGGTGGAGTTTGTGTGGTGTAGGTGTGACATGGGGGGAATCTTCTTGTAGTTGGGTAGGGTTGTTTTGATATTTGGTAGGGGTGGGTTTGGTGTGGGGGTGCTGTGAAGGGCTCCTCTCCTCTTTTCATTTTTTATGCTCCATTATTTTTTGTTTTGTGTGGTGTGGCTATGGTGAATGGTTTAGGGGTTTTTGAGAATGGTTCTTTTTGTGATGTGGTGTCTAGGTTATCTTAGCCTTAGGTTGAGCATTCCAATGCTTTTAACTTCTTGAATAGTTCCATGCAAGGGAAGGGTCCTACACTAAATGGAGGTCCCCGATTCCCAAAGTGAATGGATGCCTTAAGAGAAGCAAGTTCATCCCAAAATTGGTGGCTGAAAATGTAAGCTACCTGTCAAACCATGCATTGATATGTAAATTTATGGGCATTCAGGTTTCCCTTCCTTTCATAGAGTTATGGACTCATAGGGTTTGGAATCTAGAAGGTGGAATAGAGGTTATGCTAGCCACTAACAACTACTTTGTGGTGGTGTTCTTGTGCCTAATGGATCATAATAAGGGCTTTGAAGGGGGTCCTTATTTTTATAACTAGGTTGGATTGTTCTTTAAGCCTTGACACATTGGTTTTAATCCATTTGAGGATATGCCTTCAAGGGTTCTAGTTTGGGTACATCTCTCATGGCTCTTGTTGGAGTTTTGGACTAATAATAGCCTGCACATGATCACTCTCTTGTTGGGAAAGCCAGTTGGCCCATCATAATAGAATTTGGATAAAAAGGTAATCTCTTGTGCACACATTTGTGTTGAGATTGATTTGAATAAACCTCTTCCAGATTCTCTAGAATTTTTCTTTGGTCTATCTCATGGATTCAATAGCTAGATTGTTAGGCTCTCCCTTTATGGTGTCGTGTTTCCATGAGTATGGTCATTTGCAAAGGAAATTCCCAAAAAATTCCATGGCTAGTGAGTCTTCCAATGGGGCATCAGTTAATGATCCTTCTAGTTTTGGGCATAGGACAAACAAAGGGAAAACCTCGATGGCTGAAGGTGTTTTGAATAAGGAGGGTTTTGTTCTAATGAAACCATGCAACAAAGGAAAAGGTTTGAAAATGGTCGTAAAGGGTAGATAGTGTGAGGAGACCTTTAACAGGTTTGACACTTTGGAGGTCTTGGATAAGTAGGTGGGGGCTCTTGATAGTTTTCTCACTGGGGAAGGTCTTGTGTGTGACAAACAATTGATGGCTAGGGAGATAATTAGTTTGAATAGGCTTCTTGGTGCTCTTAATGCTTTACAGACAAACACAGATCAAGGGAATGAGAATATTAATATAGTGGAGCAACCCAAAGGTATTGAGGTTGGTGATATGGTGGTGATTCCTAATTTGCAGCCATCAGAAATGGGTTCTCTAGTTCCTAGTAAAGGTGCTAAAGTTTCATCCTTGTTAGGGCTACAACAGAAACATATTAAAAAGGGAGGTCTAGATAAGTCTAAAATTGGATAGAAGAAGGACCGGGATAAGTTAAAGGTTGTAATGTCACAAAATTGCACCTAGGGGAAATTTCACATTTTAGCACTTTGCCTAGCATTTATTGCACCTAAACACATTTATGATAAGAGCCTCATGGGTCAAAATTTCATGATTCCAACTCCACAAAGTCCAATGACAAAGTGACAACAGTTCATTGCCTTGTTTCCTGAAAATTAACATTTTGGACACCTACATGGTGCACGGATGTCTATGCAGTGTGCTAGTGTCTTGGTGGCTTTCCAAGTTTGAAACATGGAATCTCAAAATCTTGACTTGGGACACACATATTTTTAGTCATATTCTTAGGTGTAGCAGCTCCATCCGCCCTTGCATGCAACAAAACTCCCTTTTTCTCTCATTTTGGGGGGTTCTTGCTCATTTGATTGGTTCTCTTCTCAATCTCATTTCATTCTTAGCCTCTTCTACTCTTGGAAAAAGCACTTCTACAAGCAAAGCTTTGTTGGATTGAGGTACCTCCAATAGCCAAAGCTCTCTAGCAAGCATTCAATAGTGCATCTGTGTGTTCAAGAAGGGACTGAGGATTGTTGGTAATGCTCTCTTGCTCTTATCTATTTGTGAATAGATTAGATCTCTTTGTTCATTTACTACTTGGTGCTGTGGGTTCTCCTCCTCAAGTTGGGATTGTTTTCACCACTTTTGTCTATTTCATTTACTTTCTCTATCTATCTGGCTTTCCATGGAGGTGGGAACACCAAAACAGGGTTTTGACTCCAACAAGCCACAAAATAACCCCAACATTTTTCCTCATTCGTTCTGGGTGTAGGTCGCCAAAGTGGAGCTCAGAGGAAGGATTCAAATGTTTGGCCATTTGTAAGTGTTCTTTTAGCTCTCCTTATATTTTATCTCATTTTTTGCTTTCTATTTAGTTATTCTATTAAACAGACCTCAAATCCATGTTAGATAGTGAGGTTTGTAATCATTTTTCCCAAGTCTTGAGTTCTTTGTTGCTGAGGACACCAGTGCATTCTTTGGACTCCAGCACACCACACTGGTGTCCTGATTCCACACTATAGTACATTGGATGAGAACTCTTCCTTTTGAGGCAAAGATCTAGGAACCTTGCTCTCTCAGATTCTGAAGCAATATTTTGAGATAGTGGCTCTATGTGTGATTTCTTTGCAATTTCTTCATTCAACTAATATTGAGGTGGTTAAGGATAGTTCACTCCTTGGGATTCTCTTGAGAATGAAGAGACTCATGAGCAACAAATCCCCCTTATCTCACAAAGGTAATGGGGAGAAATTTAGTGGAATCAGGGTTTGTTAAGACTATTGAGTCCCACTTCTCTCACCCTTAGAAATGATTGTCCTATCATGGAATGTGAGGGGTTTGAACAACATCCCTAGACAAAAGGTTGTTTATGAATTGATCAGAGAAAATTCTCCTGATGTTATATTTATTTAGGAGTCTAAATTTCCAGTGGAAGGAATGATGAATATTGCTACTAAATTGTGGCAGAGAGGTCAATTCCAGTGCCTGGGTGCTCAGGGTAATGCTAGTGGGATTGCTTACTTGTGGGATCCTTGCAAAATAATCCCTTTGTGGTGGATTTTGAGGAGGCATTCAATGTCATTGGTTGCTTCCAACATTGAGTGTGGAGAAGTCATCCTCTTCACCAATGTGTATGCCCCGAATAATTATGTAGCTAAAGTTCATCTCTGGGCTCACATCCATTTTGTGCGATCCTTAGATCCTCATTTTCCTTGGATCATGGTAGGTAACTTCAATTCCATTCTTTGAATGAAGGAAAAAAGAGGGGGTGTTGATATATTGAAGGCTTCATCTAATTAGTTTAAGGATAATATACTTTCCTTAAACTTGATTGATATTAAGCTAGGGAATAGTGTTTTTACCTGGAGCAATAGGAGGTGGGGTGGCAATATTCTTTGAAAGATTGGACAGGTTCCTAGTATTGAGTTATTGGATTGGCTATAAGTGGACTACCAGGTCTAAAATTTTGGGCTGGAGGGGTTTGAACCATTGGTCTATCATTCTCTACAATGAGACTTGGTATGGCTAAGAACCCCTCTTTTAAATTTCAGTTGATGTGGCTTCATGAGCCTTCTTTATAGGATTCTGTGATTGATTGGTGGAGTTAGGGTATGGTCCATGAAACAAATTTGTACTCCTTTGTTAAAAGGATTTAGTATGTGAAGTATTTGCATAATAAGTGGAATAGGAGAAGTTTTGTAAATATTTATTTGACTAAATCGACAACCCCAAAAAGAGTCAAGAGCATCACTAAGTAAAATAGAGATCATAGTTTTTTTGAGGGGTCTTTTAAAGAAGAGTCAAAAGCTGTGAAGGAGCTTGCAAAATGGGGAACTTGTGTGAGGATTTTTTTGGAAACATAAGTCACGTATTGATTAGCTGCAGGAGTAGGATAGAAACACGACCTTATTCAACTCAGTTAAGGCTAGGAGACATGGGAATTTTCTCTCTTCGCTTGTGACTCCTTAGGGAGCTCATCTATATTATTTCAGAGATATCTCCAATGAGGCTATCCATTATTTATTAGCTCTATTTAAGGATGACTCTCCTATCGTGGTAGTGGAAGAGAACCTTATTTTAGATTGCATCCCTTCAAGTGTTCCTATTGAGATGAATGAAATGCTTATCAAGCCCCTAACTTTGGATGAGTTAGAGAAAGGTGGTGCTCTAGATAAGAAAAGGGAAAGCCCCAGGTCCTGGTGGTTTTCCTATTGAATTATATCAGGAGTTTTAGGAGATCTTGTCAAGTATGACTTGTTGGAGGTAGTTCATGAGTTGCAGAGAAATAAGTAGGTGTTGAGAGCTATGAACTCCACATTTCTAATGCTCATCCCTAAGAGAGAGGGGGATAATTCCTTGGATATGTTTAGGCCTATTGCCTGAGGCAATGTGGTGTACAAAATTATTACTAACTTAATTGTTGAGAGACTCAAGCCATGAATTAATAGAGTCATTTCTAAGGAGTAGGGTGGTTTTGTTATTGGAAGGAAAATTCTTGATGGGGTGATTATTACTGTTGAGGGAATTCACTACATGAAGAAGTCCAAGCAGAAGGTTGTGTTCATCAAATTGGACATGGCCAAAGCTTATGGCCATGTTAAATTGTCCTTTATTAAAAAATTCCTTTTGGCATTTGGGTTTGGTTATGATTGGGTTGAGTGGGTAATTAGTTGTGTTACTTCGGCTTCTTACTATGTGTTGATTAATAGTGAGTCTTTAGGTATTTTTGGCACCTTGCAGGGTCTTTGTCAGGGGGATCCTTTGTCATCCTATTTATTTATTCTATTGGCTGAAGGCCTGGGGAGATTTTTAAAATCTCAAGTAGGTATGGGCTGATTCATGGTTGGAGATGGGATGATAATTTGGATGTCTAGTCTCACTTATAGTTGTGGATGACATGACGTTGCTTTGGGTAGCCAAATCAGTGAAGTTGTCAATCTTCTATTTTCTTCTTCAACACCCCTTCTGGTATTTAGTCTAGAATTTAGGATCCTCGGATTCCAAATTGGGGAGCTGCCCTTTATCTATCTCGATATCCCCCTTTTCATGGGCCCCCTTCCTAGAGGGTCCTAGCAGGTTGTTCATGATAATTTTCACGGAAAATTCAATCATTGGACTCTCAAGTGGCTATCTTTTGAAGGCAGAGTGTTGTTGAAATCTATGGTGTAGGTTCTTCCAATTTATAGATGTATGGCTCATTTGGCTCCATTAAGTTTTGTGAGGTAGTTGGATGCCTTATCTAGAAAATTTATGCGGCCAGGTAACCTTGACTCCACTAAGTAGAGTTTGGTGAAGTGGGAGGATATTTCTAGACCGAAGTAGGTTGATGGCCTTGGTCTAAGGTAGGATTTTCTCATGGGGCAGGCACTGGCTACTAAATTATATTGTCATTGGTGTTCTAGTTAGGATTAATCTTGGGCCAAGATCCTCACTTTTAAATATCTGGGAGGGGTGGCGAGTGATGATATGCCTATAATCGGCTTATTGGAGAAGGGTTCTATGATCCGGGATACTCTTAAGAGAGGTGCTAAACTTATTTAGTAGGGTTTGATTTGGATTTTTAATAGGGGGTCCAAGGCCCTATTTTGGTTTGAATCTTAGGATGGCTGCCCCCTATATTGTGCACGTATCCACATTTACAAGATTTGTGTTAGGATTTTTTGGTTGCTGGATAGTTCAGGGTGGAAGATTTCAAGTTGAGTAGGAAGTTAGGAAAGGTGGAAGCTTTTTAGTGGAAGGATCACTCAGTTTGGCCATCAGGTGGAGCTGTGGCAGATTGAGAGGATTTAGATTGTATTGTTTCCGATAGGAATTACAACTCTTTGGGGACTAGTGATATTCTGGCTTGGGGCTTGGATCCAAGAGGGGTGTACTCGGTGGCCTCTGGTTACTAGATTTTGGATACGCATAAATATGGTGGTGACGAAGTCCCTTGGTGGAAACAGGTGTGGAGTAAGTATGCTTGGTAGAAAAGTAATTTTTTCATTTGGCTTGTTGCTCAAAATAGATGCCTCACATGGGAAAATCTCTGCAAGTGGGGTTTGCAAGGACCTTCTATCTGCTTCCTATGTGCCAATGATGATGAGACTATTTCACATTAATTTTTTCAGTGTTCTTTCTTATGGACCATTTGGCACCTTTGGTGGGATGCTTGGAGGCAAGCTTGTGTGTATGTCTCTTCTCTTATTGAGTTTTGGAGAACTCTGGGAAGGCCACCAACTAAGACCTTCTTCCTTTAGGTGGCATGGAATATTGAGCCTTCTTGTATTATTTAATAGGCTTGGATTGAAAGAAATTGTAGGATCTTCCAGGGGAAATAGTTGGGAGTGTAGTAGCTATGATAAATATTGATGAGAATGATCCAAGAAACTATCCAAGCTAAATGTGTGATTGATACCCCTTTTGAGCATGGTGAGGTGGAGCTAATGTGTAGACTTGGAATCTATGACATGGTGATCAAGTCCCTACCTTGTCAAGGGGGATTTGTCAACCCCAAAGGAAAACCCAACAAGAGCGGAGATGGTCCCCTCCTCCCACTAGTGTTTTCAAGATCAACATTGATGGTTCCTCTAGGGGAAATCCTGGGCCTGCTAGAGTTGGAGGTGTTGGAAGGGACTGTTTTGGTGATGCCTTGTTCTTCTTCTCCCTCTTCCAAGGGCACCAATCTAATAATCTTATGGAAGATTAGGCTATCCTTATGGCTTTGGAGAAGGGATGTGCTCTAGGTTGGAGTGAAATCATTTGTGAATCAAATTTTTAGATCCTAATTAATATGTTGAATAGGCGAATGATTGGTGATGCTAATTGGTAGTTGGAGTCAATGGTGCACTAGATTCATCCGCTTAACATTTTTCTAGATGATGTTTGGTTTATCCAAATTTTGTTATTGGGAAAAGGGAAGAGAATGGACGTGGAGGACGCACCAACTATGCCATAAAGCAGAAATAGGCACAATTCATTTCCCACATTGACCCTTAGAGAGAAACCCCTGCAAACCAGTTTCAACAACACCATTAACAGATTCAAACATGCAAAGCCAACAACAATGAAAGATGAAACAAAAGAGATGAACAAAGACATGCATGGGGAAAACCCTTATGGGTAAAAAAACCCGACACTCCAAAACCCCGGATTGCCATTGTATTAATTAGCAAAAAAAATAGTTACAATACAATATCAGGCTCACGACCTTTACAAAGTTTACATCTTGTTTCATTCTGGAGAATATTCGACAACATAACCCATCACAACCACTTCTCTTAGTAGGAGACATCTCGCAGCTACACAACCACATGACTCGACCACTGGCCTCTCGGCCTCTCTGTCGCATAGTCACCCGGTCTTCACCTTCTGCAAGATCCATCTCTCAACATTGAGATTTCCTTCCTATCTCTCTTAGCTTCTTATCGTCGTGGCCAATTCAGCAACCCCTTAGTTTGCATCAGCCTCTCGACTTGTACCTAGGTTCTCGGCCAGTATGCGCCTAACCTTGCGACCTCATTGTCTACCTCTGGCCTGTTGGTCTGCATTCAACACCTTGGACCTCTCGGCTTGTTTGGTGCCCAACACGACATGGCCTCTCAACCTTTTGGCCTGCCACACATCGTTGCCACCACTCACTGTCACTGCCAATCTCTACTCCAAGCTTCGAGAGAGTCATCTCTCAGCATTTGTCACATCTAGCCTTTTGGCCTACAACTTGGCTTGACCAAGGTTGACCTCCACTCTACAAGAGATTCCCCCGAGAGATGAGAGAGTATCCAGAGAGAAAAAATAGAGACTAGAGATTTTTTATTCATCTCTCTTTGACACTTCAACTACCACACCCATTAGGGTTTCACCTCAAGTCATATACCATCTCCAATCCTGGCCATTAGATAAGTAGTCAAACAAATCTCCATCATCAAGCTTAGGGTTCTCCATGAGTCATTGAGTCAACCATCAAGCACATGGGCCTACATGCCATATGTCCTCCACATCATCACCACCTATCGGCCTTCATCATGATCCATCAACCTATCAGGTCCCAAGTGGTCCCCACCATCCATGTCATTGTCGTACAACTAACGTCACCATCCACACAAAATGGTCCCACCATCCACCAGTCATGTCACCCAGTCAGGAGAAACCTGAACTTTACAACTTCTAGTCAAAGGTTAGGATTTTCCCAAACCCCGCGACATGCCGACAAAGGGATTGCTCCGTCGCTCAAAACCTGAACTTCCAAACCTCATGACGGAGGTTACAAAGTTCCCGAAAGCCGCGACATCCCGATAGAAGGATTGCCTTGTCACCCAAAACTCAAACTTCACAACCTCCACTGGAGGTTAGGAATCTCCTGGATGTCGCGACAACAAATGAGATTGCCATGTTGGGGAGTTATAAAATTTTTGAACCCCTCAACATGAGTTACGAAGTTCAGAAATCCGACGATAGACTGACAACAAAGGAAGTAACCTTCCCTTCACAGTCGCTAAGTCGGGAGGTTACAAAACTTCAGAACCCCGTGACTTCAGTTAGAAAAACTTTGAAACTCGTGACTTAATTCAGGTTGATGAAGGAGGAAAAGATAAGTGCTCCAGGAAGTCGACCAAGCCAGTAATTTTGAGTCACAATTCTCAACATTATTAAGAGTGGAATAGAGTGGTTGTTTGTTTGGCTAAATGGGCTCTAGATTTTACGGGAGATTGGAGGGTGGATAGTTGGGAACATTTACCTTCGGGGTGTTCTCAACAATTGAAAGATTTGATTCTTAAGGATAGGTCTTTGATGGTGGTGGTCTAGGGAGATTTTCTTTGGCTTTGGTCTTGTATGGCCTTTCTTGATTCAGTTGCTTGGGTTGGATGGTCCTCTCTTGGAGGGGTTGGCAATGGTTATTTGTGTACTCTTGCTTTTCCGATTTAATAAATTTTTACCCCTCTTTTTATTAAAAAAATGGAAATCATTGGAAAAAATATTGATGCATCATTATCTATACCTATACAAGAGTGCATAACAAAATGGTAAGACATGTCAATTCTTCCAAATGAATTAAAATTTAATTAGTACTTTTGACAAATTTCACGACTAGCAATTTTTTCTTGCTAAAGCCATTTGGAAAGCATCAAACTTAAAAACACATCTCCTATCATAATGAGTTCACAAAAAGAAACCAAAGCAAATAAAGGTATTGATTTTTAATAGTCTTCTTTTATAACAAACTTTGTTAAAATGCTTTGTATATGCTTCTACATTTTCCATACATTTCTACAACCACCAACATGCATAGTGGAAAATCTTTAGTTTATATTCACACAATTGAGAATAACATGCATTTTCAATTATTCAATGTTAACAAGTATATTACATGTTTACAACACACAATTAACTACACAATTCATTTTTATAGTCTAATTTCAGCAACTCCAAATCCTAGTACAATATTGGAGCTTTGCATAGAACAAATTGGTTTTGTATTTGAAGGAGATATCCTTGTTGTATGTGGTCCTATACTTCTACCAAGTACACCAATGTCCAAAGTAAAGTAGAAATAGTACATGCCGACCTTATAGATTGCAATGGTCAAATGACTATAACTATAAACATTAGCAACAATTTGATAAATACATTAGATTGTCTCGTATGTCTATTGGATCTAGCATTCACATCACCAACTTCTTAATCAAGTCTAAAACTCAATATGAAAGAGGTGATGCAGATTGTTACCTTGACTTGACCACTAGAAGCATAGTTGAAAGTGTGCCAACTGTTTGCAAATAACATAGATTAACTCCAAACTTCACTATCTCCCAGCTAGTAGAAGCAAACTGCAAGCATTCTGTTGGTTCATTTGGAAAAAAATAGGTACATCTTATCATTTGAACAAAGACCAGTTTGAAGTGCATATCAAAGATGGTGATCTCCAGGAAGACATGAATATTGTATATTTCTAACCATCTATATTTTATTTTCATATTCAACTTTTCTTATGAAACTTCTTAAATGCATTAATAATTTTCTTTTGTAGGTTATTATCTCAAGTACCAACACAAATTTGTGTGCACATTTACAACAAATATTTTCAACAAACATGCCCCTCATTCTTTTCAAAAATGTTGTTAGAATTGGCCCAAAAGACACAAACACAATGCACACAACACAATCTACATTTTTGGAAGAGCTCAACGGTGCACGCACAAAAGAACATTTACAAACTCTTGCGAGGTGCAACGTTTAGGCAAGGGCACAAAAAATCATAATTTTAATTCTACTTTTATATGACATAACTATTAAATTATACGAGTTCTCTACAAAATATATAACAAGCAATTTTTATTCATAGGTACTTGGCACACTCAAGGCAAAGAATGTCCACTTGCCCCTCTTTGAAGCTTGCTGCAACACATGTCATCACTTGATGCTATTTGACAAGTCTGTTGAAAAAGGTTCTGCCAATTACACATATTGTGAAAGAACCACCCAACTTTCTTACTGTCATAATCTAGCTTGCACATTGCATAGGAAAGAAGGCAACATTGATTGCTGCTTAAATGGAGACCTCCTTGAACAAAGCTTTCCAAAACTTGCAAAAATTACATATGAGCAATACAGAGATGACATTTTTCCTGTAGTGTTTTTGTTATGTAGATTCCAATTGCATAGAATTTTTACACTATCTGTTAACAATTCCATTGTCAAAATTGTTCAACAATGACCGTTTTATTGATTCCGTAAATTACACATTGACAAACCATCTAGCATACTGGACTACAATTTTTTATTTATTTTTTGATCAGCAAGAGGCAAAGCCAAATTTTATTAATATATCTACTATCAAAGGATCTTACATCTTATATTACAAGATAATCATTATAAGCTTATGCTCCAAACCAAAATAGCAACTGTTCTTGACAGGTTATAAACATCTGAAAGAGCTCTAGTAGACATAATTAAGTCCCAACCAGTGTTGTGGCCAAAGGAACAAACTGTCTCTTGCAAAAATGGCCCCAATAACAAAGGACCTTGATCATCTAACATAGCTTTACTGCCACCACCTCACCTCTTTACCTTCCGCTGCAAGCTTCAATAACTCATCTGCTTCCAAATTTGCCTCCTTATATACATGATTAATAGTAAAACAATCAAAATAATCAAGAATTGTCAGTATCCTTTCTAGTAGGGCTTTAAGTCTCCAGTTAGGTGTTTCAGACATTCTCACTGCATTGATAGTGATAGCCGAATCTCCTTCAATTTCTAACTTGTCAATTCCTTTCTTTTGGCATTCAATCAGCCCAATGTATAAGGCTGTGAATTCAGCTATGTTATTTGTATCCTCTTGAAGGGGAACAACAATCTTGCCTTTAATGGAACCACTACTATCCCTAATTATACATCCTGCCCCTGATGGACCAGGATTACCTTTTGAAGCCCCATCAAAGTTCAATTTCAACCATCTAGTCTTAGGCGGATTCCATGTTGTTTGCTCTTTCTTCTTATCTCTTTCCCCAAAAAAACATGGGGACTTTAAGGCCTGCCCAATTAAACCTCATTTTTCCATCCCACTCAGTAAAGACTCCTTTTGTCTGAGTCTTAATGCTATTTTGCTGTTTATCGTTTCCACAATGGACTACAAATTTTATATATACATAAACAAGCAATTTTATTGTGTTTGAAATTTGTATGCTTACATGATCTGTACTACATTATGATCTTTCAAACAGAATCAAGTTTTTTCTATTCTATAATGCAGAGCACTTGGTGAGTTGATGAGATCATTTGCAAACATTGGTGACTTTTCCCTGTGCTTGTAGAAGGCTCTAGCGTTTATTTGTACTGTTACAGTGTTGGTTGTGAGACAGTGTTTGTAGAGACTGAAAAATGATGCCAAGATATATCTTTTGCTTGCAGTTTTACACATATAATCGATAATTTTAGATTTCTTGGGTCCAATCAATTTCATAAGGGTTCCATTTCGAGGCATTTTTTTGGTTTATGGACCATATATTTTGAAGGCTGGTATTGCTTTTTAAAACAGGATGCCTCAACAATATTTAAGAGACAAGAAAATTATAAAAATGCTTGTTTTGTAGGTTCTACTCCTACTTCCTCTCTGTTTTATACGTGAGAAATTAAAGATGATGAAATCTTTGGCACCTAGAGAATACTACTAATCCAATTTTTTTTCCTGACCTACGAAATAGTTTCCAGCAACCTGCAGAGAGCTACGTTGGAAAAGACTTCCATGTTCTGTAGACTATAAGCCTTTATACTTAAAATATAAAACAAAGGCTAATGAACAAGCAGGCCTCAATGCTTCTTAGTTTTGAGAACCAAAATACTCCTCACCGCTACATTCTTCTTCTTGAATTTGATGAACATTTCTATGCATATAAGATTATTAGAAGACAAAATCATAAATTTTTGATTCAGAAAAGAAAAACCTACTAATGCCCACAAATGATTGGGCCTTACTCTGATGGATATATGTTGGAAATCTACATTTCAACGTAACAGAAGATCAGCTTCAACAGGTATATAAAAATTTGGAAATTCATGAAATTTGCTTCATAAACATTTTGAATTGGGAATTACTATTATTTCTTGCTGATCTGAAAGAGGTAAGTAGATTTAGCATGAAGGTTGTGCTAAAATTCTATTAGTGATTTAGTTACTTATATCGTTGTACTGATTTTCTGTACTTATTTTGCCCTTATTTTGTTATTGCATGGTTCCAAAGGCAAGGGCAGGCATTCAAGAGGTTCATTTTCTTCCTTTAAACCCAACTGACAAATGGATCACACTCTTACATTGATGGTCAAGACAAAATGCATAGAGTTAGCAAAGGTGCAACTGAGCAGGTATCATTTACTGCTTCCTTCTCTTAATGTAGAGAATTAAATAAATTTGCTCATCACCTATATGAATCTAATGTGGGTTCTCCATATCCACAACCTAGCACACAACAAATCGTAAATTGAACACAGAGTTCATACTATAATTGATAAGTTTGCTGAGCATGGACTTCGACCTCTTGCAGTTGCATATCAGGTTAGTAAGTTTTAGCCTTATGTTTTCGATTCAATTTCCTCTTTAGTATTTGCTATCTCAGCTTTTTTCTTACTGTAATTTTAAAATTTTCTAGGAAGTGCTTGACCGTAAGAAGGAAAGTCCAGGAGGACCCTGGCAGTTTGTTGGTCTTATGCCCCTCTTTGATCCTCCATGCCATGATAGTGCAGACACAATCAGAAGCACTCTTAACCTGGGTGTCAACGTTAAAATGATTACAGGTATGGCTGATTCCATGATAAAGTGTTTTACATCTATTCATGTGACTGGGAATGCTATGATTGTTTAAACAGATAAAAACGAAATGATTTATTTTTGTTTCAAAAATTCATCAGGAGATCAGCTAGCTATAGGCAAGGAAACAGGGCGTCGATTGGGCATGGGTACAAATATGTACCCATCTTCATCTCTTTTAGTCCAGTCCAGAGATGAAACAATTGAAGCTTTACCAGTGGATGATTTGATTGAAAAGGCTGATGGTTTTGCTGGTATCTTCCCTGGTATGCATTTTCTTACTTCCATTTCCTTTTTATTTTTATTTTAAACCATTTCAATTGACCGAGTACTGTTGCTGGGTATGGCTTCCTTCAACTTAAGAAGCAACCAGTTCCTTAGACTTGATGCATTAAGCACAACTCAACACCTAGAGATGCACAATTTACACTTCTTTTCTGGAATGCCTCCCAAGCAGCTAGGTGGTTACGTTATGGACATTAAAGAAGTTAGGAATATTATGTTTTTGACGCTTTAAACTTGTTCAATGAGTAGCTTTTATTAAACACGCTACATAGAATTGCATAGAAAAGGATAATGATTTCTGATGATGCTGAAGTTAAAAGCAGCTAACCTGCAAACTTTTGATATGTAAGTTTTTAAGGTTTTCTTTGAATCTTACTAAATTTTTTTTGTTTTGATTTCCTCGTCAATGCTGAATTCAGAGCACAAATATGAGATAGTGAGACGACTGCAAGCAGGAAAGCACATGTGTTCAATGACTGGGGATGGTGTGAATGATGCACCAACACTTAAAAAGGCAGATATTGGAATTGTTGTGGCAGACAGATGCAGCCTGGGGTATACGGCTGTCAGCAATTCACCGACGGAAAATCTACTGCTAACAATTCACCGCAGAAAAATTCACTGTCATGACAATTCATCATGAGAAAAATTAATTGCATGAATTTTTGGGGGTTAATTTTCCGTGGCAGTGAATTTTCCCGCGGTGAATTGTTGATGGTGAATTTTCCATCGGTGAATTACTAGCGGTGAATTTTCCTAAAGCTGCAGCCTGGAGTGCTTCTGACATTGTTCTCACTGAGCCAGGATTAAGTGTTATAATTAGTGTCGTGTTAACAAGTCGCTCAATATTTCAACAAATGAAGAACTATAATATAAAAAAATATTATTTTAGTCGCATTGGGCTTAGTATCAAGTAGCTTTATAATTTTATTATTTCCAAATTAATAAGAATCATCGTGTTAGCTTGCAAGAATCACAATAGTTACAATTTTTAACTGCAACTTCTCATGTCATGCAGATATACGTTGTGTTCATAACAATACGCATTATGGTGAGTATAAATATATCTTGTATTGGTAAAATTAAATAAGAAAATACTCAATTATTTTCTCATTATATGAATGTGCATGATGGTGAAGCAAGCGATTATCTTATTTCCAGTCAGGATGATATCATAATATTTACTTCATTAATTTTATCTTAACATGCAAATATTTATTTGGACATTTGTCGAACAGCTTGGTTTCAGGCTTCTGGCATTGATATAGAAATTTGACTTTCCACCATTCATGGTATTGATAATTGCCATATTAAATGATGGTGAGTGTTTTCTTATTTGGGAATTCAAAGTCTTGAGAATATGCAATAATCAATACAAACTTGATAAGTTCTCCTCTTACTACTGTCACTGTGTGTAACACTTAGTAGGGACTATAATGACTATTTCCAAAGATAGGGTGAAACCGTCACCTCTGCCACACAGCTGGAAGCTTTTGGAGATTTTTGCCACAGGGATTATCATTGGCAGTTACCTAGCAATGATGACTGTCATATTTTTTTGGACAGCCTTCAAGACAGATGTCTTTCCAGTAAATATAAACTCCTATTTAGTTTTCAAATCATAAAATTATTAAAATTTGTTTATGGTGATTTAATATGGAATAAAAATCTTGATAATTGATTTGTTGTATTGATTGGGTTTCTCTTGTTATTTTCACAAAGAACATTTGGTGTTTCAAATCTTCATATTCCTAGTGAAGAAAATACTCAAAAATTGAATACTTCAGTCTGTCTTCAACTGAGCACTATAAGCCAGGCTCTTCTATTTGTGACCAGGTCTCAAAGTTGGTCTTTTGTAGAGCGACCTGGCTTGTTGCTTTTAGGTGCATTCTTTATTGCTCAGCTGGTGGGTATTGATTCGCACATGCCAAGTCTCATCCTTAAACCATTTTGCAGAAGGATTTGTTTTTTTGATTTTTATAAATATGTCCTTATTTTGCTGTCATGTTTGCTCAAAATAGTGTTGTAGCACAATCACGATCTCAATCACTCTTCTGGTTAATAGTGAACATTCGTGTTCATCTCATTTGATTTGTTTAGTTTTTTATCTTCACCAAATAAACCTTTCGCTAATGATGTTTGTTGTTATGATTTAGCAGATTGTAACATTGATTGTTGTTTATGCAAACTAGGGATTTACAGCAATAAAGGGCAATGGCATGGGGTGGCGCTGGGGTGGGGCTAGGCTGGTGTAGTGTGGCTTTACAACATTATCTTTGGCATACGGAAAATTCACCGCCAGCAATTTATCAACGTAAAATTTACCGTTAACAATTCATTGCGGGAAAATTCACCGCCATGACAATTCACCGCATGAAAAATTAATTGCATTCATTTTTGGCGGTTAATTTTCCATGACGGTGAATTGCTGGTGGCGATGAATTTTCCGTCAGTGAATTGCTGACGGTGAATTTTCCTAGAGCCATTATCTTCTACTTCCCATTCAATCTTATCAAGTTTGAAATTAGATATGCCATCAGTGGAAAGGCTTGGATTTGCTTATTGAGAAAACAGTATGTGAATTAAAATAACCCAACCCATATGTTATTTATTTTGTTGCAATCAAGACACTTGGTTGCCTCTGCAAAATTAATTTATTCATGCTCTTGTATATTTCAGATTTCCTTCACCACCCAAAAGGATTTTGGCAAAGAAGCCAAAGAAATAAAATGGGCCCATGCTCAAAGGACTTCGCATGGATTGCAGCCTATATATACTAAGATGTTTGGTGACAGGAACAACTTCAGAGACCTGAATCAGATGACTGAAGAGGAAAAAAAGACGTGATGAGATTGCAAGGTAAGATCTTAAGATCACGACCCTTTTGTTCTTTGCGTCGATCATTATTTTGCACATTATGAAAACATCTGTACTCTTAACATTTGTTATTTGAACTTGATGTTTACAGGCTGAGAGAACTACATACTCTAAAAGGGCATGTTGAATCTGTTGTAAAGCTCAAGGGATTGGATATTGAAACAATTCAGCAAGCTCACACTGTTTGAGATATGCTGGTTCTATCCTGCTTGTGCGATGCTGGTTCTACCCAGTTTGCGCGAGGTTGCGAAATAGAGAAAATTATAACTGCTCTTCAGAGTTTTATGTTTTTTTACTTGGGAGGACATAATTATCAAAATGGTTTTTCATATTCGGTGGCAACAGGTTTATATTCACACTTTGAAATGGCAAAAAACTGATAGCTTGACACACTTTGAACTGTTTGAAACCAACCATATTGAAGTGGAATCAGCGAAACAGCGAAAGATACATACATCGAATATGATACAATTGAAGAGGCAATATGTTGCATTGATGAATCAGTTTCTTGTGAGGATCAAGAGAATCTTATGATTGTAATTAGGCCTCAAAATTTTCTTAAATGGTCCATTTTTACGCCGAAGGCATTCCCTCTACGAACAATGTCCAGCAGATCTTTGAGATCTGAAGGTTTGAAGTGTTCGAGGGGTGTGCAAGATGATTAAACGAATCTCAGCCGTTCATCATTTTTCGCCATTTTTTCGGCTGTTTTCTATCTTTTTTTGTTCTGGTATTGACCTTTCACTTCTCCAATTTGGCGAGCTATAGCCTGAAAATAAGGTTTCTACAAGGATTTTAGAGTATGTTTATTAAAATGAAAATTACGGCCAAGATCCTAATAATGAGCACATTTAGGTTTTAACATTACGTCATCCTTTACCCTACATAGTGAAGTATATATTAGCATAATTAATATATAATATATATTTTATATAATAAAAAATAAATTATAAATAATATATTTCTACTTATTATTATTATATATTATATATATATATTTTTTGATAGGTAAATAGCTGCTAAGGGGCAACACCCTTTGTATTGATCATCCAAAAATTACATTGAGAATATTTCTATTCAGATTCCCTTGTCCAAAACTAATTTATTCAGCCCACCACCAATGTAGACATCAACCCAATTATAGACTACGCCACCCAGCCCCACACCAGTTACCTACTTACACATTTTCTCCACATTTAGCCTGGGAACAAAGCTGCATATTAGGTTTCACTTCAATCTTCTTCTTTTTCCTTTTCACCTCCATCTAGGTATCCTTTGGTGTGCAACCACATTTTTCCTTTTCTTTTTTAATTATTGGACCTTCCTCGAGAGTCGTTACTTCTGAACCTTCAAACAAACCCGCCCCTACCAAGTTTGATTTAGAGATTTTAGCCACCTTAACACTATCTTGAACCACTAGAGAGGATTTAACTGAGCCCTCTGGCTCTGCAATATTTCCTTTTTGTGGCCCGTTACACTGCGTTGGGGTAGTTTTCTCCCTAGGTGGAGAGCCTTTCTTGATTGTTTTGCTTGGTGAAACATTCTTCCTACAATCCCCCATGGTTGGGGCAGTGCAAACTATATCCCCATCCCGACTTGAATCTACCTTTTCGACTGCATAATGTTGTGGTAAAACATCTTTCCACCGACTGGCTTGGCTACCAACTCTTCATTTTGCACAATGGGCAGCGATGTAACCCATGTTGAAGCATCTACGACTGCAGAAAGGTAACCCCTCATAGTCTAAAAGTTGATTCCAACACCCCGCTGCAGTTTT
>VDFB02193867.1:588393679-588476826 GCA_007258455.2 Sequoia sempervirens | reverse complement strand
TCTCTTCCTCTTTCACTCTATCTCTATCTCTACCTCTATTTTCCTCTCTCCCCCTTTATCTCTAGACATGTCTCCCTCCCTCTATCCATCCATCTCTCTCCCTTTGTCTCTCTCCCCTCCCTCTTCCTAGACCTCTATATCTATATCTCTTTTCCTCTATCTCTATAGATCTCTCTATATTTCTTCTTCCATCTCTCCCTCTATCTCTATCTCTCTATATCTCCATCTCTCTATATATCACTTTCTATCTCTATCTCTATCTTTCTCTCTCCCTCTCTCTCCCTCTATATTTATCTCTTCCATATCTATCTATCCCCCTCTCCTCTCTCTCTTTATCTCTCCCTCTTCTTCTCTCCATATCCATCTCCATCTCCATCTCCATCTCCATCTCTTTCTTCCTCTCTATCTCTATCTCCTTACCCCTCTCTCTCTCGTTCTTCTCCCCTATATCTCTCCCTCTCTTTGTCCCTCCCTCCTTATTGCAAGCATAACACGAGCCTGTTGGTAATGGAGCCTGATTATCTTCCTAGTTCAAAGGTTTTATTTCAATCATGCCTAGATCCTTGTAAGTGGATGCATAGTTGATTTGAAGTTATAACTTCATTGAGACCTTTGTTACATAAACAACACCATTTGTTGAATGTCCTACCAATTGAACAAAATTAGTAATTAGTAAATGTATGCAAAAAATAGACCAAAATTTATCCTAATTGACCTTCCACACTTCTTCGACGTACCTATTGCACACTAAGGTGTGATTTCTAGTCTCTATCTCTACTAACTAATGATTGTATACCTTATCCAAATTTGATTGAACCATTGTTCTTCTTGATTAGTTTACAAGTAAAAAAACAAAACCGTCCTACCAGCATTTGGCAGAAACTTCACAACATTGCGACCTTGTTAATAGTGACATTTTTATAATTATAATTATTTAATATATTATAAGAAGTCAAAACATAAACATGCAATTAATTTTACTTATATAATTTAAAAAAAATAACAATAAATAGTTTTAAAGTCAAATAAATATAATAATAATATGTTTGTTTCAATTTGTGTATTATTAATAATATTATTATAAATTACCAAAAAAATAAAAATAAAATACTATTATTATAAATATAATTTTATTGATTTTATAATTGTATATTTAATATTTTTTTAAAAATGTTATTTAAAAATATTATAAAACATTTTATAAATGATTTTGTTAAGAAAATTTATGAATTATCATTAAAATAATTTTATTATTAAAATCACAATTTTTTTGATATTTTCAATTTTTATATTAAATGTATTAGTAAAAACATAAAGACTTTCTAAAGGTATATTTTTATAAAGGAAAAATAATATTAGTAATATATTAATAAAATATCAAAATATAATAGTGTGTTAGAGAGGGATGGACAAAATGAAGTTGTTTGGCAATGGTGATAGGGTTTTAGGCTACATGGCCTATTCTGAGTTTTCAGTCGGTTGCAATCATCTCTCAACCTTTTGTGCTCTCCCTTTGTCATTTTCTTGTGCCGCTTGGTGGGTGGTTGCTATGTGAGGTTCTTAGTTGTGTAGGGGCTGAGTTTTGTAGTGTGGTGCATGTCAAGTTTTGGGTACTATTTGTTTTCCCTTTTTTTCCCTCTCTTTTGCTTGGGGGTGGTCCTGTTCCTCTCGAGGTATAGCCTCGCGAGGGGTCCAAGTCACAATTGAATGGTCTCCTTCCGTGAAGCTGTAGCTGGTTTCGATTTGTCATTTTCTGTGCATGCACACACAAGCACAATCAAATTTTTAAACAAATAAATGAATGATGAGGGCATGTCTCATGGTGGTCCTCAAATCTCGAAGGTGAATGGTTGCTTGGAAAGGTGTCAAGATCATCCAATTTTAGTGATCTAACCAGAATCTATTGAGGAGGACATCAACTACTTGACAAATCATGCCTTGATCTATAAGTTTATGGGTATTCATGTTTCTCTCCCTATTTTGGGATCGTGGGCATGACATACTTAGAACCCTGAGGGTGAAATCGAGATTATGCTAGTGGCTAATAACTACTTTATGGTGGTTTTCAACTATTTGGCTGACCATAATAAGGAATTTGAGGGATGACCCTATTTTTATAAGTAGGTTGGATTGTTTATCAAGCCATGGCATGTGTGTTTTAATCCTGTGGAGGAGCTCTTGACATGAGCTCTAGTGTGGGTTAGGCTTCCATGGTTACCATTAAATTTTTGGAGGAATGATGTATTACACATGATCACCTTGCTGCTTGGAAAACCAATGGGCTTGTTGCAACAAATGTTGGATAAAAAGGTAATTTCTTATGATTGGGTTTGTATTGAAATAGATTTAAATAACCCTTTTCCAAACTCTCTGAAAATTCATCTTTGATCCTCTTTTTGGACCCAACATCTTGATTATGAAGCCCTTCCATTTCAATGTCATATTTTCCATGCATATGGCCATTTGTAGCGTAAGTATCCTTAGATCACCCATGTAAGATCCCCTCCTAATGTGTCATCATGACAACCTTTCCATTTGGATAAAGGGAAAGCCCCAAGAGTGGTGGAGGGAGTAGATAAGGATGGTTTTACTCCTGTAAAGCCTCACAATAAGGGAAAAGGACAAAAAAGTCTCTTAGGAACATGCTCAATGATGAAGTCTTTAACTTGTTTGATGTATTGGATGTATTTGACCTTCCTGAAGGGAATCTAGATGTGGGGAACTTCGATGATGACAACTTGGAGGTGCCTCAAGGGTGGGCTAGGGAGGTCAGTAGTTAGGATCTTCAGTAGGGCGGTCCCTTGAGTGCGCAAATGGAGATAGATCTAGGCCCTAGGCATGGTGGTTAGTCAAATTGTTGAGAGAAATGTTGCATCAACTATAGTTGTGTTGCCTCCTCTACTTGAGAAAGAGGAATTGGATTCTAGAAAAAGTAGCAGACCTTCTCCCACTCTAGGCTTGCAACCAAAAAACCTCAAGAGGGGAGCTAGGGAAAAACTGCCCAAGGTAGGGCAAAAGAAAGATCAGGATAAAATCAAACTAGTGGGAGAGAATTTGGTGGAATCAGGGTTAGTCAAAACCATTGAAACCCACTTCTCCAACTCTCATAAATGATTGTCCTTTCATAGAATATAAGGGGCTTGAACAATGGCTCTAGACAAAAAGTTGCTCATGATTTGGTTAAGACTCAATTCTCAAACATTATTTTTTTGTAGGAGACAAAATTAGTAGTAGAGGGTGTTAGAATTGGCTATGGATGCCAAGATCTTGAGACCAAATTAAAAGCACAAAAAAAGAGAATAGAATGTGACAAGAATAAATTGTATTCTTATCAATATGATTCAATGATATTATTGTTATGTTGTGTACAATGTAGTAGAAACCCCTTGGTTATATAGCCAAGGTGAGATGCAAGATGTTATAGGATTATGACAAGTGTCTTAATCATATGACATGAGACAACTAATCACATTTGCCTAGGTTCACATGTGTTACAAGTCAAAAGATAAGATAACAACTAATGACAACTAACACCTTCTAGAAATATTCCTTCCTAGGACCTAAGTAAACTTAAGATGTGTAAAGAAGTCCCCTAGTAATGAATTAACTAGGTATAAGACTTTATTTACACCAACACCCCCCCTTAAGTGCAACTTAGGGAGTAGCAAATTATTATGCAAATGACACAAAGATGCAAGAATGGGTCCCAACTACTAGGCCATGTTAGGTACTTATGTACATAATGCAAAAGCAATCTCTCACAAGTGGAGAAAAGGAGAAAACCCAGTGGGACAAAACTCCTCCCCAAAAGAGAGATGAAATACAAAATAGAAATGCTCTCAATGATGCATGAGAAGGCCTAAACCTCGTGTGAGGAAAAATAACCCCCCATAAGAGAGAAGTAGAAGAGAGACAATGAAGCCCCCCCTCAATTTTGAGTCTCCTACAATGATGGAAGAAGCTTGAAATTGAATGTTGAAGATGATCCAATCTCGCTGAACAACATTCCTCCCCTTAGGAAGAAATAAAACCATGGATGTATGTAGGATGTCAAGAATATAGATGATGGATGATGTCTCTAAATCATGCTCAAGTGTCTCCATGTTGATGTTGAAAGCTAACAAACTCCAAATGAGCGTTCTAGGCCACAATGTTGAAGAGGAAAATCTAGAATCTAATAGAGACAGATGTAGAACATGATCCAAAGATGACAATATCCCATATGAAGACAAAGAAGCCTCGTCCAAATGCTGTCCAAAAGTATCCACACTCACGCCAAACTACAAAGAATGATCATGTAGAGAATGAACAAGAGGGTCAGAATGTTCCCTCGCAAGAACTAAAGAAGGATCTTCTTCATCAAAGAGAAGATGAATGTCATCAATGATGTCTCCCAAATCTGCAAGATGACCACAAAAAAGTCCAAAATACCTATTAAGAAGTCATCCAAAGTAGCCAAATCTGGAAGTCAGTGTATGTCCTGTTGCACTGAATCACAAGGAACCCAAACTGTGGAATCAGAAGCATCATCAACTACAACAGTAGCTGAAGGAGATGAAATGAATGACTCAAGAACTGGATTTGATGTGAGAACTCCCAAGTTCAAGTAGCCAAAAGTATTCTCTAAATCATGTTGAGCAACAACTGAAGGAACAATGCCATCATTAGAAGCAAAATCTGCAAAGGTATATAATGACATGAATGATCAACCATCCTAGTAGCAATGATCTCTCTACTCTCCAAGTCTTGAATGATGACTGAATCAGGTGTGAACTCCATAGTTCTCCCATCTCCACCACGTGTAATCTAATATATGGAAAGAAGATTGTTCGTCAAATGAGGAACACACAAAACATCCTGAAAAGTGTTGTCCCCAAAACTAATAGATCCCTTCCTAATTACACTCATGTATGTATTGTTTCCCATCAAGATAGGAGACATAGTACAAGGTTGAAAAGAAGAGAATATAGACTGTGAAGATGCCATATGCTGAGATGCTTCTAAATCTAAAATCCATCTTCCTGATCCTGGACTTGAAAAAGAACAGTGAGCTTGTCCTTTATTTCCTAATGTAGATGCTTGAACTTTGTCCTTTTTAGACTATTTTAAAGTAGGAGAAGAAGATTCAAACATTCTAGAAGGAAAATCAATGTTATTCCTTTTGAGAATAATTTTTAACTCATCAATATCCTTCTTATAATAGTAGTGTTCTTCATGTCCATCCTTTTTGCAATATGCACAAAAAGGCCTCTCCTTCTTAGATGATTCCCCTTTAGAAGAGGATGTTTTCTTTGCTTGATCTAAATGTGGATTATTCTTTGGTTTCTTCTATTTGTTATCTAATTCCAATTCTTTCACCTAACTAACCAACAATGCCTAAGATAAATAGAAGTCTTGATGAGACCCACTGAGTTAAGCTTTTGTTGCTCATGTATCAACATCTTAGAAAATGATGCAAATGAAGGTGTAGTATATGCAGACCCCATAGTGAATCTATGAGTATGAAAGCTAGAAACAAAAGAAGCATAATCAGGACCAAGTTTGTTCATTGTATTGTAGACCAACTGAATGTCTTCTTATCAATTCCGCATGATTTACATTGCTCTCTTAGATCATTAACCTTCGTGATGTAGTCTTGGATGTTCTCAAAGTTCTTAGAATCAAGACTCATTAGTTCATTATCAAATTGATAGCCTCTTACTTCATCTATAGTACCATACAATGTTTTCAAATTTTCCCAAGCTTCACAAGAATTTTTGCATGATTCGATTTGAAACAAAAAATCTTGAGAAACTAGTCTATGAAGACACCCAAGAGCTTTGGTATGTTTAATCATCCATTTTATCCTTTTCTCATCATCAGTAGGTTCAGGTACCTTATTTTCAACATATAGAGAGTGACCTTCTATCATTATAATAATCCATGCATTTTGATGCCATATTGAATAATTATATGATGTGAGCAAAGGAACCTTAGAATGATCCATGAAAATGAGAGCACAAGCAAACAGATCAAAGCAATGCACCAAGAGACCCCAAAAAAAAATCACTCAATCAAGAAACCCCCCAATAATATATGATTTGGAATTTTATATTTAGTGTGTTTACAGTTGCTAGATGCCAAAAACAACAAGCTAGACTTGATCTTAGTGCTTACAGATGCCAAAATAGTCCACAAAATCAAGTACAATTTTTGGTACAAAATGAGATCAATCTAATCATACCAATGAGAAGTACACAAAAATTTATGCACTTCCAAAAAAAATTGCACCCAAAAATGTTACTGTAGGAGAAAGATATGAGCTGCCGAAGTACTCAAAATGAGGATGAAGCAACAACACCTATGAGAATCTAAAAATTATGGAAATACCAGACACCAAAACCAAAAAATAATTGCACCACCATGTAGAGCATGAAAAATTAGCCCAAATAAAAAAAAATTCTCAAAAAAAGGAGTCAAAATGAGCAAGATATGGCTGCTTGAAGTTGAACTGCAAAATCAAAAAGCCCAACAGTGAGGGGGGAATTTTTTTTTTAAGAGCACTGATGTAGTGCTGACATCATTTGACTACTGGATTAAATTTGACATCTCTGTGGCCATCAAAGTAGAATATTCTTTCCTAGCAGGAATATTTGGCCAAACCTGAGCTTGAATTTGATGTTCTTGAGGCTGTCGTAGATTAGCTGAAATCAAAGGAATATACCTTGTACTTGCAAAATATTTTCTGTGCTTGAGAGGTCAGCACGTGGCCTGTCCGTACTGCACCTGTTTGTACACTGAGTTGAATAACTAACTGCTGGGTTTTACATAGAATGTCGCTCGAATTGTGATTCACTAGATTTTTTGAAAGAGAGGATGCCATCGTCGAACAATAGGATGGGGCCCGCGGGGTGCGTGTGACCCACTCATGTGGTGCTTCCTAGTGAGTAGTGAGTGGCTATGGGTATAGTACCTTGCGGTACTAGTACTTTGCAGGTACTTTGACAATAAATCCGCAGAACCAAAAATGTATCCCCCCTTTAATTTATTAAAATTTTTCAAATAAACTTTTGCAAATTTAAATCATTAATTTTCCAAAAACAATTTCAAAAATTTTTCAACAATTTAAATAATATATTTTTCTGCAAATCATACCATCGCAATAATGATTCCTGGGGGGCCATATGACTCCTTGGGAAAAATGTTTTTTCCTCACCAGACAACTATTTTGATTTGGATGATTTGGTAGTTGATCTTAGGGCTTTTGGCCCTTCTCGACGCAATGGCAGGGCCAAATTTGACCTAAAATGCTCCAAAATTGTAGCTACCTTCTAGATCTGGCAACCACTATTAAGCTTCAAACCCTCATAGATTTGGCCTCGTATGTCTGATTTGGACGAAACAAAAGGAAAAATTAACTTTCTTGAACCTTTCGAACACAATGGTGAGCTTAGATTTGCACCAACAAGCTTCGATTTGAACCTGCAATACAGAGCCAAAAATGGAACACCCCCAAATCTGGCATCTCTCTTTAGAAAAAGACTCTCCAATGGCACCCAACCTGCTCTGATAGCATGTTAGAATTGACTATAGATGCCAAGATCTTGAGACTAAATGGAAAGAAAAAAAAGAGAGAATAGAATGTGACAAGAATAAACTATATTCTTATCAATATGATTCAATGATATGATTGCTATGTTGTGTACAATGTAGTAGAAACCCCTTGGTTATATAGCCAAGGTGAGATGCAAGATGTCATAGGATTATGACAAGTGTCTTAATCATATGACATGTGAAACAACTAATCACACTTACCTAGGTTCACATGTATTACAAGTCAAAAGATAAGATAACAACTAATGACAACTAACACCTTCTAGAAAGATTCCTTCCTAGGGCCTAAGTAAACTTAACATGTGTAAATAAGTGTAACCTAGTAATGAATTAACTAGGTACAAGACTTTATTTACACCAATAGAGGGGATGTATAAGTTGGCTCCCAAGTTGTGGTGGGATAACTAGTGTTAGTGTTGTGAATTCAAAATTCACCATGCTCCCTACGAGTTTGATTTTTGGCTAAGTACCGGCCCATGCCTTCAAAAATTTTCATCAGCCACTTTTTGGTTGTCACTGTGGCTTCTACCACGTGTCTGCTCATTGCTCTCCAAAGGAATTTTCTCCTTGCTCTTCTATCAGCCCCCAAAATGCTCCCACGTGTCATCACCGTGGGTTATTTTGATCACTTCCTTTCGCTTCCTCATCGGACCCCGTTCACGTGCCACGTAGCTCCCATTCACATAAGGATTTGGCATGCCCCAGAAGCAGTGTCTCTAGTAATTTTTTTTGATATGTGTCCTCTCTGCACAAGATTTTAGCGAAGGAAGGAAATATCGACCGCGGGTAGCGAAATTCTACCACGCGTCTCTTCAGTGCACACTTCTTCAACTTAGAGGATGAAGCAGACTATGAGTTGTAGGATGCTGCCATGTTTTCTAACTGCCTATCCAAAAGGGTGACACTTGTCTGCACGAGACTTTGATGGACCATTGCCATCATTTGCAGGGGATGCACCTGAATGGAGGGAGACCAAATGCTGTGTCTCAAACCTTTTCTGTTACAATGGCCGAGGGAAATCATTGCCTCGACATCATTGCTCAGATTTCAAATCTTTTCGGTTGCTACTTTCCAAGTGGTGGAAGGCTTGCTATAAATACTGCTCTTTGCTTTAGGGGAGGGGTTCCCAGTTCTACGGTTCCATTCCAAGGGTTCCAATGTTTTAGGTTACAAGTTAGGAGATCATATGCTATTTCACCAATTTTAGAATCATAGGATTAACAGAGAGACCAGGCCTTTGTATTGTTTAGATTATTGCAAGAACTCATAGATTGTGCCATTGTTCGGCCTCTCTATTTCTTATGCTATTGATAAACTCTATGCTGTGCTATTATTGTTTGAATGGTTTATTTGTCATACTTCTATAATTTGAATGTAAGTTTGCTGGTTTAGATCATGTATTTTGACTCTTCTTTTTAGTAAATGGGCGTGATTATTATTTTATGTTATTGAATGAGTTGTTCATACTACAATCCTTAATTTTTGTTATTCTAGGACATGGTAAATTTCTTAGAAGGCCCTTAGATCATATTCAAAAGATAGGTTTATCGTGCCTTTCATATAAATTCTGGCGTATTGCCTTAGTTAGATTATTTATTTTTATATCTACTTCCATTTCCTATTCCAAAACCCCATTACAGAAGAAGCCAACTTCTTTAAAAATCTGGAGGTCACTCAGTTTAGTGCAATAAGTCCCCCATAAACTGAGTTTCCCACAAAGGGCTATTACCTTGCCAATTTTTGGCATCAACAACTTTTCTATTTCTTGGCATGCCCGGTGGGACTAAGTTTAATGAATCAAATTTTCAAAAGGGTGTATGAGCCATCAACTTGTTACTAGGTCCCAAAAAACAAATAATCCTGGTTTATTAGTACCACCAGTAGGGACAACACAACCCGTGACCCAATTAGTGAACACTCTTCTTTCTCCTCCCTTTTCGCTAGCCATGTTGCCTGTTGCTAACATAAATTATGTGGCATGGGACACCAAAAGCCCTCTTGTTGCACCAGTAGCACCTACCGTTTGGGCCACTATCCCAGTTTCTTCCTTAAAGGATATACCTAAATTCACCAGAGATGGCTCAAGAACGTCGTTCAAACATTTGCAAGATGTTGCAGACGTATGTCAAGGCAGAGAACAATTTGACAGATGCCGAGAAGTTGTCGCCTCAGCGCATCATCCCCATATTTCTAGAAATATCGGTCCCTACTCAAGAGATGCCTTCTACCAGTGCACTGACTCCTCCTCAATCCATGTACACGTACCCAAGCACACTACAGAATGTTGCCTCCACATCTGGCTCTTCAAAGGAAGAGTTAGGTGAGTTCAAGGAAATGTTGCAAACTATTGTTAATGAGATAACCATTATCAAACACAACTAGGCCGTACCTCTGAAGCCTGCCTACCAGAATTATCAAGGCGAAATATCCTCTTACCGACAAAACCAATTCGAAGGAGGCACTCACACAAATCCGTAGGCACAAACAACAAATCAAATAGTACTGGTACCCACTCCGCTACAAGGCGCTAACTTAAGCTTGAGTAGAGAGATGACCGTAGGACAAAATAATTTAGCGGATGACAATCATCCAATCCCTGGTGCTTCCCTTGTGGCGATTCACATATGCCCCACAATTTCCTACGTGACAACCTACACAAAAGGTGGTGGAGCAACGCAACCAAGCCATAATGTTAGACCCCAGAAGCTATGTGTATACCTCTTCACAAATGGACAATGCAGTGCCCACCTCGCAAATGCAAGGGATGTCACTAGAGAAAGAATCAGACATTGCTTCCGACCACACACGCTTCTCATGGATGGAAGAAGAAGTGGTGTTTTCCAATGATATATCCACATCTAAAATGCCGCAAGTACAATCTGACTACAATACTCGCTCTAAGAGAAGATTTATGGGCGAACCAGTTGTCTCGCAACTAGTCAGTTCACAACCTAAAAGCACTCCTAACCAGATGCCTAGTACCTCCGCAACATCACCACAATGCCCTCCATGAAAGGAAATTGTTATAACAAGAGCTAAGGAGCATAAACCTCTGAATCTGCCACCGTTTAATGTGGTGGAACAATTGAAGAAATCATCCACTAATGTGTCTCTGTGGGATATTCTAGCCATCTCAGAACATAAGACGCTATTACAGAAAGCTCTCTGGGAAGATGTAAGTGCAACGCCAATCGAGCAGTTGCCCAAAGCAAGGGCTATTGATCAAATGTCTTCTACAAAAGTTCTTACAAACAACACAGTGGAAGCCCTTGTTGAAGTAAGAGATAAGCTGAAGCCTCAACCCTTCTTCTTAACTATCATTATAGGGGAGAAATTATTACACAATGCCATGATTGATTCCAGTGCTAGCACCACAGTTATGCCTAAACATATAGCTGAAGCTTTAGGACTCAGCTATGAACCCTTAAAAAGAGGAGTGATGCAGCTTGATGGAAACAGAGTTGAAACTGTAGGCATCATCAAAGCACTCCCTTTGACCTTATTCGCTTGCCCTAGTATCACAGTGCCACAGGACACTATGATCATAGATGTTCCCCCCATGTTCGGCCTCTATCTATCCCGAGAATTTACTTCAAAGGTGGGTGGATATCTATCCCTAGACTGGTCACATTTGATCCTTAGAACCAAGCATGGTGCGAAGATGAAGATAGAATTTGAAGCTTTACATTCAAAACATGTAGCCGATGAAGCCATGATCAATTTTGAATCCGTGTACACCTCTATCACCAAGCAAGAAATGTATTGCGCTGAGCTACTAGAAGATGAATAAGTGACCAGAGACCATAATGATCAAGAAGATGTTCTCCTGAGTTAATATATAGACACTGACCCTTTCAGTAACTACCATGCTACATGGCTAGGCACCTATGTCATCTATGATGAAGATAAAGTGCTCACAAAGGTTGTTAAGGAATCTAAAGGCGATCAAGCCTCAAAAATGTGGATGTTGTACTTCGATGGAGCAAGATGCAAGAATGGCGTAGGAGCTAGGATATGCTTAATATCCCCACAAAATGAAAAAACACTGAGGTCTTTCCGCTTCCAGTTTTCCTGCTCGAACAATGAAGCTAAATACAAAGGACTAGTGCAAGGTATCAGCGTTGCAGAATGGATGGGCATTAAGCAATTACTAGTGTTCAGAGATTCTAAACTAGTAGTCAATCAAGTCTGAGGAACCTCTACGGCCAAGAATTTCCACATGCAATCCTACAGACACCGATTTTGGGACTTGATTGAGGGATTTGAAGCCTTCAACATTCAAATGGTGCCTCAAGAACAAAATACAGAAGCAGATCTCTTGGCGTTAGTCAAATCTCAGTTTGATCTTGCCTTCAATCTCATTCACAACAAACACTCTGTATGAGTAATAGTCTGATCAACGATTCTGGACAATGACCAAAGCTAGAAAGTGTTTAACAACGATGAACACATTGCCTTGTTCATCCAGCAGTCGGGTGAATTTTCTGACCAACTTCAACCAAAGATCATCGAAGCCTATGAAGGATAGATCATTTAGCTGAAATCCAACAAGATTCCAAAAGGATTGGTCGCTCTCAATTTTTTTTTGATTGTGATGATGCAAGAAATGACAAACTAAAGTTTGTAGCAAACAAAAGTGACTATGCAGACTTGCAGGTCAGAGATGGAAGAAAGCTCAAAGTTGGGAAGGACCTCGCACATTGTGATAAAGAAAGGCTTATCAACTTTTGTGATAAATATGAAAGAGTGGTGGCCTGGTCATATGATGACCTTAGGGGATATGATCTCGATATCATTCAACACACAATAGAGTTGGAAGAAGGTGCAAAGCCTGTCTACCAAAAACAAAGGCCAGTCAATCCCAAAATTGAAGCACTAATGACAGAAGAATTAACAAAGCTAATCCAGTTGAAGATTGTTTTCTCAATCAAGCATAGCATGTGGGTATCCAATTTGGTTCCAGTCCAAAAGAAGAATGGATATATTCACCTATGTGTGGAATTTCAGGACCTAAACAGAGCATCCCTGAAGGATCATTACCCACTACCCTCAATGGAGTCAATCCTACAAACAGTGGCAGGATCTGAGATGTTTTCCCTATTAGATGGATTCTCCGGTTATAATCAAATCCAGGTCAAAGAGGAGGATCAACATAAGACAATGTTCACCACCAAGTGGGGAACATTCACATATGCCAAGATGCCATTTGGCCTCTCAAATGCAGGAGCTACCTTCCAGTGGGCAATGGATATCGCTTTCAACGCACTAATTGATAACAAGATTATCCTAATCTATTTGGATGATTTGACGGTGTTCTCCAAATCCAAGGATGATCACTTTGATCATCTGGAGATGGTGTTCAAGAAATTCCAAGAGTTTGGGGTATCCCTGAACCCCAAAAAATGTGTCTTTAGAGTACTGCAAGGCAAACTACTGGGGCATGTAGTGTCCAAAGAAGGAATTTCAATTGATCCTGAGCGGGTGAAAACAATCAAAGAGCTTCCTCTCCTGGTCAACAAGAAGGGCATTCAATCCTTCTTGGGCAAGGTAAATTTCATTAGCAAGTTTATTTTTGATTTTGCAAGAATAATCAGACCAATTACCCTAATGCTGAAAAAGGATCAAATATTTAAATGGACAAAAGAAGTTAGAGAAGCCTTTGAGAAAGTCAAGGATGTTATCTCTTCTGCTCCTATTCTAGTTAACCCAAACTTATCAAAGGACTTTATAATGTATGTATTCAGTAGCAAGTCAAGCATTGCTACTGTCTTAACTTAGAAAGATAAGGAGGGCAAGGAAGAGAATTCGATAGCATTTCACTCCCAGACCCTAAAGGAATATGAAACAAACTACAATTTTTTAGAGAGGTAGGCGTTTTCCATAGTTAAGGGGCTCAAGAAGTTTCGACGCCTAATCTCTTGCAATAAGGTGATTGTCTATGTTGCACATTCTAGTGTGGGTGAATACATCATGGAAGGAGAAATCATTGAGAAAAGAGCCAATTGGATCACCAAGATCCTCGAGTATGACATAGAGGTCAAGCCTACAAAGACTATTTAGGGAAGAGGACTGTGTGAGTATCTTGTGAACAAGGAAGAAATGGCCCCCAAAGAAGAGCAGCCGGAACTAGTCCTAACAAATGATTCAAAGTCCAAAGGTTGTTGGCTGGCGGATAGAATAAGGTTTATGCATACAAGAAAGTATCCGCTGGGCTTTCCTTCTCAGAAGAGGAGATTCTACCGGTTGCAAAACAACAGATTCACGCTCATTGAAGGGATCCTTTTCAAGAGAAATTTCAACGACATTCTATTGTGATGTGTTACTACAGAGCAAGCAAGAAAGATCCTCGACACTTACCATAGCAGTCTCGCAGGAGGACATTTCTTCTTAAAAACCACCGCCATCAAGATCATGTGCGTGTACTTTTTCTTGACACTGTTCAATGATTCCTACTCCTTGGTGAAAAATTGCAAAGAATGCCAATTCTTCACTGGAAGAAGAAATAATTTTGCAATGCTTCTCAATCTGATAGTGGTTGATGAGCCATTCACGTGCAATTCACATGCAATGGGGTTTAGAATTCATTAGAATGATCAACCCAACCTCCAGCGCAGGACATAAATGGATCTTAACGACCACATACTACTTCATGAGATGGATCGAGGCCTTGCCACTCAAGAATGCGACAGAGGTAGAGATAGTGGATTTCTTAGAGGAACTGGTGACAAGATTTGGCCCGCTCAAAACTATCATTTCCGAAAATTCTAAAGCTTTCCTAGGCTCCAAGGAAAGTCAATTCACACTTACACATGACATATTCCTTAAGACATTGTCAAATTACTACTCGCAGGGGAATGGCTTAGCCGAATCAACAAAAATGAATCTGGTCTAACTTCTCAAAAGAATTGGGTCAAAATACCAAAGAGAGTGGCATAAAAATCTTTGAGTAACACTCTGGGTAGACCACATAACTCCAAATAAGGTCCTCAAGACTTCACCATATGAGCTAGTTTATGGAAAAGAGTTGTTATTGCCTATCTCTATGGAGGTTTTGGCGCTGCAATTGCTAAAATCCCTCAAGGTAGAACAAAACGACTCAATGGAGGTGTGGTTAGTTGATTTGCTAGAAGTACAAGAGCAAAAGGAAAAAGTCCCTAACTGCCAACAAGTGGTTAAAAGGTGGTTTGACAAGAAAACGTCTGACCAAGGCCTAAAGTGTGGAGACTTGGTGCTAAAATACAACGAAAGAGCCGCAACGTCGGGCCAACACAAAAAAATTGATAGCCTTTGGGAGGGCCCATTCAGAATAATTCAATGTAAGGAACACACCGCATACGAGTTAGAGACTATGGAAAAAGAAGCGTTGGGAATTCCGATCAATGGAATTCACTTGAAATTATTCAATTAAGCTTGCTTTCCATACCCATGTAAATATGTAAATATGCTTTTTCCTTCTTTCCCTTTTTGTTTTGTTGGCTGGTCTTTTTTATTTTATCCTGTGGTTCGTGGCGGAAGGAAACAAGTGACCCATTATTGTAGAGAGTAAGGGAGATAAACTCATAGCTGAACAAAGCGAAAAATTAAAACACCCACATACAAAACTGAAATTCATACATACATGCTGAAAAAGAAAATGGCCCAGTTGCATAACCCAAAGGAGGACAATAAGATGGTTATATAAGGATATATTTTCATTATATATGCTTTGATATTTACATTTTCAAAATGGCTCATAGGCCACGCTTCCAAAATATATTCTATTATGATTCTTCTTATATATTTTATGAAAACCTTTTTCAGGCATGGCTACAAAAAGGGACTAATTACTATGATATTTTTTTAAAGCAAAAAGAAAAATGCAGGTCTTCAATTCACAGTGTGAGCAACAACAATAGATGCATCAATGGAAACATTCACAATATCCTTGTCCATAGGAGCATTATCAGTAGCAACATCATCCAATGGAGCAAAGGCAGGCAGAGGGAACACTAGGTTCCTAAAGTCCATGTACTAGTCAATATCGTAGAATGGCACCACATTGTAGATGCAGAATAGGAAGTGGCAGGCTCGAGTGACCCTCTAGTGGTGCTCATCTCATGTCTGGAGGTGGAAGACACTTAGAAATGGTAACCATGATATGACCACATTCTCTTCTATAAACCTCTGGAGGTCACTCGTAGTTGGAATTTCCCCACCATATGCAGCATTTGCAATGACCTCACCGAGGCCGTTCAAGTATTTATTGTGGAAAATTTCCTTCACCAGATGAAGAATCAATGGCTTAGGAATTCCTGTATCTAACATGGAGGCCACAAAGTGTGAGCACATGTAAGTGTTAACTCAATACTTGTCCTCGTACTCGAGGCAGTCTTGTCCTAAGACCCATTTTATGGCTATGATGGACAGTGAATACTTGTTCTTCGTTATTCTCTTTAAGCACTTGGTAGAAATCTCTCCTAGGAAGGAAGTCTGGGACTTTTGTGACACTAGCCTAATTGGGGTATTCATCTTGTCATACTTTCTACAAATACGTTAAAACTATCCTTGCAAAGCACCTAAGTCTAGCCTATGGGAACGCTACACACTGCAAATGCTAAACTGCTACGCCAATTACCTAATACCAATTATGCTCAAATCGCTAAGTATGATTTCGCTATTGCTTAGATGCCTATTTATAGAAAAAGCGAGGAAAGGCATGGTAATTTTCTTTCCATAAATGTGATGTTAATCAAGTACCAACTTGAAAGCTGTGCCCAGACTCACTCGAATTTCCAACCCATTTGCGTCTATTGAGTACGGTTTGCTACATGCAAAATGAATAAGGGCTAATTAATTAGCCTAAGTTGGTGGCAACAATTGGTGGTGTTATGCACGGCCAAGGACTAAGGTGTCATCCTCTAGGTATTTTGTGTTTCCCAAGGCGAAACTCATATTTTTTCAAGTGCTGATCACATCTTCAACCTAATCATTCCTCTTAAGATATTAATTGCCAAGGCATACAAATGCTTAAGCTGCTTGCAAGGCATCAACTCAAGTTCCAAGAAAATCATGCTGTACATGTGATTGCTAATTATATTTATTAATTTGTGTCAAATCAAAATGGCAAGCAATTCATCTCGCACAGGCCAAAGGGTTGGTGGTACATGCTGCATTAAATGTAAAAAAGGTGGTTCTTGTCTACCACCTTGAGAAAAGATCGCTAAATATTGCATGAAGAAAGTTTTAAAGCTCTTAAAAGTTTTCTTTTAAGAAAGCTACTCAAAGTAGAAAGAAAAAAATTCTAAAGCACTACCAAAGTCGAGGTGAAATTGCAGAAGAATTCAAGCTAAGTAGAGAGATTCCCACAAATTAGCAGTGGCAGAAAGTTCAAGTCAGGGAGTTAGGCCAGTGGCGACACAAAGGTTAGCTAAAGCTCTACGAAGAGCACCAACCGTTAATGTCTTTGAGTATATTTCTTATGCTACATCGGGCATCCCTGGAAAGCTAGTATGGGAAAACACAAGGCGGCTAGACAAGCCCAAAATCTACAGAGACCAGAGCTTAGTTCATGAAGATTGGGATAATGTTCATGATCCCTTTCTTGCAAAAAACCCCAAAGGATTGAGGGAATCTTCCTGCGCATGCATGAAGGTGTCCAAGTGGCCAATGTCAGCTGTAGAAAAGGTATGGTTCAGTGGGTTACCTCAGTATATGGTTCCATATGTGCATTATTGCCTAGAGTTGGTAGATGTGGCCATTAGGCGTTTCAATCCAAGTACCAACACTATTGAGGGACAAACTCTTTCACTTAACATCAGATAGACTACCATCTGGAACATGTTGTGCATTCCAGACCCTATGCAAAGAGTGATGGAAGTGGAATCATTCACTCCTAAGCAGGGAGATAAAATATGGATCACCAGGGATAAGGCTCAGGAGTTTTACAATGAAGAAACCAGAAGGATTGAAGTAGAACATGAGAAGCCACCAGAAATTCCTACGCCACATGGTGCTTTCAAGGAAGACATGTGTGATTCCTTTTCAATGATGGCATTTTTTTCAGTCTAGACACTGACTAAGAGGTGCATGCTTTTCAATTAGGCCTAGCTTTCATAAAAAATTAACAAATACCCAGTTGAACGAAAGTTTAGATTTGTCTCCTATCTTGCTTATATGTTTTTATATCAAAACCCTGATTTCTTTGATGAGCGGTTAAAGTTATCTATCTTTGATGAGAAGGGTGGGAAAAAACCAGTTTCTATCTGGACCCCTCTCCTCTCTTCTACTTTTGATTATTACGCATTTTTGGATAATTTCTTGACTCCAATTTTGCAAGATTTACTAGGGGAAGAGTATGCTAATCGACTCACCTTGACTCAGATAGAGTTTATGCAAAATTTCACTCCAAGATGTGATTGTTTTTAGGAGCAGATTTTACATTCATCTGAATGGGAGGCTTCATTGGAGAACCCTTCTACCCTCTGACATGTGTGACTAATCGAGTGCTGGCTCTGGATGCATTATCAATATTACCTTCTATTGCATGAAAAGTGTCAAGAGGAAGGGATTCTTCACCTGTCCGCTAACTTTCAAAATAGTAGCCCTGAAAAAGAAGTAGACACACCTGCTATTACAAGATAAACTAGCTCATTTAGGGTTGGTAATGATCTGTGACAAGTGGGATTACAACCCTTTCAATGATTTACCATATGATCACCTCAAGGTAACTCATAGCCTTCAGCCTTACTGGGAGTGGAGGCGCAACCCACTAGAAGATAAAGATGAATTGTTGGTTGACTTGGTTCATATCCCCATGGAAGATAGCAGGCCACCATGGCATAAGTTCTATTTCCTGGTGGTGGATTATGATGAGAACTATAAAATGGGGAAGACTCTGTACCATAAGCCGAGGAATGAGGAAGAATGGACTAATGAAAAGATCAAAGCCTTCTGGATATATTGCCAGGAAAGAAAATGGCCTGATATACTGTATGAAGGTGTAAAGGAATACAAAGAGTTTGAATGGATGTGGGATGAGGAGAACCTGCTTCCAACTCAAGTGATAGCGGAGGCAATGACCCCAATGAAGGAGAAGAGAAAGCAGAGGAGGAAGCCGAGACATCAGCGTCCTCCGCCCAACAAAAAAGGAAGTCTACAGGGCAATATTCCTATGTTGCTTCAAATGTGTGACTAAATATGTCACAAGCCTTGTAGAAAATTGCTTGGGCCTCAAAAACAACAAGAATGCCCCAACAACAACAACCAGAAACTATAGAGATTGTGGAGATTGAAGAATCCCTGCTCACTAAGCGGCAACACACTGAAGCTATTCTGGGAGAAGGATCACAAGAAGCTACCGCAAGTCAAATGCTCATAGCAAGCCAATAAGTTGAAGTAATTGAACAATCAGTGACAAGCGGAGCACCACCAACATCCAGTCAACAGGTAATTTTCACTTCCGCTTTTCTTACTTCTCAATCTTTGGTGTCCTCTTCCATTCTCGTAGCACCCATTATTGCAAGTGTCGACCTTTCTTTATCTACCCCTACTATAGTGTTTGTGGGAGGTTTTTCCCAATTCATCCAAACTAGGCCATCTATCTTAACATCTTTGTGAACCTTAACACTGGCTGCTGCTGCTCAATCTCTCCTCACCTCTCTTTCTGAAAGCTCGACCACCATCAGCACCCCTATTGCCTCTGCTACCTCGGGTCCAACCTAGTATGCCCAGCAAATGGACTCGATTATGACCACCCCATCACCACAACTAATGATCCCTTCCACCAGTTTGCAAACTGAACTATGATAGGTTCCCTTTTTTTCCCCGAAAACTATCAATATCCCACCAAAGAAAATGCAAGGGCCCGCTACACGAGTATTTCCTTTTTCCTTGCCTCCCGGTACGCCTATCACTAGTAGGCTGGTTTAGTCGCTAGCCAAATTCATATCCTAGGGAGAAACCACAAAGCAAATGCGAGCCCTTAGGATCCAAAAGTGAAAAGCAAAGGATGATAAAAAGGAGGCAGAGTCCCAAGTATATACAGTTTACAATGAAAAACAACAAACGCTGAACTTCACCACCATGTACCCAAATGTTACCAAACCACAAGGGGTGAAAGCACAAAGCTGTGTCACTTTATAAACGAAACGACCAATGCTGATCCAATTTTTAGACTTGAATCACTAAAAAGTGGTATATATGTTTTGAATTTTGAAATGATGTAAACTAGTAAAATATGTATTTTTTAGTATATTTTATGTTTGTATTTTTTTTTTAAAAATAAAAAAATTATTTTAAACTAGTTTTTAATAAATTAAAACTATAATTTAGTTGTTGATAAAATGCTGAAAAATGAAGTTGCATGGGATGTCAAACTTTTTGTAGTAAACTTTATTTTTTTTCTTTCAATTTTTTTGTGTGTATTTATAACTTGAAATTGTAGTGCATGGATATATTTTTTTCCAATTTTGATAAATATATATTTTTAAATAAATATTAAAATATGCGTGAATTAGAAAACAATTGTTTTCATCGGACGTCAAATTTCATATTAAATATTTATCTAAAATGGAAAAAAATTATACCATCTTAAAATAAATTCTCTTTTCTAGTGCATCATATTTTTTCAATTTTTTTTAATAAGTTTTAGTATTTTTCCTTGGCATAGTAATCAACCTAATATTTTGTGTTGATAACCTACTTTTAGTAAAAATAAAAAATAAAATATAAAAAAATTAAACTATTAAAATAAATATATTTTTGAAATATACACTTATGCATCTACAAAAGGGTATTTTTATATTTTTAAAAAAATGTTATTTACATTACCAGGAGTTATTGAAACTTCAAGTTTTTCAAATAATTTTATTTTTTTGGTAAATTGGACTCAAAGTGGTGCTCCATATATTTTTAGCCAACAATTTTAGTTTAAAAAGTTGTGGAAGCTTCTAACTTAGCTAGAATGAATGTTACTAGATCATATGTTTGACCAAAATTGACTTTTAGTTAGAAATACTTAAATTGAGTTGTGCTAATAAGTTGGATGAAAGTGTGACACAACTTTGTGCTTTTACCAAGGCAAGATTTTGTTGGGTGATTACAACATGTATGCCATGGGGCTTGATCTGACTGCAACCAGACCACAGGATATGGTGGAACTCATGGAGGAAACACAACGGGTGGTGACGACCGACTTTTTGAAATTTGACCGTCAATTAAAGAAAAAGGAGGAGTAGCTAAAGCTTGTGAAGGAAAGAGTCAGTTTTCTAGAAATGAAGGAGAAGTCACTTGAAGCTGAAGTTTCCTGCTTGTTTGAGAAAGTGCAAACGGAGGAGTTAGAGTGGAGCAAGCTCTAGGATAAACTCAATAAGTCCCAGTCCATTGACCCCACATTGCTCAACGAGCTATGGGCAAGGAACCAAAAATATCAGAGCCAATTGACCTTGATGAAGCAGAATCTGCAACAAAAGGTGAAAGAGTTACAACTCAAAATGCTCTATATGAGCATGAATTATAAAAGAATCATAAGGACTTTGAGGGCTGAAAAGATCAGTTAGAAAATGAGCTTCAAGAGAGAAAGTCCTCTCTTGACAGAGAATTGGCGAACCACACTCGAGCTGAGGAAAACTAGTGTAAAGAAATGAGCAGCTCCAGGAAGCAACTAACATCCGCGAAAAGGAAAAATGCAGAATTAACAGAGGCCATTAACTCAAAGGATGCAAAGATTGACTCTCTAAAGAGATCTCTCCAAGACTCCTTCATGTAGTCGGACCTTATCCCCTTGGCTCAACAAATATATATTTCTTATTGGGAAAAGGTTAAAACCTTCTACCTAACACTGCAACCAATGCTTAGGTTCATCTCAAAGGAAACAAAATTGAGCTAGGAAGTTCATGGAACAATTGAGTAATTCCCACAATTCATCTTAGAGAAGGTTCCAGAAGCAAAGAGCTTGCTGACCAAGCTATATTCGGTCTCTGATGAAGACTTGGCCAAGGCAGGGATTGAAGACTGGGATATTGCTACCCAGACGAAAAACAAGTTCATCCATTACCACTTGGCCTTCCAACAAACTAAAGCGGCTACAACTACTTTAAACTAGACAATGGACGACATGCGAGAAAATTTATCCCAGCTGAGCAAGATGGGTTTGTCGTCTTTGTTTCTTGAGGATGGGTCGATTTCCACGACCAAGCAAATTGCAGAAAGAATTGAAGAAAAGGAGCAACACCCAAACACTTTCTAGAGTTTTAGCCATCCTCCCACCACAACAGACATTGAGGGTGTTATTCATCCTCTTGCAGAACTACTTTTCCATTGTGAGGCAGGGGTCAGTTTACCTGAGACACTGCCTTATAAAGAAACGCTCAACTTGAACGAAGCATAGGAGAATTTGCACAATATAGCGAGGCCATCCAAAGATGACTGGCCACCTCTGCAAGCAGCCCTTTCCAAGCTCTAACTTTGTCGCCAATGGATGGCGCTCTGGTCTGCGAACTAGAGAAAATTTTGTGTTCCACGTTCCTCAAAGCGAAATGCCCTTGATAGTCACCAGAAGCTTTGAATTTGAAATTCACCATGCTCCCTTCGGGCTTGATTTTTGGCTAAGTACTAGCGCATGCCTTCAACAATTTTCATCAGCCCCTTTTTGGTTGTCGTTGCGGCTTCTGCCACGTGTCCTCTCATCACTCTCCAAAGGAATTTTCTCCTTGCTCTTCTATTGGCCCCCGAAATGCTCCCACATGTCATCATCGCGGGTTATTTTGATTGCTTCCTTTTGCTTCCTCATTAGACCTTGGTCGCATGCCATGTAGCTCCCATTCACATAAGAATTTGGTGGGCCCCACAAGCAGTGTCTGTAGTAAACATTTTTTCTACATGTCCTCTCTACGCAAGCTTTCAACAAAGGAAGGAAATATCGACCGCAGGCAGCGAAATGCTACCACACATCTCTTCGACACACACTTCTTCAACATAGAGGATGAAGTAGACTACGAGCTGCGGGATGCTGCCACGTTTTCTAACTGCCTATCCTAAAGGGCGATAGTGGTCTACACGAGACTTTGTTGGACCACTGCCATCATTCGTAGGGGATGCACCTGAATGGAGGGAGACCAAATGTTGTGTGTCGAATATTTTTTGTTACAACGACCGAGGGAAATAATTGCCTCAACATCATTGCTCAGATTCTAAATATTTTCAGTTGCTGCTTGCCAAGCAGTGGAAGGCTTGCTATAAATACTGCTCTTTGCTTCAGGGGAGGGGTTCCCAGTTTTACGGTTCCATTCCAAGGGTTCCAATGTTTTAGGTTACAAGTTAGGAGATCATATGCTATTTCACTAGTTTTAGAATAATAGGATTAACAGAGAGACCGAGCCTTTGTATTGTTTATATTATTGCAAGAACTCATAGACTATGCCATTGTTCGGGCTCTCTATTTCTTATGCTATTGATAAACTCTATGTTGTGCCATTATTGTTTGAATGGTTTATTTTCCATACTTCTATGATTTGAATGCAAGTTTGCTAGTTTAGATCTTTTCTTTCGACTCTTCTTTTTAGTAAATGGGCGTGATTATTATTTTATGTTATTGAATGAACTGTTTATACTGCAATCCTTAATTTCTGTTATTCTAGGACATGGTAAATTGCTAAGCAGGCCCTTAGATCATATCCAAAAGATAGGTTTATCGTGCCTTTCATATAAATTCTAGCGTATTGCCTTAGTTAGATTCTTTATTTTTATATCTACTTTTGTTTCCCATTCCAAAACCCCATTACAGAAGAAGCTGACTTCTTTAAAAATCCAGAGGTCACTCAATTTAGCGCAATAATTCCCCCATAAACTGAGTTTCCCACAAAGGGCTATTACCTTGCCAATTTTTGGCATCAACAAGTGTATTGGAGATGAAGGCACTACTGGGGGTAGCTTGCATTTGGAACCTGCTTAAACTTATCCCTCTCTGGTGGATTTCAAGAAAATACTCCCTTTCATTGGTGGCTACTAGCTTCAAAACTGGTGAGAGTATCTTGTTGTCTAATGTCTACACTCCTATAGATATCCCTGGTAAAACCAATCTTTGGGTCCATATCTATTCAGTCTTTGTACCCTTTTCTTCCTTGGATCCCAATTGGGGATTTTAATGCTAGTACCAATTTGGAGGAAAAGAGAGGAGGTGTGCAAAGGCTTGATCCTTCTTCATTTTAGTTAAAAGACAATATTGATTCCATGAATTTGGTGGATATGAAGTTGAGTCAAGTGGTTTATTCACCTGGAATAATAGGAGATGTGGTAAGGAGGCAATCTCTAAGAGGTTGGACATGTTTTTGGTGTCAATTTTTTGGATCGGAAACAACAAGGCTACCAACTATGAGATTCTTGAGTGGTTGGGTTCAGATAATTGGCCCATCAAACTCTCAGCTATTTTGAAGGATGCCACAAAGTACCCATCTTTCAAATTTTAGCTTATGTGGCTAAGAGATCCCCTACTGTCTAATCTTATGGTTGACTAGTGGAGTAGAGGTGGACCAAACCACATCACAACTATGTATTGTTTTGTGAAAATATTACAATTTGTGAAATACCAACTCAAGAAATGGAAAAGATAGAGTTTTGGAAATTTATTTCTAGCCAAGGCAAATGCTCAAGCCCATCTGAATGATATTACTCAAAAAATTAGAGACCATGGTCTCATTAAGGAATGTAGCCCTGAAGGATCTTGAATAATGGGAGCTTCAAGAAGATATTTATTGGAAACAAAAATCCCACATTGAATGGATTCAATAAGGAGGTAGAAATATGACTTTCTTTTTCAACTCAGTCAAGGCGAGAAGGCACGGGAACCAAAAATCTTCTCTTGTGATTTCTCAGGGAGTCTAGTTATCTTCTCTCCATGATATCACTATGGAGGCTATTCAATACTTCTCTGCTTTATTTAAGGAATACTCTCATCCTAGAATGGAGGAGGAAAGATTAATATTGGATTGAATCCCTTCTCTGGTGTTTGTGGAAATGAGTGAGTTGCTTATGTGCCCTATTTCTTTAGAAAAAATGGAGAAGATTGTGTTATAGATGAAGAGAGGTAAATCCCCTGCCATTGATATATTTCTAGTTGAATTCTATTAGGAATTTTGAGGGATTCTAAACTTTGATCTTTTGGAAGTTGTCTAGGAATCTCAGAGGAGCAAGTAGATGCTAAAAGCAATGAATTCTATAGTCCTAGTGTTATCCCCAAAAGGGAAGGTGCTAATTCATTGAACCTATTTAGGCTAATAGCCCTCTACAATGTGGTTTACAAGATTATTTCGAAGTTTATTATGAAAAGGATTAAGTTGACCTTAACAAGCTCATTTTTGAGGAAGAAGGAGGCTTTGTGGTTGGTAGACAAATCTTGGATGGGGAAATCATAGTTACAAAGGCCATTCATTCTATGGCTAACTCTAAGGAGAAATCTATATTCATCAAACTTGACATGGCCAAAGCTTATGATCCGGTCAAATGGCATTTTCTTCAAAAAGTTCTTCTTTCATTTGGATTTGGAGTTGACTAGGTGGATTGCGTAATGAACTGTGTGTATTTGACATCTTTTTTAGTTCTTATCAAGGTGAACCTTATTTGTTTGGCACCAATCGAGGTCTCTGTTAGGTTGACCCTCTTTCATCCTAGTTATTTATCATTTTAGCTAAAGGTTTAGGTAGGTTCTTCAAGATTTAGGTTCATCAAGGTGAGATCCAAGGTTGGGGGTTGGGCAATGGCTTACCGCCTTAGTCTCACCTTCAGTTTGTGGATGACATCGATCTAATGGGTGTGGCTCTTTTCGTTGTGTATTTTCTTTGTTGAGTACTGATGATGAACATAGATCCTATAGGGAGGCTCTTTCTTTAGAAGAAAGTGAGTATTAGATGCAAGCCATGCAGGAGGAGATGATGGCCCTGGATAGTTGTGATACCTGGGATCTTGTGAGTTTTCCCAAAGGAAGGGAGCCCATTGGTTGCAAGTGGATGTTTAGAAAGATATTTGGAGTAGATGGTTGGTTAGAGTGGTACAAGGCTAGATTAGTGGCCAAGGGCTACTCTTAGAGAGAGGGAGTTGATTTTGATAAAATTTTCTCTCCTATTGCTAGGCTAAATTCTATTATCTATTACTACTTGTTGATGTGTTTTTTATGCACCTTTCAACATAGACAGTGTGTAGATGCACTACCTCTCTTGAAAGACAATATTCCACAATCAGATTGCAGAACACTATCCCAAGGCCTCTAATGTCAGGTCTTGACAGTGCTTGGAATATTTTTGTTGTTTGATGTGATTTGCTGGAATCACAAGGCGGTCTTACACAAGAAATGCAAAGCAAGGGTACAAAGCATGGAAGTTGGATCTTGAGATGGAGTTCTTTAGGATGGAAAGTTGTTATGCATTGGCTGTAGGTTCAAATAGCAGTCTTGAACTCCATTTTGTTGTTGGATTTGGCTTTACAATGTGCAATGAACCTTAGTATAGGTCATTTATTAAAAAAGAGAAAAGAAAGGCAAGGAAGAGGGAAAGTTCCTAAGTCTGCAACTAACTATGAATAGTGACAATGGAGTTTCTACAATGAACAATTTCTCAAAACAATATCCCACTTAACTAGGGATTTCACAGTATCATGGAAATTGTGCTATCTTCTAAGGTCTGCAGATATTTCATCCATCATTCACCATATACATGCATGAATCAAAGATAAATGTTTCAGAGCAGCTTTGAAATCAAGTCCAGACTAACTTTGCACAGCTATCTACCATCATCAAACAACAAAAAGTATGGACAAAGAAATCATCAACATGGTAGGAATTTTCATAATCATAGAACAAAATTCCTAAATCTATCCAAAGAGAAAAGACAGCTAACTAAAACACTAGTGAAACCTAAGTCAAACAGTTGACATTGGAGATTGAATCAAGTAACATGAGAGAAACTAAGAAAATACACCAAGTCAATGTCTTTTCCTTATAAATTTCTGCAGCATGTCTTTACAACAACTCAACTCTCTTTTTGCAAATGAGAGGAGAGCCCTATTTATAGTGTCCAAAAGATTCAATGAATGGCCAAGATTAATTCTTATTGTGTGGCCAAGATTCATTACAAAATAGGGTTTCACCTACCCCCAAATATATCATAATTTAAAATACATCCTTTTGTCTTTTCCCTATTTCATCCTCTTGCTGACGACACTGTAGCTCTTTTGTCATTTAGCGGATTGTTGTTTTCACTATACCTACTCTTCAAGAAGTTCTTCATCTTTGGCTGGGTTGTCCTCCTGTCCCTTGGAAGCTGTGTACTCTATGAACTTGAGGATGACTACCTGGAGCTTGTCTATTTCGATGCTTTCGTACCGCAGCGCTTGGTAGCTCCATTCATTTGCATTATCCTCCAGCCTTTTCCAATCTTCATCATACTTTGAGCCTTGGTCTCTGAACAACTCAGATTGATCGAAGGCACAGGTAGCAAAACTCAAGAATTCCGTTGTAATTTCTCCAGCCATCCCGTTCTTCATCTTCTCCTGGAAGTAGGGTTTTATCTTTTTCGGATCCATTTGCATAGTGGGCATATCATAGTCCGTCATTAGCTTAAGGTATCGAGCACATTCTGCCTAGATTTCTTTGATCCACTCAATATCCAGATCCACCTTGCTCAAGATTTGCTCCAACCTCTCCTTTCGGTTGTCAAAGTCCCATCTCCACACATCTATCAGCTAGTGATCTTCTTTCTTAAATGAAAGCTCCTTCTCCCACATGGCCTCTGGTAACCGAAGGATAGCCTCGATCCTTGGGAAAGTGGAGTCGTAGGTCGTGGGGAAGTCGGTGCAGAGTTTCCTTGTGCTCTCCAGAGACTACATTAGGTCCAAGAACTTGTTGGCTGTTCGCACAGCCCGGCTAATTCCCATGTTTTTGACGTATGAGACTCATCGGAACCAGTCCTTTGTGGTCTTCTCCAAGTTCTTTCTTCTTTCCATCTTATCGATCTGCTCCTTGGAAAGCAGCTAAGGTGCAACCGTAGATGTGGTAGGCAGGTCGTCTACTGAAGACCATTGCTGTATGTAATCTGTTAATGCTGCGACCTGTGCCTTGAGCTCATCTTTTGAGATTTTATCTTGCTTTATCAAATGCACCACTGTAGCCACTAACTCCTCAAGGTGCTTGACCTTCTGCTCTCTGGTTGTGGTCCCAAAGTCAATGGTGGAGATGTTATAACTTACCCCAGCTTGGCCAATCGTGGGCATTGCAATTTGCGTCGCTCGAGACCCAGAAGCGTCCATTGTTACCCTGGATCAGACCTTAGGCTTCTTTTGCTTCTTCGTCGTGACTTGGGCTCGAGCCAAGATGGCCTCCAACCTTGCCCTTGGGTCCTTTAGCACAGGGGTTTTTCTTTCGAGTTGCTTCTCCAACCACTTGGGCACAGCAGATTTCCCTTTGGGTGAATCGCAGTTACCTTCGCCTTTCTCAGTCAAGGCCAAGATCTCCCCTCCTTTTCCCTCCGGGGATTTTCCTTTCTCTTTGGCGGCATCTTCCTCCTCCTCATTAGAGTCATGAAAGAACATGAGGTGTTTGATAGGCAGCTCGGTGGACGGTTGCTGAATGGGACTTTCTTTTTTTGCTGTTTCTTCTTCCTTCTTTTCCTCAATACCCTCAGCCTCGGGACTTCTGACAACACGGGTTTCACCCTCAGTTAAATCCTTTTGCTATTGTTCTTCTGGTGGCTGCCCTTCTTCTTCATGGGGTGACCCTTCTACCTCTGCCCCGGTGTCTTTTAGCTGTTGTGCCATTTCCTCCTCAAGGTCATCATCAAAGGTTTGAATGATTTCCTTGGCACTCTCACCATCTTACTCGTCCCCACTCTCGGAAGAGCCTGTTTCTTCCTCCTCATAAACCACCCTATCGATGGTTCGGTGTTCGTACTCTGGGTGATCATGGTATTCATCGGCCTCCTCTTCAACAAGCTTTGCGGCTTCCCGCTCTCGTTCCTCCCACTCCTTTGAGATTAGCATTGTAGCCTCCATGGTGGGTGGCCCTGTCGGTGGTTGTGAAGATTGAGCAGTAGCAAGGATTTGTGCAAGGGCTGCTTGGAGGGTTGGATCCATTAAGATCTGGGAGAGCTCACGGGGAAGGCTTTGCATGTGCCTTGAAAGAGCTTCAGGCATAGTGGCAGTGGGAATAGGTGCTGTTATTGTTGCCAAAGGGAGCGATGTGATTGGTGACATGGAAAAAGAGGAACGAGGAGTAGTCATGCTAGAAGAGGAGTCAATGACTATTACCAACTTGGCCAGAGGCGAAGGGGCAAGATGGACAGAAATGTACACTGCCGGCGAAGATGCGGCGACCATAGTTAGGGAGGTGGGTGGTGCAATAGGAGGGGTAGTGAGAGCCAAGGGAGGTTGCAATTGGTGCGTACCCTCCACTCCCTTTTCTTGGGTTGAAGGTTGTTCCGCAGCACTCCCTGTCTGTTTGAGCCTTTTGGGAGGTGAGCCTCCCGTTTTCCTTCCTTGCATAGGCCTTGGGGTCTGGAGATTGCTCAGTTTATGTTCCTTTTCTTTTCTTGGACCTGGTGACCGGAGGAGACTTGGATGTCCCGCCAGTTGACGCGGTGGCAGCAACATCCTCGGTGGCACTTGGATAACTTTTGATCCCTTCATAAGTCAATACTACCCCTTGTCACTTTAAATGAGCCACCTGCCCATCGATCCACTCCTTGGTACGGGTTAAGATTGGTTGGGCTATAGTATCTAGGTCATCGACCTCCTGTTCATCCCAGTCAATTGATGGTATTGGCAGATTGACAACTGCAGGGTACCTGGGATGCATGATAGTGGCATTGTCCTCCTCGACCTAGTCCGGTACGGGGAATGGCTGCACCCTCCTTACGAATTGCATAGTCATTCGCATGTAGTGCCTCGTGTGCACTTCCTTATCATCTTGGCAGTCGGCCCAGAAATCCTTGATGTGGTTAAGATGGGCATATGCTGGCCCCAGCGCTTTCCTGACATGACCATGCAGGTCCATTCGCGGGCGAGCAGTGTGTAGGTAGAAATGGTAATCCTTCAGCTCTTTCTCAGAGGTACCATCAAACTGGGAAGTTTGCAGTCAGTACACACCCTAGCCAAGGGTCATCAGATAGGAGATCCCCGCTATATGTTTGCTACTAAAGATTGCCTACAGGTGTTGGAGTTGCCGAGAAAGCTCCAGGAGGATGATTCGATCATTGGGGTATTGGGGCAGCCTATTTAGTCTTTCAGTGAAGCCCTAGGCACGGATATATGTGAACTTTGGATACTAGATGAAAAGAAAAGCATATTGTTTCAAAAGCGCTCTGGCACTGTGGGAGACCCTCCTCTCGAAGTCTCTAGCAATCAATTTAATAATGTGGCCAATGAAGGCGTCGTTTACCCTGCAGTAATCCCTTTTGAAGTTCTGGTACTAGAGCTGTGGATACTTGTCATAGGCTTTGAGTGTTTGCTTCTGCTCTTGATCAGGTGCCACAAACAACCCGTTGTACTGCCTCTGATCTGCCAAGGAATAGACAAGATAGGAAGTCATAAAATTTAGAGCTTTTCTTTATGTTAATAAACTGCTCATGGAAGCAGTTTCTTATGATTCCTCCCCAGTAGAACAAAGCCTTCGTTGTGACATCCTCATTTCCACGCAGGATCTGCTCAATGAAATATACCATCCATTCCTGAAAGTAGGCGGCTGTAGGAAGACCCATAACCCTGCTCAACATGGTTACCAGGTCATGGTAATCCTCGTGGAAATCATTGCGGAAGAGTTCCTGAGGAACTTTCGCAGCACTGCCCCGTCTTTCCTTGAGCGAATGTAGATTTATTGACTTCTTACAGCCCATCGGATTATCATGCCACACCGCCTGACATTCTTCTATGGTGGGGACCTCCATCTTTTGGAATGTGGGAATATGGAAGGTCTTTGTGATCCCCTTGGGAAACATGTCAACAAGAATGTTTCCCTCTTTATTAACGATTGTTCTTGTGTCGGCCTGGTATGCTTCTCGACAAGCCATGACCAATTCGGGTGCCATGAGGGATGGAGGGAATCCAGCAGCCTTAGCTATTCCACTCTATCTTATCAATCTGACATTCTTTGTCGTTGGATTGACCCTGACCCTTTGAGTGAATTCATCAATATCCACTTGGCCAATGTTGGTGTCTGTGATATCCTTCTAATCTGTGGTGACCTTTGAGTGGAGAGGCTCGTCTTGGAATTGGTACTTCATCTGGTCCTTGTCTTTTTTCCCTCAAGGGGTCCTTCCTAACTTCTTCCCCTTGTCCTTTTTGGCGGATGCCCCTGAAGTTCCTGCACTCAATTCCATATATTCTGCGAGCAAGGGCAAAGTTAGCACAATGGATCACAAAAGCATTCATGTTAGTCAACCTCTTGAAAACAATATTTATTTTGAACAATCAACTAAGCATATCATGATCTTTTATCCTCAGATGTTATTTGATCTTTTAATTAAGGGCATTCGGACAATTTGGGCCCGAAGGGCCAGACTTCCTCGGCAGGAATGCTGTTTGGAAGGGAAAACATGGCGGAAGGCTCCCAAAGACTTTCCTTGGTTAAATTTTAGTATTTCAAGAGGTTGGCAATGAAGAGGACCGAAATTCAGCATGTGGGTCGAAGTTAGATTCCAGATTTGGGCACGTTTGGATTAGTTTAAGAGAACTCAGAGATCCTGGGCTAGAGAGCTGTCGGGAGATAGCAGTTTGGAACGACAGACAACAAATAAAAATCCAGAGAAAAAACTCTAGGGTTTGGTGCCCGGAGGTGCAAAGGGCTGCCGACAGCAAGTCATTTTGCTTTTGAGGTTTCGGGCCATCAACACCGGGAAGCCGCTCGCTCTTCGCCGTTTGGGACAGCAAACACTGGACGGAAGTCCGGGGGGAGCAGCTTGATAGCTAGGGCCCAGTGGTAGGTGTTTCGCCAAGATCTGTAAGTTTCACCGACGGCTAGGAGTTGGACTAGACCTGGGACAAGGGTTCGCCGTGGTGATTCGATCTTCTGAGTTTGATGGCGATCGGGGGGCGAAGCCTGGAGCTCGGAAGGATGGGGTGAGAATTCTGTTTGGAACGACAGGTGAGGGAAGGAGTCCCGATCGCCAGAGCCCTTCAAGGAGGAGGGCGCTAGTCGTTCATGCGGCATCCCAGTGGCGAACGGGGCTTCGGAGCCCGAAGATCAAAATGACTAGGTGAAACCGCCAAGGAAAAGGTATGTTGTGAGTTTCAGGCGGTGGACGAATATCCCCTAGGTGGCGAAAGGAAGGCAGAATCCCGGGGACGGACGTCCGGACACCGGGGCCCGAGAGATCCGAAGGACGCCGGTTCTGAAAGAAATCCAACAGCGGGGAGAAGGGCGGGGCTCGGAGCATGGAGGGCATCAAAGAGTTCATCGTGAGGACGGCATAAAAGGAAGCAAGGACACCTGGTGTCTGGAGCCCGAAGTCGATAAGGATGCTATGCACGACTCAAGGTACATTCCAGCGGGTAACGGGATGGCCGAGGTCCGGAAGGCGTGACGCCATCAAGCGACGAGAAAGCACAGGTGGAACCCTGGAAGCGGACCTCCGGGGTCTGGGGCGAGGAGACAGGCGGGCTCTGCTGGTTGGTAGGCTGAGGTTAGATTGTTGTTTTGACACGGCGGTATCAAGGGTGACTTCCAAACGGAGAAGTCCAATGGGATGGGCCTGGAGGGTGATATTTCCGTCGACAGGTTTGTTCAAAGTTTTATTAACGGACGGTGAAGCACGGTCTCGGGGCCGAGGGGGATGTTTTGCCTATGCGAAAAACAGCCGTGGCAAGGACAAACTCCGGATTGGCAATGAGGGCTTTCTAGAAGGTTTCTCTATTTTTTAACACGTGGGTTTTTTGCGCAATCTCATATTTTACCATTTTCACACCTTCTTAATGATTGCTATTCACTTAAATCCTTCGAAATCACGAAAACAATGCTCGGGAGGGTGAACGGATGACCTACCTCGAACACACAATGCGTTGAGATGTGGGATCCACCTACGGTCGATGAAATGATGCTGAGGGTGACGATCATGACGGTGTCGAAGACGATGGGCTCCAAATAGCAGGTTCTCCAATCGCTTTGCAATCCTGTGAAATGATAATGATGGGTCAGAGTGGGTATTTTATACCCCTAACCGCCATTAATGCTTGTATTTAATGTAGGTACGACAGCAAAAAAGTTGGTAAGTTTGAAAGTTGGCGATGGCGATGGGAAACCCGGGGCCTGATGGCCGGGGAGACACAGGATGGCGGCTGCAGCGAGTATTTCATGTCGGTCGGAACAGCGGCGGCGAAGAGGGAAGCGGGGCCCAGAGGCCAGACTTCTGCCAAAGATCCACCGTCATGGACGATGAAACCACCAGGGAATTCCGAACTTGAAATTCCGGATTGTCGGGCCCGGAACACTCAACAACAGTCAGGGACTCCCGCAGATTTCGGTCGGCGAAAATGTTGGCGGGACTGGGGGCGGGACGCCGTAGGAAGTTCGCCGTCAAGCGACGGCAAACCACAGTCGGAATCCTAGAATCGGAACTCCAGGGTTTGGGTCTGGAGGGCGGGACGCCATTCAAAATATTTCCACAGGTTTTGAATTGAAGGCAAACAGATGCTCAGACCCCGAGGTCCGGGAGGACGTGAAGCGAAAGCCATAAGAATGATAGTTTTAGCGGGGAAACCCAGTGAGGGAATCCCGAATGGTTGGGCCCAGCAGGGCCCGGGGCCATTGGCAAGGCCAAACTCCAGAGTGACTCCGCGAGGCACCGAAATGCAGCAAAATTAAAAAGGGGAGGGCATGGTCAATTTATGATGGGACTTTTAAAGCAATATTGACCACCCGAGACACCAAAAAGGGGGGGAACGAAAAATGAGGCGGCGACAAAAATGACCCGACAAGGCGAAAGAAAAGAGGGTCCCTGTTCCGAGTGAGGCGTGTGTGCTAAGGGCACAACAAATGGCGACTCTGCTGGAGAACGCTCCCGAGTGTTCTAGGAATAAATATTCATTCAGGACCCAAAATCTCTAGTTTCGCAGACCAGGAGTGGCTTCCAAAGATGAATCTGGGAGAACGAGATCCTTAATTGGGTCAGTTTACAGGACATCTCAGAAGTGTATGTAGTGAATTCATTCCTTTCCTCGGGATAGTGATCAGGGTTACCAAGTCAACCGAGCGAGCTACATAAATCGTCTAACACCAAAAGTAACCTGGACATTTCTCCGCTGCCAGTCAGGCGTCCATAGCCCCGACGGAGTTGTCGCTGCAATCTCACGGATATTGCTCTACTGCCGGCCAGGTGTCCATAGCCCCGGTAGAGTTACCCGAACACCCATACGGTCATTTATTTTCTATAATTCGTTTGCTCTTTTGCTTTGATATTTCCTTCAATGTTCATTTCTCTTTTATCATTTAGTTCGACTAAGTAAGCATTGAAGCCTACAATGGGTTTGAGACTGCAGTGGTCACTGGAGCAGACTTGAGATTTTTCACTCACTAGGGTGTCATAACAATTATGGCACAGTCCTTTAGAAATAATTATTATGTGTTTTGTGCGAGATTCAAGATGTGTGTAAAAAAATCTAGCCAAGGATCAAGTTCTGAGCAGAGTTCAAGCAAGGAAATCATTCACTGGCCACCTTCAAAGACCGATAATCGAGAGTGAATGTTTAGCCAAAGAACACAAAGAATGGACAACAAAGTGAATTGCTTATCGAGCAAGCACAACCACTGCAAAGGGAGCGAGAAACAACTTTTGAAACAAAACTGCCGGGAGGGAGAAAACAAAAGAGCGACGCAAACAAAACGCAAGCAAGCCAAAAAGCAAACTACCCTAACCTATGTACAAGTATTTACAATGATGAGCTTGAATGAGCTCAAGCCTAGAAGTAATGCTTCAGGTGCTGCCCATTGACCGGCAGCGAGACGTTCTCGCCAGTTAAGGTTTTTAGGCGGAAGGCATTGTCTCCCAAAATATCAGCTATTTGAAAGGGGCCAAGCCAGAGCTTGTCGAATTTGTTGTGTCCCCCTTTCTTTTCATGGGCCTTGTCCCAACACAAGACCAAATCTGCAATTCTAAAGACCTTGATCTTGGCTCGGCGATCGAACCATCTTTTAACTACGCCCTAATGTTTGGCAAAATTTTCTATTGCACGGTCTTAGACTTCCTCTAAATGCAAGAGCTCGGCCAACCGAGCTTCCCTACGATCTTCTCCCTTACAAAAATCATTGATGAATTGAAGAGTAGGAATCTTTAGATGGATGGAGAATATAGGTTCTAGGCCATAAACAAGGTGGAATGGGGAATCACCAAGGGCAGCCTTGTGGCGAGTGCGATCAGCCCAAAGGGCGAAATGGAGCTGGGTATGCCAGTCCTTGGGATTCCTATCTAGCAGCTTTTTTTATCACGGTAATCAAGTTTTCATTTGTAGAATCAGCCAGGCCATTGCCCTGAGGGTAGTAATTAGATGAGAATTTAAGGGCAATTCCATAGTCAAATACCCAACTCACAAATTTCAATGAAGCAAACGTAGGTCCATTATCACATACCAAAGCATAAGGACAACCAAAGCGATTTAAAATGAAACTTTCTAGGAAATTAGTAACTACTTCAGTTGTGCATTGCTTACATACTATTGCTTCCGTCCACCTAGTATAGTAATCAGTAGCAGTAAGAATGTACCTGTGTCCCACAAACGATGGAGGGCTTACTGGACCGATGAAGTCAAGACCCCATTGCACAAACGGCCTTACCTCCAGCACAGACTGTAGTGGGACAGCAACATTCTTTTTCCTGGTGGCAGCGTTCTGACATGTGTGACATGAACGAACATGGCAATGGGCATCCTTGAAGATAGTTGGCCAGTAATACCCTGCTCTCAATATCTGATGTGATGTGGAAGAACCAGAACCATGGCCTATGCCAAATTTGTTGTGAAACTCTTTCAAGACTCGATCTGCTTCTTCCTTGCCAAGACATTTTAAATAAATGCCTTCATGATTTTTCTTGTAGAGAATGGAGCCCTGCAGCATGTAGCCATTTCTTTTCAATCTCAGGGCCCGCTTTTGGACTCCTTGTAGGTGCGGCGGACACTTATGGTTCAGCAAATAGTAGACGACATTTTGGTACCACTCTCCGGGGGAGACATCCTCAAGCTGGTATTGCTGCACAGTGAGTTCAGGTCTAGCTTCTGCAACTATTTCAGCAATTGTTCGGGTGAGTGCCTTCCCTCTCACTACCTTCATCGGTTGGATCTCAATGTCATATTCTTGAAGCAGGGTGACCCATTTAGCTCTTCGTTCGCCCAATTCATTATGCATGAGCAACGTCTTTACTGTTGGGTCGGGGACAATGGAAAACACCTTATTGCATAGGATGTAGTGTCTAAATTTCTTCACCCCCCTGACGAGGGCATACACCTGCTTTTCAATGTTGTGATATCGCAATTCAACATCCTTGAGGGGAGCACTCATAAAGGTGATCGGATGCTCGTTTCCTTCGTCGTCTTTCTGGGTCAACATGCTAGCACAGGAATGCTCTGAAGCAAATGAGTAGATGTAGAAAGGCTTCAGATAATCTGGACTAACTAACACAGGCGTCTCAGTGATGGCCCATTTGATTTCTTCGAAAGATTGTTTAGCATCGGGTGTCCATTCAACTTTGGCATCTTGTTTCAGCATAGCATTGAGAGGTTTAACAATCTCCGCGAAACCTGTGATGAATTTCCGGATGAAGTTGATCTTTCCAAAGAAAGATTTTAATTCTTTCTTGCTCCCTAGGGGCGGGATTTTGAGTAAGGACTCAATACGTTCGGGGTCTATGGAGATTCCCTGTTCTGAGATGATATGCTTGAGCAATCTACCTTCAGTCACTCCAAAAATGCACTTCTTGGGGTTAAGGGAAACCCCGAACTCCCTGCATCTTTGAAATACCTTGCATAAATCAGAGACGTGATCACGTCGCCTTTTAGAAAATACAGTCAAATCATCCATGTAGATGATTATGCACTTGCCAATTAGGTCCTTGAAGGTGATATCCATGGCGCGTTGGAAAGTGGCACAGACATTGATGAGTCCAAAAGGCATCCTTCTATACGCGAACGTCCCCCACTTAGTGGTGAACACTGTTTTGTGATGATCCTCATATTGTACCATTACTTGGTTATACCCAGAGTATCTATCGAGGAAAGACATCATCTGGGAGCTGTTGATGATCTGCAACACCTCATCCAATAAAAGTACTGGATAGTTGTCTTTCTCCAAGGCGCAGTTGAGATTGCGAAAATCCACACAATCTAAACTCCCCATTCTTTTTTTTGATCGGGACCAAGTTGGCCACCCATGTGGAATGCCTAACCAGAAAAATGATTCTTGTTGAGAGCAACTTTTGTACCTCTTTGTAAACGACAGGTTCCAATAAGGCATTGATAGGGCGCTGCCGCTGGTGGAATGGCCTAACTTCCGTCTTAAGAGGGATGGTGCGTGTAATGACAAAAGTGTCATATGTTTTTAAATCTTCATAGCTCCATGCCACCACATCATGGTACCTCCACAACGCGTCCGTGATTCCCTTCTTTTCCCCTGGCGTGCACACCTTGCCAATAAAAATATTCCTGACCTCCTCAGCTGTCCCAAGGTTGTGAGCATCGCACTGGTTGCTTATGGCCTCCTTTTTCATTTGCTGATTCTAGTCTCTGATCTGGTCCAAGTCAAATATGCGTTACAACTGAACCATGCCTCTGGGGATTGTGTTGGTTTTGAGGTTAATAATCCCTTCTGTATCCAGTTCGGCCTCCTGTGGATCAACCTCATCAATTATTTGAGCTGTGAAGACATCAGAACTTGTGATGAATTGAAGGATATGCTTGTCATCATTGAAGACTTGCAAGTGGGTAACATTATCTGGGACCGATGGTGTAGATGTCAGCTCGACAATGAATTTCTTGAGCCTAGACAGAGAGAGGGGTTGTAGAGTGCTGGCTATTTGAGCCAAGGCGTCAGCCGTACGATTATGAGTACGAGGGATCATCTATATATTGAACGCATCTAAGCCCTCCAAGAGATCCCAAACCCTATGCCTATAGTTTGTAAGTCTCCGATCATGACAGAAATACAACTTCCTAACCATGAGCTTGGAATCCCCGAAGACTTGCAACATTTTTACATTTTTCTTCAAGACCATGAGAAGGCCAAGGACTAAGGCCTCATATTTTGCTACGTTATTGGTGCAATAGAACTGTAATCTGTGGGTAGCTAGAAATGTCTTACCTATTGGACTGATGAGTTCGAACCTAGCTCCGACTCCCTGCTTGGACTTAGATCCATCAAATTGGAGTGTCTAGCACGCAGAAGGTTCTGTGTCTTCGGGTCTGATTAAGCTTCTGTTCCCTTTCAGCTGGGTGGCTGACCCTGTGACCTTAGGGGAATTTTCTGGTTCGATGCATTGATCAACAGGTGGTTCTGCTGGTACCTCCTTTGACATTTCTATCTGAGAAGCAACTAATTTTTTAACATGTGCAACTACTGCTTGACACAAGAAACAATCAAACTCAGAGTGGGCATCATTGTGAACCCTGCACCAGTTTGGTAGCAAGAGATCCTGAAAATTCATTCGGGCCCCTAGGCTGAGCTGATCCCTTGCATATTTTTCCATGAATTCTTGGAAGCCACCGAGCAGTCCCCAGTTGTCGTCCTTATCAGGTTCATCATTGGCTTCTATCAACATTTCTGTGTCTGGGGGCATTCATGTAGAATCAATCGAAGGACTACACAACACCAGTAACACTTTGTCTGCACATTCTTCCTAAAGCTCAACCTCATTTTGGTAGGCGAAAGGGTGGTAATTCCCCAGGTCGGTCTCGGCAAACAACACCTCGTTAATATTATTGTACTTCATTATCATGTATTTCATATAGGGTTCACGGTTGATACAGATTTGATTTAGCAGCCCCTTCCATGGTAGCCACATGTGAGAAAGGTCTGTGGCAGTGTATCCATTCAGTGCCTTGGTGAATTCCCTTCCCAAAATCATTCCATATGCATTGGGAATGTCCACCACTTGAATATCAATGACCTGTTGTATCTGCGAGTCTATAACAATTTGCATCGGGATACAGTTTATTTCTCCCACAATGTTGATCTCTGTTTTGTCCAGCTGAGTCACCTTCCTCCTTGAAGGCGTGGGAGTGATGCCAAGAGCCTTGCATACTGCCAAGGGCATGATATTGGCAGACGCTCCTGAATCGAGCAGGCAGTTGTGCAGGTTCTTCCCAAAGATCCTAATGGTGGTCAAGAAAGGGGGAGTTTTCGGTCTCCCCTAGAAGATGCCCGTAAGCGTGTCCATGTGAGCTATCTGACCTTTGTTCTTATCATTGCCCATATCCCTGGCCTGTCTAAACGGTTGGTCCTTGGAAAGCTACCTATTATCCCTCTCTGGCTCCTTTTCAATTTGTTTACTTGCAGATTGATTCACGGGAGCATCCTTCCTTTTCTTGGTATTATCCTATATCTCCGATTCCTTCCTAGGCTCTTCAAAGGTAACTCTTTTGGCTGACGTTTCGGGAGTCATACTAGACGATGTAGTCCCATTAAGAACCCTAAAGAAGGCATGCCTTATAGCAGAGACTTTGAGTAATTCGAAGGCTGACAAGTTGATTTTTACCTTCTTGAACTCTTTTGCTACATATTCACCCATTTGCTCAATTTCTGAACTAAAAGCTTGGCCTATGGAAAAACTAGGAGGTTGGGCCTTCGTTTGACTAGATGGATTTTGGGATTGGCCTTGAGGCTGATTTGGTGACTGGTTTTTAGATCCGTTCTTATTGAGGTATTGGGTAGGTATATGAGGAAGTCCAGGGTTGTTGCTGGCATTAGGATCAGGCAGGTCGGTGAAATTGTTTGGTGGGGTAGAAGTTGTAAAGGGTCCACCCGCTTGCCTATTCTTAAGGAAGTAAGGAGTCGACCTTTGATGAAACATGTGGACTTCATCTACAAATGACTCTTTTTCATATATCGGACCATTATCTACTGAATCAAAGAGCTGAGCCAAAGTTTGTTCATTACTTACCTCTTGTGCTTTATCACCCTCAACAAGAGCAGGCTCGACTTCGGGCTCGTTGAGGTCATATCGCGGAAATGGCGCTTGATTAACCACAAGATAGGAGGAATCATATAGCTCGGATGGGACGATGTCCCTATAGCCAGCATTGTCTATTGCATTATGCACTTCCACCTGGAATATTTCAGCAGCTGTCTGGAACTCGGGACAATCCAACTCGGAATGTCTGCTGGTTTTGTGAATTCGACACCATCTGGACAAGACTGCTTTGGCAAGGTATACTCCGCTGGTCATTTTTTTATTGCTTGCCGGTTGATCAAAAGGCATAGGGACACCTCCATTATTGGGCCTAGTGTTCCATGTGCGATTCTGCCGCTGAGAAGGTCTTTTTTCTGCATTCTGATTGGCGTTTTACCCCCTATTATAGTTCTGCTTGGAGGAAGTTCCTACTTCCCGATTATCCTTGCTGTCCCTATTATCTCGATTGTCCCGGTTAAGATTGGCCTGGAAATTACGCTAGGATGCCTATAACTGATTATTCTGGTTCTTTAGGTGCGTCATTTTCGTGGACATTTTCTTGATCATTTCCGTTAGTTCCTCTAGTTTGTCTTTCTCGGTCCCGTTCCTAGGTGTCAGCATCAGATTTTGGAAAAAAGTGAGTGGGGCTATCGGCTAATTCTGATAAGCTGGAGGAAATTCTGGTTCCGATAGGTACAATGGCATCTGGGGCTGCTGGAAATATGCCTGCTATTGTGGAGCAGCTTGAAAATAGTTATACTACTGCTGGGGTTGCAAATAGGAAGGCGTGAGAGGTGCATAATTCAATGGCTGCCCTGGATGTGGTATCATGGGCAAGTGAGACACTTGGTTCATAAGAGGGGTTTGGTGAGCAAACGCCTGATTAAGCCCCTGAATCTACATCGAGTGGGCTACCGACCCCAAAGAAGGCAGCGGGCCAGAGATATTCTGCCCCAAGTCTGCACTGGCGACAACAGCCTTCGCATAGGCAGTCACCAAGGTAGTGAGCGGTGGGTGCATCCTTTTCACCAAGGTCGATGTGACGTTGTCTAGCGCCGCATAATAGACCGGGAGAGCTGCCACATTATTATGAAGGTACAGGTCCTGAAGCCTTGTGTAGGCCTGATGAAAGCGGTCGTTGAAGGAGCCAATAGGTTCGTTGACTTCCCTTTTGACAGACATGAACTGCTGGTAAAGCTTCGAAGGACTGATGGGGATCTTGTATTTCTACAGGAAGGCATTCTTTATCAAATTCCATGAGGTAATGGACCCCCTCAGCAGGTTGATGTACCAATAGAAGGCCTCTTCCCCCAACGAATGCGGAAAAAGGAGGCATGCGACATCCTCATGGTCAACTTGCATTTCGGTAATCGCTGTCTCAAATATTTTGATATGCTCCTCAGCTGTTCTTTGTAGGTCACGCAGATGGAACTTCGAACAAAAGCCCTTCAGATTCTTAGGCATATCATTATAGGCAGTGAAATGTATCGGCGAAGGATTATGTGCTAACTAAGCCATGGAGGGCGGCAGAGGTGGTATCTGCTGTTGGAAAATGACAATTTGGGGCTGTATCTACAATACAACAGTAATCTGGGACTGCCTTTGAGCTGCGGCTGACTGGACTATACCCTAGGCTGGAAGGGCCGGGAGAGGAGCAATCCCCTGGCTGCCAGAGATAGGAGATGCAAATGCAATTTGAGATGGTTGGATGGAAGGCAAAGGCCAGCCAAATGAAGGTGAGGGCGGAATGGAGGTGGATGGAATGGAGAAAGAGGAAGAGGCAACACTGCTTCCTTTAGCTCGCTTTGCCCTTGTAGGAGGCTGCAATTCTTCAAATTCCCCCTTGTTTGGTGTTGACCGTAGAACTCTTTGAAATCTTTCTGGGGAGAATGATCTGATTCGATCCAGCTTCACTTTTAACCCTTAACTTGGTATTTCCACTGTCGGCCCTCCTTCTAGCGCCAGTTCTAATGATGTGTTTTTTATGCACCTTTCAACACAGACAGTGCGTAGATGCACTACCTCTCTTGAAAGACAATATTCCATAATCAGATTGCAAAACACTATCCCAAGGTCTCTAATGTCAGGTCTTGATAGTGCTTGGAATATTTCAGTTGTTTGATGTGATTTGTTAGAATCACAAGGCTGTCTTACGCAAGAAATGAAAAGCAAGGGTACAAAGCATGGAAGTTGGATCTTGAGATGGAGTTCTTTACGATGGAAAGTTGTTATGCATTGGCTGTAGGTTCAAACAATAGTCTTGGACTCCATTTTGTTGTTGGATTTGGCTTTACAATGTGCAATAAACCTTAACATAGGTCATTTATTAAAAAAAAGAAAATAAAGGCAAGAAAGAGGGAAAGTTCCTAAGTCTGTAACTAACTATGAATAGTGACAATAGAGTTCCTGCAATGGACAATTTCTCAAAACAATATCCCACTTAACCAGGGATTTCACAGTATCATGGAAATTGTGCTATCTTCTAAGGTTTGCGGATATTTCATCCTTCATTCACCATGTACATGCATGAATCAAAGATAAATGTTTCAGAACAGCTTTGAAATCAAGTCCAGGCTAACTTTGCACAACTATCTACCATCAGCAAACAACAAAAAGTATGGACAAAGAAATCATCAACATGGCATGAATTTTCATAATCACATAACAACATTCCTAAATCTATCCAAAGAGAAAAGACAACTAACTAAAATAGCAGTGAAACCTAAGTAAAACAGTTGACATTGGAGATTGAATCAAGTAACATGAGAGAAACTAAAAAAATACACCAAGTCAATGTCTTTTCCTTATAAATTTTTGCAGCATGTCTTTACAACAACTCAACTCTCTTTTTGCAAATGAGAGGAGAGACCTATTTATAGTGTCCAAAAGATTCAATGAATGGCCAAGATTAATTCTTATTGTGTGGCCAAGATTCATTACAAAATAGGGTTTCACCTACCCCCAAATATATCACAATTTAAAATACATCCTTTTGTCTTTTCCCTATTTCGTCCTCTTGCTGACGGCACTGTAGCTCTTTTGTCATTTAGCGGATTGTTGTTTTCACTGTAGCTACTCTTTAGGAAGTTCTTCATCTTTGGCCGGGCTGTCCTCCTGTTCCTTGGAAGCTGTGTACTCTATGAACTTGAGGATGACTACCTAGAGCTTGTCTATTTCGATGATTTCGTACCGCAGCGCCTGGTAGCTCCATTCCTTTGCATTATCCTCCAGCCTTTTCCAATCCTCATCATACTTTGAGCTTCGGTCTCTGAACAACTCAGATTGATCGAAGGCGCGGGCAACAAATCTCAGGAATTCCGTTGTGATTTCTCCAGCCATCCCGCTCTTCATCTTCTCCTGGAAGTAGGGTTTTATCTTTTTCGGATCCATTTGCACAGTGGGCATATCATAGTCCGTCATTATCTTAAGGTATCGAGCACATTCTGCCCAGATTTCTTTGATCCACTCAATATCTAGATCCACCTTGCTTAAAATTTGCTCCAACCTCTCCTTCCGGTTGTCAAAGTCCCATCTCCACACATCTATCAGCCAGTGATATTCTTTCTTAAATGCAAGCTCCTTCTCCCACATGGCCTCTAGTAACCGAAGGATAGCCTCGATCCTTGGGAAGATGGAGTCGTAGGTCACGGGGAAGTTGGTACAGAGTTTCCTTGTGCTCTCTAGAGACTGCATTAGGTCCAAGAACTTGTTGGATGTTCGCACAGCCTGACTAATTCCCATGTTTCCGACGTATGAGACTCGTCGAAACCAGTCCCCTGTGGTCTTCTCCAAGTTCTTTCTTCTTTCCATATTATTGATCTGCTCCTTGGAAAGCAGCTGAGGTGCGGCCGTAGATGTGGTAGGCAGGTCGTCTACTGAAGACCATTGCTGTATGTAATCTGTTAATGTTGCAACCTGTGCCTTGAGCTCATCCTTTGAGATTTTATCTTGCTTTATCAGATGCACCACTGTAGCCACTGAATCCTCAAGGTGCTCGACCTTTTGCTCTTTGATTGCTGTCCCCAAGTCAATGGTGGAGATGTTATAACTTACCCCAGCTTGGCCAATCGTGGGCGTTGCAATTTGTGCCGCTCGAGACCCAGAAGCATCCATTGTTACCCTGGATCGGACCTTAGGCTTCTTTTCCTTCTTCTTCGTGACTTGGGCTCGAGCCAAGATGGCCTCCAACCTTGCCCTTGGGTCCTTCAGCACAGGGGTTTTTCTTTTGAGTTGCTTCTCCAACCACTCGGGCACAACAGATTTCCCTTTGGGTGAATCGCGGTCACCTTCGCCTTTCTCAGTCAAGGCCAAGATCTCCGCTCCTTTTCCCTCTGGGGATTTTCCTTTCTCTTTGGCGGCAGCTTCTTCCTCATCGGAGTCATGAACGAACACAAGGCGTTTGATAGGCAGCCCGGTGGACAGTTGCTGAATGGGACTTTCTTTTTTTGCTATTTCTTCTTCCTTCTTTTCCTCAGTACCCTCAGCCTCGGGACTTCTGACAACACGGGTTTCACCCTCAGTTAAATCCTTTTGCTGTTGTTCTTCTGGTGGCTTCCCTTCTTCTTCATGGGGTGACCCTTCTGCCTCTGCCCCGGTGTCTTTCAACATTTCCTCCTCAAACTCATCATCAAAGGTTTGAATGATTTCCTTGGCACCCGAGCCATCTTCCTCGTCCCCACTCTCAGAAGAGCTTGTTTCTTCCTCCTCATAAACCACCCTATCAATGGTTTGGTGTTCGTACTCTAGGTGCTCATGGTATTCATCTGCCTCCTCTTCAACAGGCTTTGCGGCCTCCCGCTCTCATTCCTCCCACTCCTTTGAGATTAGCATTGTGGCCTCCATGGTGGGTGGCCTTGTCGGTGGTTGTGAAGATTGAGCAGTAGCAAGGACTTGCGCAAGGGCTGCTTGGAGGGTCAGATCCATTAAGATCTGGGAGAGCTCAGGGGGAAGGCTCTGCATGTGCCTTGAAAGAGCTTCGGGCATAGTGGCAGTGGGAATAGGTGCTGTTATTTTTGCCAGAGGGAGCGATGTGATTGGTGACATGGCAGCAGAGGAAGGGGGAGTAGTCATGCCAGAAGAGGAGTCAATGACTATTACCGACTCAACCAAAGGCGAAGGGGCAAGATGGATAGAAATGTCCACCACCGGCGGAGATGCGGCAACCATAGCCAGGGAGGTGGGTGGTGCAATAGGAGGGGTAGTGAGAGCCAAGGGAGGTTGCAATTGGTGCGTACCCCCCGCTCCCTTTTCTTGGGTTGAAGGTTGTTCCGCAACACTCCCTGTCTGTTTGAGCCTTTTGGGAGGTGAGCTTCCCGTTTCCTTCCTTGCATAGGCCTTGGGGTCTAGAGATTGCTCAGTTTCTGTTCCTTTTCTATTCTTGGACCTGGTGACCGGAGGAGACTTGGATGTCCCGCCAGTTGACGCGGTGGCAAGAACATCCTCGGTGGCACTTGGCTCACTTTTGAGCCCTTCATAAGTCAATACTATCCCTTGTCACTTTAAATGAGCCACCTGCCCATCGATCCACTCCTTGGTACGGGTTAAGATTGGCTGGGTTATAGTATCTAGGTCATTGACCTCCTGTTCATCCCAGTCAATTGATGGTATTAGCAGATTGGCAATTGCAGGGTACTTGCGATGCATGATAGTGGCCTCGTCCTCCTTGACCTAGTCCGGTACGGGGAATGGCTGCACCCTCCTTACGAATTGCACAATCATTCGCATGTAGTGCCTCACACGCAATTCCTTATCATCTTGGCAGTCGGCCCAGAAATCCTCGATGTGGTGAAGATGGGCATATGCTGGCCCCAACACTTTCCTGACATGACCATGTGGGTCCATCTGCGGGCGAGCAATGTGTAGGTAGAAATGGTAATCCTTCAGCTTTTTCTCAGAGTTACCAACACACTGGGAAGTTTGCAGTCGGTACATGCCCTAGCCAAGGGTCATCGAATAGGAGATCCCCGCTATATTTTTGCTACTAAAGATTGCCTACAGGTGCTAGAGTTGCTGAGAAAGCTCCAGGAGGATGATTCGATTGTTGGGGTATCGGGGTAGCCTATTTGGTCTTTTAGTGAAGCCCTGGGCACTGATATATGTGAACTTTGGATACTGGATGAAAAGAAAAGCATATTGTTTCAAAAGCGATTTGGCACTGTGGGAGACCCTCCTCTTCAAGTCTCCAACAATCAATCTGATAATGTGGCCAATGAAGGCGTCATTTACCCTGCAGTAATCCCTTTTGAAGTTCTGGTACTAGAGCTGTGGATACCTGTCATAGGCTTTGAGTGTTGGCTTCTGCTCCTGATTAGGTGCCACAAACAACCCATTGTACTACCTCCGATCCGCCAAGGAATAGACAAGATAGGAAGTCATATAAAATTTGGAGCTTTCCTTTATGTTAATAAACTGCTCATGGAAGCAGTGGCTTATGATTCCTCCCCAGTAGAACGAAGCCTTCGTTGTGACGTCGTCATTTCCACACAGGATCTGCTTAATGAAATATACTATCCATTCTTGAAAGTAGGTGGCCGTAGGAAGACCCATAACCCTGCTCAACATAGTTACTAGGTCATGGTAATCCTCGTGGAAATCACCGCGGAAGAGTTCCTGAGGAACTTTCGCAGCGCTGCCCCGTCTTTCCTTGAGCCAATGTAGATTTATTGACTTCTTATAGCCCGTCGGATTATCATGCCACGCCGCCTGACATTCTTCTATGGTGGCGACCCCCATCTCTTGGAATGTGGGAATATGGAAGGTCTTGGTGATCCCCTCAGGCGACATGTCAACAAGAATGTTTCCCTCTTTATCAACGATTGTTCTTATGTCAGCCTGGTATGCTTCCCGAAAAGCCATGACCAATTCGGGCTCCATGAGGGATGGAGGGAATCCAGTAGCCATAGCTATTCCACTCTGTCTTATCAATCTGGCATTCTTTGTTGTTGGATTGACCCTGACCCTTTGAGTGAATTCATCAATATCCACCTGGCCAATGTTGGTGTCTGTGATATCCTTCCAATCTGTGGTGACCTTTGAGTGGAGAGGCTCACCCTGGAATTGGTACTTCATCTGGTCCTTGTATTGTTTCCCTCGAGGGGTCCTTCCTGACTTCTTCCCCTTGTCCTTTTTGGCAGATGCCCCTGAAGATCCTGCACCCGATTCCATATATTCTGCAAGCAAGGGAAAAGTTAGCACAATGGATCACAAAAACATTCATGTTAGTTAACCTCTTGAAAACAATATTTATTTTGAACAATCAACTAAGCATATCATGATCTTTTATCCTCAGATGTTATTTGATCTTTTGATTAAGGGCATTCAGACAATTCGGGCTCGGAGGGCCGAACTTCTTCGGCAGGAATGCTGTTTGGAAGGGAAAACACGACGGAAGGCTCCTAGAGACTTTCCTTGGTTAAATTTTAGTATTTCAAGAGGTTGGCAATGAAGAGGACCAAAATTCACCATGTGGGTCGAAGTTAGATTCCAGATTTGGGCGCGTTTGGATTGGTTTAAGAGAACTCGGAGATCCTGGGTCGGAGAGCTGTTGGGAGATAGCAGTTTGGAACGACAGACAACAAACGAAAATCTGGAGATGGAACTCCGGGGTCCGGGGCCCGAAGGGCCAAAGGGCGGCTGACAGCAAGTCATTTTGCTTCTGAGGTTTCGGGCCGGCGACACCGGGAAGCCGCTCGCCCTTCGCCGTTTGGGATGGCAAACGCTGGATGGAAGTCCGGGGGGAGTAGCCCGGCAGTAAGTGCCCGGCGGTAGGTGTTTCGCCAAGATCTGTAAATTTCTCCGACGGCTAGGAGTTGGACCGGACCTAGGACAAGGGTTCACCGTGGTGATTCGATCTTTTGAGTTTGACGACGATGGGGGGGCCGGAGCCCGGAGCTTAGAAGGATGGGGTGAGAATTCTGTTTGGAACGGCAGGTGAGGGAAGGAGTCCCGATCACAGGAGCCCTTTAAGGAGAAGGGCGCTAGTCGTTCATGCGGCATCCTAGCGGTGAACGGGGCTTCGGAGCCCGGAGATCAAAATGACGGGGTGAAACCGCCAAGGAAAAGGTATGTTGTGAGTTTCAGGCGGTGGACGAATATCCCCCCGGCGGTGAAAGGAAGGCGGAATCCCGGGGACGGACGTCCAGACACCAGGGCCCGAGAGATCCGAAGGACATCGGTTCCGAAAGAAAGCTAACAGCGTGGAGAAGGGCGGGGCCCGGAGCATGGAGGGCATCAAAGAGTTCACTGTGAGGACGACGGAAAAGGAAGCAAGGACACCCGGCGTCCGGAGCTCGGAGTCGATAAGGATGCTATTCACGGCTCAAGGTACATTCCAGAGGGTAACAGGATGGTCAGGGTCCGGAAGGCGGGACGCCGTCAGAGGTTCACCGTCAAGCAACGACGAAGCACGGGTGGAACCCTGGAAGCAGACCTCCGGGGTCCAGGGCGAGGAGACGGGCGGGCTCCGCCAGTCGGGAGGCCGAGGTTAGATTGTTGTTTTGACGCGGTGGTATCAAGGGTGACTTCCGAACGGAGAAGTCCGACAGGACGGGCCCAAAGGGTGATATTGCCGTCGGCAGGTTTGTTCCAAGTTTTATTAACGGACGGCGAAGCACGGTCTCGGGGCCGAGGAGGATGTTTTCCTTGCGCGAAGAATAGCCGCGGCAAGGACAAACTCCAGATTGGCGATGAGGGATTTCTAGAAGGTTTCTCAAATTTTTAACATGTGGGTTTTGTGCGCAATCTCATATTTTACCATTTTCACACCTTCTTAATGATTGCTATTCACTTAAATCCTTTGAAATCATGAAAACAATGCTCGAGAGGGTGAACGGATGACCTACCTCGAACACGCGATGCAGGGAGATGTGGGATCCACCTACGGTCGATGAAATGATGCTGAGGGTGACGATCGTGATGGTGTCGAAGATGGTGGGCTCCAAATAGCAGGTTCTCCAATCGTTCTGCAATCCTGTGAAATGATAATGACGGGTCAGAGTGGGTATTTTATACCCCTAACCGCCATTAATGCTTGTATTTAATGCAGGTACGACGGAAAAAAAGTTGGTAAGTTTGAAAGTTGGCGACGGCGGCGGGAAACCCGGGGCTGGACGGCCGGGGAGACGCAGGATGACGGCCACAACGAGTATTTCATGTCGGTCAGAAAGGGCGGCAGCGAAGAGGGAAGTGGGGCCTGAAGGGCGGACTTCCACCAAAGATCCGCCGTCATGGACGGCGGAACCACCAGGGAATTCCAAACTCAGAATTCTGGATGGTTGAGCCTGGAACACCCGACTGCAGTCAGGGACTCCCGTAGATTTCGGTCGGCAAAAATGTTGGTGGGACCCGGGGGGCGGGACGTCGCAGGAAGTTCGCCGTCAAGCGACGGTGAACCACAGTCGAGATCTCAGAATCGAAACTCCGGGGTTCAGGGTCTGGAGGGCGGGACGCCATTCAGAATATTTCCATAGGTTTCGAACTGAAGGCAAATAGATGCTTGAACCCCGAGGTTTGGGAGGACATGGAGCGGACGCTGCAGGAATGATAGTTTTAGCGGGGAAACCCGGCGAGGGAATCTCGAATGGTCGGGCCTGGCAGGGCCCGGAGCCGTTGGCAAGGCCAAACTCCAGAGTGACTCTGTGAGGTGCTGGAACACAACAAAATTAAAAAGGGCAGGGCATGGTCAATTTATGATGGGACTTTTAAAGCAATATTGACCACCCGAGACACCAAAAAGGGGGGAATGCAAAACGAGACGGCGACAAAAATGACCCGACAAGGCGAAAGAAAAGAGGGTCCCCATTCTGAACGGGGTGTGTGTGCTAAGGGCACAACACTACTGCTTATGATTTTGAAATAGAGAAAATAGATGTTAAAGTTCTTTCTTGCATGGGGATCTTGAGGAAGAGATTTATATGTGATAGCTTGTCAGTTTTGTTGTGAAAGGAAAAGAACAATTGGTTTGCAGGTTAAAGAGATATTTATATGGGTTGAAATAGTCACCTAGGATGTGGTACAAGAAGTTTGATTCCTTTGCATTAAAGTTGGGTTTTTTTAGAAGTGAGGAGGATCACTATGTTTACATTAAAGTTATTGATAATCATATTCTAATCATTATCTTGTATGTTGATGACATGTTGTTTATGGGTAACAACAAGGTGATGATTAATGAGCTTAAGACTCAACTTTCTAGCACATTTGTTATGAAGGATTTTGGGGCTACAAAATATATTCTAGGGATGGAGATTAGTGGAGACTGGGTTCACAAAAATCTTTGGTTAATTCAAAGTATGTTGATACTATTTTACAGAGGTTTAATATGCATGAATATAAACTAATAAATATTCCATTTTCAGTTCGTACTACTATTGAGTTTAGACATGTGTCCTAATTATGATGATGATTTTGAAGAGATGTCTAATGTTCCTTATGCTAGTTTCATTGGTAGTTTAATGTATGCAATGGTTTGCACTAGACTAGATATAACCCAAGCAGTGGGATTTTTGAGCAGGTTTATGTCTAACCCTGGTAGAGAGCATTGGACTTTTGTTAAGAGGGTGTTTAGATATTTGTGTGGTACTTTAGATTACTATTTGGTTTATCATGGTACTGATGATGTGGATACGTCATTGGAAATATAGGGTTTTGTTGATACAGATTGGGTAGTTGACTTGGGTGCAGTGAGTTGGATGACTAAGAGGAAGCCTATAGTTGCATTATCCACCACCGAAGTAGAGTATATGGAAGATACACATGCTTCTAAGGAGGCAGTTTGGTTACATAGACTTGGTAATGGCATTGGTTTTGATTGTAGGACTGTGAGGATTGGATGTGATAGTCAGAGTGCCATATGTTTAGCTAAAAATCCTATGTATCATGCTCGTACTAAACATGTTGATGTTCAATATCACTTTGTACAAGAAATGGTAGAGAATGGTAAGGTTTTGATTAAGAAGGTTGACACTTTGGATAATGTTGCAGATTCTCTCATGAAGCCAGTGACCACATATAATTTCTCTTGGTGTAGGAAGCCCATGGGCCTTGATCAATATACTTGATTATATATTTTATTTGTATCTTATGGATGTAATTGCAATGTATAATGCCAAGTGGGAGAATGTTAGGATAGGTGACAATAAAATTGCTATCCCAAGTTGATTTATGTGTCTCCACATTCTTTGGGAAGTGTTCTAGGGGACATGAGGGACAAAATATTTATTATTTATTGTCTTATGACAAATTGTAATTGCATTCAAAGAGGTGGACCCATGACGATAGTGGTTACTAAGCATCCTCAGAGAATTTTTGGATTGGGACCAGTTGAGTGTGCATGTCCTTGCATGTTATTTGCATGTTTTGCATGCCCTTGCATGGTTGGGTGCCCAGGTGTGCATGTTGGTGCATCATCTTGCATGTAGCAGTCGAAGCCATCAGAGAGTTATGGAGCACTTGAGTTTTAAAAATTCCTATTGGCTGTGGGTTAGGCGCCCATGTGAAGGACATGTGATAATTTAATATTGTATTCCATGTTTATGGGATGTCCACTAAGGGGGACGTGGATTTTTCCTAGTGGTTTTTCTTGTTGTTTTGTGATACCATTTGTGGTATTCTCTCCCACAAACTTCTATATATTGGAGCCTTTGGATGGTGGTTTAGTATGAGTTCTTTGCAGGTTTTTAGGATGACGAAGTGCTACTAGATTATAGAGAGGATTGTTGTATTGATGTACTTCCTTGAATATTAATACAAAAATTCGATCTCTTTGGGTGTGGAGTTTTTTCCTGCAAGGGTTTCTCCATGTATATCTTGTGTCACTTGTGTTGATGACTTGTTGTATTGCTGATTTTTCTTTAATTTTTGAAATTTTCATTCACTAATCATCTTATGGTAATCTTGTAAACACAATTTCAGATTTGCAACCACATATTTAAGTTCATATTACTGCAAGTGATACCTTGGTTTCCAACAATATGTATATATATGCAAATATTTGCATATGTATGACGTATCTACATATGGGAATACATAGAAATTTCAATCTACATATGCTCATACGTGCACATACGTTCATATATATGGGTTACCACACACACATACATACATACATATATACATTTAATATATACATATCTATTTAAAAATATAAATAAATACATAATTGTGTCGCCAAAAATTGTATAGTTGGACATTTTTATGCTCACTTGAGTCTCTCTTATGGAATTTGGCTTGATTTTTCCTAGATTTAATGTTGTAATGTGTTCAACACATTCACATTAGGTCTTGGACCCTTGTGAAACAATAAGAATTCTAGGATGTCTTGTAAAAGTGTTGTGAAGTGTTGTAACCCACTTTCACACTTTTCTAGGACCCTTCATTATAATTCACTTAAATAACCCCTTTTTATCACTTACCAAGTCTTATTTCAAAGTGTTGTAACAAAGTCTCACATTTTTCTAGACTTGTCATCACTAATTTGACCCTTTCTTATGTTTAAATGAACCCTTAATGCACTTTCCAACCCAACTTAAGTGTATTTTTGAGAATATTCCCATTAAACATTATTAAATGCACTTTAATTCCTAACACCTAGTAAAATTTCCCTGGTGGGACTAAGTTGCCACCTAGGGCGACTTAGTCCCACTAGGTAGAAAATAAAAATAATTTTAAAATTCTGGTGGGATTTTATTCTCTTAACCTTGAGGTCAGCCTGTGATGTGTTATTTTTAGGAAATATTGTAAAATCAAGTATAACTAAAGGGTTTTCCCCTCATTTTTCATCTCCTGCAATCTCCTAATTCCCCATTCATTATCCAAGTAATTCATTCATTTACTTAATCATTCTCAAGCATTCTAAGAATTCTAGGCACTTTCAAGCATCCATTGGAGAATCTTGTTGCATATCTTCAGATTTCAACATCAAGGGTTTGGTGAGTTTGTGACATTACATGTTATTCATTCATCATTCTCTCTTTATTTCATTTCATTATCTAAGGTTTGATTACCAAATTGGGGTTTGACCAAGGCAAACCCCTATTCTCTAACCCTTAACCCTTCTCCCCCTCTTTACATGTGTGTTTGCAGGTCTTGTATGTAGATTTATCAAAGAGAAAGGTGTTAAAAAGTGATTAACAATATGTCAAAGTCATCTAAGTCAACAAAGCCCTAATTGAAGCTTGGAGACCTCTTTCAGCCTGTTTTCTGTAGAATTTGAACCAGACACCTATCAGGAAGGGAAGTGCAGACCAAAAGCTACAAATTCATGACCTGAATTTCTCAAGATTCCTAGGTGGACTAAGTCACCATCTATGGTAAATTAGTCCCACTACCAGGCTTGAAAAAATGATTTTTACATTTCTAAGTACCAATTTGGTAGAAACCTGTTCTAACAGAGTCTCCCCAAAACAGGACTAAGTCGCCCAGCTTGGCGTTAGTGTCTTAGTTGGCTTCAACAACAAAATATATAGGATTCCAGAGCCTTTCTGCATCACACTTCAATTTCTAAGTGCACCTCTTTAATCTTGTTCAATTCTATTATTGTTTACTTACATTCTTAGGTCATTTTACATATCACAATGTGTTTTCAAACAATTTACATATCTTAGGTTTTGCATTGTTATTCATTATCTTTTATCAGTTCTTTGCATTTAGGCCATTGCATTTAGACATATTTCACTCATACTAGCATTAGTCTTTAGTGAACCTTCAAGTTTTTGTGGGACACCTTTCTCCTTTTAGGTGAAAAACCCTAGAAGTGTAAGAAAGCACCCTCCTACAAAAAATTGTAGTTCATTTTGGTGAACCCGAATTTTGAACATTTTCTTTCTAATTTCAAGTGAATTTACATCTTGGGTTTAACTTGCATCAACATTGCATTAGGTTTTGCATTGTTTAATTTGCATCCTAGGGTTTTAAAAATTGCATTAGTGAAAAGCTCATATAGCTTGTATTTTTGCATTTTATTTATTGAAAAACAATAAAATTCTGCATTTCCACACTGTAGTTGTATTTGTAAATCTAAAAAACATAAAATTGCATTTAAAATTTCTGAAAAATCTCAAAAAAATCATTACTAGGACTAATTCGCCACACTGGGTGACTTAGTCCTTCTGCACATTTTGCACTATAATTTCTGGCATTTTTAAAGAATTTTCTACATTTCTATTTTTTGTTAGTACATTATTGTTATAGTTCCAAAATTGTAGTCATTAGCATTTTATTTCTCTTGGTTTACATTACATTTCAATTAACCCGCATTTAGAAACCTTTGCATGAGTGTTTGGTGTCCTATCGCTAATACCTTAGTGAGAAGAAGCTCAAGACTCATGTTATCCCATGATAATACACTCATTGTGGATCTTAGATTGTCTAAAGCTTCCACTCCTAGTATTGCAACTAGTACACTAGGCATGGACCCTACCTTTAGCAATGCTTTTCCTTCCAATAACATACAAGTTGACACATCGAATGATCACATCCTGCAAGACAAAATCATTAACATTCATGAGGACTTAATACATCTTCAACATAACTTGTGTCTCAAAAATATTTCAACCACTGTGATCCCTACTATAGAAAACTTCCATTGCATGCTTGAATGTGACGAAGGCCTAAACATTATGAAACAAATTGCTGAATATACCACAAACATGTTCCTTCCACCTCTAGTACATCTCAACCAACAAATAGTGTGGTTAGTCAAGGAGGACCTAACACTCCTCCTCCTTCAATAGTAGCATCCATACCAACCTATACCACTCCTCAAGTCACAACAACAATGCAATAGGTTAGCAATGTGATACCTTGCTTGACTATTCTTGCTAGCATTCCTACTTCTTATGTGGCATCACATGTTCTCTCCTCTTCCACCATACCATCTATAACCATTCCATTCACTTGTCGTACCACTACATACACTCCATCACCACTTTCCCTTCCACCCCATACCAATTACATTGACCCTCTCATAATACAACTTTTCCAAACTATTTCTTCCATGCAAAAAAAAATTTCCACCATCAACCAAAACTAGAATGGACCACCCACCTATTATGTTCATAGTAGCCCAGTATCTCTAGAAATAATGCAAACACTGATGCCACAAGGAATAGAGATGCCTAGATTTGAGAAATATGGAGGGAAGGGATATCCTTCTAACCATGTTAATGCTTACACAACCTTATGTAGTGACTTTTTCCTTGACAATAAACTGTTAGCCAAACTATTTCCTAGGACATTACAAGACATTGCCTTAGAATGGTTTTCATCCTTACCAAACAATTTAATTCGTTCATTCAATTAACTAGTTGATGCATTTATAAATCATTTTCAAGTGCATATGACTCCAAAAAAGACCTTGGATGATTTAATGAGATGCAAACAACATGAAGAAGAAAAGGTAACTGATTTTATCTCACGATATCAATCACTTTACTCTCAAATTGATGTCAAGATTCCCGATCCACATCTTCAAAAGATGTTTATTGGAAACTTACAAACTAAACTTCAGGATAAACTCACAATGATGAAATTTCCCTCCTTTATGCACTTGTGTACCACCCTTTACAATTATCACAATTCAGTTACTAGTCGTGATGCAAAGTCCACTTCTAATCGAGCTTAAAAATATGAACATGCCACTTCAAACAATTCACAACCATTTAGAAATAAAAAAAAGGGTTTTTACAATTTAATCCCCCTCAACAACCAACTCAACCCATCAACAACCAAGTAGTAGCTATTAAAGCCACGATACCTTATAGTTATGGAGATCTGAAATGACAGTTTACACCTTTACCAGAAACTATTCGTAACATAATGTCCCAACTTTTACAACAACAAATGATTACTTTACCTACTGTTAAACCACTGGATCCTACTAAGCCTTTACCTCCAACCTTTAAACCCAACGCTTATTGCCATTATTATAGAAAAAATGGACATGACATGGAAAATTGTAAGCATCTTAAATACCTTGTGCAAGACCTCATTGATTCTGGTTGTCTATCCATTTTAAATGTTAATGTTAAAGGCAATGCGTTTGTTGGCCCTCCAAATCAAAATTTTCAAATTTTCACCAATTTGATGCCCAAACATAATGTTTCATTTGTCAAAGCTAGAAAAACTCAAAACAATGATGTGATGAATGTTCATACAAATATTGCACATCCTAATCCTATTCCACATACCACTACTATTAATCCTATGGATGAAATGGTAGGCGTGATAGACGTTATCCCTCGTAAGGGCCAACCTAAGAAATCTCTTGATATTACTTTCTCCTCTAAGGACATACTTCCAAATCTTCCCGATGGTCCTCTTTACATAGCCAGTCATATTTATGATAATCCCACTAATGGGATACTCATAGATCCTGCCTGTGGAGAGAATGTGATCTCTGGGGAATTTTTGGTATTACATGATCTTTATCAAGATGATTATGAAAAAATGAGAGCATGGATCAAAACACATAATGGTTTTTATTTCCCTACAATAGGATTGATCATCCTTCCATTACAAATAGGGCCTAAAACAGTGGATGTTACATTCTCCATCATCCTACAGTTGGACTAGTTTCGTTTGTGGCTAGGCCATCCTTGGCTTCACTCAATGAAAGTTGTCCCTTCGGTCATACACAAATGTTTAAAGTTTCCACTTGAAAATGACATATTCATTGTTCACCATAGTGGCTTTAACCCTTTGTCTTCTAAAGGAAACTTCTCCTTAGAAGCCTTTTGGCTTGAGCCTATGGAACCTATCACACCTCGCAAAGAATTTTTTTTCATTGCTTACCAAAAGTTTAAAGTAAAGAAAATTGCTGAATCGTCCCTCCGCAACATGTCCCCGTCCACTTCCAAAACTCCTATTCTATATGAAACAATGCTTCAACCTGAACAAGAACCAACCCATCAAACTCAACCAACACCTAAAACTTCCCCCACATTGTCTAAACAACCACTCAATAATGATAACAACCCCATCTTGCCTCCTCGTATAAAACAAGTTTATAAAGCAAAGGAGAAAGTGGATGAACAACCTTCCATGGTTCCTTCTGTTCCTCCCCTTAGGGAAGACATACAACCAATGGTTGATCAACCCGCTCCTTCACAAGCACAACTTGACAATAAAACCAAAAGAAATAGAGGAGCTAGGGAGCATAGGCATAGATGTCGTTCCCTTGCTCGCAAGTTACAAAATGAAGAAAAAAAAGAAAAAAAAAACTGCACTTGACATAAGGAATGCATCGTGACCCTCCTCCCCAATCACAACAAAACAACCCAATATGTAACAACCATAATCCGTGGTACACCCTTCATTAGAAATTATCATCTGTCCTCTTGTTGTGATTAATAACGTAAAGAGCTAAATAAAAATAAAATTATTCAAAGAAATCAGATTTTACAAAGCTCTCACAACTCACTGGTAAACACTTCATAGGAAAATAAATCCTCACACCAAATGTAAATTTCTGGTTTGCAACTTGCAACTAGTGGTTCCAAATTCAAATTAATTCTTGAAAATGAAATTACAATCAGTCCCAAATGAGCAATGGGTTGCAACAAGCCCTTACATGACTCTAGGAAAATACAAAAATAAATGATTTATAGCAGCAAATCAATTCTACACAACAATTTCTCTCAACACCTGCAATAAAAAAATTTCTTGCACAATTTCAATACAAAAGTCTGCAACAATTGGTGTTCTTCAAACCTCTGTAAACACCTCCAATCTGCAATAGTACTCTTCAGAATCCTTCCTAGAGATAATCCATGCCTTCCTATGCCTTCTCCTATTATCTAGAAGAATTAACTTCAAAAATGAAATTCATTTCCAATAAAATAAACTCAAGCTTTCATGAAATGCAAATGAAATTTTATTTCGGTGAATTTTGCTTCCATTCCAAAGGAATCTCCCAAAAATCCATGCCCGACTCTTGGATGTCTCCAAAATAATTAAAATGCATTAAAATATTGAATAAAATAATCCTTTCCAATTTCACAATCAGTTGTGAGTGGAAGCATGCTTTAATTGCTTTTCCCACTTTCATAAAATAAAGGAAAACGCTGATTTTCCCAATCTAGGCATCCACTTCCAGGTCCCCTATTTTTTTAGGAATATTGAATTTTAAAATTTGGAGTTACATAATAAATTGGTATCCTCTCAAGACCCCACACCCATACTTGCTTTTCCTGGATTTTTTCTTTTAAAGCATTTTCTCCACTTTCTCCCTTTATCCAAATTGCTCCAAATTTTAAATTTAACTTGCAACATGAAATGACATCCAAATTCACAACAAAATTAAGAATTTCATTAAACAAGCATGAAATTCAAGTCACACCAAAAAATTCAATTAATTGAAATAATAAATCTCTTTTTTTGGTAACATAGGATTGCCACTAAGCCATGGATGCTTCTGCATCAGACGCCTAAGGTAATTTGAAATGTTTCATGAGTTAAGCTCATAAACATTTGTAAATGTTATGCTCATCCTAAATCCATTTCTCTACCTTATCTGCCTTATCATTCATTCTCTTCTTTCCCTGCGATTTGATATCTCTTCCATCTTTTATTCTTCCCCTCCTATTTCTTTTTACATAGTTCATTTCCCACCAATATACACTACTAAGTTATAAAAAATCATAAAATTTAGTTTCCTCTTCTTCAGTAAAATAATTAGATTCATTTATTACCTCCTCTATTATTGCTGCAACAATTTGTTCATCATCAACCTTGATTTGGTCTTCATGTTCTTCTGCAACATCTCCATACAAATTTGCACTGTTTGCATCTCCTCTACATTCAAATCTGCAATTGCACACATCTCATTATCTTCTTTATAATAATCAAAATAAAAAAAATTAAGCATTACCTCAATGATTTCTTTCTCTATCGCTGTGAAAATTTCTTGCTCTTCATCACCATCTACCATTGCATTTCCTCCTTTTGCATCCTCTATCATCTTCTTTTCACATGAAAATCAACCACTTTCCCTTCAAACAAGATATCTATCTTTCTTATCTCCTCTTTGAGTAGGAGATCTTCTTCATCTTCACCAAATTATTTATCAAATATAGGATCCTCAAAGTCCATCATCTCAGCTTCTACTACACTACTCAAATCAACAATATTCAAATTTATTGCCTCTTTTTCTTCATCTCCATTCTTTTTTGCAACTTCTTTTATTTCATCTTTCATGCCTTCCAAAAGACATGTCTCCTCAACTTCAGATTCAAAAACTTCTTCCCACTCATCTTCTTCTTCCATAATGTCACATGTATGACACTCTGCTTCATCTTCTTTCTTCCCTGTATTCAAAATATTAGTAGAATGATAAACAAAGTTACCATTATCTCTTATCTTTTCCCAATCTACTTTCAAATCTTCCATTTCTTGCTTCAGCTCCTCAAATTCTCACACCTTGTCCATCCTTAGTATTTCCTTGAGTTTCTCAAGTCTAGGAATTGTCAAAATCCATCTAATAACAAAATGCCTTTTTCCTTTCTTCTTTGTCATTTCGTCAAACACTTACCACACACTTTCAAACTTCAACCTCTTAGGTATAGTCTGCCTCACATTCGATGATTGGTCTACACACAACACACATTCCACCCCCAAGTCCTGGTGCAAATTGCATCACGTCAATTCTTTTGCCTGCACACTCAAGAACTTCCACTTTGATACCACTAATGTAGAGAGCTAAATAACAATAAAATTATTCAAAGAAATCAAATTTACAAAGCTCTCACAACTCACTAGTAAACACTTCGTGTAGGAAAATAAATCCTCACACCAAATATAAATTTCTAGTTTGCAACTTGCAACTAGTGGTTCCAAACTCAAATTAATTCTTGAAAATGAAATTACAATTAGTCCAAAATGAGAAATGGGCTGCAACAAGCCCTTACATGACTCCAAAAAAATACAAAAATAAATGATTTGCAGCAGCGAATACATTCTACACAAAAATTTCTCTCAACACCTGCAATAACAAAATTTCTTGCACAATTTCAATACAAAAATCTACAATTGGTGTTCTTCAAACCTCTGTAAACACCCCCAATCTGCAATAGTACTCTTCAAAATCCTTCTTGGAGATAATCCATGCCTTCTTGTGCCTTCTCCTATTATCTGGAAGAATTAACTTCAAAAATGAAATTCATTTCCAATAAAATAAACTCAAGCTTTCATGAAATGCAAATAAAATTTCATTTCGGTGAATTTTGCTTCCATTCCAAAGGAATCTCCCAAAAATCCACGCCCAACTCTTGGATGTCTCCAAAATAATTAAAATGCATTAAAATATTGAATAAAATAATCCTTTCCAATTCCACAATCAGTTGTGAGTGGAAGCATGCTTTAATTGCTTTTCCCACTTTCATAAAATAAAGGAAAAAGCTGATTTTCCCAATCTAGGCGTCCACTTCTAGGTCCCCTATTTTTTAGGAATATTGAAATTTAAAATTTGGAGTTACATAATAAAGTGGAAGCCTCTCAATACCCCACACCCATCTTTCTTTTTCTTTTAAAGCATTTTCTCCACTTTCTCCCTTTATCCAAATTGCTCCAAATTTCATATTTAACTTGCAACATGAAATGAAATCCAAATTCACAACAAAATTATGAATTTCATTAAACAAACATGAAATTAAAGTCACACCAAAAATTGAAATTAATTAAAATAATAAATCTCTTTTTCTGGTGACATAGGATTGCCACTAAGCCATGGTTGCTCTTGCATCAATTAACCTGGATGACAATGATGAGATTACTAAAATAGATGAAGAGGTGCATAATGATATGAATACATTATTTTCCTCTTCCATGAGCTTAAATGACAAGTCTCCTACAACAAGTGTAGAATTTGGTACTTCCCCTAGTTCGACACTTGCATTTATCCCTTTGGCTAGTTGCCCGTCCTCGGTACATCATGAACATGATTGGGGGCTGGATGACTTGCAAGTGGCAACTAACTTGCATCTTCCTTACTAGTATTATGCATTTTCTTTTTCTTTTTCTTTTTCTCTTTCTTTTGTGTGTTTTCATGTCTGTAACCTGTTGCCCCCGTAACGTGATTGATGTTATTCTCTCTTTGTGAAATCCTTCTATTTGTACCTTCATTCTTCTATATGTCATACACTGTTTTTGCCTTTTTCTTTTGTCTTTTGCTTGTGTTTTCCTCTTGGGGACGATGCAAGGCATTGAGACCACAATGTCTCTTTCATGTTGACCCAAAAGGACCATTTTCCTTTTTCTTTGAATTTTCTTTTATCTTTTTCTTGTGTTCTCCTTTTGGGGGTGATGCAAAGCATCGAGACATGCTACGTCTCTTCCATGTTGACCCAAAACAAATCTTTTTTTTTTCTTTGTTTTCGCTCTATTTATGTCATTCTTCCAATTCTATGTATTTGGGGAATGATGACAGTTCCGAGCTCTCTAAACAAAACATTGCAGCAATGAGCATACTAACCCCAAATACATAGATCCCTTATGTGTTTGGTGTTTTCATTTTGGGGGAAACCCCTCTTTCTTTTCCTTTTCTTCACATGACATAGCCTTACTTGAAAACATATGACTTGGCATAGGGGCTTTCCAAGCTGGCTCTCATGTCTTCTTTTTCTTTGCATTTTTCATTTGCTACTTTAAAGTAATTTCTCATAGTACAGTGTGTAGAAATTCCTTTAAAGTGGGGGCATGCATTGGCATTATTCATTTGAATTTTTCCTTTTCTTGGTTCTTAGTGTAGCCTTGTTACTTCATACGAAGCATTTTTCGCTTTGTGGATGACATTGGGTATAGTGCCCTTCATGAGCATGATCTATCTTAGCATATTACATTCCTCTTAGTGGCTTGATGCGACACACTGCATCCCCTAAGTTGCGAATATTCTATTCTTTGATTGGTCATCTCTTGGAGACATTAGGCACAATTTTCCCTAAGTTATAGACCTCACATGAACTAAGAAAGACTCCTTTGAACATCTTTTGCATTTGTTATATGGCCACCTTGTATAACATAACATGCCTGTAGTGCCACCACGTTTGTTAATGAGCTCCAAGCATACGAAGCTTTGCTTGTCTCGTGAAGCTCAAAATGTCATTTTGTTTTGTTGCACCTTATTAAAGTTATCAAGAGGTATAACTTTGGTATGGTTGAGTGGGAAGCCCATTCTGAGGCATGAATTTTCCCCATAGCCACCTACGTGTGTGTGAGTGCATACCAGCCATGAGTGTATGTTTCTCACCTTTTAGGTCTTCTCACTTGGCGGACAACCATGAGTTCCATCACCTCAGAGTGAGTATAAAATTATTTTTTTAGACAAACAACCTAGATCTGATCCACAACGAGATGGACAAACGATTGAAGCTTGATCCAACTCTCTTTTCTTTCAATTTCTCTCTTTCATTCTCTTTCATCATTTTCATGTGTGTTCCTTTGTGCTAATGATTGGTTTTCCACGTGATCTTGATCATGGGGGCTTGATCATCCCTCTTGATTGTTGTTGTCTCATCTTACCAACATTAGTGCATTTGGATCCCTCTCGATGCGCATATTGGGCTACTTTAGTGTGAGTTTGAAGCAATTTCATCCTCTCACTAAAGTGGGGGCTTAATGTGTGCCAAAAATGTATAGTTGGACATTTTTACACTCACTTGAGTCTCTCTTATGGACTTTGGCTTGATTTTTCCTAGATTTAATGTTGTAATGTGGTCAACACATTCACATTAAAGTCTTGGACCCTTGTGAAACAATAAGAATTCTAGGATGTCTTGTAAAAGTGTTGTGAAGTGTTGTAACCCACTTTCACACTTTTCTAGGACCCTTTCATTATAATTCACTTAAATAACCCCTTTTTATCACTTACCAAGTCTTATTTCAAAGTGTTGTAAAGAGTTGTAACAAACTCTCACACTTTTCTAGACTTGTCATCACTAATTCACCCTTTCTTATGTTTAAATGACCCCTTAATGCACTTTTCGACCCTCTACTTAAGTGTATTTTTGAGAATATTCCTAAACATTATTAAATGCACTTTAATTCCTGACACCTAGTAAAATTTCCTGGTGGGACTAAGTTGCTACCTAGGGTGACTTAGTCCCACTGACACAAAAATCAAAATAATTTTAAAATTCTGGCGGGATTTGATTCTCTTAACCTTGAGGTCGGCCTGTGATGTGTTATTTTCAGGAAATATTGTAAAATCAAGTATAAATAAAGGGTTTTCCCCTCATTTTTCATCTCCAAGAATCTCCTAATTTCCCATTCATTATTCAAGCAATTCATTCATTTACTTAATCATTCTCAAGCATTCTAAGCATTCTAGGCACTTTCAAGCATCCATTGGAGCATCTTGTTGCGTATCTTTAGATTTCAACATCAAGGGTTTGGTGAGTTTGTGACATTGCATGTTATTCATTCATAATTCTCTCTTTATTTCATTTCATTATCTAGAGTTTGATTACCAAATCGGGGTTTGACCAAGGCAAACCCCTATTCTCTAACCCTTAACCCTTTTCCCCCTCTTTGCATGTGTGTTTGCAGGTATTGTATATAGATTTGTCAAAGAGCAAGGTGTTAAAAAGTGGTTAACAATCTGTCAAAGTCATCTAAGTCAAAAATTCCCTAATTGAAGCTTGGAGACCTCTTTTAGCCCTTTTTCTGTAGAATCTGAACTGGGCACTTGTCAGGAAGGGAAGTGCAAACCGAAAGCTATAGATTCCTGTCTTGAATTTCTTGAGATTCCTAGGTGGACTAAGCTTCCATTTGTGGTGAATTAGTCCCATTGCCAGGCCTGAAAAGTGATTTTTACATTTTTGAGTACTCATTTGGTAGAAACCTGTTTCGGCAGAATCTCCCTGAAATAGGACCAAGTCACCTAGCTTGGCGTAAGTGTCCTAGTTGGCTTCAATAGAAAAATATGTAGGATTCTAGAGCCTCTCTACATCAAACTTCAATTTCCAGTTGTACCTCTCCAATCTTGTTCAATTCTGTTATTGTTTACTTGCATTCTTAGGTCATTTTGCATATCACAATGTGTTTTCAAACAATTTGCATATCTTAGGTTTTGCATTAATATTCATTATCTTTTATCAGTTCTTTGATTTTAGGCCATTGCATTTAGACACATTTCACTCATACTAGCATTAGTATTTAGTGAATCTCAAATTTTTTATGGGATACCTTTCTCCTTTTAGGTGAAAATCCCTAGAAGTGTAAGAAATCACCCTCCTACAAAAATTTGCAGTTCAATAATATATATCTCATGCTCACCAAAAGGATATTAACACTATGACTCAAATCCACTAAACAATCAAAGAGAATTAAAGAAAATCATTCAAACATTCCTATCAACCCAAAAATCTATCAACATGGTTTAATGTTTACTGACACAAAGCTTATATTGACTTGACAAGGCTTATCTAACCTAGGCAATGGGTGTGTGCATCTACTCGGATAGGTACACCAGTGGTTTCCATATGAAATTCCTCTCTTAGCTGATAATATGGAAATAATATTCATCATATATCATTTGCATCATTTAAGCATTTAAAAAGCAATCTCATCATAATGCATATTCATACATCTCATTCATTCATTGAAATTCATTAAGACATAAGCATGTATTAAAATATATTTATTTATAAAAGGTAATAGTAATCTAGGTGAATACACAATGGTGTGTATCATTATCAATGTTTCAACTTCATTATTTTCATTGATATTCCTTGTTGTGATAATGGTTTGTGTGCATCAAGATGTGTGCATTATTGTGTTCCAAATTTATTGTAAGAACTTGATGTATTTTAGTATATTTTTATCTTTAAATGCTTGAGTTATACAACTTTTTCTATGATAGAATCATAGATGTGGTAATTTAATGATCTTAGTATCTATCATTTTAATTTAGTATCACAATTTCATGATTTAATGATCTATGTGATGTTGAATCCCATTGGATTATTTTAATTTTCTTAGGATATTATATATGTGGAGTGAGTATGCTTGATGTGTGAATCATGTGTGTGGGGTACATGTATAGGGTTATTTCTCCACTAGATTTTGTAGCTCTAAGTTATTCCCGAATGGTGGTTATATCAAAGATGCCACTTTGGGATAACGTCTATGATAACATCTATTGCACTTAGTTTGAGTGCAAGGTGAGCCCTATGTTTTCTCTTATGGTTTCGGATCCATATTGGTGACAATTTTGGACTTCATGTGTTGTGGAAAACTAGTAAATGCATGATTTATATTGTTGTTATTTATCTTCCCATATGCATGCAATTGTATTTAAAAAGTAAATATTGTGGGCTAATGAAGTTCTTGATATATTGGAGAATCAAGAAAATTAGGAAAGAAAAGAAATGAGAAAAATGCAACTTAAAATATGTGAGAAATGATATTTAATTATTTCAATTAGATTTATTGTGATTGAAAAAATATTTCTTTACATGCAAAAGTTAAATTGAATTATTTAAACTTTGAAGAGGAATTAAATTATTTTATTATACAATTTTTTGGAAAATGATTAGTTGTATTATTTTATTTTCCTTTGGAAAGAATATAACTTAGACATTTTTAACTTAATGTGAATTATATTTTTTGAAAAAAAAGGAAAATAGAAATAAAGTGAAAAATGAAAATGAAATTTGAAATTAGAAAATAAAAAAAGGGAGATAAAGGGAAAAGACTTAGTCTATTATTTTCATTTTCTCATTTTTGAAAACTCTCTCTCTCTCTCAAATTTGGAAAATGGATGTAATTGCTTGGGCTTGGAAATTGGATTGCAAGGAACATGATTGAATGCAAAATTGATTAGCATTTGCATTGCAGTGCCTTAAACTTGGAGGAAAATTGGTAATTTTTGGGAGTTCATACATGGGACAATTCTCCTCATTTCTCCATATTTTGAATTATTTCATTGAATGTTTGTCATGCTTACCCTTATGGAAGAATTTGGCCTCTATTAGAGAATTATTTCCATGTATTTAAATTTAGTTTAATTGATCTTTTAAAATTTTAAAAACTTCTATTTCACGTCCTCACTATGACAATTTTTCCCAAAACTCACAAAAGTTGAAATTGACCCCAAAAGAGTGATATTGTTCACCATTGGATCAAAAGGGTATCTTTTGTTGTTTAAAATTTTAATTTTAAAACTGTAAACATTCATCAATGGAGTTTTTTAGATTTTAAATGTTTTTTCTATGTGAAATAATTTGAGAAAAAATGAAATTGTGAATTATTATGAATATATTTTAATGTGGGCAAAAAAGTCTCATTAACGATTTTTGAAATAGAATATTTTGAGATCATTTTTATTTTTATATACCCCAAAATTATGAATTAAAATATGTGTCACACCCAAATAATATTTTAGCATTCAATGAACCTATGATTTGTGGTATAGGGTGTAGTAAAGTAGTGGATCTTGACATTTATTTGGCTACAAAAGGGTTCCATGATAGAATGGGTGAATAATTACTAATTAAAAGATACCTAAATAAATTTGTGGGGTAATAAAAAGAATTAAAATGATAATGTCACAACAAATCTAAATTTCTTGTAAAGGCTTGGTATGAATTGAAAGGACATGTATACCACACTCTAGAGGTTGCCGGAGATTATTGAGGACATGTGACTCTTTGAGGCTTATTGAATATTGTCAATTGAGTACCATCAAAGTGGAAATGAGATGCATACTCAATCCCTCTTATCCATCAATTTGAGCTATTGTGATGACACTCCTTGCCTAGCCCCTAGGGTCATCTCCCTTGATGTTATTGGATTTGGTGTTCAAATTGATATTGTATCTATCCATGTTTGCATTGGATGAGACCATGTTTTCACATGTTTATGTCCATGATGTATGTTTCCTTGTTGGAATGTGGTATTCTATGTTGTGTGTATTATATCTCATGCTTATTGATAGCGATGGATTCCCCATGAGCATGTTATTTTATGATTGGTTGATTACACTTACTGGCCTATTGTGCATTTGATGTTGATCATGATTTTACCAAGTGTATGTACTATGATAATAAATTATATAATTTGATTCCATATGTATATTATTGTGATTGTTCATATTGATTGGTATGTGTGTGATCCATTCTCCCTTATTTTACATCAATGTTATGCTTGTGCCCAAGTGACTATCTACCATCATGGTAGGTTGGACCTATGGATGCCACATGGTTGGGTAACATATAAACACTATTGGGGATTAAAGTTCCTAGAGGATTCATCTTGGAGGAGCTTTGGTTAGCATGCAAGTGGAGGTTCTCTACTCCTTGCCTCAATTTTCTCATTTCACTGATATGATTTAAAATGTATAATTCAGGTCTTTGAGCCATCTTTGTAAGTTTCATTATGTTATTATATAACCTCCTATTGGATTAATTATAAAAATCCCACATAAGTGGTGATGATGTTTTACTTATTGCATGCTTTCTTGATGTTAGTATTAAATTTTCATGTCATTTTATATGCTATTTATCATTTTGGTTACATTGGTAAATGAACTTAGAGAAAATTTGGTTTTGGGCTTAAAATGAATTAACATGTTATATTCAATTTTGGTATTGGACCATGTGTGGTATTATGTAGTTTGTCTCCTAAGTTTGGGTTTTGCATGTGTGAGAACCTGCCACATAGTAGTGTTGTTTAGGTTCTTATCTTGGTTGAAGGACCAACAGGTTGTGTTTGGATTTTTTTCCTTATTTCCTTGGACTAATTTTTTATTCCATTGTAGGCCTCCCATCCTATGGAGAGCTTCTCCTTTATTGGTTAATATCTTGGCGATTGGATGAGGTTGTCTGTTTTAGTCTCTTGGTCATTTTTTACCATCATGGAGTCTATTTATGTTGTATTATTTTTTTGTGAGTATTGAGTGTTTTCCTTGGGTATGAGACATAGAAAAAATAATTTTTAAGTCCCTGGATAGTGCTACAGTGCATGGTTAGGACTATAGAACAAAAATGAGATTATGCACAAATTTAGGACTCCAACACATTTTTCAAACGCCCATATAGTTTTAGGACTCTAACATGCATTTCTAGGAAACTTATGAAGGGGCACAATAGTTTCCTTTCTATGTCATCATGTCCTCCTAGGGTGTTATTTTATTTTATAGGCATTGTAGTCCTTTGGTGCATTTTTGTCCCTTATTTCATTGGACAATGAGTTTTTTTGATCTTTTCTTATAGAAACTTTGTATACAAAAACTATTCCCCTTGGCCTAGTGAGTCTTCTTATATAATCTCTTTGTTAAAAAGTGTCATAATAATTTGAGATTTATGACACATTTTTCATTGGGACTTGTGTGTCATTGAATGAAAATGACCTATTATTATTCTAATTGGTGGAGGACTTGTAACTCCTAGTAAGGCAACTTCTTGTGAAGGTTTTTCCTTGTGTTTGGGTGTTGCATAAGTAATTTTTGAGTGGATTGGAGGTAGTTTTTACCCCCATCCTACTTTTCATTTTAGAAATTATTAGTTGTGTTGTCTAGTTGAGATTGATAGCTCCCATAGTCATTTCACCATTTGTGTGGGTTTCCTTTGGAATTTGAAGAGTTCATAAACATGTTTTTGGTGGGGATTCAGGGTTGATGATTCTATCATATTGAAAATGGGAAACAAAGAGCACTAGTATCAACACCTAGATAAATCATTCATCTTCAACACATATTATTACATTCAATGACTTTATATAGCCATTCAACCTACTAACTACCCAAAACCACCTAACAACTAACTAGCAACTAATCTCTAGTAACCAAAGTGACTATTACATAATCACTTACATTATTAATTATTATTCAATAACCTACATTTATCACTAATTTCTAACACCCCCTTTAGTGCTATCATAGGAAATTTAGTTTGGTGTTGCAGTATCAACAATTGGCCTCTCATATTTTCCCCCTTCAATAATTATTTTCCTTTGGATGTTGGTTTCTACCAATAATTCATCCAATTAAAATGCAAAACTAAAAAATCTAATACACTCTTGGTTAAAAGTACAAAGTTGTGTCACACTTTTGACCAACTTATCAACACAAGTGAATTTAAGTAGTTCTAACTAAAAATCAATTTTGGTCAAACATATGATCTAGTAAGATTCATTCTAGCTAAGTTAGATATTTCAAAAAAAATTCCAACTAAAGTTGTTGGCTAAATAAATATGTAGCACCATTTTGAGGCTAATTTACCAAAAAATAAAATTATTTGAAAAAATTGGTATTTCAACAACTCCTACTCGTGTAATTAACATTTTTTTAAATATAAAACACCCTTTTGTAGATCCATAAGCATAGTTTTCAAATATATATATATTTTAAAAGTTTAATTATTATTTATATTTTATTTTATATTTTACTAAAAGTAGGTTATGAACACAAAAATATTAGGTTGATTACCATGTCAAGAAAAATACTCAAACTTATAAAAAAACTGAAAAGATATGATGCATTAGATTAAAGAAATCTATATTAAGATGGCATATAATTTTTATTTTTTTTAATTTTAGATAAATAGATAATATGAAAGTTGATGTTGAATAAAAACAACTATTTTTAGTACATACAAATTTTAATATTTATTTAAAAATATATATTTATCAAATTTGAAAAAAAAAAATCCATGCACTAAAGTTTCAAGTTCTAAATACACAAAAAATTGAAGGAGAAAACAAATACTATAGAGACATGGCCTATTTTACACACATCACCAACACTATCAATTACTTAGATTTAGGTGATCATGAATATGCTAGAAAAGTGGTGCAAACCAAAGAAAGATAGTATAATATTGATATTTTTTTGTAAAAAAAAACAAATTAACCAATTCAACACTATTTTTTGTTGACAGGATAAACATATTGAATTATTTAGAAATTTGTTGGTTTTAGGAACTTGGATCATGGGTGTATGAATAATTGACCTCTTTTGTATTATTTCTAAGGATTGAGGAGTGTACATTATATCAAAGGCCCTAAAGACATAATTCCTACCTTATCCTTTTTGGTATCAATAAAATACTACAATTTAGAAAAACTCAATCCTTAGTGAGCTTATTTAAAACCATTCAACAAAACTAATAAATAGAACTAGGTCTCAGGTGGCTAGTCCTGGTGATAGCGCCACGACTTCCTTGTCTGGTGGCTCTTCAGATAAGTCTTTTCCTGTGCAAAGGAATAATGATGAAATCTCTAAGACTTTGGCGTCGGGCATTCATCTTCAAGATAATAGTGAGCTGGCCTGGCTGACAAGGCACTGCAAGTGAGGAAGGTTGGATTACTGTAATGGGCAAGAAAGCTAAAATCTCTAGGCCTTCTTTTGATATGACTCTCCGCTCCCACAAGAAAAATGCTAAATGTAAATCCTGAAGAGTCTTGTTTTGGAGCTAGTTTTTTGGCTGGCTGCAAGCTGTCTTTTTTGCAATGTTCTTGTTTGTAGAGGGTTTCGGTCCCTTCAAAACCTGTTTAACTTTGATCAAAAACAAAATTTAAAACTTAAAATTTTTAGTAATAAAAAAAAAGCTTCCCACACATTACCTTACCTTCATGAGTCCAAAATAAGTTTCATATTGAAAAGACTAGTAATAATGTTGATATATTGTGGAGGTCTTGAAAGTATGTATTGTGACTATAATCTTTAAGGGAAGTAATATGATAGATGCAATTCTTGAATGATTTTCTACGAATAGAAAACAAAATCTCTCATTTTTGCTATTTTTTAAATTTTTAATATTTTGTATTTCTTAAGTATTTAAAGAGGTTATGAGTGAAAGGTAGAACATTGTAATTACATAGAATTTTTAACTTTAAAGAAAATTTCCTCTTCTCAGTAATGAATCATAAAAATTAATGTTGAAAATCGTAACACATTTAAATCCAAAAAAATCTAACATTCTAATTATATATAATGAACTGGGAGCTAAAAAAAATTGATTATCATTCCATATGTGATATAATAGTGAGATATTAAATTTAAATATCTTAGATTATGTTTAAAAAATATATTTTTTTGATATTAAGAAAAATTCATTCTTGTCATCTAATCATTACCATTCAATTCATAAGATATTTTGATTTTCCTTATTATTTACATTACATTTTTGAGGAAATCAATTTTTTAGTTAATAGTTTTTTATGATCAATTATTGTTGAAATACATTTTTTAGTGGGATGTACTTAAATAATTCTACAATTGTGTTTGAACAAATAAAATTGAAAGGATTATTATTAAATCAATTTTGTTTATATATTTTATATAATGATTTTGGACATTGGATGTTGATTCTAAGATGTGCCATTACCTAGCATAAGTTTATTTTCTTCTTGAATCTATTTACCATCTGTATCAAAACATAAATGTACTTTTACCATTTAGTTAGATAGTTTTAAGAAAAATGTTTGATTTTTTTTTTTAGAGAGAGGGACTTTTTTTATTTTGTCAAATTGTCTTTAATACTCAACGTACCCTTATGGTATTTGTACTCCTATACCCACTAGTGACCACACCAACAACACATAGAGATGACATCATCATTATTGCTTTAGCCAAAGCTAATAAGAAAAAAATTCTTATGACAATGTGAATCTTTTTTAAGAAAAATAGCATTCACAAATGTGTTGTATTTATTTGCTTTAATTTGATTTAAAAATTTATTCTTTGTAATTTTTTGAAAAATAAATAAAATTTATTAAAATAAACTTTCTCAATCATCTATTAATAAATTCAATGTTACACATTTAAATACAATTGTCAAAACTTGATCATTTACTACTAGAAAAGGAAAAGATGATTGGACAATCAAACACCATAGATCACTCTTTGATAATTTAAATGATATTTACCATTTTCCATACTTCACTACTTCACATACACTGAAAATCCAAAAAAAAAAAAAAACACCTTTACAACCACTACCTCATCCATTTGCAATTTCTACCATGCTTTTAAGGAGATTTTTACATATTTATGTTTGAATCTTCCATGCTTACACATTGTAATTAACTCATTTCCCTTGTTATAGCAACCTCATATCCCATAAGTCCCTATCCTTCTCTCCCAACCTCATATCCCATAAATTCTTATCCTTCTCTACGTTGTGATGTATATTAGTGATAAATATAGTTCATTACGGTGGCGTATTAGATTCGCCTCTGTTTATTCCATCTAGCAATAGCTACATACTTCCATTGACGTCTTTCTTACCTTATTAAATATTGAACATTGTGCATCTCCATCTCTCCTCATCAAAATTTTATAGTTCTAGCCATATATGCATGCAACTATAATCATGCAAAAAATAATGGGTTTCTTCTACAATGTAAATGTACTAATTACACCTTATATGAATATTACTGGTTGATTTTAATGATCAACGGTTGAGAATGTGGTAGAATGATGGTTGATTGTTGAAAAAGATCTGACTGTTTGATGAATCCAATATAAAATAAATAAAAATAATATTAAAAAAAATACAACGTTTTATACAAAGAAAGAAAGCAAAGAATTAGATATTCTTTCAAAAAACAAAAAACAAAAAAACATAGTTATTATATTTTACAAATTAAAATAATAATTATTATATTTTACAAAAATATTTTACTACAGTGAATTTACCTTATCTAATTAATCATTGCACTTTATACAAAGAAAGAAAACAAAGAATTAGATATTGTTTATAATTTTCCATAAATCATATTATAAAGCATCGAGGGTTGAGAATGTGTTAGCATGATGCAAGACTATTGAAAAAGATCTAACTGTTTGATAAACCCATTATAAAATAATCATAGATATTCTTTTTACATTTCCACTAAAAATGTGCTTAAACCAAATTATTATATTATGTACAAATAAAAAACTATTATATTTTAGAAAAAATATATTTAAATACACTAAATTTAGCTTATCAAAATAATCATTGTACTTTGTAAAAAGAAAGAAAGTAAAGAATTAAATATTGTTTCTAAATTTCTACTAATATTCATAGTTTATAAATTATATTATAAACATGCAAAACAATTAATTTAATATTTTGAATGTATACTCAATATTATTTAGTTTCAAACATTATATATATAAAATAAACACTAAATTTATTTCAAATTGTTTTTCTTTTTAATTTAAAGCATTTCACAATTACATTCTACTATACTTAATGTGAAATACTAAATTAACAAAAAAACCATCTATGTATCCATTGCACACCAAGATGCCATTGCTAGTATATTAGATGTCAAATTTGTATTGACTCTATTCTATACAAAATTAAAAACTTGTATGTAAATGTATTTGACAATAGTTTATAATTTTAGAAAAAGGTTATTTAATCTTTCAAATATGACTCAGCATTCTATCAAAATTACCTATCTTTTTTATGGCATACTGTCAGCAATAAACATGACTCAACATTCTATCAAAATTACCTATCTTTTTTATGGCATATGGAAAATTCACCGCCAACAATTCACCGATGGAAAATTCACCGCCAACAATTCACAGTGGGAAAATTCACCGTCATGACAATTCAGGGCACAAAAAATTAATTACATGAGTTTTTGGCGGTTAATTTTCCATGGCCATGAATTGTTGATGGTGAATTTTCATCAGTGAATTGCTGGAGTGAATTTTCCTAGAGCCTTTTTTATTTACAAAGTTCAACAATTTGTGTCCATAATAATAATTGATAAAATTAGCAATTACCACTTTCTAACATGCAAGAAAAATGAGGAATTGATCGCATTTTAGACATAAGAAAAATATGTATTCAAGAAATGTTATAAAGAACAAAGTCTAATAATATTCCTTCAATTCTTATCATCTAGATGCTCCCGTGCATAACAAAAAATCATCAAAAATTGATTACAAATTAACAGAAGAAAAATTTACAATCCATAAAAAAGGTTAGCCACAAAGTTTTGAGACACTCATTCAATTATTCAATGAAATGAAAATTCAAATTTCTTAAAATTTTTATACAATGACTATATTGAAAAGATAGTCAATTGTCACAGGAAACTCACAATTGAAAAAAAATCTCTCATAAAAAATCTCCACTGAATATTGAAAAGATAACCAATTACCACTAAATACATTTTGTCAAAAAACATATTTATCATATCCTGTGAATACAATAGAACCAACATCTCCATATGCTGGTTGTTTCTTACGTTGAAGAATTATTGTCGCATTTATTTATAAGAATCAGCCATGTCATCAGAGGTATACTATATATTGCCAAGCTTTTGAATTTACCCAAGAATATTTGATTTGGGCATGTACATGCTATTATCTTTAGATGGATTTGGACCATATTGCCAAACATAATATCTGGATGTGGATTCTTGCTTAGAGGTATTACCACCAAAATAGGATAAGGGGTTGATATATGACAATATTCTTGCAAAAAGAAATCAAGACTAGTTTCACTGTTTTGTGAACCTGGGTCTCCCGTAGTGCTGGCTTGAGGAGATGAATGCTAATCAGATGGACTAGTAGCATATTCATAAGGAACTTTCCTTGGGTATGGGAGGGCCAGAGAGAAGGCTCTATTTCTATGTCCTATTCTCATTGATATAATGTGTCACTCTTGTCAAAGTTTCTTTCACTGCAAAATTTGCTTACAGACTTAAAGTATTTAGCAAACGAATTTAGAAGTGAATGGAACTCAAATCTCTAATTGAAATTTCATTGCAGATTGATCATCCATAAGATGACTTCTACCTTGAATGTTGGTTTCTACCTTAGGAACTATTTTTGTAGTTGGTCTTTTAAGGGTTGAACTCAGCATTTGCTGTTCGTGCTTCCCATGACTGATCATAAGATCAAACAACTTACATACTTGGTCTGTGTTTCACCATTTTGCATACATGTTTTACCTAACAAAATTTTCATTCTTGCATGGGCAAGGAAGGATGCTGGCAGGGATGGGGGGCCTAGTTCGATTGGCTAAAGTATCCTGTTGGAGGCAAAAGATCACGAGGTCTAGTCTCCCCCATCCCAGTGGTAACGGAGGACCTGTCATGCCAGAATCACCGATCACATGAAAAAAATTTACTAGATGCACTACAGTTTAAGGAGGGCTACCCGATTCTTGCAACCTAAAAAAAATTAATACTGACAAAGATTATGGACGTACCATTAAGACTGCTTGAGAACTCTCCAACAAATCCAATCAGTGCATACCCTACAATCATGGCTTCCAGGCATTTTTCCAAACCACTCAAACGCTGCCAAAGCATTTCCAGCTATTATATTTGCTATAAACCTCCTTTGTATTGTAAAGGACGTTGCATGATAATGGAGTTTGCCAACTTTGAGAACGCCCGACAAAACGGCTCTGCTTTCGCTTTTCGAGGATTCGGGAGATTCTCGATCTTTAAAACTTTCAGAAAACAGTAAGTTTTGGGATTTTGGTAGGTTAGGGAACCTCAAAATCTCTCGAAATGAGAGTTTTATAACTTTTAAAACCTGTTTACAAAAAGAATTTCAAGAATTCGTGCATTTTTCCAACTTTTAAACTTTTCCTTCAAAGTCAGTTTTGGGATTTTGGCATTTCGGTGAAGCCTGCTAACTTATTAATTTTTTTAGCTCATTAATCAAAGGTTAATTTTAGGGTTTTGGCTAGTTAACTAACTTGATAATTTATGGAAAGGTAGAAATTTTGAACAATTTTTTGACTTTGAAAATCATCCAGAAGATGTTGAGCAAGTGCGAGGAGTAATCTAATATCTTTTAATTGAAAATCATATATTTGCTTAAAAACTAACCATGTTGCACATTATGGTCTCTTGAAGTCCTTTGTAAACTTGTTTTACTCTAGCCTCTTCAAAATCTCCAAATTAATTGTTTCCACAATCCTGTAGAAAAAATAATAAAATTTTAATCTCCTAAAGGGACAGGAATCCAGCCCTAGAAGTGTGCCACATTGTGTGCAATGGAGGCATGATCATCCGTATAAAATTATTTTATCCTAGCTCAAACAAGTCTTTAGATTTAATTGTTTTCGTGAATCATAGTACCACACAAGTACCTCTAGTATTTTGATTGAAAAAATGTGCGATTCTCCTTTGGATTGACTAATGCAATTAAATTACATACACTTGATCAAAGTACATCATTCTTCAAGATGAGAATCTAGTGCAAAAATCTTGTGGCATCAATATTTTTTGAAAATCAATGACTTGAGTTCAACAAGCAATTTGATACTTAAAGTTGACTAAGGAATTTGGAAGCAAGGACAACATACTCAAATAGGTTATCGACACGGAGAATCTTATGACATAATGATGCTTGTCAGTTTGATAATCAGAAAAAAAATTCAAATTTGATGAAGTAAAAAAATGGGGCAAACACAACTATGCTTCTATAATTATGCATTCCAAGTATTGGTTCAAATGCATTCATGTTAGCAATTCTCACTACCATACAAATACGCTCCAAAATACAAGGTGGGTACTAGCCACTATTTGTCACTTTTTGATTAATACTTTGAGATCTATTAAGAGCAAGCGAGAATTAGGGAGACAATATTGAGTAGGATGTATGGCCTTTTCCTTTTTGGAAATCTCAAAATAAGAAGTGCTACTAAGGCCATAGAAAAATGATGTAATGTGGTCACATGTCATGTGACATGACACCATAGTGAGACTCTAGGCAGTAATTTCTAAAGATGTTTGATGATACCTCAAAGATTCCTTTGTTATATCCTTTTGATAAGGGCTAGTAGAGGAAGGAAGAACAACATTATAATACACTCTCTAGAGAAAGGAATAAATAAATCTATGAAAGAACTCAATAAAAAATAATTTATAATAATCGTGATATGAAAGGAACATTGCAAGACTTTAGATCAACTAAATTATTTTAAAAGTACATCATCATATACATATGGATAAATGTTCAGATAAAATTAATTTAGAACATGTGAACTTATATATTCATTTACATTGCATTTAGCAAGCATGGATTGATAAAAAACATAAGTGCATTAGGAACATGAATTACAACATCATGGATTGGGGGAATATCCACAAAAGACAAAGGTATCCACATGAGTTTCTTGAAAGGTATGCATATCAACAAGTGAAGCAAAATCATCAACATCATATAAGGATGGATATAAAGAATACGTATCATGGACATGGCCGCCTAAGTTTCCATTAATATTTGGCACAAAAATCTTGAATAGAAATTATTAATGGCAAAAAAATTATCCTTAACAATGGAAGGATACTGACACTAAATGTATCAACATCCATAGGAGAAACATTATGCATGTGAGAAGTGTAGTCAGCATAATAACCAAGTGTTATATGACTTTGTAAATTACCATTCTCTTAATTATGATTCTTGTTTTGTAGCATTTTGCATGACCTACTTGTATGATAGATGATCTATGTGTGTCTTATCAATAGTTTAATGATGTGAAAATATTGTGATAATGTATGATACTAACCCCATTTACTACTTGGATCAAATATTCATGAATTATATCCATACTTAAATTGAGAGCCACACTTAACGATTATGATACCATATCAAATTCTTGTTTGAGAAAGAATAGAGAAAGATTGATATGATGTATATGAGACTAGTTATGACAAGGATATTCAGATGTGATGTTATAGATTATGTGTTTAATTATTATAATGCATAGTGTGACTAAGAACATTGAATAACACTTTTTGTTTATCTTTCTATTCAAATCATTTGAATTTTGTAAGTTGTGTGCTTTCAATTTATTTGAATATTTTTCGAACTACACTTGCGTATCCCTAAATTTATAGATTTTGTATTTAGCCACATGGTTTTTTCCTTGGTCAACAATAAACCCTAATCCCTAGCAAGAATTTTTTGGTTATAGAAAATTGTTATAAGGAATTTCATGAGATGATAAGCACATAAAGATTTACAAATCAACATTATTTGTGAGTGTATGCTTTTGGATTGAACTATTTTTTGAATATAAAAAAAATAACATATAGTTTAATGTGAAATAATACAATCATAGAAATATCATGGACTATGAAAATATCATAGTTTTGATTAAGATACGTTATGAGGTCAATAAAAGGAATTATAGGTAAGGAAGAGGCATAGAAAAATGGTTTCTAAGACTAAGATAACCTACACAATGGGAGGGAAATGAATTTATGGTAAATTTTTTTCTTCTCATGAAATTTATGTAATTTTTTTTTCTCACAAGGGAGGCTTTTGATCATAGAAGTGGATGCTAATTATCCTATATAAAATATTTCCCTTGTTACTAAAAAAATTTAATTTTTTTAGGAAAATGAATATTGAATGTTTCCCTATTTGAATTACTCTATATTTTTTGGAAGTACTTGACATTCATGTAAGTTTGTAATTCTTCGAAAAGAAAAAAGGTAGGAATTAAGGTTTGTAATTCTTATAAAATAAAAAATGGTAGGAATGCAGGTTTATAATTTTGAGGGAAAAAATGGAAAGAGTAAATATTTTCCAATCAAATGTCAAAACCTGCCTCGACACTCAAGGTCACTTTTTTTTAATTTTCCTCGTAGCAATTTTTTTATATATTTTGACTCCCTTTATCATATGGTTTGGATTTCATTATATTTATTATTTTTCTTTTTCTTGTATTATTTTTATAGCTATATATAGAAACAAGATAAGAGAATAAAAAATTGTAAGACTAATCTAATATATAAATGGTAATTGGAATTTTTTATTGGTTGTACCATGATCAATATTTGATAGTATCATTATGAGACTAATGAGGCAAGGTAGTGGGAAAATGTAGGAGGATATTGAGGAAGTGAATGATGATAACAGTAAAATAAACCATGAAATTGATAAATATAAGATTGTTAACTTTGTTATAAAATATAAAAAATAATGATATATGCTTCATAGAAATAATAATAGAAGAGATTGTTCTCGAGGGTTAACTTGAATGGTGTGGTTGTAGCTTCTAACTGTGTTGTTAGTTACTCACTTGAGTTTGACTCTTATTTAAAAAATTATAATAGGGAGTGGGGCCTACACATGTGTGGTAAATAGGTTATAGGGTCTCTCCTTATGGTGATCCCCCTCTTGAGGATATTTTTTTGTCATAAATCGATGAGTGTTCTAGGATGTCAATTCATCCTATATAAAATAAATAAATAAATATAGGATATATAGAATTGTAAAGGAAAATAAATATTTGAGATGTGGAAATCTATTATAGCTAATGAAATATGGGAATTCTTCTTTTGAATTTATATTCTATTTGGAGAATGCATCTCTCCATGACTACACTAGTGTTCCCATAGAGATATGGGATTGTTTTTACACATATCACCAACATTATTAGTCACTTAGATAAAGGTGATTGTGAATATGTTTTTGATTGATTAAGCAAGGGAGGGGCCCTGATCCCTTATGGAAACAAAAATATAGTTTGGAGAAGCAACACCTAGACAAACCAACAAAATAGAGGATAATCAAAACTAGAAATAGCATCACAACTCCTCAGCTAAACCAACCAAAAAAAAATTTCAACCCACACCAACATAATCAAAACATATAAACCTATCTAGGAGCCAATAAAGTTTTAACCAATCCATATTATCATCAACCCAAAAAATCAAATAAGGTAGGTATAACTTGTCGTAAGTTCCTAGTAGATAAAGGATCTTTAGACTAGAAATAGGAAGTAAATAAACATAGTTCAGGCTTATCGAGCCATTACTCAATATTAACCTAATAAAAGAGCCAAAAAACCAGTCAACTATAAACATAATAAAATAAAACCAGACACAAAATAGAGGATTAAGCTTCCTCTATAAGGCTCCAAGCCATCTTTAGATCTCTCACTATTTCCTCGAGGCTGTCCTTGGTCTCCATCTTCCTGGACCAATCGACTTCATCCCTATTTCCTTTTTTCCTCTATTGTTTTTTTAATCTTTCCCTATCTTTAAATAGTAGCCATCACAACCCTTTTCATTACATCGTCCATAACTCTAAAAAAATTCATGACTACATTCTCAATAGCATGGAACCTATTAGAGTTTTCTTCTTTCTGCACCATCCTTTCAAGTAGCCCCATCTTTTCTTCCAGCATGTCTATTCTTGTCTTAGCAATTTCCATTTTCTTTTCACTTTGACTATCAACATTACAAGGTATATTAGTATTAATTTCAGTATCCTCCATGTTGATTGTGGTATCATTTATGTTTCCCTTTCCTTCAACCATTCTTGTCTCCTTCTCCACATCATGCTCCTCCTCCTATTGATTATTTCCTTGTTCCTCTTCTTGAATTGAGTCCTAAATATCCTCAAACACCAATACCTCTTCCCCCAAAAGCCTATCTTCTCCCAAACTGTCAGGAAAATACTCCTCAAAGGAAGTATCATTCTCTTTCCTAGCAACCCTCTTCCATTTTTTATTCTCAAGTTCCCGAGGAGATTTTGTTTTCTTATCAGTAGAAATTTTAGTTTTCTTGCTAGCTTCCAAAACTTTAGACATAGCCAAGGCAAGATAGGTTGACCTACGACCCACAAGGGTGGTGGAGTTGCTTTCAGGGCTTATGTCATGATCATCCAGAATTTTTATGGTTTGGAATCAAAGCCCAACTCTTTAACCAATATAATTATTTTCTTATTGGTGGCATAAGAGAGGGGAGTAGTATTACATTTTTTAGGGGTTATTTTGAAGAGTTCCATCCATGAGGGATCCACAACTTTAGGAGAAGGGTTCTTGCTATTTTTTGTTTCTTTCATTGAGGAGTGGGTTCAGCTTTCTAGTAGTTCAATTTTGACTGGGCTTTTAGGGGTTGGATTATTCTCAATCAAATTATGAAAGGCATTCATTTTTTGGTGGAGTGGTGGCAAGGACATACTTACAAATAGCTCTAATCAAACCTTGATGCAGGGGATAGTTAGCACCATGAGTCAAGCTTTATTTCAGCGAGAGGAGGAATTTTTTTTTTTTGATTTTTTCCAGATGCCTAATATGGTTTAGGATGGGGAAATGGTACTTGTGCACTGACTGGAAAAAACCCCCTAACATAAAATATTTCATAACAAAATAACACACATTATGGTAAGGAGGCAGGAGAAACAACCTAGTAGAGCTATTATGAAATCTTTGAGGTTTTCTATTAGCTTCAAATTTTTTATCAATATAGGTCTAGTAGTTACCTATGCTTACCTTGGAATTTTTCTTTCCTTCATAATTGAGTCATGTGGCCTTAGCTATTAGCTTAGCATCCACTATAAAATGAAGCCCACCCATGTCAACCTCACCATCCTTTCATGTGTTAGCAAACTTATAGTTGAGCTCCTCACTATAGCCCTCCATAGCTTCAAAGTACGTGGGGTAAAGTAAAGATGTTAAAAGAGGTTTCATAACACCAAATTCTACCTTAGAGAGTCGTGTTTGCTTGGCTTAGTTCTCTTTCTAGGACCTCCCATTATATTATCCCTGGTACTTGATAGTCCTTGTGCAGGAGTAGATAATCCACACTTAGACCCTTCTTATCTACAACAAAAACCACCAGTAGTTAAAAATTTTCAGCTTTGATGGTAACTTGGGGGTTTTCATTTGGAATGGTGATCGCTCAAATCTTCTAGTGATAATATTATAAATATTGTGTTGTTCACAAGTAAATAACTCATATCTTCCAATCCATCCTTTATTGGAAAAGATAACACCCCCACCATTAAGACACATAATTAATTTTTTTTTATTATCCTCCTTTCTGTCATAGTTTACACATACAAAACTATCTTGTCGATGATCCCTTGAAATGTTTTTAGGGGTTTGGGTGAGTAAAATCATTACATGATGTATAAAAAATTCCTTTCCTTTTTTATTTTTACACAAGGCTTCTAAAAATTCATTTCTTTCTATCTTATTCTTTTTATACTTCTTAAGATTTATTGTATTCCTATCAACATTAGAGTACCCCAAATCCCTATTTTCCATATTATCCATCACCATTATGAGTAGGGTAATGATTATCATGCCAACTTGATAACTCTTCGAATACTCTGGAATCATTATTAATTTCTTTCTATTCATGTAGTATTATTGAAAAGCCCAAATTTTTCTTTAAATAATCTCCCTGATCTAATTTGGAAATTGGGAGAAGTTCCAATACTCCCAGTATCATTGTCTTAGGAAAATATTTTCCATTGCATCAAAAAACATCTTACCTTCCCTATAGATGTGAAAAATCCTATACTCTTGGAAGGTTTTTCATCATTTTTCTACAATCATCTAGGATGTATTTTAATTCCCATGGTACATCAACCATACTATTTAAATAATTCGTTATTAGCTTGGAGTCACCTTCCACCCAGACTTTAGTGTAACCTTTTTCTTCAAATAATTTATTCCCACCCACATTGCTTTAGCCTCTACCATGTTGTTTGTAGCTGTATATAGGCCTCTACTATATCCAGTGATAAAATTACCCTGATGATCTCTAATTATTTCAGTCACCCCCACCAAGCTAGGATTTCCCTTCGAACACCCATCGAAATTACATTGTATCCATCCTAGGTCTAGAGGTATCTGAATAGTAATCCTTTTGATAAGCTATTTTACCTAGTTAGTATTAGTTAGATCTTGTGATATACCCCATAGTTGCTTAATCCATAACTCTTTGTAGGAATACATTTTCTTTGAAGGAGCATACTTGCAATTGTTAATGTTTTCTTGTATCTTCCTTCTTATAGACATGAATAAATCTTTGTTGTTCTTAGCTATATCACTGAAAGCTCTATTGTTCCATTCTTTCCACCAAAAATAAGTGAGGAATGGGGGAACCTTCCTCTAAAGATCCATAATAATATTATGGGAATAGGGACAAAGATTCCAACACTCAATAAACATTTTAAATGAAGGAGGTGTAGACATGAAAAATTTGCATCATGCAGTTAATTAGGTCCATTCATCAAATAAAATTAGTTCACCTTCATCCATTCATTAACATTAATTTCATTTATAAGGTTATTCATTTAAAATTAAATAAATAAAAAATTCAAGTCAAAAGGGGTCAAAACATCCTAATCACCATTAGGCTAATCTAATCATGATTAAACTAACCTAACCACCCACTTACACAAATAAATCAATTTATTGATTTATTAAAATCCCTATTTTCTTTCAACATGGTATCTTTGAGGAATATTCCCCACTCAACATTTTCAGAATTTTAAATTATGACATGTCCCCCACTCAGAATTTTAAATTCTGACATATCCTCCACTCAACATTTTCAGAATTTTAAATTATGACATGTCCCCCACTCAGAATTTTAAATTATGACATATCCTCCACTCAACATTTTCAGAATTTTAAATTATGACATGTCCCCCACTTAGAATTTTAAATTCTGACATATCCCCCACTCAACATTTTTAGAATTTTAAATTCTGACATGTCCCCCACTCAGAATTTTAAATTCTGACAT